>JAHUUD020000007.1:2720000-3350000 GCA_020010945.3 Muscidifurax raptorellus
ATTGATCCCTGACGATCTGATGTGCGTATCGTTCAGTGCGAGTATAGTTAACCTTTTTGTCAAGGGCTGCCATCATTGTAATTTGAGTATTTTCTTTATCTCGCCAAATCGCTTACAGATACAGCATCTGGCCCTATAGCTCCATCCGAAAATACGACATTTTTCCAAGAAGCCTATAGTGATGCTGACTCTCGGCCGTTTTACTATTTACTGTGGAACCTGAAGCAGGATACACCGGAAAATTGTCGGTATCGCACGTGCATATTCCCATTAGACCGGCAGATTAAAAGGAACTCCATCACCAACAATGTGCCAGTCGTTCCTGTGATGGATCGAGTAACATCGGCAGCAGTAGCAGCAACGTCACCACTATTCCATTAGATGAAAATTTCTGGATATATAGAATGTGCTGTGCTGATATCTTGGCGCGGTGTAACGCACAGCTCTGTTGCGTCAAGCCGGGATATTGCCTGAATATTCTGCGTGCAAACGTATTACTGAGCAGACATTATAAGAGAAAGTTACGTAAACACGCACCACTACTGCACAAAATCATAGATCCAGGATAAACGATAGAGGGTCGCAAGAAACTTTTAATTTAAGCTCGAAACCTTGTGCCGGTAATTGTGAAAGTTCATCTATTAGCATGGAACATGCTGGAAAAACGATTTTAGTACCTCAAAAGTGTATCGGGAGGATGAGAAAGCAGTAAGCAGCAGTTGCAACACCACCGTCAAATATAACTATCACAGATGAGTGTAGGACTAGCAGTGGCAATGGCAACTACGTTAACACAGTTCAGACACCGAGCTCCAAGGTATTACGACTAGACGACCAGATGATCAAGATTTTGAAATTAAGTGAATTGAATGATAAGCAAAAGTACTCCATGTGCCAGCCGGTGTTACAACGGTTCCTACACTACAAAAAAGTAGCGAGGACGATGAAGTTGGTAATGCGTTGTTGTGGCTGACAGTCGATAAAATATTACGACTATCACTACCGCATTACTACAAACGGTGATGGCGGAGTAATATCTGATCTACATATTGTCAATAGTTTGTAGGTAATAACCAACTTCATATCGCTATAGCGGCAGCTGCAGCAAAAGAACCCAATAGTAGCAGCAATAACAATATTCTACTGACTACTTCTGACGCGTCATTATTAATTGTACTGGGATAACCACAACAACTAGTATCTAGAATAGATCCGAATAATTACAAATTTTTTGATTATCACAAAGGCAATCACAAGAGAAAACGAGGTGGTAGTAGTACTCAAACAACCCAAGCTCAACCATATACACTGAAAAAAATTTGGTAATCGGGGACTTTTTTTGGAATCCCACACCTCCATTTATAGTTGAGGGGTACAAACTCCAAAATAGAAATGTAAGAACTCCACAATGGTATTGTAAGACTTCAATATTATGTTGAAATCAAATAAGCTCAAATTCGAGTCGCTTTACTCTCAATTCGGTGCTGCGACGGTTCAATGACGTATTGAGCGCTCGGAGCTCCGGAGCGTGGAAGTGCGGCATCTCGATAATGGGCGTCTCAGACGCCCATCAGTAGAGCTGTGTTAATACCGTGCGGTACTACTGCAGCTCTATAGATAAGCGTGTGAAGCTCCCATTATCGAGCTCCAAGCGCTGAACGCTTTTTCTAATTGTGGCATCACCGAATTGGGAATACAGTAGCTCGAATTTGGGCGTCTTTGATTTCAATATATTATTGAATTCGTATATTACCATGGTCGAGTTGGTGGGTCTCGTTTTTTGTAATCCTACAGCTCTATACGATGGTGATTGGGAGATTCGATAAATTACTGGAATCCCCGGTTACCAAATTTCTTTCAGTGTAAAATGGCAGCACTACAAAGGGTAAACTAACTCAGAGTCATCTAGTGTGCTGAACACGCTAATCAATCGAGTGCCTTGAGATGTATACATCCAGAGACCAGTTTCTCGTGCCAGGAACTCATCTCGAGGAGAGACTATTAGTTGGTGGTGGTGATAGTGGAGGGGGATATACTTAAGCCGATCGCCGATTGGCTGAGCGTGCTTTTTCACCTACGCTATCTGAGTCGTCCTTTATTAACTGTTTTATGTATGGTTGGTAATATCACTTTTGATAGAGTTTATCAACGAAGTAGGGAATAAAAGGCTGATAAAATGCACAAATGAGAAAGAGGTCGAGATTAGAAAGTAGGAGACAGTCAACGAATGGAGACCAAACTTGAAAGACTGTACTGTTGTTCGCCAGCCTTATCAGCATATGCTGGTAAAAAACAGGCTTGTGCAAGGCACGCGCGAAAAATTTCGCCCGAACAAGGTGAGAGAGTGGTTCAATACATACAATTGTGCGATATCGTTTTCCTCGTCGTTCTTACCGGGATTTCAGTGCATACAAGTCGAGGGAAGCTGATTTAGCTGACATTCGCTCTTTAGTAGTATATTATGTCACAATGGAGTAGAGTCGTTGATTATTCTAGCGGGTGAGAGTAAATTACCCGAGGGGTTAGTCGACTTTACTCTCGTGTTCCACATAGTGCTTTATTCACGACTGAGCTGTGAAGCCACTTTATTTCTTGAAAAACGGGACATACACAGTTACCGTCATTGTGATGAAAGTATACGTCGTTTTTAATATTCAAAAAATTCTAAATGTTTCAATTTTCTCATAATTTTTCTTATGACAAAAAAAAGGTTAATATCAAATAACTTTATCCGTTAATCAGAGAAAGCAATGAGTATATTTGTATAGTTAAAGTCCTACTACTTCTTCCAGTATTGTATTGCACAAAATAAATAAGCTTTTTCCAGATCTCTACAGATGTTTTAAAAATCGATGATAATCACTTCAATACGCAACGCTTACATTGCTGATATTAATTCAACAGTTGATCCGGTATGATTATTATGTTCTTTTTCGTATTCATCTATCGTATCCTTCTTGTCAGTCGTAACTTTTTTTCACCGGTTCTTTCATTTCTGGAAAATTCCCCTATTGTATTACCGACCTACCGAGTTTGAAAACCATCTTTCATTTCTGAAAAATCCTCCTACGGTAACACGCACAAAGTGTGACGTTACAAACTGCCCGTTCCTAAACTAAAGCGTGTACTGTACCAGCAATTCAGTTTACAACTTTGAGAAGACGAATTTCAGCTCGTCATCTTGTAGATGACTTACAAGGCTGTATGTCGATAGATTAATTTCTTTTATGGCGCCAATTTTTATTAAGATAGACTGGACGGATTTCTTTCCCGTTGGCACAAGACGTGGCACTGAGATCACGGATGATGTGGTGAACGAGAATAGAGCTTTTAAAGAGGTGTTTAGTAATTGCGTAGTCAATAGTGTAGGTAATCTCATGTGCATAGCTGAACAAGTACTGAATAAAAGGCTGGTACCAGATGAACAGGAGGCAGAGGTGGGAGGTGGTATTGGAATAAAGAAAGCTAAGTATAAGAAGGCATAAATGACACAAACAGCAAGGATTACCGCACCTACTTGTAATATGAGATTCTTGAACGCAAATATTTTAAGAGAAAATAATTAGATTACGGCATATTGGATTACCGCACCTACTTGTAATATGAGATTCTTGAATAAAAATATTTTAAGAGGAAATAATTAGATTACAGTGCATCATCACGTTCTGAATTATCGTTGGATAGGCATGTATCGCTGATATAACAGATTGCAAAATGTTTGCAGAAGAGCAAATAAACTTCATGTGCGAGGAGAAGAAAAAGCCAAAGTGCGAATAAGAATACCACACGAGAAATTATCAATTTAGAGAAGGATTATGTGTGCCCGCCTAATTATAGATTGCTATTTTCTAGGAGGTATTGCATGCAACACTCCATTAAACACTGTGCACTCAATAATACCTGCAAATTGAAAGTTTAGCTAAATTCATGTGGTAGCGGGGTCAATATAATTACAACAGCAGAATAATAAAAGGCGCACAGTGAGGAGGATGTGCTAGATCAACAAATCATCATTTCTAGTTTTATTATCAAATTCATGATCAGCAACTCACGCAAAGACTCAGTGAGTCTAGGACCAAACAAGGGCCTTCGCTAGTTTTTACAAATGTCCTTTGGCTGGTTAAAGTCACTTTCAAAAATAATATATCATAGAATTAAGTACTTATTAAAAGTTAAAGTGGCTTTACAGATTATTGTGAAAGAGGTCAGTAACTATAGCAAAGACAAATTAGTAAATAGCGAGAACACACAGTACACATAAATATAATTGCAAAACATATATAAATATTTCTACTCACTTACCTGCGTACTTGATTTAATATTATTTATCCCAGGCATACTACACATTCGTTCGAGTTATACGTTAGATTTTAAGTGTATTGTTGGTGTAGTAGGACGGTAAGAGAAGGGTACATAAGGGACTAATATTGCCAAGTATCGACAACCTTCTCCACACCAGCCGTTAAGTCGTTAGCAGATCATCGTGGGATTTGCTGATTATCCCTCGACGTAGGAGTATCCTTGTCAGTACTACCTTGTGGAGGCAGTAGTGACGACTATATCCCCATATCAGTGTCAGCCAGTCGTTGAATCGCCAACACCTCATGAAGTCGCTTCGTCACTCTTCGAAGTCCCCTGAAAACTCGGAGGTACGTCGGATCGACAGAGACAGAGAGAGAGGGAGGGGGAGGGAGAGGGGAGAGAGAGAGGGAAAGGAAGGGAGAGAGAGAGATTTTTATTAACTAGTATTCTAAATAGCCTTTAGAATATGAAAAAAAGTTTCTCGAGATTCAGCACTTAATTTTTTTTTTAACAGGTAAACCCGCTAACTCAATGTTTTTTTATGAATTTCCCCATTTCTCTAAAAATCATTTTATCCCACTTTAACATGGTAGATTGATGGTAAGCTAATTATATCAATTCTTCTAATTGATAGTACCATAAAATAAATAAATGATGGGTTTTCTGCACTCAGAAGTTCATGACCTCATAATGTATTGTTGAGTCACGACCCGATCAGACAAATATACTAATCATAAAATTTTTAACCTAATTTGCATTGCATATATTTTTTATAGAGTTATTATATTTATTTATATTTATTTCTGATTCCTTATTCGTTACCACGAATATAATTTTGTTTACGAACAATAGCTTCTAAATTTTTTTAATTTTCTGCAGTTCTTTATTGAATATTCGCGTACTGTACAATAGTCGCATATTTTACGTATTTTAGTAATATTTTCTAAATTCTTTAATTTTCAGCAAATCTTAATTGGATGCCCATGCATTTTACAATATTCACAACTTATCTTTTTTTCATTAGTATTATTCACATTACTATTTTGGTTATTGTAATACAGCCTTTTCATAGTTGAGTGGTCTTTTTTATCGCATCATTGGCATTGTAGGTCTTGTTGATTTACTTTTGCTCTATTTTGTGCTACTAATATTTTAGCTTTCTCACAATTAGTTGCTATATGTTCTACTGTATTACAAAGTGTACACATTACGACTTCATTTATTTTCATGTAATGTCTTGTTAACGGATAATCCTGCATTAGATGACCAAAGTAGTTACATTTTCTACAAAGTGCCCTTGGACAATTCTGGAATGCATGATCTGAACCATTGCAAATATGGCATGATTTAATTATAATTTAATGTTTTGGACTAATATTTAAATCGTAGGGTTCTACTCATCTTTTTATTCTTTTCCTCTTTTATTTCCGCTATTTAATTATTGATTTATTCCAGTTCTTTAATTATTGATTTATTTAATCAATTTTTATTCATGTATTTATTCATTTATTTATTCATTTATTTATTTATGCGACTTACATGGATTAAGTGACTGCTAGAAAAGCAGGTCTAAGGAAAAAGTCGCTTCAAAACAGACTTAAGAAAACAGTATAACGCACACATAAAGTTGTATTTTATTTGATATCAATTTGGAATATTCACTTTAAATATTTATTGTTATTTTTAATCTTTTTATCTATTATATTATTTTTCTTCAATTTCATATAATTATTTATTTCAACTTTATTTTTATTTTTATAAAATTTTATTCTTCTCACTAAACTATTATAGTTCGATTCATATCGGAACCAATGTGAAGTCATTACACGATCTTACAAATAGACAGTTTAAATATACTTACTTGGTGTTCTGCTCTGGAGCTCTGCTGCTGTTTTTGAACAGTCGTATGTAGGATTTGAATATAAATAAGTAGAACTCTTATTTTGATAGTCACTTCAAAGTTATTTAACTCAAGTATAGTTATAAAGACTCTTTGTAACTTAATTACCGGTAGCTCTGTCGACAGATCGGAGCCTCGTAGCAGAGTCCACCTTGAGTGACAATGGTCAACTGATCGCTTGGTGTATACAGGGTATACTCATTAACTTAGCTGATCTACTTATTATTTGGACTCATTAATATTGAGTTTTCGGCTTCGCAATGCCTTAGCTGCTATTACTTAAATGCAATACATCGGAGAACGTAACAGTATCATGTGTTTCTAGAGAAAGATGTTTTCTAGAATTTGAGCGTTTAAAAGTTGTCAGGGTAATCTTGTCCCAACTACGCTATTCATAAATCAGTGATTTGAATCAACAACTTCTCGATCGTGAGACAGATCGTAGCGCGACGCTCCAGTAGTAGCATGTTGCATACAATTTAATTAAACGCGCTTATTATTTATTCTTAAATTTTACAATTCGTATTCTGTGGAGGCGGCCAGTCGCGCTTACACGCCTCATATATGTAAATTTGTGATTATATTTTTTTCTTTTTAGGTCGCGATCAACTGGTCCGAGAGATTATGGCCGATTCGAATACAAAACTAGTTACGGTACGTACATGTTATGTTTAATTTTAATCGCTTAAGATTTATATATTTTTTATACATTTATGAAATCAATCAATTTCCCTAATATCTTTATAGAATTGCGTGATGTAAGTAGTTCTTTAATGCACCGGGCTTTAGGGGACGCTAACCTCGCGGTGCGCTAAAGAGCTGCTTATATCATAGATAGGATAACATGCCGGAGATAGGACAGGAAGATGCTACAAAATATTGTACGACGCCCGAGCGAATCAAGGTCACACGTATCGTAATGTACTATAGTATACTGTGTACCAAAGGCATAAAGTATGCTTTTTCTGGCCTTGTGCAAAGTTTGTAGTGACAGGTGAAAGCCCGCTAGCCCGTTAAGATAAAGGTTATAGGGGGAAAATCGTAGTACATCATGTTATGGCATCGCTGGTGAACATAATGCGACTTACACAGACTTTTTATATTTTTATTCCTTAAATTATATTATAAGCTTAACAGAATCAGTATTTTATCATTAACTAGTTGTCCGTAACCACTTTGCAATGTGACGTAGCTAAATTAGCTTTTTTCATGACACAAAAATAATTGTCATTACTATAATTGTATCAATCCGGGCGGTTTAACAAACAAAAGAGTACATTTGCAGCCATTATCAACTAATTTACGACCTTCTTTTTTTATATTTCCAGAGTATGCAAAAATTTCTATTGATATATTATAGCCTGGTTCATTTAGAACTGTATTGATAAATTTCAAAGTTTATGAATTTAAAGTTTTTAGGCTTTGCGTTTTTAGATTTAATAGAATTAATGGAGTTGATTTTTTTATGCTTCATATTTCTAACAATCTCTGTATTGAGTCCAAATTCTTTGCATCGATCACTGTAGAGATATCTACAAATTTCTCTGCAGATTTTTCTGTAGATTTTTTCAACGGGGTTCAACGGTTTTGGAGTACAACAAGGGATTCTGAGGTTCGATGGTTATAGGGTACAACGAGGACTTTGAGATTCGAGGGTTATGGGGTTCAACGGACTTGAGGTTCAGGGTTTTGGGTTTGATGATTTCAATTATGGATTCTGAAATACGGAGATTTCTGCGTTCTAAGTTAGTGGGATAAGTGGGTTATTTGTAATTATGGATAGTAATGTTTATAGTTTTTGGACTGTATTAGTCCACGAGTCTAATATATTTATAATGGAAATACTTATTGCGTTTAACGTGAAACAAATTTTGAATGAGATTGGGGCGTATGCCCTTTTCATTTAGCTTAGGTAATCGTATTTTTTCAATTGCATCTTATATTACATGGTATCTTTACTATTAAAAACAAAAATTAATATGAGCGCGTGAGAATTGCATTGTTAGTCGATTTTTGTCCAAAATGTTTTCTTTTCTGCTCGTTGTGAGGTGTCTGTAGTATTCCCTTTCAAATTCTAGTATTTAAGGATGTGACTGAGGATGGTTGTATACGTACATTTATGGGTTATCTGATTATTTAATTTAAATTGTCGCTCTAGAACTCTTGCTATTACTTACTGGTAGTCTTTGGTAAGTATTATCGATATTAAATCTAAGGATATCATGGGTTCTATCGGATATTGAGAGAAAGTTGTAACTAGCATAAACGGAAGATTTAATAGAATAAAACGAAGTTTTTCACCCAACGTGTACCATATTACTATGTCCACAAAGCACCCTCTCTCCTACATCGTTTAGCGGGATTGAACTAGCCGCGAAAACCTCGTCTCTCGAATTTTCAAGAAAATGAGTCGAGAGTCTATGGCGCTCATTGGCGAGAGCCTAGCGCCCCGGATTTAACGGTAAAGATTGTTAGAGACGAGGAGTTTGTAACTGTGGATTTGATCGGAAATAGTAAGTGACAAAAATCTACGTTGTTATACTATGTATATAAGTGTTGGTTCTGCTTCAGCTTTAGTCAGTATTGTTCAAACAGCCATGGAAGACTCACTAATGCTAAGCCTGTCCGAAACCTCTTCTGCAAACTCAGTATTTTCAACCACTTGATCTATCACCAAGTATAAATTACATTCTAGGACTTACGGATCTGCTGATATTTAATTCGATATCCAACATCAACAGAAGCAATAAAAAGTTTTACTATGGATAAAAAGTGTTGTCTGGTATCTATATAAGTGTTGATATAAACAACCAAAAAGAGTCGGGTAAGTATCATAAGTTTAATTATTTGAAAAGACTCTATTATGCATTACAATATTTTTATTTCAATGATGTTAATTAAAGTCGATCGCTACGCATTAAATTTAATTATCAGGGCCAGGCCATGCTTATTCTCTATATTAGAGATATAAAAACAGCTTCCACTGTTTACATTACGGAGTTGCTTTCCAGCAGTGCGGCAGGCGTCTAAGGTAAGCTATCGGCGCATTACTGAGGTAGCTAGGATGAAACGCCAAAATTTTCTAATATAGGGAATAAGCATGGCCTGGCCGTGATAATTAAACATAATGTGTAGCGATCGATTTTAATTAACATCATTAAAATAGTTGAATTCTTTTATATTTTATAAGAATTATTATTTGGTTAGTGTGTGTATTTTTTCATTTTAGGTGTACGCGTTACCAGCAAGAATATTCGTCATTTTCAATGGCATCCCAAAAAGTTTATTTGCTGTGTTTTTGCATGCCTATAGACTGCCTGTATTAAGTTAAATAATGGTAAGTAGCAACAAAGATTTTAAGTAAGGAAATATGTTTATTGTGAATTGATAGGAATAACTTACATTTAATTTCTAACTTCAAAACAAGGTTATACAACAATGTGCTATACCCGGCTTACCAGAAATAGCTTGTTGTGATTGAATTGCAATGTGAAAATGTGATAAAAACACGCTGGATAGTTTGTGTAAGTGTTATGATTCTAATGACATGATTTTCATGTATTAACTTGAAAGTGATTTTTCTCATTGTTCGTGTCTTTATTATTCTAAGGCACTTGCCGCAGAATATATCAAGACCCGTATGACTAATCGACTTGAAATATTAGGAGAAGCTTCAGAAAATATGTCCTTCTGGACTTATTGCAAGTAGAGCAGAATTGAGAAAGATAAGTTATAAGTGAATGTTATTTATGTGCACACATGTAATATTCGTTATAATTGCCAATATTATCAATATATGAGTAACTAATTATTTAAAATTGATACATTTCAGAAAAATGTCTTCCACTTGATCCGTATAGTGAAGCGTATTATTATTCCTCTCCATATTTTTTATAATAAATTTTGGGAACAAAAGTGGAAGGCTAACCCTGGCATTGGAAAAAACATTTTTTTTCAACTCATAATTCAAAAGAACGGCAACGTTTCGTCCCTGGTAGGGACCTTTTCAAGCCTTTATTAAACAAAGAATGAAAATAATACACGTATAAGTTAATTTTTTAACAAAATGTAAATGTCATAAACTTTGTTGTTGTACAATAATCAAAGCGCAAAGTGATCTTACCATCACAATTAAATAAATTAATTTAAATATCACATGAGAGACAAAACCGTCTCTCCCGTCGAAAATATTTCATAGTGACGCATATATATACGGCCTTACTCACGTATACATAGACGGCCCATACATAGTACAAAGAAATTTAAAACAGAGAAAAATTATACAGTAGTAGTATTTGGTTTATTTAAATATCTATTTAATTTATTATATTGTTTGTTAATAGTAGTAGGTGAGCTAGGGGGTTCTGGCTCACTTCAGGGATCTACCTTACCGACAGTCGGTAACCGCTAGCTCAAGTGGTTCATGTCTCGGCTAACTCAAGTGGTTCATGTCTCAGCTAACTCAAGTGGTTCGTGTCTCGGCTAAGCCAGCCGGTAAGGTAGCTGGCCCAAGTTACCGACCGAGCTGATAACCCAAGTTACCGACCGGGCTGTTACCGACCGAGCTGATGACATCGGGGAATCCCCGAGCTAAGCCAGGTTACCGACGGAGCTGATGACATCGGGGAATCCCCGAGGGGGTATAACTCAAGTTGTAGATGTAATAAGGCAAAAATCGAATCCTAACCTCAAATTCGAATAATTTTTTTTCATTATTAGGTAGAGATTCAAAGTTGGAACCCCACTAAGTGTGGTTCACCCCACCCTTCTCCAAGTCTAGCATTAATCGACAAAGGGGTGTAAATACGCATCGATATCCTTTATCATAGCTATTACATATAGCAAGATACAAAATTGATGACGTCATACACAGGTACGGGACTGCTCGTCGATCTCTCGTAGTATCTGACATTGCCAATACAGGTTCGAGGCTGCTCGTCGTACTCGCAACATCCGATATCGCTATGCAAGTTCGAACTGCGTTTCCTACAGAATGACCTGTATGTATATCCGAAGCTGTCGTGCAGGTTCGAGGCTGCTCGTCGTACTCGTAGCATCCGATATCGCTATGCAAGTTCGAACTGCGTTTCCTACAGAATGACCCGTATGTATATCCGAAGCTGCCGTGCAGGTTCGAGGCTGCTCGTCGTACTCGTAGCATCCGATATCGCTATGCAAGTTCGAACTGCGTTTCCTACAGAATGACCCGTATGTATATCCGAAGCTGCCGTGCAGGTTCGAGGCTGCTCGTCGTACTCGTAGCATCCGATATCGCTATGCAAGTTTGAACTGCATCACCCATCGACCCTATAAAGGAGATCGCGTAGCGGGGAACCGTCATTATTTACACGACTTGCCTAATTTTTTTAGAGAGATGATGAGAGCCCCCACCTCCGCTCTCACCTGTGAGGTACTTCCAGCTCTACGTCACTAATGAGTCTCTTACCACGAGTGGTGAGAGACGCATGCGCGACTCGTTTACCTCTCCGTTTATCTCTCTCTTTTTTTTTTACTTTATTCAAACGTATTATCTACATCATTGTAATAGTTTCTGAGCGGTGACGAGGAGGCGAGACACTCGGTGCTCCATCCGCAATCGACCTCGTCAACCCCACGATGGCCCAACAGCCATTCTTTCATTATCTTGGCGTTGTGCACGGCACAGATCGGGGCCCACTTCGATGGATGATGCGAGCAGGTTGTATTGATCGTCGTGGCTTTCTGGAGCTTCTGCAGTGAAGGACATCCCAGTTCCTCCAAATCGTAGACGTTGTAAGTCATCGTCACTCCCATCAACCACTTCTTTTTCTCAAGACCCTTGACGTAGATCTTGCTCGCATTTCGCAGCACGTTCTGGATGGTGTTAGTGACCTCGTCGTAGCAGATGTCGCCCGAGCTCCAGGGTATCCCGTGGTAGTTGTACTCTAACCATCGATTCTCGCTCTTGTACTTGGAAGGTAGGTAGTCCCAGCTGGTCGGTGGTTGGAAGAGGTAGACGGACGGCAGAGAGTCTTCCTGGAGAGGAACCACAACCACCTCCTTGAAGACGAAGTCGTTCACCGGTCTCTTGAAGCCTTGTACGTCCACTACGAACTCCATATCGATGGCAATTGAATCACTTGGATGCAGTCACCGCTTTTATACCCTTCTCTGAGGCTTACCCCACCACGTTTTACTATGACAAGTATGTGCAGGTACTACCGATCTGTAGAAATTGCTGAGCCCTTGCGAGCCGATGCAGGTCTCGGAGAACCTGCTCTAACCTGTAGGTCTCTGCGAGCATCGATCAGAACTTTCTTCAAGTCGATGCTGGTTTTCCAATATCTGTTCCAACAAGTAGCTCTCTTAGGTGTATAAAAGGAGCCAGGGATCCGAGGTTTCCTCAGTATCAAAAGTTCTTCGATGAGTGAACAAATCTTTCGAATACCTAGAGGAAGACCCTCGACGAAGAAGACACTCTTCAGGATCACCATGGCTTCTGCGGAGGACTGCAGGGAGGCCGTCGCCATGATGCAGGAGGCACTGAGTCTCATGGTTGAGGGTGCCATCGACGATGCATCGGTGGAACGCTGGACCAACGTCATCGTCCCCGATCACATCACTACCTTCGAGGGCCTCTTGGAGACGCCAAGGCTCAGTGTGCCAGAGAGACAAAAGTACCAGTCTACAGTGGCACTCCTGCATACCATTCGACACAGAATGAGCTGCTGTGTCAAGCGTGGTGGAAACCTCCAACAGCAGCCAAGTGTAGCCTGGAATGAAGTGAAGTCGGCCTTTGTAAGTCGTATCAGATCAGGTGTGATCACGAACTTGAGACATCTGGACATCTCCACGTTCATGGATGACGCTAGAGCTCTCTTCACCTCGAAGATCGAGTTGGCGCTCCGCGAACACAATGCTGTGAAAGTGAATACTGTGCTGGCAGCTGAGTACATGATCGTGAAGAATGACGAGGAAACCAAGGACATCAAGTACTTCAACACGAAGAGTGCGTCGATTTACCAGACCACTGACTTGAATGAGTGGTTCACTGCGAACGTCCAACAGCCCATAGAACGCGACATGGAAGAATTCCAAGAACGAGACTCCGGCTGGACCCTACATTCCATTCTAAACTTGACAGTGAACGTGAACAAGTTGAATCCATTGAGAGGAAGCTCCTACATCGAACTACCACCCCTCATCAATTCGAAGCATGCCTGTATCAACGTGAAAAACAACGACAACCAGTGTTTCAAGTAGGCTGTGCTATCCGCGCTGCATCCTCCATCACATAACGCAGATAGAGTTTCAAAGTACGAGGAATTCGCGGATGAGCTGAACTTCCAAGGCATCGACTTCCCAGTGTCTCCGAAACACATCGTCAAGTTTGAGAAGCTGAACGATGTGTCGGTGAACTTGTACATTCTCAAAAAGAGGGGTGAGAGATTCGAAGTGTCCCCGTGTCATGTGACAGCGTCGAAGAAGATCCAACACGTCAACCTTCTCCTCGTGCAAGATTACTATGTGGACGAGGAGGAAGATGAGGACGATGGCGACATCGAGCTATTGCCGAAATTCCACTACGTGTGGATAAAAGATCTGTCCAGGCTAGTGAGAGCACAAACGTCGAACAAAAAATGTAAGCAATACATCTGTGAACGTTGTCTCCACTACTTTTGGACAGAGATCAAACTGAGTGCTCACGAGGTCGATTGCGCACAAGTCAATCAGTGCAAAGTTAAACTGCCCACGAAACACGACAACATCCTAAAGTTCAAGAACTTTGGTCACAGAGAGCGAGTGCCTTTCGTCGTCTACGCCGACTTCGAGTGCCTATTGCGACCCGTAGAAGACGATGAGCGTGCATACCAGCAGCACGAACCATTCAGTGTCGGTTACTACCTCAGATGTAGCTTCGATTATGCTCGTTCTGAGTACAAATGCTACAGACAGAAGGACGAAGGCTCTCAAGGCTCAGCTGAGTGGTTCGTCAAGAGCCTGCAAGCTTTGGCCGAGGAGCTGGATGAAATCTACAGGAATCCCAAACCAATGAATGCACTCACAGCTTTGGAAAGAGAGGAGTTCGAGAGAGCGAGAGTCTGCCACATCTGCAGAAAGCCATTCTCAGCTGAGGATAGGAAGATCAAGGATCATTGCCACCTCACGGGAAGGTATGTGCACTCAATTATATATGCATAAAATAATCATAATTGTTTATTTCTAACCTCACAATGTTCAATGTTTCAGGTACCGTGGTCCAGCGCACAACAAGTGCAACATCAACTACAATGACTCGAGGACCATACCCGTGATATTCCACAACCTCAGCGGCTACGACTCTCATCTCTTCATCAAAGAGATAGCAACCTGCTTCAAGGGTCGAGTGTCGCTCATACCACAGACCAAGGAGCGATACATCTCCTTCTCCAAGTTTGTCGAGGGTACGGAGTTCAATTTCCGATTCATCGACTCTTATCGCTTCATGGCATCTAGCCTAGAGAAACTCGCCTCCTACCTCGAGAAACTGAACATAGCAGAGGGAGTATTCCAACTGGACTACACAGCTGATCAGATGGAGCCGTTGAAGAGGAAGGGGGTATTCCCTTACGACTACATTAGCTGCTTCGACAAGCTCCAGGACACTGAGCTGCCTACAAAGGAGCAGTTCTACAGCAAACTGAACGATAGTCACATCTCTAACGACGACTACGAACACGCCAAGATGGTGTGGCAAGTCTTCGACATCCAGACTCTCGGAGATTACTCGGACCTGTATCTCAAGACGGACGTGCTCCTTCTTGCCGACGTGTTCGAGAACTTCAGGGACAACTGTCTCGAAGCCTACGGCCTCGATCCCGCACACTACTACACCACCCCTGGCCTCACGTGGGATGCCATGCTCAAGTACACGAACATCGAGCTCGAGCTGTTGACCGACGTCGACATGCTCCTGTTCGTTGAGCGAGGTATAAAGGGTGGTGTGAGTCAGTGCTCCAATCGTTACGCCAAGGCCAACAACCGATACATGGGAGACGACTACAACGAGGCAGAGGAGTCCAAGTATCTCGTGTACTTCGACGTTAACAATCTCTACGGCTGGGCGATGCGAGAGTGTCTGCCATACGGCGGCTTCAAGTGGGTCAACGTCGCCGTCGAGGCACCCGACTTCTTCGTAGTGTCAGACGATCATCCTGTGGGCTACATACTAGAGGTTGACCTCGAGTACCCTGAGACACTTCACGATGCTCACAAGGACCTGCCCCTGTGTCCCGAGCACACAGTAGCTCCAGGTACCCGAGAAGAGAAGCTGATGACGACTCTCCACGACAAGGAGAGATACGTCATCCACTATCGCAGCCTCAAACAGGCTCTCAAGCATGGACTGCGACTGAAGAAGATCCACAGAGCCTTGAAGTTCAATCAGAGGGCGTGGCTGCGCTCGTACATTGATTTGAACAGCGAGAAGAGGAAGATGGCAAAGAATGAGTTCGAGAAGCTCCTCTACAAGCTCTTCAACAACGCCGTATACGGAAAAACGATGGAGAACGAGCGCAAGCGCATAGACGTGAAGCTCGTCACGAAGTGGGGTGGGCGATACGGTGCAGAGGCACTCATAGCCAAACCCAACTTTCACAGCTGCTCCATCTTCGAGGAGAGTCTCGTGGCCGTGGAGCTTGCACGCACCGAGATCACCGTGAGAAAGCCCATCTACATAGGTCTCTGCGTGCTCGACTTGTCGAAGTCGCTCGTCTACGACTTCCACTATGAGTACATGCGAGACCGAGTGGGTGATCGATGCAAGCTCCTGTACACCGACACGGATAGCCTCGTGTACGAGGTGACTGGTGTCGATGTGTACGAGGTCATGAAGCGAGACATCGACCACTTTGATACGTCGGACTATCCCGAGGCAAATCAGTTCGACATGCCCCGTGTCAACAAAAAAGTGGTCGGCCTCATGAAGGACGAGTGTGGCGCCCGTGTCATGACGGAGTTTGTGGGTTTGCGCAGTAAGATGTACTGCGTGAAGATCGAGGGCCAAGACAACATCAAGAAGGCTAAGGGTGTGAAAGCTGCCGTCGTCAGAACGACCATCACGTTCGACGACTACGTGAAGTGTCTACGCCAGAACACCAGGCAGAAACGGCAGCAGTGCAACATCCGCTCTCGACTTCACGTTGTACGCAGTGAGAAGGAGAGCAAGATAGCGCTGAGCTTACACGACAACAAGCGCTACCTCGTCCCCGGCGAGACGGACACACTTCCCTGGGGGCACTACGCCATATCGGAGGAGGAGCTCCTGCTGAATCTTGTTGGGGCGCGCGCGGACCCGCCGGCCGGAGCACGCGCGGACCCGTCGACCGCGGAAATGGTGGGAACAACCCTACATAAGGCGGCGCGCTGTGGAGCTGGTATCATTCAGTCGGCCGAAGAGCCAAAGAGCAAGAGGTCTCGAAAGGAGCACTGAATACCAGAAGCGTATACAATATTACTCAGAGGTGAGTGTGTTAGAGTTCTCTGTCGTAGAAAAAAAATCCCAACGAGAATAATAATAATCATTCGCTTGTTTCAGAAAATGGACGTGAACAAGCTGAACCAGATCGCACGTGGAGGCTTTTTGCCCACGAAGAAGTTCTCCGAGTGTGCGAGGAATCAGAAATTCTTGGTGACAGCGCTGAGGAAGGTCAGTACCAGGTACGGCAAAAGAGTCGTCGCGGAGCTGGACAACGAATTCCAGATGTTCCTCCTAGGCCGAGTATCAGATGCACTCATTGCGAACGAAGACTTTTTCGAGAGCCTGCAGGAGTCCATTCAGCAATACAAGTTATTCGTTACATATACCGATCACAATAACATTGAATTTAGTGATTAATATACTGTATTATTCAGTGATTAATGTTCAATAAAGAAAAAGTTCAAATAAACTATTTTATTTATTGTTTGTAGAATAAAAAAAAAAAAAAAAGAGATTAATGGAGAGGTATACGAGGCACGCATGCGCCTCTCACCACTCGTGGTAAGAGGTTCATTAGTGACGTTGAGTTGGAAGTACCTCTCAGGTGAGAGCAAAGGTGGGGGCTCTCACTATCTCTAAAAAAATAAAATTATTTAGAATAAGAAATAACACTTGCATATTATACGTTTAAAAAAATTCTTTATTCCAGATCATTTTTTTTTTATACAGATGATTTGTCGGTCCAGCTGTTGTGAGAGCTGTCGAAACCCAACCACTTAACATAGATTTGATTACCGCGTCTCTTGATAACTTTTTCCACGAGATAGACGTCGGGATACTTCGCTTTCGAGAGTTCCTGTTCGTAGAAACCACCGCTCACTGGCTGATCCTTGTAATCCTTCAAATGATATGTAACTGGCTTCGTCTTGGATACTTTGGTAATCGTAAAGATCTCTGTTGACCAGTTGGGAGTGTATCCTTTCTCGAAGGCCTGTTTAATCTTGCTCACGCGAACTTTATCGTTCAACTTGAATTTCGGTTTCTTTAGAGCTTTCGCATCGATGGAGGAGAGTCGATCGAGAATTTGAGCTTCGTATGCAGCTGTAACGTCCTTAGGTTTCATACCTATAGTTCGATGTTTCGTATCATTGTAAGCTTCAATTAGTCTAGGTAGTATGTCCAACCATTTGTAATTTCCTCGTAAGCTGAACTGTATCCACATCTTGTTCTTCAACGTGCGATTGAAGCGTTCGCAAATAGATGCTTTGAGATTGCTGTACGTGGAGTAAAGATTGATCTTGTATTGCTTCATGAGACTTTCAAAATTTGAATTATAAAATTCCTTGCCTCGGTCTGTTTGCAAATTTTTCGGCACTCTACCACGACGTAATACGGACTTCATTGCTGCAGTAACATCTTTTCCAGTTTTTTGCTTGATTGGCATAGCCCACGCATACTTCGAAAACGTATCGATGATCGTGAGCATGTACTTGTAGCCTTTATTCTCGCGAACGTAGGGTTGCATCTCAACCAAGTCAGCCTGCCACGTTTCGTCGAGTCCACGTACATCAAATTTACGACGTGGATAGTTGCGTCGCGCTGGCTTATGAAGTTCCTCCACTACTCCCCTATGTGCCATCGTTTTCCTTAACGTTCGAGCTGCTGAACACTAGGTTGTACAATTCCTCGATAGCTAGGTCAATTTTCTTCACTTTCTCTGCACTCTGATCTTTGAAAATTTGTAGCTCCAATTGTGCATCGTCGAGATCCTTCCTCAAGCGAGCTGTAACCTCGTACACACTACGTACTTCCGACTGAACCAAGCTTTGCAAGATTTTCAGGTTTACTGCATCGCCCAACTGCTGAGGCTCCGAAACGTTACACAGTCTCTTGTTCTCTAAGTCGTACTGACCGTCTGGTGTCAATTTGTAGCCAATACCTGGAGGACCGCGACTACTCTCTTTTTTCTTCAGATTACGTCCGAACACGTCGACGCTCATGATTGAAATGAATGAAATGTTCGCGTGCAGTTCAATATATATAGCCAGCCTCGCGAAGTTCCTCTATGATCGAATGAATCTCATTGGTGTGACTGGGATTACCAGCTGATTGCTCAGCCATCAGTAGGCGGAGTCTATCTACGAGTTCATTCGGATCATCCCAGTAGACGTAATCCATCTTCGTGTCTCGTCTTGCAATTTTGTATGGAGGGAGTTGATGTCGCAGTAGTCCACCTGTTTTCGAAGTAGATTTTCGTTTTCTCGATTCATCCACCACCGTGAAAAGAGGGGCAATATAGTCACTGTATTTCTTACTATTGTGCACGCGAATAGATTCATTGGGGTTGAATTTCTTTTTGTGCGCACTGGATGCTTCAAGAATCTCTCGATAATTCTTCAAGTCATCGCTAGTAATCAACTGTCTATTGGGATACTTAGATATAAGCAAGTCCAATAATCCTTGAGTTTTAGCATAACTTTTGTCATTTACTTTCACATGAAGATCTTCGAAAAGTATCGAAGAATTTCCAATCATGTAAGCACCTTTCTCCTTGTACACTCCATAAATTTTGTCCATATTCTTGCTATATCTTGGGTCAAGCATGAATTTATGTTTATTTTGACGATCTTCTTTATCAGTTTCTTGATTTTTCGAATGATCAGCTTCCTCGTTATCTTCTTCAGCTGCTGTTTCAAACGATGTGTCAGCTTCCTTAAAGATCTGCGTTGCATCATGCTCACTGTCAACTTTATACGTATCATCGAGACTACCAACACTTTTATCATCATCATCATCATCGAATGACTTTGATTTCTTTTTAATCTTCGATGAATTCACTGCCGGGAGATTTCTTTTGGTTGTCTCGGTAACGAGTACTTGAAGAGGATCAATGATTGGTTCGAATGTTTCACCCACAGCTCTCTCAAAGTTCTCTTTTCCAAATTTCAGTAAATTATACTTGCGTTTGACAGCGTTTCGAGCTTTGACCAGCTCATGAAGAATGTTCTTTCTTCGCTGCAAGTCAGACATGTTGACGCTTCAAAAGTTGTCAACAGATTGTTAACGGTACGTATGTATGCCGATATTTATAGCAAACGTGTCGAAACCCTTTCTGTATCGACCATCGTTGATTGGACTGTCCTTGTCGATCATCAAGAATGCATGCTTATCGTCCGACCAACATTTCGAGCACAGGTCTTTGAATTGAGGATAGGTCATATCGGTATTGACGTGGTCGTCATACAGATGATGCATATTTACATCATCTTGTCGAAAGACGACGAGTAGATTCACATTATCTCGCACGAGGTGTTTAGGAATGTGGGCGTACGATTGACACAGATAGAAGCAATCGACGTTCTTGTGTCTTCCCATACAGAAATAGGCTCTGATATTGTTTTGCTTTTCGCAGGCCACATCGTCGAATATCATGATGGAATTGGGTAATGCTTTCTCGGGAGATACAACCTCGTCGTGCTCGCTAAAAGCGAAATACTGTATACTCTTCAACGGTTTCAAGAGCTCCTTAAGGAATCGATATTTCGACTGATCTAGCGACTTCGAATAGACGTAAATGTTTTCGAATCGAAGCCCATTGGGGTGCATTATGAGTGCAAGCAGACTGTTAGTTTTACCACAGTTCGATGGACCGCAGAATACTGCTCGAATGCTGTCTGGAAGCAGTCGTCCATGACGCTTCATCTTTTTTCTCTGCTGCTTCTCTATAGTGTCAAAATTCACTATAGGAAGTTTAACGGATTGTTCCTTAAAGTTCATGTGTTCACCACGAGAGCTCGTTTACGATTGAGAGCAAAACTATAAATACCACGCTTATATAGCTTGCGTCTCAGTCATAATCAAACCTTCGAGGTATGATGATCGTACATAAACGCTCTCGACGAGGTCACGGTATAGTGAACACTCTGATCAATAAACTTCCGTTCGAATTGCATATACCCGGATATCAGTACTGTGGACCAGGCACCAAGTTAACCAAACGCTTAGCTCTCGGTGATCCAGGAATCAATCCTCTCGACAGTGCCTGTAAAGAGCACGACATAGCCTACTCGCAGAATCGCGAAAACATCGAGGCCAGACACGAGGCGGACAAAGTCTTAGCCGATCGAGCTTGGCAAAGAGTCTTGGCCAAAGACTCGGGTATAGGTGAAAAAGCCGCAGCTTACTTAGTAGCAAACGTCATGAAGATGAAATCAAAACTTGGAATGGGTGTGAGAAAGAAGAAGAGTCCTACGAGATTAGCAAACATCATCAAGGCTGCTTCCAATTCGATGGTGTCTAGTAAAAATTCTCGCAAAGCAATTCTTTCGGCCTTGAAAGGTGCTCGGGAGGCTGTCAAGAAGGCTGGTGGTAAGCGCAGTATAATTGTACCACGTGTCTTACCTGTACCATCGAAGGTAGGAGGATTTCTACCATTCCTCGTGCCCGTTTTCGCTGGATTGAGTGCAGCTGGCGCTATTGCTGGAGGTGTGGCCGGTATAGCGAAATCAGTCAACGACGCCAACGCTGCCAAGTTGCAGTTGGAGGAGAGCCGTCGTCATAATAAAAAGATGGAGGATATCGCTGTTGGCAAAGGATTGTTCTTGAAACCTCACAAAACGGGACTGGGTCTTCGTCTCAAGCCTTACCGAGGTAGTGGACTGAGGAAGAAAAAAAAAAGATCCTCAAAGTGAGCAGCTTACCACATAGAGCACTCACCGACATCGATATTTCCAAGTACGCCAAACTATTGAGAATTCCCCACTTTCGAGGTGTATTCATGAGAAATGCATTGCCCGCTGATGGTCCACGTCGTAACGAATCAGCTGTAGTGAACCTCGACGATGCGGATGGTCCGGGAACTCATTGGGTAGCGTATCGCAAGCGAGGGAATGATGTGATATATTTCGATAGTTTCGGTGATCTACAGCCTCCACTAGATCTAATGTTATACTTGGGAGTAAACGAGGTGAAGTACAATCACGAGAGATATCAAGACTACAACACCGACAACTGCGGTCATCTCTGTCTCGAGTTTCTGACCAACAGACTTCGCGTATATAAGGCGTGAACGTGCGGGCAATCAGTCATTATGCAACAAACTATCATGGAGAGTGAATCACTGACAATCAGTCTGTCAGACACATCTTCTGTACTAGAAACTCAGTTCTTTCCTCCAATCGAGCTATCACCTCATAAAAACTACGTTCTCGGCTTAGTCGAGCTCTTAACCTTCAATTCTATACCCAATATCGACACAGGTGCTAACAAACTGTACGTCGGTAAGGAAGTTGTCGTGTTACCAACTGGAAGTTACGAAATTGAGGATATAGATACTTATCTGCGAGAATTTCTGGAGCAGAAGGGCATTTCATTCAGTCTGAAGCCCAACAATAATACACTTCGTAGTATCATAAAGTGCAGTCACAACATCGATTTTCGTCCACGAGATTCCATAGGTGCACTGCTCGGCTTTGCTCAAAGACTCCTCCCAGCGAATCTAACTCACAGCTCGGATCTACCCGTTGCCATACTCAAGGTCAACGCTCTTCGAGTGGAGTGCAGCATAACAACTGGCGCCTACATAAAAGGTCAGCAAGTTCATACCATACACGAGTTCTTTCCTGCAGTACCACCAGGATATAAGATCATCGAGGTGCCATCGCAGGTCATTTACCTTCCAGTCTCGGTCCACAGCATTAGTCATCTTCAATTACGTATAGTCGATCAAGACGGAAATCTAGTCAACTTTCGTGGAGAAATCATTACCATCAGATTACATATCAAACGAGTATAAGATGGGAATCGTTTACAACTTCAAAGTCGGTAGAGGCTATATAAGGCAAGCTAGACGTCGACCACCCATCAGTCTTCAACGGACTTCCAAAACGTTAACACGTCGGAACATTCAGTTTCTAAAAAGTCTAAACTTAAGAGTGATAAGCGCCCGTGGTGGTGGAAAATAACTTGTATATTCGTGTGCTGTATATCGAATAAAGAGCATGGAAGATATTCTAAGCATACAGTCTCCCGTGGCATTCGATGAGTCTCTTGCACATTACGAGCTGCATCCTCATCAACCATACACTGCCTCGTCCTTCAACAACAGCGACGAAATTCGCATCGCTATCCAACATCAAGACTTGTACGTTCTGCCGTCGCGCAGTATGATACACATATGCGGTAGACTCACAAAATCAGATGAAAATACAGTAGCGCACACAACTCTGGTAAACAACGCCTTCTGCCACATGTTCGAGGAAATTCGCTACGAAATCAATGCCGTGGAAATCGATAAATGTAAGAACGTCGGTTTGACAACTATCATGAAAGGATGGCTGTCACTCAATCCGAGTCAGAGTGTGCTCGTGGAAAATGCGGGTTGGCTCGACGTTGCAGAGACGCAAAGTCTGACCAACGATCAAGGCTACTTTGATGTCGCCATCCCACTGAGTATGATTCTCGGATTCGCCGAAGACTATCGAAAGATCGTAGCGAATGTCAAGCACGAACTCATACTCACCAGATCGAGAAACGATTTGAATGCAATTGTTCAGAGGTCAACAAGGTACGGGCAATGACATAACTTACGAAGAATTCAAGATAACATTGACGAGAATCGAGTGGTTGATGCCATACATCGTAGCATCCAACGTCGACAAAATACGTCTGCTGAATTACATAGAGAAGAACAGACCCATCAGTATGAGTTTCAGGAGTTGGGAGCTTTACGAGTATCCGGTACTGCCGAGCTCCACGAGACACGTCTGGACAGTCAAGACATCCAATCAACTGGAGAAGCCCAGATTCGTCGTTTTAGGCTTTCAAACGAATCGAAAGAACTCAAAAAGAGTCAATGCCAGTCGTTTCGATCACTGCAATCTGAACAACGTGAAATTGTTCCTCAATTCGCAGTACTATCCGTACGGCAATCTCAATCTCCACATAGATCAACAACAGTACGCAGTTTTGTACGATATGTACGCGAACTTTCAGACTGCGTACTACGAAAAAAACGCCGAACCTTTGCTTAGAAAGGGGGATTTCATCAATCACGTCCCCCTCTACGTCATCGACTGCTCCAAGCAGAGCAAGGTGTTGAAGAACGCTCCCGTCGACGTACGTCTGGAGTTTGAATCTCGAGCCAATTTTCCCGCCAACACCTCGGCTTACTGCCTGACCTTGCACGACCGCATAGTCCAGTACAATCCTGTCAGCGGGGACGTGAAGAAACTTGTCTAGAGGGGTGGAAGCCTATAAAAGCGCTCGCTCTAAAGTAGAGAAATCAATCGTCGAGATGGAGTACGTAGTGGACATGCAAGGATACAAGCAGTCGGGCAACGACTTCATCCTCAAGGAGTTAGCCATAGTACCGCTCAATCGAGACATCGATCCTCTGGTGTTACTATTCAAAGAACCCTTTCCTTGGCGACGTCTTACCGACAAATACAAGAGAGAAAACACTTGGATGTATCACTACTATCATGGAATATCTTGGAGCGCTGGTGAACAACCATACACAGACATAGGCAAGATTCTTCGAGAAGCTCTTCGCGATGCTACTCGAATTTTCGTGATGGGCTCTTTGAAGAAAAAATGGCTCGAACGTTTTAAGTTCAACGTTCACGATATAGCTGAAATGGGCTATCCACCACTGGATAAACTGAAGGTAGTGACCATCTGTACTCATCACGATGGTGGAACATCTTCTCAAATCAACTGTGCTCATCACAACGTGAAACTTCTGAAAATATTCTACAAAGAAACTTTCAGTCAGATAGATGGTGAGAAGAAACCAATCGACTGCTCGATGATATGGGAATAGTAACTCGAAGGGAGGGGGAAATCACCCTTCCTCTTGCTTGAGGCTATATATTTATATATATAGGCCTGCGAATTTTACATATCTCATTTGAACTTTGAACGTTGATAAAGATGGATCAAAATACCAGTCCTACTACCAAATACGAACCTCTTCCTCCTTGCAAAAATGAGGAAAAGAAGAAAGAAAATTCTCAGTAGACATCGTATTTCGAAAAATATTCGACGAACACAAAATCTTTTCCAGAGCGCAACAAATACGAGAGACTTGATGATAGGAATCAACGTTAAGTGTAAATAACAGTGTTGAAGGCGCTCGTGCATATTTTTGGTATTCAATGTATAAAATAAACATCTAAAAAAAAAAAAAAATGTTTTCTTTTTAAATACTCATATTTATTTCCTACCTTTCTACAAGCCATCTAGAGCTGGGGTCTGACTTTGTAATCTCTACCTAATAGTGAAAAAAAAAAAATTTCGAAATTGAGGTTAGGATTCGATTTTTGCCTTACTACATCTACAACTTGAGTTATACCCCCTCGGGGATTCCCCGATGTCATCAGCTCGGTCGGTAACCTGGAGCTCCGTCGGTAACCTGGCGTAGCTCGGGGATTCCCCGATGTCATCAGCTCGGTCGGTAACAGCCCGGTCGGTAACTTGGG
This sequence comes from Muscidifurax raptorellus, assembly GCA_020010945.3. Taxonomy (NCBI): domain Eukaryota; kingdom Metazoa; phylum Arthropoda; class Insecta; order Hymenoptera; family Pteromalidae; genus Muscidifurax; species Muscidifurax raptorellus. The sequence continues at coordinate 2,745,121 of JAHUUD020000007.1, forward strand.
TTATCAGCTCGGTCGGTAACTTGGGCCAGCTACCTTACCGGCTGGGTTAGCCGAGACACGAACCACTTGAGGTAGCTGAGACATGAACCACTTGAGTTAGCCGAGACATGAACCACTTGAGCTAGCGGTTACCGACTGTCGGTAAGGTAGAGCCCTGAAGTGAGCCAGAACCCCCCTAGCTCACCTACTAATAGTGTTAAAATCTTGTTTGTTAATGTTGTTTTTATTAGTATTAATAAAAATACATGCTGATATTAGGTTTTCAAAAAAAAGTTAAAAAAAATACACTTATAATGAAGCTTTTCCTAAAATGTCAAGTCATTTCCGAATGCTGAGATATCCTGCGGCAAGTGACTAAAACGGCCAAAAAACAGTCATTAATCAGTGCATTGGTAATTAAGCTATATGGTGTTATGTATGTATGTATGTGTATGTCTGTGTGCGTGTGCGTATATATATTGTAACGTAGGTTTTTGATATGCGTGCTGCTGTCCAAAGTAACGCGACAAGGCCCGCGTTTCGTCGCAATCCCACCTAAAATGCCGGGGGATAGATCAAATTCTTCACGTCGGCAATGACCTTAATTTATTCAATAAGCAAATTATATACTATTATTTACAGAAGTTACTCTCATTGATTTTCTAAATATTCCATAATATAGGCAACCAGTAGACCACCACAATCAATAGATAGTCAGCCAACATTCGAACACTATTGACTAACGAAGCACCTGATAGCCAGAGATTTTCTGCAAAGCTATAAGTACGCTACTAACTACAACGCTTTTCCCTTCAGATAGCCGATTTTATACGCTTAGATAGCCACCGATTTAACTAAAACTACAGACTAATTACGACTCTAGCGCGTCCCAAGGTATACAGTTGTAACCAACACACTCACACTTTCCGCGAATCACACTCTTGCCCGTCCTGGCAATTCACACTCATTCGTATTATACTAATCGAATGCGAATTCTACAGACGCTATTCGGTATCGCAGCGTGTAGCCCTTGCCGGCGTCCGACGACTTACAGCGAGACTCACGATACTTCTCCAATTTACACTAAGATAGACCGTCACATGAAAGATAGCCCGAATTTATGTCTAACTGTGACAGCCTCAAGAAGGTAACCGCGTACAAGAGAGCCCTCCCGGTCTAACTAACAAGGAAATGTCCTCAGGTTTCTGCCGCCGATTTTGATAATATTATAATATGTTTTAGTACATTAAAAAATAAGTGACACGTATTTTTTTTTTATCGGCGGAATACCACTTTCAAGGGGTGAAAATCACCTATAAAGTTTACCCCCCCCCCCCCCCAATCCATTTTTATTATTATCTCGAAAACTAATAAAGATATACGAATGAAACCAAAGCCACAAAATTTTTTCAAACAAGTGTAAGTAACTGCCCTACTTTCATACCGAAGGTCCCGTATTTCTTATAAGGGTAAATATATTTTTTTTACATTTTTCTCTTACAGAACTGATTCAATCAGCTGAGTGTAATTAACTATTGTACTGTTATTAGAAATATTAAAAATTAAAGTTCACATGTTTCAGGGTTTCTGAAAAAAATTTATTGCAAGGGGTGAGTTACCCCTGCAGTTAATCTTTCCAGTCGCACAATTAAGAAAAATACCAAGCAACATAAAAATGCGATACTTTACGTTTTTGGGATCGCAGGAATTCAATTCTACGGTAATAATTATTAACGTGATCTTTGAAAGTATATTAATAATCTAATTTTGTCATAAACAAATTAAATCTAAAAAAAATACTTTTTTTAAGAATTAAACAAATAATATTCGAGAACAAAGTATGAGCAGCGTGAAAAAAGTGAGTATTTTTATCACAAAATGTTATTTTAATCTCTCGAGCCGGATTTTGTAAACAACGAAGGACCAGTATTGCCAATCTCGAGATGCGTAATCACAGTAGTTTGATTGCGAGCTTTAACGAGAGCACATCGAACAAGTATTTAGTAATATTCGCGTATCGTGAGCACGTCATAGAGAGACATCCAAGCTTCACAATTAATAAAAGAAGTTTCTAAATTGGACCTTCCTGTATTTCCTCGGTTGTTTTTATCTTTTTTTCAATAGATTTGAAAATGTTAGTGAATTCAATGAATTCATAAACTCCAACTAACCAAAAGGAAATAGAGTTGAAGTCTCACATTGAAAGTATTAAGTGCTATAAATGAATTGAATGGGATTGAAATGCTTTCCGAAGAATCCCTAGATTTTCAAGAGCCGTATAAAGACGTGAACGCACAAATAATAGAAGATGAGATTCTTTATCATGATCCTGACTACTCTCAACCACCGACGGAATACTGTACGGATGACGATGAAGAATTCTTTTGTACAAGACTAGAGCAGTCGAGTACTGGAGATATACAAAATAAAAAAACCGTAGCATTGATTCGGTACGAGAAAAATTCAAGCTTGTAAGATCTGAAGAACTACGCCGCTGGGCGAAACATTTAAATAAATGAGGAACGTGTAGGGAGAAAATAGGTAGAATATGTCAGTTTACTTTAGACAATTTTAAATCAGCAATTGAGTCAGGTTTGGTAGTTAATGATAATGATCTACGAAAATGAGCTCTAAAGGCACATAAAGAAATAAATGCAGATTTTAGATTCAAAGCTTCCATAGGTTGGTTAAATAGATTTAAGAAAACGCACAGAATTCTGTCGAAAAAAAAATAAATTCATTTCTAAAAACACTTAAGAAAATGCCGAAGAATTAAAGCAGAAAGCCCAAGATTTTGTTCTTGATGTTAAGCAGTAAATATAAAATTTTGGATTAACATAAGATTTCGCGATAAAAATACTTGCTCTTTTCACGTTGCTCATACTTCGTTCTTGAATATTGTTTGTATAACTTTTTAAAAGTGTTTTTTTAGATTTAATTTGTTTATGACAAAATTAGATTAATAATATATTTTGAAAGATCACGTTATTACTTAATTATTACCGTAGAATTGAATTCCAACACAAAAATTACAAAAATAATAATTTTGCAAGAAGGCTAGGGCGCGCCGTTCTCGGTCGTCAGTCGGTAGCGCATGCGCTTTGTTACTATTCTCGCATATAACCGTTGGCTTTGACGCCCGCGAAATTTAAACACGCACGTAACACAATTCGCAGATAACTCAGAGCTTGCACTCCTTGCTACGGTACCCAAGGAAACAAAGTATCATCGAGGTCAGGACCTTTGACTCTAATGTACACTTGCAGATCTTGAGCACGATACGCAGCAGTTTGTGTCCCTCGACATCCTACGGATGAACTGCACCACTTACTAGCTGCTTCGGATCTAGCGATGGCAGGCTCCACTAGTGTTACGTCGTCCGCGCCTGACGCCTTACGACGCACGTTCCATTTCTTGGACGGTCTGTCGAGTCGTTAACCCCCGGTTACTGCGCCTAGCTTGCGACTGCTCGAAACCAAACGCTATTAATATCATGTATTCAAATCATTCGCACAACCTTGGGAGGCTCTGCCTTGGCCTCTCCGAACGAAACTGGTTACGTGGCGAAAATTCACCACGTTACAATATATATAATTCAACTGTAAAACGTTTTGTTTGAAATACCTCAAAAAGAAAAATTTCTAAAAATAATGTTAATTTAGATTATTTAACCCAGGCTTGATCCCTTAAAGCATCCTTATTTGAGGTTGAGGGTTAAGGTTTTCGTGTTTAACGGTTTGCGGTACAACAATAGGTTTTCAGGTTCTATGATTGTAGGGTTCCATTGTTTTGGGATTCCACGGTCTTCAGATTCAACGATTTTCGGGTTGAAGGGTTAATGATTTTAATAGGGCTTAATGATTTTAATTATGGATTGCGAAGTACGGAGATTTGTGGTTTCTAAGTTAGTGGGATAAATGGGCTATTTTTAATTATCGATAGTAATGTTTATGGTTTTTGGACTATATTAGTCCACGAGTCTTGTGGTTTTTAAGTTTATGCCTTATCATATTAAATGTTTTGTGATCATTATAATGGAAATACTTGTTGCGTTTAAAGTGAAACAAATTTTGAATAGAATTGGGGTACATGCCCTTCGGATTTAGGTTAGGTGATCGTATTATTTGCAGTTGCATCATATATTAATTGGTATCCTTATCCGTTTAAACAAAATTAATATAATTGAGAATTGCATTGTCAGGCGATTTTTATCCAAAAAGTTTTTTTTGTGCCCATTGTGTCGTTCAAATTTTCCAAAACGTAGCCATCGCCTGCATCTGACAGCTTATGGCGAGACCCGTATAAATTTGCAATTACTAACACTAAACACCGTTCCACACTTCTTAAATTTTAAAAACTCTAATTCGACAATCCGGTATCGAATATGGAGCTACGTACTTGTGAGTAAGCTTTAATTGAAGGAATAATCGAAACGATTTACCAACCTTTTGTACTTCGTAGACGATAGCTGATTCATGATAATGTTGTCTACTTGCTGGTATGCATTTTGCATGTAAAAACCTCAAAAATATGGAATTTCAATATTTTCATTATGCGTGCATATTTTAGCAGACACACTTGTGGCATCTGACGATCCTTTCTCGAAATCAGTCGTGGTTTTTGATAAGATACCTGTTAGAAACAAGACATCGACAGAGCTTTGTATTGTAGGGAAAAACACGAAAATGTAGACAATTTCTATCTATGTCAGTCATATGCTCACATTCCAAAACATTTCGTCCGTAATAATGTAAATATTATAGTTGCTTTTTGTCAAGATGACGTAAATCATAAATACATATTCTATGATCATCTGTATAAATTTTTATATTATTGATACCAAGAAATATACTTAAAGGGTTCCAAATAAAAGTTCTTTCGTTAATGCTGAAACTAGTACAATACAATCTGTGTACAAAAATGTTCAGCGCATTTGATCTACGAGTTCACCTGAATATTTTGGACACAAAGCTGAAGTTGAACAAAACTCATCTTATTAACTGGGACTATTTTTTCTTCATTCTAGCCTGCTAGACAACCATCTCCTGCATTTAATAGGTCTATTTTAATTTGATGACGAAACCTATAACTGCTTGAATAAGCTGAAATAGAAAAACAAATATATTAGAAATTTCAATAAATATTACATTAAAATTCATTTATTTATGGGATTACTTATCTTTTTTTTTGTCAGAATGTTCTTCTTTCTCTTCATAACCTCTACTATCATCTTGTCGAAACAGTTATTGTATCCAGAATTTGCTCTGTCAAAAAACTAATAAAATGAATTAAGTTTGAATTCACACAGGTTTACACATATAATTTTGAATGTCCATCTTTTTTATTGGGATATTTTTTTCTTCATTTAAGCCAAGTAGAAGCTTATTTGTATTTCGTGATCAAGCTCATAGCTGCTGAATGTAATGCAATAAAGAACACATACATTAGAAATTTCACATCTTTTTTTCATCACAATTTGAAAGCCTCTTTCTTCTTTACCCTCATAACCTCTACTGTCATACTTCCTGCTGGAATAGTTATCTAGGATTCTATGTTAACAAATTAAAAAAGAAATAGATATTTTTTGAATGCAATAAATTATTTATGTGAGTATAAGCTGGTGGAAAATTTTAAAAATTGGAAAAAATGACAATAAAACAAAAATATAGAAACATATATCTTGCACTAAGATGTAAAAAAATAATATAACCTATTGAAATCATTACAGAAAACGCTGTTGAATAAGATATGTTGAAGGAAACTCCCAAATAATATAAAAATAAAACAATAAATAAAACTCTCAAATACTTTGAAATAATTCAATTAGCAGATAAAGAATTAAAACATATGGAATATTAAAAAACAATAACAAATAAGAAGTTGTCAAAATGAAAATATCTTTTTTGCTTCCCACAGGATAATTACAAATATTTTTAATATGCTCCCTCTGCATATGACTCCTATTGGGCTCCTTCTCGTGTTCATCTTCTGATGGTCTGTGCTACTTTCGCTGACAAGTGCTCTTCTTCGTCCTTATTGTGCGTATTATCCATATTGTGCGTAGAATTGTCTGTCATCGTCAGTTGTGTTAACCCAATTAACTGCTGCATTTCCTGGATTAATAGCGAACTTTATGATTTTAATGTTTATGATTTTGAAGAAGCCACTACACGTTCGTTTTTGAAACAATAACTTTCACACAGAGTTGTTAAAACTTTCATTGGAGTTCTGAGTGTAACCAAAGCACTTTTGTAGTGCTAATATTGTCCGATCCTTGTAGGTTGGTCGCACTTGTTCCATTACAACAGATGGTACGATCTTGAGACGTGTAAAACGCGCTTCTAAAACTTTTAATTTTTGCCACTGACAATATCTCTGGGATCCTGTTAGGTAAAAGTGATGGCATGGCTACTCATAAGTCCATTGGATATGATAGAAGATTGGCAGTGTATTTTCTGTTCTCAACCACAAAAGCATCACCTTAAACATTTTGAAGTCATTATTTTTCCATATACGCAATTTCCGTCAACCTCCAATTTTTCTAGCACTACCTTCGTGGTTGACAGAGCAATTTGCTTTCCCTTCTTGAGCAAGTATTACAAAAGCGATTTTTGCTGATAAGTTCTTGATGAGTCAGAGTGAGTATCCTAAAATCTTTCTTTATTAACCCTAACTGAAGACATTTTGCACTTAATTTACTCAATATAATACACTTAGCTAAAATAATATAATATAAACTATAATAATAAACATTGAAAAGTTAGCGTAATATATATATGCAAACTGGATCCCGTTCCATCTTCAAATTTTACTTGAATCTATAAATAAAATAAAAGAATAAGATATGTAAACGTTAATATATACTCTTTTTTTATCACTCGTACTCGAGAAGTATAGCAAAACGTAATAGTTTTAAGTAGACAAAATGGACGATTGTATATTCTGTGAGTAATGAAAATAATGCACGCTAATTGCAGTGCTATCTTAGTCTAAGTAACTTCTAAACTTCAACATACGCACTTTCTCGCATTCGTGATAAAAAGTTCGGTAGCTTTTCGGTCATGCATGCGAGTGAGTTGGCGAGCAAAGCGAGTAATTGGCAATTTAGCACACTCGTTACATAACATACTATTATGTTCTTGACGAATTATGTAATTATATCTATTATATATTTATTTTTAAAAAATTTTACTCCTTACAATATTATTAATTTTTGATGAATCTTCTAATTCGTTTTGAATAAATATGTTGTTAGAATTTTTACATCTCGATAAAGTGACATGCTTTTGACCGTGTGAAAATGATGGTCGTCTTAGAAATATTCCTAAAGAATCAAAACTTTGTCCTTGTGAATTTGTTTTCTATAAAGCATAAATAGAATTGAAGAAGACTATTCAGTATAATGACTTTGTTTTTTATGATCCCTAGTAATGATTCAACCCCAATGTTGTGTTCGTATAACTTTGTTATTTTTAAATGTTTGCCATTATACAGACCATTTGTTATATTCAAATTTCTAATTAATATTAATGTTACATTTAATTGCAACTTTAGCTAATAAGGTAGAAGACCTTCCCTAATATCTTGCAACATTTCAGGAGGACAATTTGGATGTATGTTTTTATCAGACTAATTTATACCTTTATATCTTGCATAATCTATGCTGTAATATGTTTTTGGGACACCATACAATCACTTGAAAACTTGATTGTTAATATTATTAATATCTTCATTATGAGGAGCTAAAATTAAAGAATTAATAGAAATGCTTTGATCTTCAGTTGTCCAAGTTTCTGGGATTTCAAATGGATCTATAAACGTTGGAAACGAGAGCGTACGACTACACCGTTTCTGGATATTTTCCTATTCCTACGGTGCTTATTAGCAGCGGTAATTACACGACAAACGGTCGTGTTGTGTTCTTAAGAGTCGCGTAGAAACGTGTGCTCATGACTACACGAGACTCCTGAGTTGGTTTTATACAGTGCACAGTGATAAAGGAATTACGGTGCTACGATGTAGTGAATATGGATGTATCTTACAGAGCCGTATGCGCACGACTCTGTGTGATCCCAGTCCTTGATGACGAGTTCTCTTCGTATTCACAGTGGTAAGTGGGGAACTACGGTACGAGTGGTGGTAGTACGTTGTAAGCGGTAGGCGTTACTCGGAGTGACGTCTACGTATGCCTATAAGGGCTGTGCTCCTAGTGCTTCCACTTATCGGGATTTTTCTTATCTGGTATGCGCAACGTGGTAAAGAAAATGGCGGTGCAGTGATACGGTCCATTTGGTGTGGTCGGTAAGATGTTTAAACCGCATCCACGTGTGCTCACAAGGATGTCGCTTCTCGATCTCCAGATTTCCAGATTAACTGCTTTCCATACAATGATAATCCGGAGGACGGTCTGGCGTCGTGATTTTCACCGTCACGTGTGCTTACATTTGCTCTACTCGGACTCTCTCCACAGTGTTGTGTGCGCACAGCATTTTATACGGTATGAAGCTAACAGTTATTATTCACAATATAGAAATGATGCTAAGTTACAGATTCGCGAGTCGCGAAATTCACGACTCGCAGCGAAACGAACGCGAGACAAGCGCGCGTTCATGAGAAGGCGTCTAGTTGCTCTAGGTGCCGCTGCACCGAGTCTACGCAAGCTGCGGCTAACGCCTCGGCAGCTTTTTTACAAGCGTAACAATACTTTAGGGCACAGCCCTACTTACGCAAAATCGCCGCTCGCAATTGCTGATGCTTCTCAGACACACACGCTTTTCCCTCCTTCCTGGATGCTTATACATCAGGTACGATGAAGTTGGCGCAGGGTTTGTTCGCGAATATTCACTCGCACGAATTCTCACTACATTTTTTTAAGCTTTCTGGTCAAGGTCGCACACGAACTAAAAGTGAATCGTGAGCGCGGCTATGATCAGGACCAGGAAGGAAGAGTAAATAAAAAACCATTCACTAAATAGCATTCGTTACTTTTCGCGCCTATATTTGGCCCTGTGTGTCTTTATATTGGGTACTCCGCAACACGTTGGGCACACATGTAGCTGGCCCGCTGAGTCGTCCTGCCCTCCGACGATGGCGTCGCTGCCCTCATGGCGGGTGGCCTCTGCAGCCTGGTATGCCGTCTTGCCCTCCTCCAGCAACGGCGCCCAGTCGCCAGGTCTACGGCGAAACTCTTTACCGTGTAAACGCGGTGGTCGTACAGGCGATACGCCTCTCGCTCAAGTCTTCGAGAAGCGAGAGACGCCTCGATCGCCTCAGCAAATTTGGTGCGATGCTAGCGCCACGCCGCGTCAGCCAACTTTTCCCGCGAAAGCTCGCTTCGCTGGCCTCTTGAGGCGACCTCGCCGCGTTGGCGCCATTATTCTCGGGGGTGACTGAATGTCGCTCCAGTCGCGCCGAGAGTGGACGACTACCGCGCATCTCGCGGCGGTTGAGCGTCGTCCTCTTCTTCGCTCTTCTGCGACTCTTCCTGTGTCGCCCACGAGTTAAAGGCTTTAGTTGTGACGCCGGCACTAGATGGGCTTGTACACCTTCTTCGTCGATCCGTCGGTAAGTATTCGTGCCCAACACCTCTACTTATAAGGACTACCTTATAATATCTTATACTACCTTATAATCTATTATACTACCTTATAAGGACTGATATATGGGGGCACGAACTTCGCACGTCGTTGCTCAGCTGCTGAAGAGAGTACGTGAGTCTTCTTCATCACGTAGTCGCCCACCATATATGGTGCAGGCCGATGCCTCGCGTCGTAGTATTGCGCTTGTCTTTCCTGTGCCCTACTGTCGGGCACCGATACGGTGCCTACCGATACGGCGGCACCGATACGGCGGCGTAACTTCGTACTTAACGGTTTGCTTGGCGAGGTATTCGCTCACCTAACTGGGATGCACTCAACTCAGTGAGAGATAAATCCTAGATTATCAAGATATATTCATTGCCATGAGCAGTCTTGGGCTTTGGTCCCATGACATCGCTGGCAATCACCTGCCAAGGGCGCGTGATGGTTCGCTTTCCCATCAAACCAGTCGGTGGCGGTTGTTCGACTTGGCATTTCTCAAAGACGAAGCACTGTCGAACGTACGCTTTGTCGTCCGCGTACATACCGGGCCAGTATTAATACATGGCGACGCGTGCGTAATTTTTTTCCCGTCCTTGATGACCGACTGAAGGAGAGTCGTGGCACTCATACAGGATCTCTTCCTGCTTTTCCTTCGGAACAACAACCTTCCAGGCTTCCTCGTCATTCATCGCGCCCGGTGATTCCTCATCTGGGCGAAAGAAGTCTAGTTGACATCCGTTTATCTTGTATAGCGGTATGTCATGGGGCGTTTGCTGTACATTGCGGATCATCTGCAGGTACTACTTGATCTGATTGCGGTTGGCCCATCCAACTATGCAGGCCTTTGCGATGTTCAACGGTATACATATGGCCTTGCATCTCGAGCGCTAGGCGTCCGGTGGGGTTGTGCAGATTGCATAGTCAGTGCAAACTGCTATGATCCGTAATAACTTTGAATTCATAACCTTCAATGTATGGTCTGAATTTTCTTATCCCCCTTTATCACAGCGAGGTATTCTTTTTCCGTGACACTGTAGTTCCGCTGAGCTTGCGTCAACGTACGGGTGGCAAATTCCAGTACTCGCTCTTCTCCATCGATCACTTGGAAGAGTACTGCGCCGACGCCAGTGTCACTCACATCCGTTTGCAAGATGAACTGCTCTTCGAAATTTGGGCGGTGAAGAATCGGCGTGGATGCGATTAGCGCCTTGATTTGCTTAAACGCTTCTTGCTTTTCCGTTCCCCATTTGTATGGTCTGTCCTTTTTCGTCAATCTATGAAGAGGCTCCGTAATCGTCGCGAATTCGCACAAGAACTTGCGGTACTACCACGCCATACTCAGAAATTGCCTCAGCTGCTTAAGGATTTTCGGCGCGGGATACGCAATTATCGGCGCGATCCTTTCCGGATCCGGGCGAAATCCATCGTGATTAACCAGGACGCCGAGATATTTCACCTCTTCTCGGCAGAAGATACTCTTTTCCCGGTTAATCGTCAAACCACCATCGCTTACTCGCTTCAGTACCTTTCCCAAGTATTTGAGATATTCCTCAAACGTCTCCGTGGCGATGATAACATCGTTCAGATACGAGTAAGCGTATGGCTGGAGTTCTGGGCTGATCGCTTTATCGATCATCCACTGGAACGTCGCTCCAGCATAAGCTAAACCAAACGGGATATGCGTGAATTGGTAAAGCCCAAGCCCAGGCGCGGTGAAAGCTATCAAAGGCCTTACCTCCGGTTTCAGTGGTATCTGGTAGTAGGCGCTGCTAATGTCTAACGTAGATATATACTTCGCCTTCTGTAGTTTGCGAAGAATATCGTCCATTTTGGGCAATGGATAAGCGTCAGCCTCAGAAAGCGCATTAACCTTCCGGAAATCCACGCGAAAGCGATATTGCACGTTCGCTTTGCTTACCATCACTGCTGGGCTTGATCATGCACTATCAGAGGGCTCTATGATGCCTGCATTTAGCAACTCACGAACCTGCCGAAACATCACCTCCTCAATCTTGTGCGAAACGGTATAGTACTTCTGCATCACTGGGCGAGCAGAATATACGTCGATCCCATGTTCGGTCAGCTTTGTGCGTCCGATCTTTGGTGCGGCCTTTGGCAATACGCAATCCAACAATCTACGGATTTGCGCGTGCTCATCATCACTGACGTATGCTAGGTCCACCGCTGAGATTTCTATTCTTCCTGTACCAAGCGCTGCGAGTTGCAGTTGCACAATCTTGCGCTCTTTCTTCAAGTTCAGGATGCTCTCGTTTGGGTCGTAAACAGCGTCGAATAACCTACCGAAATTCGTGCCCACGAGACATTCGTTCGTCGCCTTGGGCATAATCGCCATAGTAACCTCTCGTGATACTCCCGCGACGTCGTAAGTCAATGTACCCAACGATCGGTGACGTCTGACGTGAGCGTCCACAAGAGCTAGCGATCTGGGGTACAATGCTCTCACGCGGAATCCTCCATCGGCTACCTGCACTCACCAGCGTGACTCATCTTCGTTAGGACATATCGCTGGTCTCTTGGATGTGGCGTTTAATATAGCTACCATGCGATCGAAATCGTCCGTTAAGATCACGCACGAACCACTGGATATACCTCCTGGAGGAACCTCGCGCGCATCTTGCAAAGGGTAAATGATCTCACCGTAAACTTCTTCGAGCCGTTTCCCTGTGTCTTTTTCGAGCCATCACGGGAAAAGTGTCCACGCTCCTTGCAGTTATAGAATATGAAGTCGTATTTGCCAGGCGGTTTGAAGGCTGTATCTCCTTTCTGTTTCTGGTCCCTGCGCCCCGGACTGCGCAACTTGCCTCTGCCGCCTTAAGAACCGGACCACCCTTTCTGTGAGAACGACTTGGCTTTGTTGAGCTCCGCTTTCAACTGCTCCATCGCCGCCATTAGTTTCGTGTCTACGAGCTTCCCTATGGCGCCGAGGGTTAAAGGTTCCACGGGCTCGTCTACGCCTTCGACGGCAGCAATTTTCACATTGCTCGTCGGCGCCTTGGAGCCACCCTTACATACACACTCAGGCAAGAAAGATTTCCCTGGTGCCGGAGGTGCTCTCTATAAAGACTCGCATACAATAGCAACTTCGATTTCTGCCGCTGCGTCGAGCAATTGCTCCACGGTTTTAAATTCTTTTCGCTGGAGCGAGCGTCGGATGTTTGGCATCTGATGGATCCGATCTAACTGATGCTCGACAATGGGCTTTGGTTCCATCCTACGCATAATTCCCATAATGCAAGCTGTTTGTCTGTTTGTCTGTTTGTTTGTTGTCTTAAACTCACGTACTGGCTCCTCAACGCCTTGCGTCCGAGTCAGTGCTTCCTCTTGAAGCTTGGTTTGGTACGCCTGGGTTCTTCCGTACCATCTCTTGATACAATCTTTCAAGTCTTCCCAGCTGGTCCATTCGCCTTGGTCCTCGAGTCGATGTTGCAACCACTCGTAGGCGTTGTCAACCAACATTTCTTGGAGGGACGCTAACATTGCCTCGTCAGACAATTTTTCCATTCTTTTGCGTCCATCCATGCGTTGCAGGAAATGCTCAACGCTGACCGTGGAGTCTCCTGTGAACTTGATCACCCCACTTGTTCACTGCGCTCCCGGCAGGGCTCGCCTACACTCTTTCGCACACTCAGCCTCTTCTACTTCTCCTCTCTTCTTCATCCTTCCTGACCTTCTTTAGGATATCTGCTGCTTAGATGCTGACTGTACGCCATCCATCTATGGAGGTCAGCATAGCCGTCATGACTGACTCAGGGGTTACTCTCGATTCAAGGTATCCCTCGAGTTCTTCTCGCTCCTGTTGATACTTTGAGCATTCACAAAAGACATGCTCTACATCCTCCGTTGCGTCCGAATATACGGGGCAGTTCGGACTGTCCTCTAGTTTGAACCGGTGCAGGTAATCCCGGAAGTACCCATGGCCGGTCAAAAATTGTGTGAGGTAGTAATTCATTTCCCCATGTCATCTTTTTATCCAGTCTTCTATCCTCGGTATGAGGCAATGTATCCATCGCTCCTTGCCGTCCATATTATTTGCCACTCAGCCCTTATCTGTTCCCTTGCGGAATCCCAGATTTCCTTCTGAGTATTCTCACTTAGCCGTCGCTTCATTTCGTAGACGTTCTTCCTTTCCATTGCTAATAGGTAAATAGGCGGCATGCCTGCTATGATGCACGCAATCTCGGATCATTCACCGTTGCAAGATGCTGCTTGAATGTAAGTCTTGCATCTATGGTAATGCCCAGGTACTTAATGGTTGGTTGAGAAACAATTTCGTGCCCATCCACCGTCAGTGTTATTTTCTCCATCTTCTTCCTACTAGAAATAAGAGGAACTTCTGTTTTATGGCTGTCCAATTCCAGACCTGCCTCTATCAGCTATTCGTGTATTGCACGAATAGACGCGTCAGATATGTCTGCTATTTCTTATAAATTTTTCGCTACTACAACTACTGCTATGTCGTCCGCGAATCCTAACGCCGTAACCCTTTCGGGTAATGGTATCCTTAGCACCCCATCATACATGACGTTCCAGGAAGGTCGGCCAAGTACTGATCGTTGGGGAACGCCTCCTGTTACTTCATAGGTTTTGGTGCCATCATTCTTCTCAAATAATAAGAGTCTATCCTTCAAGTAGTCGGATATCATCCTTCTTATATATAAAGGTACTTCTTGCTCCTGAAGTGCCTCGTGTATTTTGCTCCATCGTGTATTTTGGCCGCATTGAATGCATTTTTGACATCCAGTGTGACGATAGCATAGTAGCTTTTTGATCCTCTTTTCCATCTCATCCCCTCTATCGCTGTGCGCGCGGTGTCAATTACCAAGCTCACTGCGTCTAGAGTTAATCGTTTCCTCTGAAAACCTTATTGATGTTCTGCTAGTCCACCTTTTCCTTCTATATCCCGATTCATTTTGACGCACATTATAATTTCTAGAATCTTGCCCGAAGTGTCCAGCATGCATAGCGCTCTGTATGATGAAGTGTCTTCAGGTGGCGTGTTTCTTTTTGGCAGGCAGCAGCACGAGCCGTTGTTTCTTTCATTCGGCAAGAAGTGCATCCTCTCCCAGACATGAGTTATACAAGTCCATGAAACCTCTGGTTAAGCATATATAGCATGTTTCAATGCTATATTGGGTATGCTATCTAGGCCTGGAGCCTTATTGTTTCCGACCTTCTTGCAGGTGGTAAGCAACTCCTCCGTTTTGATTGGAGAAATAGCTTCTTCGTTTGCCTCTGCTTCAATGACACACAGTACGTCCAGCTGTTTGGCGAAGAGCGTAGTCACTACCCGTTGTGGAAATTCCAAGTACTTGGGAGGGGGTGTGTAGGTTCTCTTGATCTTCTTCATTACTATTTTATAAGATCGACCTCAGGGGTATTTATTGATCTCGTCCTGCAAGTTTCCGCTTGGTGTCCATTGCTTGCTGGCAGGCGTCTACTATATCCTCGCCTCTTCCAGTTCTGTAGTATTTCTTTCTTGCTCGCGGCTCCTGTCTCCTAGTCCGAGTGTGTATGTGTATGGATGAGGGTGTCGATGTGTGTGTGGGTGAGGGTGTACATGTGCGTGTGCGTGTGTGTGTGTAGAAACTTATGCGCTAACTAAATTTCACTGACTGGTTTATTTGATTTTTCGGAACTTCTTTTAGCCAATAATTTGTTTATATTCCTGTTTAGCGATTTTACAGCTAAAGTAGTTAAAACATATATAGAACTTAGATAATACAATTGCTTACAGCAATATTCCAAACGACATTGCCAATAGTATCAGTAACGCACTACTAAGTTGAATAATTTCATAAATTAGATTTTCAATTGTTGATTAACAACTTAAAAAAAAAATACGACTTTTTATGAAAAATTTTTATTTAATCAAAGATTTGAGTGAGAAGGAAATTTTGTTTTACTGTTGCAAATATGCACAAAATTGCACACAATATCTAAACTTTTCAACCATCTTCGGTTTTTTATCGTACGATTTTTAACAATATGGCGGCCAAAAAACGAAAGCTAAAAAATCAAACTTTTGTTTTACTATTGTTTTTTTGAGTTTTTTTCATTGGAATCGAGTAAATTATTCAATTATATCAGTAAAAATATACTTAAATATATATATATATATATATATATATAGTTTATTGATGTATAAAACGTAATTATAAATACTCGCAGTAGATGCCTCGCTGGCTGACGCTTGCTCGGTTGCATTTTGGTGGTAGTAATATATCATATATACATTTTAAATATGTACATTTCATGAACACATTATGTAGGATGTGCATTTTTAATAAATGATAATTCGACTCTTAAAAATTTGAAAAATATTGACATAATAACAGAATTTTAACATAATAATAATAATTGAAATTTAATAAAATAATTACATAATGATAATATCAACAAATTGAAGAAAAGCTATCTATTGATTCTATACGTGTAATTAGAAATTTGTTTCTAAACTGTTATGTGACAACTTTCCTGTAATTATATTCGAAGAATATATATTATTTCGAATATAAAATTGGGAAAGTTTTACACATATAAGGTACAGCGAGACTCAAGGCCACAAAAGTATCAGGTAGCCAAGAATCTCGCTGACCTAAACAATATCCCCTCCGCTGCTCGAGACCGCGGGTGCAAACCTACGCTGCTGTTTGGGGGCTTGTGCAGTTCCTAGGCCCCGTAAGACCTAATGAGTGCAATAAAAGCCGAAACAGTGAGGTAGTTAAGGGGAGGAAAAACTCACGAAAGTGTGGGAGATCCGGAAACACTTCCGAGCGTCCCCAAGCTACGCTACCTCACGCACTCCGACTCGAACCAAGCTACCGAGCGGACATACATTTTTAATTCAATTTTGTTAATTCGATTTGCTGTATTTATTTAACTAGTTAATTCATCAATTATAGATTCTAATTTAGTTTTGTCCTATGTAATCGAATCATCAATAAACGAGCTCTCAGGTTAGAATATTTAAGTGCATTTAGAATTGATTTGAATCTTAACCCTTTTCGGCATACATTTTTCTGTTCAGTGAATTCACTTGAAAATTTGTACTTGGGGGTTTTTGGGGTCGCTGATTACGAAACTGAAGTCATAATTCTGAAATTTTTACATTCAAGATGGCGAATTCCAAATTGCTGACTTAAATTTACAAAAAATAGACAAAGAGTACTAAAAACATGTACTCGGGGGTTTTTGGGGTTGATGATTACGAATCTGAAGTCAGAATATGGAAATTCTCACATTCAAGATGGCGGATTCAAAATGGCGGACAAAAATTTACAAAAAAATAGACATAGAGTACTAAAAATTTGTACTTGGGGGTTTTTGGGATTGCTGATTACAAATCTGAAGTCGGAATATAGAAGTTTTTACATTCAAGATGGCGGACTCAAATTTACAAAAAAAAATAGACATAGAGTACAATTTTTCAATCAAATTTATTTACAGCTGCCTCGAAAATCCTGCGCGTGTAGATTTTTAGCATGAAATACGTTATTTTTGGAATTTCCAGTCCGCCATGTTGATCCGCCATCTTGAATGTAGGAAAATTAAAAAACTGATTTCATATTCATTATCAGCGATCCCAAAAATCCCTGAGTAAAAATTTTCAGAGAATAATACATTATTTTTTAAATTTTTGGCCCGCCATTTTGAATTCGCTATCTTGGATTTGAGAAAATCAAATTTGTAATTGCATATTCATAATCAGCGACCCCAAAAACCCCTGATTGAACATTTTTGGGCTAAAATACGTTACTTTTAAAGTTTTGGTCCGCCATTTTGATTTTTGAAAATCTGATTACAGATTCGTAATCAGCAACCATCAAAACTCCTAGATACAAATTTTCATAAAAATCGAACGACAAATAAGCTGGAAAATGATTTTTTTCTAAAAAAGACAGCTTTTTTTTGCAATTTGTTTATTTATAACTATTTAACAACAAATAAAATATTAATTTTAGTTAATTAGTATTGTAGAGAAACTTCCTAGCTCTCAAAAGAATCTATAACTATTTATATACACCTATAAATAAAAATCTTGGATGAAATAGGTGGTTAATATATTAACCACCATGCCGAAAAGGGTTAAAGTCCAAACTCCCAAACGAGTCCAAAAGGGGATCCTGACCGGAGCACAAGAAGAGTACTTCCGAAGCAACAGAAGTGACCCTTTTTTTTCTGCCACCAAGACAAGGTAAGAAAGATCTTCGTTTTATTGTTTTTAAAAGGAAGAGGGAGAAAAATAAAACGCCTAAACAATCAGGAGCAATTTAGTGAGTTGAGTTTCTCCCACAGCTGTATAGTTGTGCGCGTGCGAAGAACTTACAAACTTATTTTATATAAGTGACCAAACGTCACTTAACAAAAATTGGAGGTCCCACCGAGATCCATGCGTGATTGCCGGCTGTAACTGTTTTTCTTTCTCTTTGCTGCATGCCTGTAGAAATTGTAGTTGCCTAAAAGGAAAAAAAATATATGCTAAAAATTAAATAAAATCGAGAGTGAAATAAAGAACAGTGCGCGAATAAATAACGACGCGAAAAAAGTTAATAAATATTCAAGGAGATAATAAATACAAAAGATTTAGAAAAAGTATCATATTACCTAGCCGCGTGCTATCGACAATAGCAGACGTATAGAGAAGCATAGCGTTTAACACAAAGGCGCAGCACTTAATATCTGAAAAAGCACAAAGTGTATTTAAATGGTTTTAAATGTTTAAAATTAGATAATTGGTCATCATATTAATTAATCACAATTTTTCTCACACATGCGAGGTGTGAACATTAAAATTTATACACACTCAAAAGAACTCACCAAAATCTGGTCGACGAGCAGACGTAAGCTGTGTTGGCACTTTTCTGCCCCAGTCGAACCAGGGCGTAGCTGACGCAGGTGCTCAATAGAGGTGATAGGCCCCGGAGAGCGTACTTGATCCTCTGCGCCTATACATAAATATACGAATAGACATTTTTGAAAATATATAGTACAATTTCGTTGAACGGCTGACAACAAATAGGTAAAGCCATTCAACGTTGCCCATGTTACAAGCGCACACATTTTGAAGAGACAATCACTGCCTCACACCCATACTAAGATAAATAATGTAACAGTTTACATACCAATAAAGTGGTGTTCGCGAACAAAAGAAGTCCCCGGGTACACTCGCCTGGCGTATGAAAATTACTGACACCTGTAACAAAAGCACACAATTTAGCAACTTGCTCTTGTGCTAAATTGGCAAGATACAAATGATATATAATAAAAAGGGAATACTTATCTAATAACCAGCAACAGGTTGCACTGCTTGAGATACTTCAGCTCGAGTCAGTAAACACTTTCACTCACAACTTTGGTCCTAATTCGTCAAACAAACTGAAACACACACACGCGGATAGAGAAGACACTCGCAAATCCGCAGATTATGGGCTTCAACAACGAGTAACGTGTTTTACACAAGATACTTTCAATAGAAAATACGTGACGCGACACGCGGGAGGTTAAACACAGGGCATATACAGCAGCCGACGCCTCGTGTTTGTTCAGAGCGAACACCAGCGCAGGCGGCTGGAATTAAAAGCGACGCTAGGGACACTATACTAGTGGTGTAGGCCTAGTTCCGTAGCACTAGTGTGGCGGCCATTTTGAAGAACAGCGAGCGCGCGCGAGATTCAAATTGTAATTCATGCGAATTGATATTTAGATAAAGTTTAATAACAAAAAAAATTAATTGAATATTGTAAATAAATTATAAAAAGACAAATAAGTATAAATAAACAATTTTTTTCAGAATAATACAATTTTCTCGGGGGAATTAACATTAAGGATAAGATTTTATTTGATTGGTTTTAACAAAATACAATAACATTATTGTTTTTTTTTTATATTTAACATTCTTGTAAATATGATTTCCGTTTGAGGCACTACTCTAATACATCAATAATAATCAAATATTTATATTCTTTTTATTATTTTCATTCGGTTAAATTATTTCAAGGAGTAAGAAATTGAAAGAATAAATTTCTGTTATTGAACATCTATCAAAGCAAAGTTGAAACAAATATTTTATTTTTGTTTTTGAGAAATTTTTCATCGGCTAAAGATCTTTCTACCTTTCTATTAGTTTACTTGCAAAAGTGAATCATATACCTCATAAGTCAGCTTATTAGCGGCTTTTCCCCTGGATCTGCTCAATAGCGGTCACTCTATGTCCTAAGGTTTGTTTAATAGCAACCTAATCTTTTGGTCTGCTTAGTAGCGACTACTATTGTGTATCCTAAGTCAGCTGAGTAGCGGCTCTACTTGGACCAGCTCAACAGCTGTCATTGTATCCAATGAGATCACAACCCATGAAGGATGGAAATTACTCAGGCAGAGAAAAATTGTTTAAAAAAAAGAGATCAGGAAAAAAGTATTTCTTGCAGAAATTACTATTCGAAAAGAAGGCATTAGAGAAAAGACTCAAAGAAATAAATAATCAATTGTACAATTATTACCGGCAAGACAATAGTATAAACGCGAATAATAGTAAAGTTTCTGAGGATAATTTAAATTTTCAATCTGAAGTAAGCAACAAATTTAATGAACTATTGGAGTTTGCTTTAAAGGAAACGAATAAACGCAAAGCTGATTAATTTTTTTTTACACTAAACCCACATTTAGTCACCCTTGAACCAGTTTGAGGTATTTCCTGGTGACCTTGCACCCACACCTTGATGGCCCATAACCCGATTGAAACAACCCCAACATCTAAACCCATTATAAATTATTTTCTTTTGAAAGAAGAAAAGAGTGAGAGAGAACAGATTTTGCCATTTAGAATTTTTTTTTATAAAAAGATGGTACCAGAGCAACAAATGCAACCTCATCTGAATCCAATTTCATGCTAATTGAATAGCATGGCAAATAGAATACATACAGGATTTAAGAAACGCAGCGTCTCTAGTGGGTGAGGATACACAACCGCAGTTTTTACAAAATGCCTTGCACAAAATCACCGGACCAGCGAAGAAGAATTTAATTAATAAACAAATTACCACAGTGGAAGAACTGATAACACATCTGAAACAAAGATTCGGACCAGGGAGAAACTTCAGTTATTTCAATAACAAAATCCAAAATGTTCGAATGAGAGAACATAACACCGTCGGTGATTTTTATGATGAAATCATCGTCTTGCTTGGCAGTGCAAAAACAACACTCCAAGAAGAAAAAGGAAACAGTTATAAGAAAGAGATGATGGACCCATTGAAATCACTCGCAGTAGACATATTCATAAAAGGTCTACCTGCCAATTTAGCAGAAAGAGTGGACTATAGCAAACCGGCAACACTGCGTGAAGCCTACGAAGAAGCTGTACGTTTAGAAACAAGAATGGAAGCCAAAATAATTCCGTAGCAGGAATCATGGCTACAATAACCCAGACTATATAGTGAATCACGAACTGGAATGAATTATAGGAATAATAGAAGATACGATGACGAAGATCAATATATAAATAGTCAGCATAGAGAACCTCACTACATAGGTTATATGGAGGAACGTTATGAATATGAAGAGCCTGAATACATTGCCTATGTGCAAGATCAATCGCAAAATGTACCACGTGATGGATATTCCGGCAACCGCTGCCAAACAAATGGTTATCAACAAAACCATTACCAAGAGAATAGTTACAGAAATCCGAATTATGTAAATTGTTATAATAACACAAATTATGGAAATCGATTTCGTCAAAATCAGAACTACAACGACAACCGACAAGAAAGTAACAGTTGGCGCGAGAGGAATAATCAAAACTACAGAGGGAGTCGATGAATATTCAATCCTCAAACCGGAAGGTATGACAATACGCAGAATTGACCCGACAGACAGAAAACAGTAGCTGGCGTAATGAAGATCCCAGATACGACAACCAAAATAATAGGAATAATTTAAACTACTAACAGGCTCGTCACGAACCCAAGATGGCGATCTGCAGACACCCAAGAATATGGACCAAGCAAGTTATCAAAAACAAATGCAGGAGTACAACCAGAATCGAGGTTCGAATCAAAGGAGCCTGCACAAAAATCAAGCAAAAGCCCCAGTGATGGCGATACTAACAAGGCCCGAGAGATCGCAAGGATGTGTTCCACGAACTGTAAGGGACCTGAAAACTATAATTGGGAAGATGGAGAGGCAACAGCTGTAAGAATAAGGATACCCGAAGGAACACAACGACCGTACTTAGATTTCATTATAGATAATGGTGCAACTGTGAATTCAATAAAAATCGGAGCTTTGCACGATGATTTACCAATAAGCATTGAAGATGCCAGAGAATTAGGAGGCATCACGGATCAGACCGTGTGGACAGCAGGATCAGTGTACCTGGATATAAGAGGAACCCTAATAAAATTTCAGATAATACACGAAGATTTTCCCATAAAGTAAGATGGCATGCTGGGAAGGAATTATCTAAAAAAGGACGAAGCTGTAATCTCTTACCATAAGAATGCTCTCATGGTGAGTGGTGATGTCATGTATCCCATACCATTCATAGGACATGAAGAAGAACATAATCCTAGAAACCTAAAGAGAGGATATAAATGCAAACAAGCAAATGAAGTACTAAGAGTGGAAGCAAAAACTGATATCGAGATTAAGTCAATGGAACAAAACACGAAAAACAAGGAAAATGCTACAACGGACAAAGTAAAATACGTGATAAAAGCTAGAACTAGACAAGTAGTTCAAATTAACTTAATCAAAAGTGACTTGAAGGAAGGTTACATTCCCAGGACACATGTGGGAAATGACAACGTATTTTTAGGTGAAGGCGTAGTCAATAATGTAAACAATACCTGCATAATGATGACCATAAACACAAGTGAACAGGATGTAATGATAGAAGTAGATCCAAAAGAGTAAGATACCTTTCGACACCGGACCAGACTTGCTACAAGAAACAGACAGTGACTTTGATGGAGATGCAATTGTAGATCAAATCAAAAGACTAGAACGAGAGAAGCCATCAATCAGAAGAAACCATTTGAATAAAGAAGAATTAGAAATTGTGGACCATATAATGAAAGACTTTCTGGATCGATTCCTATTGCCAGGAGACAGGCTCCCGTGCACCGACATGATCGAGCATCATATTGACTTAGAAAATGATGTACCTATAAACACTAAGCAATACAGACATCCTCCTCAACACAAACAAGTTGTAAGAGAAAGCGTAGCCAAAAAGCTCAAAGACAAAATTATAAGAGAATCCAATTCTCCCTGTAATTCACCCATCTGGATAGTACCCAAAAAACGAGATAGTCATGGCAACCTAAGATAGCGCATGGTGATAGATTTCAGAGAAATAAATAAGAAAACCATCAGAGATGCATACCCGTTACCAAACATTGCGGACATAATGGATCAATTGGGAGGAGCAACCTACTTTTCGATATTTGACTTGGCCAGTGGTTTCCAACAAATTCCGATGGCTCCTGAAGATTGCTATAAGACAGCATTCACAACAATAAATGGACACTATGAGTGCACAAAAATGCCCGAAGGATTGAAGAACGCTACGGCGACTTTTCAACGCCTCATGGAAAAGGTCCTCAGAGGACTACAGAATATTGAAATGTTAGTATACCTGGATGACATCATAGTATACAGTAAAAATTTAAAGGACCATGAAAGAAGAATACGAAATCTTATGGAAAGGTTGAGAGAGGCAAAGTGAGTCTTGCAACGCGATAAGATTGAATTCTTTAGAAAATAAGTTGGATTCTTAGGACACATAATTAGCGCAAAAGGAGTTGAACCTAACCCAGAGAACGTTTCGGCAATAGCCAAACTAGCCACACCCAAGAGTGCCAAAAACATAAAGGAAGTACTAGGAATGTTTGGATATTATCGGAAGTATATCGAAGACTTTGCTAAGATAGCGAAGCCATTGAATGACCTACTAAAGAAAAGCGTGAAGTTCGAATGGGCTCGTCAATGCGACGAAAGCTTTCAAAAACTCAAGCAATGCTTAATGGAAGAACCCATCTTACAATTCCCGGACTTTGATAAGGAATTCACTTTAATCACAGATGCATCACACTATGCGATCGGAGCAGTCCTGAGTCAAGACATGGATGGATTTGATCATTCAGTCCAATACTTGTCTAGAGCTTTAAATAAAGCTGAAAGGAATTACTCTACCACTGAAAAGGAGTGCTTGGCGGTACTATATGCTCTACATCAGTTTAGACCATATTTACTGTGCCGCAAGTTCACATTAGTGTCTGGCCATGAACCATTAAATTGCACGCATAGCAGAAAAGACCATGGACAAAGATTGATGAGATGGATGTTTAGATTCACAGGCTATGAATACACCTTCAAATACAAACCAGGAAAACTGAACAAGAATGCTGAAGCTCTTTCAAGAAACCCTCCTGAAGCGAATGAAGAGGAGATAAATAAAAACTTACCAAGAATCAAAGTGATAATAATTGAAGAAAAAGCAAAGCAAGAACAAGAAAAGGCCAAAACTAAAGCACCATCACAGAAGACTAGTTTTCGCAATAGAGCACACTCAGCATCGGAGAAAACCACAGTACCCAGAGGCAGAGGTAGACCCATAGGAGCGAAAACAAATAAAGTAGCGCCCAAACTATAACATAGTGTGGTAGCGCAGAGGACAAGAGCAAAACGTGCTCAGGTAGATTGTCCAGTAGGACAATACATCAAGCAAGGAGGACCAAGCAAGACGTCCAAACCCATTGGTGCAAAGAAAACTGCACAAACAGAGACACCAACAAAAATAGAGACAGCAGTCACAGAGGCAACTTCTATCAAACCACGACAAATGCCAGGAAGTTCATCCGATATAGATTCGGACATTTCAATGACAGTCAACCCATCCAAGAGATCATGGCTGTCGTCAACGACTAATGAGAACAGCTACTTAAATAAACCACCCATACCAGACCCCAGATACAGCGGATTACGACAACCAGACTCAGAGACTACAGAAGATGAAGCCCAAGAAGTACCCGAGAACGAAACATCTTCTTCAGAAGATAGTCAGAACAAATCATAAGCAACATCGCAATAGACATGACTGCAGTAGAAGATTCCCAAAATGAAGAAAATGCAGATGAATAATCTATAGAAAAATTTATCAGTCAAAACCACCCTAGCAAAACATGAAGTAGAAGAAGCTAACAGGAAATTTGAAGAAAGTATGAGAAAATATGAAATGGATAAGCAAGCTATCAATGAGTCAACAACTGAAATAAATACGCAACTGGATTTACCCTCACACTTCTCTGACGATGACAATATACCCGACGATGTGCGTGAAGCAATCTACACATCTGATCCACGGTTTGAGAAAGAGACTGACGTAGACAAAGTCTGGAGAAAAAGTGTTCAGACTCTCATAAAACGAGCACGACAGAAGCTACAAGATGCATCTGGTCAAGAGGATAAGGGAAATGAGTCAGACGTTGAAAGTGTATCTGACATCATATTGCCACCAGTGAGAAAAACATTATCGGTCACACTCACAATAAAAAGCGATATCCCTACAGCCAACAGTACGCCGAGAAACAAGTTCAAGAACCACAAGAAATTAGGAATATTGAATGAGATAGAAGCCGAAGAAGGATCCATCATAGGTATAAGATTTTCAAAACCACCAGAACCCACAATGCCTTTTCTCCGACCCATACCACCAGGTTTAGAAACTCTAAGTAAAGGTCATGACATACAATAAAACGAGCAGAAATCTGAAAGCGACATGACTCGTACCACTGCAGAAACCATGCAAATTCCCAACAACCTAATCACCGCGAGGGAATGCCTCGCACACAAGCGGGACAATATTGTAACTTTCTATCAGCGGATTGTGACAATACGTGGTCCGTTACAAGACTACTAGAAGAAATAGGAGCCGTTGATTTAATAAAGATAAAGAACAAAAAGGCAAAACCAGGACAAGTCTTAGTTACTCCTTTCAAGAAATATCAAATATTTACTGTAATAGTGAAAGACAAATACTTCAATACAATCAAAATGGAGAATGTTCACAAAGGACTCAAGAACCTAAATGAAATATTATTTATATGGGCTCACCAACCATCATAGAAATACTTTATGAACATTTTCACAAAAGTGAAATAAGAGTAACAATGTGTTAAGGAAAAGCAGAAGTACCCGCTGAAAAACACAGAAAAGAAATAATTGGACACCTTCATGGCAGTCTGACAGGAGGACATAAAGGAGTCAACCAGACGTATCAAAAACCAAGGGAACGATACTACTGGCCAGGAATGAGAAACGACGTTCAAATCTACGTCAGACGATGTGCAAACTGCCAAGAACAGAAAATAGAACGGTTCAGAACGAGAGAACCAATGATCATCACAGCCACACCAATAGAAGCTTTTGATAAAGTATCAATTGTCACGGTAGGAAAATTAAGGATGACACCAAGCGGAAATTGCCATCTCTTAACGATGCAGTGTAACTTAACCAAATACCTAATAGCAATACCCTTTAAAAACCTCAATGAAACGACAATAGCTGACGCACTGGCAAAATACCTCATCTGCCAATGTGGAGCCCCGAGAGCCATAGTCTCAGACAGAGGGACCAGTTTCTTGTGAAGCATCGTTGAATCACCATTGAACCTATTCAAAATAAATCATTAAACAACCTCAGGCTATAGACCTCAAACAAATGGGTCATTGGAAAGAAGTCATTCTCCACTCATAGAGTTTATTCGAATATACTCTAAGAGATATGATGATTGAATTGGTTTATGGGAAAATAGCGCGTTTCCCTTTGAGAATCCATTTCGATGAGAAATTAAAAACATATATTAATTAAAAAACCCCGCGTCCATAAGTTCGATTCATATAGGAATGAACCATTAAAAATCATAGAATTCGTAGGTTGGAAAATGTAATTCTGGAATATCCGAACGAAAAGAGAGTCAGAAAGCACATTGACAATCTAAAGGATGTCGAGGTGGATTCTGATCCGAATTCTGATTAAATCACATGAATAAAGAGAATAATCAAAGGTACAATATCATTTGTGCATGTAAACTAATCACTATATTTTTGCAGAATGAGACACCCAAACATAAACATTTCAATAACTTTAAACTATAGATATGAAGATACAATGTGGTCGCCTGTACCTATGGACCCCATAAAAAAAAAGTACGCATACCATAAAATATTAAAGAAAAGGGGAGGCACTAACATGAGATTCGAAGTGCGTTCCGTAACCGATACAAAGCACAAGGACCCCAAAAACTGTATATCATACCCTAGTAATTGTTACATGACCAACGATGATAAACATTAAGTACCATATTTAAATTGAACCCTGAACCAAAATTAATTCAAACGAACTTGAATTGTTCCAGCAAAATGAACCACACCAACATAGTGATATTAGGCATCACTGAGATAGATGAGGTGAGCATATTAGCAAAAGCTCAAGGCGACCAACAGGCCATAAATCCCCTCTTCTTAAGTTATGGACCTTGCAACATCACATGTACGACCACGACAACACCAAATCTATACTTACTGATGGTCATATATGAAAGTGAACATCAGAAAAGTAGCGCCCTGAATGCAGGAGAAGATGCGGTGAAATTTAGGGATGCTCATGACGAAGAAAATGACATCACATCAACGGTAGAGGAAAAACTTACAGAGAAATCTAATTTGTCAATACCCCAGAGAATGATGAGGAACAACACAAACAAATCCACAGAAGCAAATAGAAACCCCGCCAAACATAACCAACAGGACAATGAAAAGAGTTCAAGTAGAGTCGAAACTACCTCGACCGAGTGGACGAGACAGGAGGGATGGTCAATCGATCCAACCCCATTACTGTACCAGAGCATTGGCGGTGACCTGATGCTCGATGAACCATTGATACCAAAAAACGAAGACAGGGTAGACGTCGAGGATGAAGACCTACTGGACCGCTTTGAGACGTTAAGCCTCATCAGTCATGGGGCTCTGTCCCAATAACTCGTCCTGGATGATCTACTCTTGACCAACCCATCTACTTTATCGTCAATAGAGACCAATCTATTTATAAGATCTAATGATACAATAAAAGAAAAAACATATTTTTGTAATTTCATAATATACCCGGACCATTTAACTCTAGACCCCACCAACTATACCACGAAATAAAAATATATATTGTCAAATTTTAGACTAAGATATAACCTCTAGGAATAAGTACTAACAAATGAAAATACTTAAAAATTTCAATATATATATATTTCAATAATTCAGATACAATTTACATAATACAAAATAAGTAATACATTAAGTAAAGGAAACTAACAATACTAATAAAACAAAAACCAAGATAGATTGTAAAGGACCCTGGACTACGGACCAAATAATCCAACAACAAGTAAGTGGCGACTGCCAGAATCAATTTCAATGAACTTTCTTTATTTTCTTTTTATTCAACACTAAAAAACAGCTCAAATCAAAGACATGAAAAAGACGACCCACCCAATAAATCCATCCCATCGTGCAAACAAGAGAATGAAATTCATTCGAAAGGACACATGCCGCGCACATGATAAACATCACATAGATCATGTGCGGGACACACCGTGCCAATTTGAGCGAGGGACAAATGAATGTAAAGCACATGTATAAACGTAAAAAAGGGGAAAAACGCATAAACTACCAAGATAAAAAACATATAGATCTTGTGTAGGGTATGACGGCACATCCCGCAAACTAAACAAAGGATTGGTGGAGCCATCACTCTTACGTGTCATAAAAATAATCTCGCTTCATACCTACAAAACTAAAATGCACCATAACAAATCATCCCTTTAACATGCTCGCCCTTGTTCTTGATTTGAGGCTTTAAATTTTCTTTTCATTAAGTGATATATTCACATCATTGAACCTTACTCGTTGTGGACCACCAACTGAACCATACCACCCGCGGATCCGCGAAGTTTTTCAGGGACGACAAACGTTTTCAAGGGGGGAGGATGTTATGTGACAACTTTCCTGTAATTATATTCGAAGAATATATATTATTTCGAATATAAAATGGGGAAAGTTTTACACATAAAAGGTACAGCAAGACTCAAGGCTACAAAAGTATCAGGTAGCCAAGAATCTCGCTGACCTAAACAATTTCCCCTCCGCTGCTCGAGATCGCGCGTGCAAAGCTACGCTGCAATTTGGGGGCTTGTGCAGTTGCTAGGCCCCGTAAGATCTAATGGGTGCAACAAGTGCCGAAACAGTGACTTAGTTAAGAAGAGGAAAAACTTTACGAAAGCGTGGGAGGTCCGGAAACACTTCCGAGCGTCTCCAAGCCACGCTACCTCACGCACTCGGACGGACTCCACGCATGGACACACATTTTTAATTCAATTTTGTTAATTTGATTTGCTGTTTCTATTGCACTTGTTAATTTATTATAGATTCTAATTTAGTTTTGTCCTATTTAATAGAATCATCAATAAATTAGCTCTCAAGTTAGAATATTTATGTGCATTTAGAATTGATTTGAATCTTAAAGATCAAACTCCCAAACGAGTCCAAAGGGGATCCTGACCGGGGCATAAGAAGAGTTCTTGCGAAGCAACAGAAGTGACCCTTGTTTTTTTATCTGCCACCGAGACAAGGTAAGGAAGATCTTCGTTTTATTGTTTTTAAAAGAAAGAGAGAAAAAAAATAAAACGCCACGACAATCAGGAGCAATTTAGTGAGTCAAGTTTATCTCACAGCTGTATAGTTGTGCGCGTGCGAAGAACTTACAAACTTATTTTATATAAGTGACCAAACGTCACTTAACATAACTATAAGAAATAGAATTATCATAAACCTAATTTTTTTAATAAATTAATTGAATTAAGTCAAGGGGACCAAACTAACTTAAATCATCAAAAAAAAAAAAAATTGAATTCTAACAAAATAATAAATAAAAACTTTTATTTTTTTATTTTTTTCACATTTTAAAGTGTATCCGTCTCTTTAAATTGTTTAAAAAAAGATTTAAACATTGTTATAAACTAAGAGATACTGTAAAAAAAAAACAAAAACAATTTTTATATTTGTCATATACTAGGTATAACATGTGTTCGTAGGCCAAAATCCATAATTTTCATTTTTGCTACTACCGCAGACTTAATTTGAATCTGGGCATCGGAAAGTAGTTTTTCTTTGGTAGATCTGTTTGAAACACATATAATTAGAGAGTGAATGTGGGAATTTGCATTAAAATTTAATTATGAATATTATGGATTTTGGCCTATGCAGACATGTAATACCTAGTATATGGCATGTAAAAAAATTGATGTTGTTTTTCTGCAAGATCTTTTAGTTTATGACATTGTTTAAATCATTTTTAAACAAATTAAAGCGACCTATAAAAATAAAAGTCGAATATTTATTTTTTGATAATTTAAAGTGGTTAGGGCCCTTATGGTAAGGTTATTATTAAAAGACATTTAACATGTTGTATATATTGCAATTTAGAACACTAAATAGTAAATAAGCATTTGTTTTTTATTATTTTAATTTCATATTTTTATGTAAATGTTTCAAATTAACAATATGATTTGGTCAAGTATTTATTTTAAAGTATTCTTTGCAGTTTTCAACATTGCTGTAAAGATTGTTTGTAAATTTTTCTCTGTGCGTTTGCTGTGATTATTATTACATTTTTTAAAGTTATGTATTTTACCGCCTATTGTTCCTCTATAAAGCCCTGTAAATCAAAAATAATATATTTAGATTATTAGGAAATTGAGATTTAATGATAATAATTCTATTTTAATATTAATACCTTTGCATGCTTGCTTGAAAAATTGATTATAGTGTTCAGTCTGCTCTGGTCTTTAGAAACGGTAAGATCGATAAATAATAAATATTTCCAACAATAAAATTTTCTAGTATGTTGTGATACAGTTTTTAGGCGAGATAATTTATTATCAGAAGCAGACTATACATTCGGAAGGCTGCGCCAGTTATACTTATTTAAATGTTTTCCTCTTGTTTATCAATGAAGTCAGCGCATATGCAACAATATGTATAAATATTCTGAAAAATTGTTTATAGTGCTCAGTTTGCTTTGACCTTTAGAACGGGTAAGAGCGATAAATAATAAACATTTTTAACAATAAAGTTTTCCTCTTTTTTATAAATGAAGTCAGCGCATATGCGACATTAAATATAAATATTCTGAGAAATTGGTTATAGTGCTCATTCTGCTTTGGCCTTTAGAAGCGGGAAGATCGATAAATAATAAATACTTCTAACAATAAAATTTTCTCGAATGTTTTGATACAGTTTTTAGACAAAAATTATTTTGCGTTTTGTATATAACATTTCTCATTGGAACTTTTATAACCTTGATGTACTTATATTGACTTTATAGGCACAACAAGGTTATAAAATCACTTAGGCGATCGGTGAGACGGGGTAACGTTGTTACCATTAAGTCGATGCTATGGCACACGGTCGTGAATTATTAAAAGATAATTCAAATAAGATACCATATACAAAATCGGTCGCTCTAATTTAGAAAAAATTATGAACTCGGAAAACAGGGAACTGGAGTACCGGAGAACTGGACCACTGGAGAACGCCAAAATGGGTTTCTCTTTATAATAGAGGAAATAATAGAGGATTTACACCACTATTGGTCATTTGTTGATGAACAAGTCTTACAAATATACTTTTAAACCATTTTTATAGTTATTTAAAAAATATATTATATTTTACATTTTTATTGAAATAATTGAATAATTAACACGATTCCAATGAAAAAAACGTCAAAAACAAAAGTAAAATGAAAGTTTGATTTTTTAGCTTCTGTTTTTTGGCCGCCATTTTGTTAACAAAAATGGTACAATAAAAAACCAAAGCTGGTTGATAAGTTTAGATATTTTGTGCAATTTTGTGCAAATTTGTGACAGTAAGAAAAACTTCCTTCCCACTCAAATTTTTGATTAAATAAAATTTTTCATAAAAAATCGTATTTTTTTTAAATTGTTAATCAACAATTAAAAATCTAATTTATGAAAGTTTTCACCCATTCTATGGTGTAAATCGTACCCGAAAATAGTAGAGTTGGGTATTTTCCAAAGGATTTTCTTACTTTTTCACAAAGTTTCCTGAGCTCAAACGTAAGATACAAATTTTACCTTTTTGGGACTTAATGGGTTAAATCACGCAACGTGCAATAGAAACAGATCAAATTAGAAAATCTCATTTTTGAAAATAAATTAAAAGAACCCAATGATTTTATAAAACGCAACAACAATAGTATGTTTACTTTTGCGGACAAAGGCAACGTCACAGTTGGTATGTATAGAAGCGACTACATACAAAAATGAATATCCATTTATCATATACCATCACATATACAAAGATTCCAAAAAATCCGATAATAAAACCACAAACAATAGTTAAAGGGGTGTGAAAGTCGATTAAAAATAAAAATTTCGCGCTAAAATAGAAGACGAAAAGACAACTCATTTGTTTATAACAGATAATAAGAACAAAATTACGAAAAACTAGGATATCACTACCCTCCGTTATGTAATTAGCTACGATTTTACAAAGTGTGACGCTTATGTATAAATATCTGGTCAAATGGCATTCGAATAATATTTAAAAATCATGTAATTCGAATGCCATTTAGCGAGATTTTTGTATATAAGCGCTAAACTTTATACATTGTTTTTTGTATCTGCTATATTGTGGCGCGAGATTTGAATTTTTAATTGATTCTCTGACCCCTTTAGAAATCTTACGTAGAACAAGAATAAAAATACTTTCTCTGGCAAAGAATACAGTAAATATAAATTCACGCAAATAGACAACTTTATCAAAATGTTACGGCTTACTAAATGTTTACAAAAACAACTATCACTAAGACCAATTATCCCAACAATAAACTCTGATATTTATTCCTGGTTAAAGGACCTTTTCAAAATTGTATAAAATAGTATCACTATTCTTTTAAAATACGGCAGGAATTTGTCTAGGATATGCTTCTAATATTAATGGCTTTAATTTTCGATATTCTGAACTTTTTTTTTCATCATTGAGCGATCTGATAAGTAAAGTTATAAAATGGCGTTCACGATGGCTCGACGCATTGATTTTATTTACGTTGTATATTATTTCTTCGATTTTTTTGAAGAGATATTTCTTTGATGCCGGAACCAATGTAAATTTTTTCTCTGGTAATTACTGCTTTCGTTTTGCTTGGGCGTTTTATTAGCTACTTTCGACCCATGTTGAATAGTCTACGAATCACAGTAAAATATAATTATCCTACAGAAGTTTTATTGAACAATTTTTCTCAGTGTTGCACCTTCCAAGCTAATTTTTTTTTCTTTTTTGAGCAAGAAAGTATATAAAGAAATTTCACACATGCGGTTTTATAGTAGGGTACCATTTTCAAATTGTGTAAGAACCAAATGGGAGGGAGAGGATTTCAATGCATTTTCGTGGATGAATCGGAAGTTAACACATTATATATGTTGTACCTACTCCAGATACGAATATAGTCCATTTCTAGCCAAGA
Organism: Muscidifurax raptorellus; assembly: GCA_020010945.3. Classification (NCBI taxonomy): domain Eukaryota; kingdom Metazoa; phylum Arthropoda; class Insecta; order Hymenoptera; family Pteromalidae; genus Muscidifurax; species Muscidifurax raptorellus. The sequence continues at coordinate 2,778,294 of JAHUUD020000007.1, forward strand.
AACTTCTTACTAATGGTAAACCATGTTATAAGCACGTATGAAGTTTTCATATTGTTTTGTCTTCGAATTTATGTTTTAGAATTAATTATTGTAATATATTCTGATAAAACGGTAATAGATTCCAAAAATTTTTTCAGATGGCCGAAATTCTAGAAATGGTAGTTATCATTTAACCAATAGTTCATATAATAAAGATACTCCTGTGATTGAAACATCGCGAAGTCAAAGTATGTCCCTGACTTCGGCTACAAAACATGCATCACAAAGTACTCCTGGAGCTAATATACCTAGACTTACAGATGACGTGTTCCAAAAAGCTTTAAACAGTTTCTTAGAAGAATATGTTTCGGGTGAAGAAGATATCGAGGTTTGTTCATAGCAGAATAATATAATAATACATCATTTTTATGATCACTTGATAAATATACCTTTTAGAAACTTTATCATAAGTTATGCGATATTGTAAAACTATTAGCCATATCTTTTATTAAACTCTAATATAACTAACAATAAGAGACTAAAATCAGTTGCGGGATTATAATCATGATATACTTCACCCAATTCTTATAAACATTCTTGTTATAATATTGGCGATCTAAAAGTACTGAAATGCATTACAAATTAACTTTAATTTATAATAAACTCCTTAATTTTTATTCTCTTTTGTGCTACTATAAAAAACACGCGTAAGCAAAGTGCTGTAAAATTAGGGCGGTAAGCTTTGCGGAGATGAAAATACTAATTTGCAAGTCCCAGTTTAGTTATAGCAAATCATGTTCATCTATGCTTATTTTCGGGCAGTCTTTTAAACTTACTCTCGATATATATTACTTGCTCCCACCTTGGTTTTTCTAAGTTCAAGTTCTTTTTCTTCTGCCCAATTGCCCACAGCGTTTGCACCATGATTTATATCTGATAGGCATCCAGCCAGATCTTCTGATGACCTATAAATATGCGGGTTACATACATGTGTGTGTATGTATAGTGCACCGTGGGATGTTGCAACTCTTGATTCTTGGCGTCTCGTTGAGTTGCATCGATGTCTCAGTTTCACAGGCCAGATAATGCGCAAGCTGTGATCACTCGCATATCAGTTTGATTTCCATGTCTTTACTGGACGGACAAATGTTTATTTTTCATTCCATTAACACAGTCTATTCACGAAAGTAATTAATGTAATATCCGTATTCACGATGAGAGTCAATCATTTAAACGTAATCAATTTATTGCTGGCATTCTTTCAAACATTGCAATCACCGTTTAATATCCTAACTACTTATCAAGAAAATCGGTCAGCGGAAAACATAAAAAATATTTTAAAAGATTCGATGGACGAATTTCACGATGTAGAAATAATTTAGATTTCCAGGAGGAATACAAGTATCCTGATGCGTACATTATCTAGGACGATATAATGCATCATTTTCATCCTCCTATAGAATTTCCAACAAATCAGTGTAAAGAAGATAGAGAAGATTTATCTTTTCATTATAAAAAAGAACAGTGAATTATTGGCGAAGTGAGAAAACCATTCTATAGCACTCATAAATTAAGGGGACAAACCACCGTTGAATCTTCACAAGAGTCTTTGTCTATAAAAGTACTTACAATAAACATTAAATATCTAAATTTTTATTATTTTTCAACTTGAAATGCCTACCTGGCAAAGCAGACTAGTTTCGGTGACTTTTTTCACTGTCCGTAAGATTCAAAGTGTAGGCGTGGTTGGATTGGGCTTAAATTTTATGGAGATACTCTTTATACGTGTACTTTCAGTACGAAAGGAGGGATTTTTATTTGAGTTAGTAGAAGTATATTTTTGTTTAAATAATTGCAATATTACATCTTTTTTGCAATAATTTGATCACTTTTATTGGTGTTGAATAAATTCTACTCGTTCAATTCTAAATCCCTCCATTCATACTGAAAGTACTCCTCTAAGAAGTATCTCCACAAAATTTGAGCCCAATCCAACCATGCGTTTCCTTGGAATCCTACGGACAGTGAACTAAAATTAAAAAAAACAATATTATGAGATATTTAACAATTAAGATTTCAATTATATTAGCTATAATTAATACTTATCTAATATGTTCAGGATCTTATCTGCTCTCTCTAATGCATTAGATAAGCGTATCCTCCAGTTGGCACCAATATTCCACGGTTGGCTTGGGTTGAACCGCTCTTTTGTTGTTGCATAAGCTGAAATCAGAAAAAAACACAAAAATTAGAAATTTAAGTACATTGCACTTATCACACTTAACTCAGTTAATAATACTTATCTTTTTTTTTTGTCACATAGACAAAGCATTGTAGTCATTTATTGAATCTGCTACACATCCATAACCTCACCTGTCACTGGTGACAGAGACGGCTCATGCCAGTTCTGCAATGAATAAAATAAAAAAATTACATTTTAGTTGGAACTAATTTATATTTATTTATTTTATTAAATAAATTAAATAATAAATACAAGTTAGTGGCAATAAAAATATAATCATGGGTTAAAATCAACATTTATAATAAATACATTTATAATAAATACCTTAGTGGGCTCCTGTTGCATGTCATTCCTCTGGAATTCCTTCTCGTGTTCTTCTTCTGATAGTCCGGGCCTCTACGGTACTGGTTAATGATTTTCTTTCTGCATGAAAAAGTCTGGCATCGTTGCTTGTATTGGTCCAATCCACTGCTGCACATCATGGACTGATGTCAAACTTCCTCATAATATTCAGAAATCCTGTGCATCTATCATTGAAACAAGTCACAGCTATATATACACCAATCTTGAGAACGAGCAAGCCACTGTTGGTCCAACTTTTTCAATTGAATTGATTGAAGCAATCTGTTTACACTTTACACATACAATATCAACTTTGAACCCGAAGCCTTGTACACCATTCTCACTAAATGTCACTTTGCTGTTGCACTGATTGCATACTAAAATGTTCTGAACTGCAGGGAATAGAATATTGATGTCAATAATTCTATTTCTTGTGTCACTAATAGAGTCTTTGACCACTGTTGCACTTTTAAGTTTTTTTGGACTGGTAGAGGGTCTGGGTCTTTTTGACTGATTTTCCTTCTTCGTCAAAAATTCTCTTGGCCTCTTCTTAGATCTCCCTGAAGAATACTTACTGTCAGGATGTGTACTTTGAAGTCTTCCGTTCTTATCTCTCAAAGACATTTTGCACAAAATTTTGCTGCACTACACACACATACACACACAAATTGTCAAGAAAAAAAAAGATAACACAGAAATGAATTTTAAAAACGAATTTGTTTAAAATGGTCACCTTTAAAACAAACAAATATCGTATAATTTAAAATTTTGTTTAGCAATATCAGCATGTAAATATCAGCTGTGTTTATCAACACGTACCAATAAGCAGTGTGAACATAGTCGAATTTGAGCTACGTGAAGGTAGTTCGAAAACTCGTTCGATCTCACCTGCATGCGAGTTCCAATATCTGCCTATAAAGTAGTGGCGCATCAAGCGTCAACTTTAGAATCAATCCCTATTTTATTCAAACGTATTATGACCATCATAACACCTTTACATAAAATTGTCAGTATTTGAACATTCATAATATGTTTTGAAATCGAATAAAATTATACATAAACAACTGTGTTATAAATCATTATAAACAATAACATATATCTATATAATGGTAAACATGGCTACTTTTTATATTTCTTAACAAAATTTATTTCACATTTGGTCTTAAAAAAGAAAAAATATAACAGAAATATTAAATAGGAAAAATCAAAATTTTATTGAAATTCAGTAAAAGGTGGTATACAAATTTTGCTTAAAACTTTACCAAAAAATTTTTTTTTGAAAAATTTGACTTCAGAATCGTATTGTACGGAAAATTTACTATAAAAAAAAAGAAATAAAAAAAATTCGATTTTTTGAAGATTCAAAGGTAGTTTGGCCCCTTAACTTATATGGACATTCGCTAGATGTATAAACTCGCTTACCAGCCTGACGCGCACACACAACACAGCAGAGGAAGGTGCCTCCTGTGAAGAAAGGTGCAGCGTAGCTCCAACGTCTTGGACACGGGTACTGCCCTTGCTACGATGTTCCTGAGAGTAACGGTGGGCAGGATTGCCGTGTTGTCAGAGGCACCCCAGACAATATAGCGTATCCTCTATTGAGGCAGCAGGAGACCTGTCCTCAGTCCTTTGAAGTCGCGTCGCTGGGTTTAGTGATGAGACGCGAACACACTCGAGGAGGAAAAACATGCGTATTGCCAAATAGGGCGCACATGCGGTGTCATAAGTAACTGTTCTCAACCGATAGTCTATTGGAGGCTTCCCTGGCTCGAGGGACCATAGAATTCGCTGAGAATCCTCATCTTCGCGCGCGTCCCTTATCTGTATAAACATATTTTTATAAACATCTTTACGATGTCGGATGTAAATGCATAGGGATAACGGCACCAGATCAGAAGAATAAGTGAAAGGTCACTTTGTAGAGGCGGGCCGGCCATAAGAAAGTCGTTCAGTAGTACTTCACGTATTTTACGAGAGTCGTCGAATACTACCCGAATTTTCCGATTTTGGTATATGACCGCATGATGAGGTAAATACCACGCATTCGGGTTATCTAACTCACTTTTTGGAACAACTTCTATATGACCAAGTTTTAGATAGGTTTCCATGAAGTCGGTGTATGCACGAGCCACGTTCGGGTCACGCGAAACCCGTTGCTGTTGGTGCTTGAGGGAGCCTAAAGCCATATTCCGCGTCTCAGCGTATACGTTCGAAAGCTCGGAAATCAGTGGGAAACGCACCATCAAGCGCCCGTCCGCGTCACGCGTGTGTGTTTCGTCAAAGAGTTTTTCGCACGCCTCGTCTTCCGGTTTCAATCGCTTTCTCGCGTTCGGTACCTCTTCTAATGTCCAAACCCGCTGAATTACTTCATTCAAGTCCTCGTTAATGGCGCACCGCAACGCCTTGACCGAACCGTGGTTGTTAATTACCGCTCGCCGTGACGCGTCCCTCTGCGTTGGGCCTGAGATGATCCAACCGAGAGCCGTGTTTTGCGCTACCAACAGGGTGCTGGGAAAGCGTTTAAGACCCGAACGGAGTAGCGGTCCATACAAGTCAGCGCCTATCATGAGATCGACCCTGTCTGGGCGGTGAAATTCCGGATCAGCGAGGGGTATGTTTTTGAACTCTTCAAGAATGAGAGGCACTATACTTCAGGACGGTAACTCGGACGTGAGCCGAAATAACACAAGCGCGTTTACTTCAATCGTGAGTAGTAAGTAAGCCGGTATGGGGAGACACAACAAATGACGTCATCACTGGCGGCTCGTTATCTTATCAATGTAAACAAACCATTAAGATAAGATAAGGTATTTTTATTACTTGTAAAACAAAATAATAAAGATATTATGGTTGTTTATACATAAAAACAAGTAATAAACAAACATGATGTATTATCTATATTATTTGTTTACAATGAAATTAAGATATCATGTTTGTTTATATAAACAAATAATTATGAAATGGCGTCAACTCTGACGCCTTCTTTTTTTACGAAATAAGGATGTATTTCTTAAAATGTATTTACATACATACGTTTATAAAAAATATTGCGTTTTTGTTATAAAAATCAAAAATTATTTATTTAAATTATTATAAATAATGTAAATACAATCACACTGTGTACACATACGTACACACACACACACCCACACTCACACTCAAACACACACCCGCCTACACGCGCCCACACGCTCACGCACACGCACACGCACACGCACACGCACACGCACACGTACACAAACGCGCACACACGCTCACGCACACGCACACACACGCACACGCGCACACACACACATGTCCACCAGAGGGAGAAAGACTCGTGGCAAGAGGTGGTGACAAGGAAGGCAAAGAAGAAAAAAGAAAAAAGCGTAAATAGGAAGGATAACACTGGTGCTCGTGGCCAAGACCAAAAAGGCACCAGAAAAAGTAGGACGGCAAGAGCAAGACCTCCTAGACCTGACGCCTTAGTCATCAAGGCCGAGGGTGGAAAAAGCTACGCCGAAATCCTAAAGAAAATGAAGGCAGAGCCTAGCCTAGAAAAGTTAGGAAACAGCGTACATAGAATACGCAAAACAACAGCAGGAGATCTGCTACTCGAACTACGACGTTCCAAGGAGGTGGAAACAGCTGAGCTCCAGGAAGCGGTGAAAGCAGTACTAGTGGAAACTGCTACAATCAGGGCGCTGCATCATGAAGAGGCCTTCGAGATTAAAGATCTTGACATGCTGACCACTAAGGAAGACATAGTGGACGCACTACGCAAAAATAACGAGGAAGGACATAATTTCGAACCTACGGCGGTTAAGTCGCTTCGTAAAGCCTATGGAGATACGCAGAAAGCAATAGTACAGCTACCTGCCCAGATAGCCGAGAAGTTTATCAAGGGTGAGAAGATAAAGATAGGGTAGGGTGGGTTATCTGCCGAATAAGAGCAATAAAGCGAGACACCCGCCCGCTCAGGTGCTATAAATGCTTGGGCTTCGGCCATACTGCTGCAAGCTGCATTGAGCAGCACGATAGAAGCCGCTGCTGCTACAAATGTGGCTCAGCGGGACATGTAGCGAAAGACTGCACAAACCAGCCCAGCTGCATTCTCTGCAGAGGAAAGAACGACGTAGAGAGAAGCGACCATGCCGCAGGTAGCTATAATTGCCCAGCGTACCAAGCGGCAGTGAAAGCCACAAAACAAAGAAGATGAGAATAGTACAGTTAAACCTGAACCACTGTGAGATAGCACAGGACCTTCTCTGTCAGTACGTCCGTGAGCAGAAGATTGATGTTGCTATAATCAGTGAGCAGTACAGAGATCTTGAACAGCCAAGGTGGGAATCCGATGGCTCCGGTAAAGCAGCTATTTGGGCGTGCAGAGACCTTACCTTTCAAAGTAGGATGAAAGTCAAAGAAGCAGGTTTTGCCATCGCAAAGATTGAGGGTATAGAGGTATAGAGCTGTTATGCCCCATCCAGTGCGCCAATAGATCAGTTTCAGCAGTTCTTGGACCGGCTAGTACGAGATGTCAGGGCTAAAAAACCAGCTATTATAGCTGGGGACTTTAACTCATGGGCGGTTGAATGGGGCAGCCGAAAAACCAATAGAAGAGGACAGGCCCTACTAGAGGCATTCACACTTCTGGACTTGGTGCTGGTGAACGAAGGCAACGTACCAACCTATAAAAAGGTGGACGCTGAATCAGTGATCGACTTAACATTTGTTAGTAGATCTCTGGTAAAAGAGGTGAGTAAATGGACCGTAAGCGATCACTTCACTAATAGTGATCACCACGCCATTATAATGGAGCTGGGCACACAAAACATGGTACACTGTACTAACCCTATAAGTACGAAAATGGAATGGAAAGCCAAGGAGTACGACAAGGAACTATTTCTGATGATGTTACGAAATATCCAATTGACGGGATCAGCAGAACATAAGGCTGAACAAATGACAAAATGGCTCACCCGAGCCTGTGACGCAGTTATGCCAAGAAAAGTGCCCAATCAAAGATGGGCACCAGTATATTGGTGGAACGAGAAGATTAGATCAGCGCGTTCCGCCTGCCACCGAGCACGAAGGCTGGAGCAACGGGCAAGGAAAAAGTTTTACCGAACCGGTATTAGAAGCGAAGCTGTAGAAGAATGCAGCAGAAGAATGAAAGAAGCCAAGTGCACCCTCAAGAAGTGCATCAGTGAAAGCAAGCAGAGATGTCATAAGGAGCTGCTAGAAGAGGTCAATAAAGATCCATGGGGCAGGCCCTACAAAACAGTTATGAAGACACTCAAAGGAAGCTATATACCCCCACCAAAGTGCCCAGAGGTACTAAAGAGGGTAGTGACAACACTTTTTCCAAGTCAACCGGACGCACCATATGCTATAGCAGAGGAAGTGCGGGAAGAAGATATACCTCCAATTACAGTTGAGGAGCTACTCGTAGCAAGCAAGAGGGTAGGAAACAATAAGGCTCCCGGTCCTCCTGACGGCATACCAAATGTGGCGCTGAAGCATGCCATCGAGGCTAAACCTGAAGAATTTGTTGGCCTCTACAATGCATGCCTAGCGGAAGGGAGATTTTCGACGAACAGGAAAAAGCAGCGACTTATGTTGCTACCTAAGGGTAACAAAGCGCCCGGAGGGGAGACATCGTACAGACCATTATGTATGATGGACACTCAAGGAAAAATACTGGAGCGCATTATCAGCAGCAGGATGGAGTGCATAATCGAAGAGACCAAGGGGCTTGCCGAGCACCAATATGGCTTTCGGAAGTGCCGATCTACTTTGGACGCGATCGGCCTAGTGGTAAACACAGCCCGAGCAGCCATCAGTGGAACACGGTGGAAGGGCGGAACAAAGAAGTACTGTGCAGTTATTACTTTGGATGTCAAAAACGCATTCAACTCTGCAAATTGGACGAAGATACATGAAGCGCTTGAAAAGCTTGAGGTGCCCACCTACATCAGGAGGATGATGGTCGACTATCTGAAGGACAGAACTTTACTGTACGAAACGGATTGCGGCATTGAAACCTACAAGGTCACGGCAGGTGTTCCACAGGGATCAGTACTGGGCCCGCCCTTGTGGAACATTATGTATGACGGAGTGCTGAGCCTACAACTCCCGCGGGAGGATATGGTAGTAGGATTCGCAGACGACATAGCTCTTGTAGTAGTAGGGAAGGAAAAAGAAGACGTCACTGAAATCACCAAGAAAATGGAGACGATCGCCCTAATGATAGACGGCCATGAGATAACCTCTAAATCGACTATCAAGTATTTGGGCGTTAATATAGACGAAAAGTTGACGTTTAAACAGCACCTTGAATTAGCAGGTGAAAAAGCGTCAAGAACGATGGCTGCTCTATCTCGGCTCATGCCGAATGTCGGTGGAGCTACTCAGAAGGAAAAGAAGCTGTTAGCAAGTGTCAGTACATCGATTATGCTGTACGGGGCACCAATTTGGGCAGATGCAATGGCAATAAAAGCCTATGCGCGGAACCTGTCATCCGTGTATAGACGGAGTGCGCTAAGAGTAGCGTCTGCTTACCGCACGGTATCGGACGATGCAATAAGCGTCGTGGCAAGCATGCCACCCATCGACCTCTTAGCACTAGAGAGGAAGGCCATATACATGGCAAAACAGGAGAACAGCGATAGAACGAAGGCAGAAATCTGGAACGCTGCCAGAGAACAAACAGTAGCTGAGTGGCAGAGAAGATGGGACAGTAGCCTGAAAGGGCGCTGGACGCACCGACTTATACCAAAGATTGAAGACTGGATCACAAGAAGACACGGGGAAGTAAACTACTATCTCACGCAATTTTTGACGGGACATGGATGCTATCGAACATACCTGTGTAGATGTAATTTAGAAGACTGTCCAGACTGCCCAGCATGTTTGGACATGTGCGAGGACGCTGAGCACGTTTTTTGCTACTGCTCGCGTTACCAGCAGGAGCGTGAAGAGTTTGAACGCTACCTCCAGACCAGAGCAACTCCTGAGTCTATTATGGTAGCTATGTTCGCCACCGCTGAGGGCTGGCACGTGGTTAGTAACTACGCCGCGGTCATCCTCAAGAAAGTGAGGGGCGACGAAGAGAGAAGAAGACGAGAGATGCTGTAAGAAGCTGACGGCCGGACGATGCGGTAAGAAGTAGACGGCAGCCTATAATGAAGAAGGTACGATAGTAGATTTACTAGATATGGACGCATAAGGAATGACGGTCACATCAAGGAGACAAGGGCAATGTCCCTATGCCCCCCCGCGAAGTAATACTTGACCGTGGTACCGCGGGGGAAAAAGGCACTAAAGACGGAGCTTGGCCCTCCTCACCGACAAATCGGTAAGGAGAGCGAAGAGGATTCGGGTTGCAATTGGATTCTATATTCGGTCGCAAAACGAAGGGTTTTAGTTGGTGAGAATCCAAGACACGGTGGCTGAGGCCATGTCATGGTCTGTTAAGATTTTTCCCTCCAACCTCTTTCTCTAATAAAAAAAAAAAAAATAAAAATAAAAACACACACACACACATACGTACATGCACACGTACACTCTCGCACGCACACACACTCTCGCACTTATAAACACATAAACACATCACTCAATTATATCCACTGGATCCTCTTCATTACACGTCTCTATTTTGATGAAGACAGGCTTTCCCCTGTCAGCTGGATTGTCGGGAGATGCGGGGGAGTCGAACTGGAAGAATTCTTCTCCCACATCGATATCCGAATCGGCTTCCTCCTCCTCCTCCTTCTCCTCCTCCTCCTCCTCCTGCTGACCAATTTGCACATCGGCATGCTCCACCTGTGTAAAAATAATATGTAATTAGTTGTTTGTGACAAACACAAGATATTAAGATTAACCTTACTAACTAACAACTAACCTGTTGCTGCACCATCTCCTTGCCAGCCTCCTCCGGCTCGCCCCTCTTATGCAATTATATGCTGCAGCACCACAGCTCTCTTCTGCTGCACGTTGTACAGCGGCATACCCTGCACTCCATGCAGTATGTCCAGCGTGTGCGTATAGTCATACGCTTCATTGTCCTGGCACACACTGCACATACATCACCGATCGTAGGGATGTAGTAGTTGACAGGGCCGACGGAACGCGAACTTCTTATATTTTGCAGCGCGCGCTGTAAACCCTTACGCTCCTCATGCAACACATCATATGTATCGCGGTGCTGTTGTATCAGCCGCGATGCACGTTCCATGCGCGTTTTTAAAAGTGCGCTTTTCTCCTCCAACTGCTTTAACAGAACACTTTTCACCGACATCTTACTTTGGCTACGATCGACTTGGTACTGGCGATTTTAGTCCAAGCAGTCATCTGTAGGGCCTAGGAGAAGGAGGAGGAATGAAGGAGAAAAAATTTAGACTTGTGTTGTTTATTGTTCGATAACACATGTGTATTCATACACCCGATACCCGAACTAGTTGGCTGACGCGTTGTGCAGCGAAATGCTCGACGGACACGGGATACTTTTTACGAGCGCGAGAAAGCATTACCTTTGACTCTCAAGTGCTCTTCGCAGGAAGTTGATATATTTTAGTATCCACTTATCGCCATGAGTCTTAGCAGGCGATACCTATGCGAGGAAAAAATGGATCAGTGTGACAAAACAACGGATCAGAGTAATCTTAAAAATAATAAACACGTGGATTCTCGGAGCCGTACACTTGATGCTGCTAGTGTGAGAATCGGTATGGTCATCGCTTATACAGGATGTCGAATGCTATTAAATATGCTTTATTCAGCCACTTGAGATAGAGCATTGATTTTAGCCGCCTTGTATTGTGCGAGAATCGTCGACGGTATCATTATTTCCGATTGTTATGCATCTTGGACCCGTGAGGTGTAGGTAATATAATACCTATGAATTAGTCGATCCTCTTGGTATGTAAAAGACGTTCGACGTGATTTTGATACTCGTCAATGATAAAGCTGAGCCAAAACTTATCACACGATGTTATTTTTTTGCGCTTTATACTGCTACACGAATCCACATATACTCCTACTAGCAAGACGTTTTTTATACTATATAAACCCTACGCCGACCTCAGGAGCTCAGTAGTCATGAGAGTAGTAGTTGAAACAAAACAAGAGCTCGCAAGCATGTATAACGAAATCGAGGAGTTTTTTCGCACTGTAGTGCTTCGCATCGCGGGTAATCTTCAAGCGAATAGTGTTGTTAAACGCAGGTGTACAAGAAGCTGGCGTCTACGCGTGAAACGCATGATTGCGTATCAATTATGCCGCGAGTTCTCACGTCTATTACGATGCTGTGGGCCACGGAAAATTGCACAGCTTCATAAACTCATTTTTAAAAAATGCAACTTAGCTGTACGATGTGCAGCCGAATTTTGCATGCAACAGAATTTTGCGCATTTTCCTGTGTTGACACATCTAATAGCAGCATTCGAGGAGAATAATGGTAAGTACATTTTTTTATCGATTGCAATTTTTCTTCACTATATAGCGTTGTCATTAATAAAAATCAAACAGTGCTTATACTTGGCAGCGAGGTAAACAGCACCACAGCTGATAGCGTCGTCTGCTGATGCTACAAGCTCTGTTTCATTCACACACACATGTATACACACGCGCACGCGTGTATACATACATTCGTAATGTAGTGTCGTCTACTTTAGCCGTAGAACATGTCGAGTGCTACTCATGACACCTAGTGTTTTCATGTCGTCTGCTTCAGAGCTAGAGATATTAGCTTCTTACATCTGTCATATTATATTATTACATAGCAACCGACGCGAATACATTTAAAGTTTATTATAAAAAGTAAGCTCTGTATTTTTAACATAAAATTGTTTTTTACATTTCAGCGTTAGAAAATTTATTAGCTGACATAACCTCTGGTGAAGATGATGATGATGATATTACGGAATATACATTAAGTCAAAATGTTGAATCTATATCATCGGATGAAGGTGAAGAGGGGGGCGTGGAAGAAGAGGCAAGTGAGGCGGCCGAGGAGGATGCAGCGCAATCGGGGAATACTGTAGCTGATGTACAGTTTGTACCGGCTGAAATGGTGGCGGGGAGCGCTGCCGATGCACACGGAGAGGAGTTGCGGGTGGAGGAGAGCGACGCCGTAAGGAGAGAAGCAGCGGAGGGGGGGGGGCAACCAGCAGCAGCAGCAGCACCAGCAGCAGCGGCGGCTGCGGTCCCTGCAGCGGTGCATCTTCAGGTGAATTAGGCAATGGAGGAGGAGGAGGAGGGAGGTGAAGCAGTAGAGAGAGCACCGAATGCTAGAGCGCGAGAGGTTGAAGATCCACCTGTCAATGGTGATTCTGACCGCATGTCCAATGTTGAGCACCTCCTTGCCACATGTAAAGAGCCAATAGATGCTGCTAATAATATTCTACAGCGCTTGATGGAACGTGCAGCTGATGAAAGCGAAAATATACTTGAGTATTCGCAGCATCCATGTGTCAAAAGACGGCAACAAATTCTCGACTTTTTGGCCCGGCCAGTAGCACCCGAAGAAATGCGGTACACAAGAAGAAGCGCTGGAGGATTGGTCACAGAGCATTTTTTTAACCAGGGAAATCCGAGAGATCGTCAAATTAATGAACGTAAGTATAATGCTGTATTTAAATATACATTTTTCTTTCGAAAATAAAATCTTATTTTTAAATGTTATTTAAGTTATTCGACGTGGTCTCGAAGGATTCGATAAGTACCCCAGGGCGTTAAAATAAGATATTACGCGTATCATGTATGTACGAAGAGCACAAGAAATACGATGGTTTTTCAATGCTTGTAAAGATAACGAGAATTCAATACTGTTAAACACTGACAATTTGCCTGAACTGTTTAATCACCTGGGTGAGAGTTTTTCAGGACCACCAGAAGAATAATTTTAAAAAAAAGAAAATGTAATATAGACTATTCAAATATTTTGTATTTAATAAATTTTTACAGAACAAATTCACTCTGACGATTCATCTTGTTCTTCCTCTACATCCATTTTTCCCTTATCTACAACATCTTCGAACACCAATAGTTCTATAGATTCGGCGGATTACGAGGCCGATGAAAGTGATTTTTCTATACAAGTTGATAGAGGACAAAGAAGAATTGAAAATTCAAGCAGCAATAATGATGATTTTTCTGACTACGAGCAAGAGGATAATCCCAGAGCGGAGGAGGAGGAGGAGGAGAGAAGCGAAACAGACGATAATATGAATTATCAAGAAGTCGATGAGGAAGGAGATAAGGATCCAGCCTCCTGGTAATCGTTTTGATATTTTCCAACAAAATTCGCAATATATATCTAAGTATAAAATAGAAGGTAGACGTATTGTGTTAAAAATAAGATCTCCACGGGAGGATGGTTCTATAAATCCGATGGTTTGGTTGGAATTAGCTATTCGCGATATTTATTCATATATAATTTCATTATGTAATGAAAACGACATGATTGGTGTCTCCGTTAGAAGTTTAAATTTTGCACGAGGCCCGGGTGGGTTATCTTTACGATTAGTAAATAATTGTTTGTACAATGATTTATGGAGTTTAATAAGCGGGTTAGCTCAGGGTAATGAGGATTTTCAATTAGATGAGAGTTTTATTTTAACTTTAACACTTGTTGATATACCTAATGGTGGCCGAGGTGGCAGCAGAAGGAGGATAAATGTTGATAGCTTACCTCAGAGATCGGTTGTATCTATAAAAAATAACGATAATTTATGTTTGCCGAGAGCTTTAATTGTCGGTGAGGCTTTTATGGCGTATAAAAAAATCTTTTCAAACGAAGCCATTGATACATGGAATATTATCAGAGATAGCAGACGTGGTATGCAAAAAGAGCGCGCAAATCTACTTACTATTAACGCAAACGTCGTAAATCCTGCATACGGTTGTGGTATGCAAGAAATAGAGACGTATCAGCGGTATTATGTTGCAAAAAATATCGCTATTGTAATATACGATAGTTTATCCTTTGGAAGTGGGGAACCGCCGTTTTACGATGGAAGACCTCTGTTAAATTCAGATTCTTTTGACGTTATAAATCTTTTGTACGATGCGCAAAGACGACATTTCGATACAATATTAAATTTAACCGGTGCTGCACGCAATCGTTTTTTCTGCGAACATTGCAATAAAAGTTATAGATACGTAGATGAGCATAGGTGCACTACCAAATGTGACAGGTGTTTTTGTGCACCATCATGTAATTCTAATATAGATATTATAAAGTGTGTTGAATGTAACAGAGAATTTTACGGACAAACATGTTTCGATCGTCACAAAATAGATGGGTCATACAAAAAAAATAATAAAAAAATATGCGATGTAGTGAAAGTTTGTAATATGTGTTGCAAACGAATTAATATTTACAAGTCGAAGCACGAGTGTGGAATCAATTGGTGTAATTTATGTCGCGAAAAACATGATGTAAATCAGCTCTGTTATATTCAGCCCATTGGCCGTAATGTTAACGCTCAGATTAATCGTAAATCCCCAAACAAAAAAAACTTATTTATTTTCTATGACTTTGAGACGCGTCAAGATTCTGCTTATCGCGAACATGCAGAGATAAAAATACATATTCCAAATCTATGTGTTGTACAACAGGTTAGCGATGATTGTATGGATAATGAAAATATAAATATACTATGCCATACGTGCGGTGTGAGGAGCATATATTTCGCGACGATCCAGTTAGACAATTAATCGGTTTGACAGTACGCGAGAAAACTTCATTCGGTCAAATAATTTGCATTGCTCATAACTCTCGTGGATTTGATGCGCAATTTATTTTGAGAGAAATCGTTGAAAATACCTCAATAGTACCTAACGTAATATTGAATCAATGCGGACGAACAAAATTTATTGATAGCTTAAACTATTTTCACATAAAATTGAGTGCTTTACCGCAAACCTTTTCTATGCCGCCAGCTAGCAAAAAGGGATATTTTCCTCATTTATTTAATACTTTAGAAAATCAAAATTATGTTGGGCCTTTACCCGAAGCATCGTTTTACGCACCTAATGCCATGTCGACGTCTGAGAGGCAAAATTTTATTGTGTGGTATGAGGAGAACCGAAATACTTATGAGTTTGATTTTCAACGTGTAATACTCGATTATTGCCGTATGGATGTAGACATTTTAAGGCTTGCATGCATGGCTTTTCGGAAAATTTTCATTAAGTGCGGGAATACTTGTCCGTTTACAGAGGCAACGACCATAGCTTCTGCAAGCTCCATTGTGTATAGAAAAAATTTCTTATGCGAAAAAACTATTGGTATCATACCGGCAGGTGGATATCGTCGTGCTGATAATCATTCGCAAAAGTCAATACAATGGCTGTTACAGTGTGAACGTGAGATCGGTCGGGAAATCATACACGCGGGTAGAGCACGTGAATTTATGCTTCCAGAAGGGTTTCGTGTAGATGGCTATTTACCTCCGGAAAATGTTAATGTTAAAGGTGTTGTCTTTGAATATCAAGGATATTACACACACGGTTGTCCCATTTGCTTTGATAAAAGACGAGATAAAATAATGTCATACGGTAGAACTATGGATGAGTCGTACGAAAATACTTTTCGGAAAATTAAAAAAATAAAAGCCCTGGGTTACGAAGTTCGAGAGATATGGGAATGTACTTTTGATCGGATAAAAGCAGAGAATCGCGAGATCTACGAATATGTTACACAGCATCCTCTTATGAGTAGTATAACGTTGAATCCACGCGATGCTTTTTTTGGAGGTAGAACAGAAAATATAGTTACTGAGTACGCGATCAGAAATAACGAAAAAATTCAATATACAGATATATGCTCTCTTTATCCGTACGTGTGTAAAAGAGGTCAATTTCCCGTAGGACATCCGCGAATTTTAATTGGTGAAGAGTACAAGGAATTAACGCATGGAAATAACAATAATCTCAACAATATTGAAGGATTAGTTAAATGTAGTATCTTACCACCACGCGACTTGCATATACCACTCTTACCAATTAAAATGCACGGACGTCTTCTTTTTGCTCTTTGCCGCTTATGCTGCGAAGAAATGCAGCAGTATGACTGCAATCACGAAGACCCAAAAATGCGTGAATTCACGGGCACCTGGGTTGCTGATGAGCTGCGTAAAGCTGTTGAACTCGGTTACAGTATTACGAAAATTTATATTATTTGGCAATATGAGATGACACGGTATAATCAAATTCTTGGTAGCGGAGGTCTTTTTGCCGAATACGTAAATACTTTCTTAAAAATCAAGCAAGAGGCTAGCGGATGGCCCTCATGGTGTACTGACGAAGCAACTAAATTACAATACATTGAACAGTATAGACTCGATGAGGGTATAACTTTAGATAAAAATAATATCGAAAAAAATTCAGGGTTACGAGCTGTTGCTAAGCTCTGCTTAAATTCGTTTTGGGGCAAGTTTGGTCAACGGAGTAATTTGAAACAAACTGAAGTTGTAAAATCACGTGAATCTCTTTTAAAACTTCTTACTTGTCCGGAAAGAGATGTTAATGATATACTAGCAATTAATGATAAGATACTGTACGTAAATTGGCAATACAAGGATGAGGCTGTCACTCCTGCCCCGCATACGAGTGTCGTGATTGCGGCTTACACCACTGCTCAAGCACGTTTAGAACTATATGATTACTTGAGAAGGTTAGGCGATCGTGTTCTTTATTATGACACAGATTCTTGTATATTTGTTTCGCATGACGATGTTCCGGATGAATATAAACCTTTTATTGGCTCTAAACTAGGCGATATGACAGATGAACTTTGTGGTTATGGTGAGAATACGTATATAGATAATTTTGTTCGGGAAGACCAAAGTTTTACGCTTACACAGCTGTAACACCCAATAAAAATGATAAAATTGAATGTTGTAAAGTAAAAGGTATCTCATTAAACTTCTCAAACGGTGTAAAAATTAATTTTGATAGCATTAAGAATTTGCTTAACGATGCCTTTGCAAACGAAGATGACGAATCTGAAAAAATGAACGATGAATGTAGTAAAATACGCTTAAAATTCAAAGCTATCAGACGAACTAAAATGCATGAAGTTGTAACGCGCGAAGAATCGAAAACATGTTGTGTAGTATTGAAAAAACGACGATACCTTACGTCACGTAAGTCTCTACCATTTGGATATAAGAATAATTAACTTTTTGGATGTATCTATTGTAAATAAAAAAAATAAACTAAAATTTTTATATAATTTTCTTATTTTCCCATTTATAAGATCCCTCACACATTTTTATATCCTCAGTATATCTTCTGTCATCGAAGAGAACGCTTCTTATAGAAATTTATCTCATTTTTTAACGCATAATTCAGCTTACGCAAGGCGTTATTTAGCTTATTGGACAAGATTATCAGCTTGAATAGCGGCGATAATAGCTTGTGATTCAGCACACGTAAAATAAGCTTATTTTTACGTGTGCCGCGCTGCGCCGCGCCGCCGCCGCCGCCGCCGCCACCCGCGTGCTATAAGTTTATTTTAAGGTAAATCTCTCTCTCGTGTGTTTTTTTTTTTTTTTTTTTATTGGAGAAAGAGGTTGGAGGGAAAAATCTTAATAGACCATGACATGGCCTGAGCCACCGTGTGTTGGATTCTCACCAACTAAAACCCTTCGTTTTGCGACCGAATATAGAATCCAATTGCAACCCGAATCCTCTTCGCTCTCCTTACGGATTTGTCGGTGAGGAGGGCCAAGCTCCGTCTTCAGTGCCTTTTTCCCCCGCGGTACCACGGTCAAGTATTACTTCGCGGGGGGGCATAGGGACATTGCCCTTGTCTCCTTGATGTGATTGTCATTCCTTATGCGTCCATATCTAGTAGATCTACTATCGTACCTTCTTCATTATAGGCTGCCGTCTACTTCTTACCGCATCTACCGGTCGTCAGCTTCTTGCAGCATCTCTCGTCTTCTTCTCTCTTCGTCGCCCCTCACTTTCTTGAGGATGACCGCGGCGTAGTTACTAACCACGTGCCAGCCCTCAGCGGTGGCGAACATAGCTACCATAATAGACTCAGGAGCTGCTCTGGTCTGGAGGTAGCGTTCAAACTCTTCACGCTCCTGCTGGTAACGCGAGCAGTAGCAAAAAACGTGCTCAGCGTCCTCGCACATGTCCAAACATGCTGGGCAGTCTGGACAGTCTTCTAAATTAAATCTACACAGGTATGCTTGATAGCATCCATGTCCCGTCAAAAATTGCGTGAGGTAGTAGTTTACTTCCCCGTGTCTTCTTGTGATCCAGTCTTCAATCTTTGGTATAAGTCGGTGCGTCCAGCGCCCTTTCAGGCTACTGTCCCATCTTCTCTGCTACTCAGCTACTGTTTGTTCTCTGGCAGCGTTCCAGATTTCTGCCTTCGTTTTATCGCTGTTCTCTTGTTTTGCCATGTATATGGCCTTCCTCTCTAGTGCTAAGAGGTCGATGGGTGGCATGCTTGCCACGACGCTTATTGCATCGTCCGATACCGTGCGGTAAGCAGACGCTACTCTTAGCGCACTCCGTCTATACACGGATGACAGGTTCCGCGCATAGGCTTTTATTGCCATTGCATCTGCCCAAATTGGTGCCCCGTACAGCATAATCGATGTACTGACACTTGCTAACAGCTTCTTTTTCTTCTGAGTAGCTCCACCGACATTCGGCATGAGCCGAGAAAGAGCAGCAGTCGTTCTTGACGCTTTTTTACCTGCTAATTCAAGGTGCTGTTTAAACGTCAACTTTTCGTCTATAGTAACGCCCAAATACTTGATAGTCGATTTAGAGGTTATCTCATGGCCGTCTATCATTAGGGCGATTGTCTCCATTTTCTTCCTGCTAGATATCAGGATCGCCTCGGTCTTGTGTCCAGCGAGTTCAAGTCCCGTTTCTCTCAGCCACCTCTGGATGGTGGTGATCGCTGCATTGGTGATTTCAGCGACGTCTTCTTTTTCCTTCCCTACTACTACAAGAGCTATGTCGTCTGCGAATCCTACTACCATAGCCTCCCGCGGGAGTTGTAGTCTCAGCACTCCGTCATACATAATGTTCCACAATGGCGGGCCCAGTACTGATCCCTGTGGAACACCTGCCGTGACCTTGTAGGTTTCAGTGCCGCAATCCGTTTCGTACAGTAAAGTTCTGTCCTTCAGATAGTCGGCCATCATCCTCCTGATGTATGTGGGCACCTCAAGCTTTTCAAGCGCTTCATGTATCTTCGTCCAATTTGCAGAGTTGAATGCGTTTTTGACATCCAAAGTAATAACTGCACAGTACTTCTTTGTTCCGCCCTTCCACCGTTTTCCACTGATGGCTGCTCGGGCTGTGTTTACCACTAGGCCGATCGCGTCCAAAGTAGATCGGCACTTCCGAAAGCCATATTGGTGCTCGGCAAGCCCCTTGGTCTCTTCGATTATGCACTCCATCCTGTTGCTGATAATGCGCTCCAGTATTTTTCCATTGAGTGTCCATCATACATAATGGTCTGTACGATGTCTCCCCTCCGGGCGCTTTGTTACCCTTAGGTAACAACACAAGTCGCTGCTTTTTCCAGTTCGTCGAAAATCTCCCTTCTGCCAGGCATGCATTGTAGAGGCCAACAAATTCTTCAGGTTTAGCCTCGATGGCATGCTTCAGCGCTACATTTGGTATGCCGTCAGGACCGGGAGCCTTATTGTTTCCTACCCTCTTGCTTGCTACAAGTAGCTCCTTAACTGTAATTGGAGGTATATTTTCTTCCCGTACTTCCTCTGCTATAGCATATGGTGCGTCCGGCTGACTTGGAAAAAGTGTTGTCACTACCCTCTTTAGTACCTCTGGGCACTTTGGTGGGGGTATATAGCTTCCTTTGAGTGTCTTCATAACTGTTTTGTAGGGCCTGCCCCATGGATCTTTATTGACCTCTTCTAGCAGCTCCTTATGACATCTCTGCTTGCTTTCACTGATGCACTTCTTGAGGGTGCACTTGGCTTCTTTCATTCTTCTGCTGCATTCTTCTACAGCTTCGCTTCCAATACCGGTTCGGTAAAACTTTTTCCTTGCCCGTTGCTCAAGCCTTCGTGCTCGGTGGCAAGCGGAGCGCGCTGATCTAATCTTCTCGTTCCACCAATATACTGGTGCCCATCTTTGATTGGGCACTTTTCTTGGCATAACTGCGTCACATGCTCGGGTGAGCCATTTTGTCATTTGTTCAGCCTTATGTTCTGCTGATCCCGTCAATTGGATATTTCCTAACATCATCAGAAATAGTTCCTTGTCGTACTCCTTGGCTTTCCATTCCATTTTCGTACTTATAGGGTTAGTAGTACAGTGCACCATGTTTTGTGTGCCCAGCTCCATTATAATGGCGTGGTGATCACTATTAGTGAAGTGATCGCTTACGGTCCATTTACTCACCTCTTTTACCAGAGATCTACTAACAAATGTTAAGTCGATCACTGATTCAGCGTCCACCTTTTTATAGGTTGGTACGTTGCCTTCGTTCACCAGCACCATGTCCAGAAGTGTGAATGCCTCTAGTAGGGCCTGTCCTCTTCTATTAGTTTTTCGGCTGCCCCATTCAACTGCCCATGAGTTAAAGTCCCCAGCTATAATAGCTGGTTTTTTAGCCCTGACATCTCGTACTAGCCGGTCCAAGAACTGCTGAAACTGATCTATTGGCGCACTGGGTGGGGCATAACAGCTGTATATCTGTATACCCTCAATCTTTGCGCTGGCAAAACCTGCTTCTTTGACTTTCATCCTACTTTGAAAGGTAAGGTCTCTGCACGCCCAAATATCTGCTTTACCGGAGCCATCGCATTCCCACCTTGGCTGTTCAAGATCTCTGTACTGCTCACTGATTATAGCAACATCAATCTTCTGCTCACGGACGTACTGACAGAGAAGGTCCTGTGCTATCTCACAGTGGTTCAGGTTTAACTGTACTATTCTCATCTTCTTTGTTTTGTGGCTTTCACTGCCGCTTGGTACGCTGGGCAATTATAGCTACCTGCGGCATGGTCGCTTCTCTCTACGTCGTTCTTTCCTCTGCAGAGAATGCAGCTGGGCTGGTTTGTGCAGTCTTTCGCTACATGTCCCGCTGAGCCACATTTGTAGCAGCAGCGGCTTCTATCGTGCTGCTCAATGCAGCTTGCAGCAGTATGGCCGAAGCCCAAGCATTTATAGCACCTGAGCGGGCGGGTGTCTCGCTTTATTGCCCTTATTCGGCAGATAACCCACCCTATCTTTATCTTCTCACCCTTGATAAACTTCTGGGCTATCAGGGCAGGTAGCTGTACTATTGCTTTCTGCGTATCTCCATAAGCTTTACGAAGCGACTTAACCGCCGTAGGTTCGAAATTATGTCCTTCCTCGTTATTTTTGCGTAGTGCGTCCACTATATCCTCCTTAGTGGTCAGCATGTCAAGATCCTTAATCTCGAAGGCCTCTTCATGATGCAGCGCCCTGATTGTAGCAGTTTCCACTAGTACTGCTTTTACCGCTTCCTGGAGCTCAGCTGTTTCCACCTCCTTGGAACGTCGTAGTTCGAGTAGCAGATCTCCTACTGTTGTTTTGCGTATTCTATGTACGCTGTTTCCTAACTTTTCTAGGCTAGGCTCTGCCTTCATTTTCTTTAGGATTTCGGCGTAGCTTTTTCCACCCTCGGCCTTGATGACTAAGGCGTCAGGTCTAGGAGGTCTTGCTCTTGCCGTCCTACTTTTTCTGGTGCCTTTTTGGTCTTGGCCACGAGCACCAGTGTTGTCCTTCCTGTTCACGCTTTTTTCTTTTTTCTTCTTTGCCTTCCTTGTCACCACCTCTTGCCACGAGTCTGTCTCCCTCTGGTGGACATTGTCGTCGGCTACTCTTCTTGCAGTGCTCGCCCCATAACGCGGCTAGCCTGCTGTGGTTTCCCCTTGCCGACCGGCTTAGGGGTCACTTCATTCGCCTCTGCTAGGCTAATTGCCCTTTCCAGAAGGCCAGGGGTTGTTTGGGTCACCTTGCCCTTAGTCCCTGGCCGTTGGCACTGCATAAGGTTATCGTCTGCAGAGCAGAGAGCCCTGTAGCTGGCCCTTATCCTCCGGGCGAGATCCTTAATTTGTTTGTGCACATTGTGTCTGTCCCTGACATAATCGATCAGCTCATCGATTTTGCTGCCAAGGCGATCTAAGTGCACGTTTTTGGAGGTCGCGCTTTCTGCTCGCTTGTCGCCATCTGCGTGTACCTCCATATTCTCTGCCTTCTTTCCTGTAGCATTACCATTGCCTTCCCGTGCCAGGTTACCTACAACGGGGCTGGTTGTGTTGTACATCGAAAGCGTACTTTCGCCTCTCCCAGATCCAAGGGGTTTATCCCCAAGGAGGCGAGCGTCGACCACCGGGGCTGATACCCGATCGGAATCGACGGCAGGATTAGTAATGCCTGCCTGGGTACTCATATGTTTGAGAATGCTTCTTGATTGATTGTCCTTGCCACCCTAAATACCTGATGTTTCGGTAATTCTAAGCAGTGCTGGGGTGCCAAGGACTTTCGTGGCAGCACCGTTAGCTCCTGTACCCTAGGAAGGGGCCCTTTAACAAAGTGCTAGCATCCGGGCCAGATGCACCTTGGTTTTTTAAGCGAGGTTGTTACTCCTCCCCCTCCTCCTTCCCCACCTCTTGGGTAGTGGGGCCCCGGGCTTGGGACCGGTGTAGCGGAGTTTCTCTCTCGTGTGTGTGTGTGTGTGTGTGTGTGTGTGTGTGTGTGTGTGCGTGTGTGTGTGTGTGTGTGTGTGTGTGTACTCGGTAAAATGGATATGCGATTCAAACATCCGTTTACGTGTATCGTTCACGGCCCCACGGGATGTGGTAAAACAGTTTTTGTCAAAAAGTTTCTTCGACATCTTCCACTCATGTTCAGTGTAACTTTTGATCGGATATTACTCTATTATGCCGAGTGGCAGTCTACGTATGAGACAGACTTTGTTCCAGGAGGCATAAGTAGTAGTAGTAGGGAGAGTAGAAAAAAAAATTGTTGAATTTCACGAGGGATTACCTCAGCCTTCAGATTATTCTCAAGACAATGAAAAGAAAAAATTATTAATTATCGATGATTTAATGAGAGAATCTTCGAATAACATTATTCTCGATTTATTTACCAAGGGAAGTCATCATAAGAATTCAAGTGTGATTTTTATCACACAAAATCTTTTTCACAAAGGAGCTGGTCAACGCGATATCTCATTAAATGCAAATTACCTCGTTATTTTTAAAAATCCACGTGATCGTTCGCAAATACATTATCTAGCGCGTCAAGTCTATCCCGAAGACCCAAAATTTTTACAAGAAGCGTATCTCGATAGTACGTCAACTGATCATGGCTATCTTTTGTTGGATTTGAAACAGTCGACCGAGGATGAATTTCGTTTCCGTACCTCTGTTTTTCCCGATGATAAATTGAGTTACGCATATATGCCGAAGAAGAATAAAAAATTCCGATAAAAGTAAAGGATTCTATGATTAAAGCTTCAGTCCGATTGAAACAATGGCAGGTGGAGGAGCATCTGCGAGAACCGATAGTCGTAGACGTCGGTTCTCGCAGCGGAGGTGGTGGTGGTGGTGCTGCTGCTGCTGATACTGAAGAAGAAGATACAGGGTGTGGATGCCTACCAAAGCATTTTACAAAAAAGTGTGTTGCAGTATTGAATCCTCTTTGTCATGCAGATAGTCAACAGCGCTTAGCACTGTTACGTGTTGCTGATAAAAAAACTCATTAAAAACATATGCGAGTGCGTGTTAAATGTATTGTGCGGCGTCGTTAAAATAAAAAACTCTCACAAGTCAAAGTTGAAAAAACATAAAACTGTTTTGAGAAAATTATTAAATAAATCCAGTAGTAATAACAGTGAAAAAGAGTGGAAAAAAAAGAAACGGGTCATTATTCAAAACGGTGGTGCTTTTTTACCAATGTTACTTGCACCAATTATAGGTGCACTTGTGTCAAAAATATTTGGTGTCTCTGGAAATTAAAATATGGAGCACGCCCGTAAAATGGTCATTGTACCAGAGGAATCATACGAGAGAGTAACGAAGCGCCAGCAACAACAACATCATATAGCAGAAGAAGAAGAGCCAACGATACAGACAAAGGGTGATAATTTAAGTCGGTTAGATGCTGAGATGCACGATATACTTTTTTCAAAAAGTATCACCAATGAACGTGAAAAATGTCAAAAATATTTACAAATTTTAAGAAGATATCTTCATTTTAAAAATTTGGAACGTCAGGAACTTTTATCAGATGCAAATATACTTGATGTAGAGCATGAAAATGAAGATATATCGAGACCCTTGTCCGATGAAGCGATACTTGCAAGCGTTTCCAAGGGTTATGTGAGAAAAGCACGTTTATTGCTTCAACATTGGAAATCATCAGCAGCATCGCATCGTATTAAATGGGATAATTCAGGAACAGTTAGCATTGATGATAAAGCTATACCACACTCAAATATTATAGATTTACTAGAAGACGTAGTGCGGAGTAGGTCTGTTGAGGAACCTGTAAGAAGATTTCAATTAGCTAATTTTATAGCTACAACTGATACTCCATCCAAATTAATAAGTAATCCTGAGGTGATTAAAATTAGTGAAAGTTTGAAACGTGCATCAAACAAAATTCCTTCAAGCAAGAGAGATAATTCCGAGAGCGTTGAGACTTTAGAACAAGGTACTAGACTTGCGGCCACGCAGCGCTATAGTGCACGTTTGAATAAGAAAAAATCTACACCACGAAAAGCAGGTGACAAGTGGCTGACTTATAGTATTTAACATGTCTTATGAAAATCAATACTTTGACACTAGACACGAGGCTGGATACGCTGGTGCACGTAATCTGTTACGAGTCAATAGTAAAAATAAGAAGAAGAAAAGTGAGATAAATGAGTGGTTAAGCAATCAAGATGCATACACACTACACAAACCCATTAGACGAAAATTTCCTAGATTGATGTACAATGTCACTAATGTGGATGATTGTTGGGAAATGGATTTGTGTGACATGCAATCTCTCAAAACGTATAACGATAATTTTGCATATTTACTTGTAGTTATAGACGTTCTCAGTAAATATGCTTGGGTCCAACCTTTACGTGACAAGAGTACAAAATGTGTTGTAGCTGCTTTCGACAAAATCTTAAAAAGAGCCGATGGGCGACGCCCAATTCTTGTCCAAACTGATCGAGGCAAAGAGTTTGTAGGATCAAATTTTCAAAATTATTTAAAACAACACAAGATTAATTTTAGAGTGGCACGTAATCCCGATGTTAAAGCAGCTGTCGTCGAGCGTCTAAATCGCACGCTCAAAGAACTTATGTTCAGATATTTTACTCACAAAAATACCCATAGGTATATCGATCTTATTGAAAATATCGTTTACGCGTATAATCACACTATACATAGTGGTACTAAAATGGTTCCGGCGATGATAAATATTCGTAATGCAGATGTAGCAAGAAAAAATTTGGAAAAAGGAGCTCTTAGTCAGAGAAAAAAGTCTAGAGCACATATATACAGTGTGGGTGACCATGTTCGCATCAGTCGGTTGAAAGGAACCTTCGATAAAGGTTACGAAAAGAATTACAGTGAAGAGATCTTTAAGATTAGCCGTGTCTCACGTCGCCAAAATCTCTTTACCTACGAATTGACTGATTTAGAAGGGGAGATAATCGACGGATTTTTTTATCCCGAAGAACTAGCTCGAGTTAGCAATGATCGTTTGTCACAAAATAAGGAATTCAAATTGGAACGTGTGATAAAGAGTAAGGGACGTGGTGTTCAAAAACAAGTTTTCGTAAAGTGGCTTGGCTAGTCTGATAAATTTAATTCGTGGATTAAAGCAAGCGAAATCGTTACACTTTAAACATGGCCGAGGACGAATTTTATTTGATATTACCGAGCAACAGTAGTATGAAATATTTTTTTGATAATACAACATCTTGCTTTACCACACACTTATCGCACGAAGTACGTCTGCATGGTAAGTGGAGTGTTGCTCTCACGGAAATCAGCATACCATGCACCATGATGCATATTCAGAAACATGAATGTAATATAAAGTTTGTTAACGGACGTAGAATAGCAATTGCAAGAAAGAGAGACATATCTGAATATTTACCGGATTGGACAAATGACAAACAAAACGATGGTGTATTCCCACCAGGTGTTTACGAGAATCTAAACAATCTCACAGAAGCTATAAACCATATAACTGAATCTCATTTACGTATTGAACCGACAAAGAAAAAAAGTGGTTATTACAATTTACATAAAAAGTGTGAATGTAAGGGAATTCATTTTTTCAGCTTGAGCGAAAAGGTCAAACGTATATTTGGCTTTGAGAATGAAAAATATAAAAATCAGGAATTTATACCCTTGATTCCATCTGCAGAGTCGAAAAAATGCAACATTGGTAGGAAACAGACCTGGTTGTTTGGCAAGAGCGATAGCTGATCAATTTTTCGTTTACTCAGATATTTGTATTCCGTACACAGTCGGCGACGTTCAAGCATCCCTTCTGCGTATAGTAACACTCGATAATTCAAAATATAAATTTGGTGCGAGAATGGTCAAACAATTTGCACCGGGAATTTATCTACCTTTGCTAAATAACACATTTCAGAATATAATAATAGATATAAGGGATGAAAATGGGAATCATATACCATTCGAGTACGGGACATTGACCGTTACATTACATTTCAAGCGCATTCTCTGAGAAAAAAATGGCTTACTACGCAGAATACTATGCCGATCAAATTGGCTATGGAGGAGGAGGAGGAGTACGTCGAGTGTTTGCAGGTTCAACTTATCAGCGAGGTCATGGTGGAATCGGCAGCTTTTTGAGTGGATTATTTCGAAGAGTTTTACCCTACATTAAGAGTGGTGCTAAAGCCGTTGGAAAAGAAGCTATCAGAGCAGGAATGCAAGTACTAGATGATGTAGGGAATCACGGAATCAATTTGAAACAAGCTGTAAATATACGCATGCGTGAGTCCGGTAAAAATCTTAAGCATAAAGCCGCTGATAAAATTGCCTCTATGATGAAGGGGTCAGGATATAAGATACGCGCTAAAAAGCGGAAGCGTCAATCGTCCAAGAACAGTTCAGCTGTACGCATCAGCAGTAAAAGTGGTCGTGTAAAGAAGAAGAAAAAGAAGAAGAAGAGCCGTGTCAGTGTTCGCAAATCTACAAAAAAGAAAGCGGGTAAGAATAAGCCAAGGAAGAAGAGAAAACAACGCAGTGTGAGCGATATTTTTGGATCTACATAGATATTATTTAATATGGCTTTTCTACACTCAAACTCATGCGAATGCATGAAATCAGAATTAGATTTATTTACATTACCACCTACACAGACTTCGGTGGAAAGCTCTCAATTTATACATTATAAACCAGTTTCTTCGTTAACAGACGATGGACCGTTGGAATTCGTTGTTCCAGCTGGTAGTGATTATCTCGATCTTGCACACACAATGCTAAGCATTCGTATGCATATAGAGACAAACGTTGAAATTGCAGAAGCAGCTAAAGCTACAAAGTATCCGAAGGTAGCACCAATAAATAACACGTTACACTATAGACGTTTTCTTCAATCAAAAATTGGTTTCACCACCAAACAATGCTTATCCTTACCGAGCTTACATCGAAACACTGTTAAATTATTCAAAGGCCACTATGGAATTACATCTCTCGACTGGACTCTGGTTTGCGGATACCCCTGGAAAATGGACAGCACCTCCCAATACCAAGCGTAATGATGTAAATGCAAATCTTGGTCAGAGTAATCGTCAGTATTTTACCATAAATGGTAAAACTGTCGATTTACTGGGACATTTACATTGCGATGTTTTTAATCAAAATAAATTTCTGTTAAACGGTGTTGAACTGCGATTACGATTGGTTAGAAGTAAGGATGCTTTTTGTTTGATGGATTATACAGATGACGAAAAATTTACTATACGCATTAAGGAAGCTTCACTCATTGTACGTCGAGTTAAAATAAATCCAGGTGTTATGCTAGCTCATGCTAATGCACTTACAAAAGCAACTGCTAAATATCCAATCAATCGTGTGGAGGTGAAGGCATTTACAATGCATAGAGGTATTCATGGTGATACACTGGACAACGTTATTCTTGGTCAAATACCCAAAAGAATAATCATTGGATTTATGGATAACAAAGCATTCAATGGAAATAGAAAGTTTAATCCATTTAATTTCCAACATTTTAATATAAACTATATTTCTCTTTATGTGGATGGGGTCCAGATCCCCAGCAAACCATTGCAGCCTCAATTTACGGGTGAAAGTCCACTAATTCTCGACGCGTTTCATACATTATATTCTGAAACTGGGATTCATTTTCTAAACGAATCATTAATTATATCACGAGCGGACTACAATGGAGGGTATACATTTTTTGCTTTTGATCTAACACCTGATTTATCGGCAAATTCAGTGTCTCATTGGAATTTAATCAAGCACGGTAGTGTACGTGTAGAGATAAAATTTGAGAAAGCACTTGAATCTACAATTAATTGTATAATTTACGCCGAATACGATAATGTCTTGGAAATATATTCAAGTAGGCAAATAATAACGGATTTTAATGCGTAATACCGTTGAAGAGATGAAAAAGTAAGGGGAGAAGGAGAAGAGGGAGGGGGTAAAAGAAGCAACAGCAGCGCCTCTACGATACATATGAGAAAAAAGCTGCATATCGTACGCTTAGTGTTGTTTGAGAAATGAGCGTGTTTGGATCGACTGTGTGTGTGAATTGTTTATAGTAGCATGGATTACGTTATCAATATTCAGGGTTTGAGAGACCGTAACGACAAGTATAGAATAGAATATAATAGAATAGAAATTTATTTGTCAAGACAAAATAGTTAAGTACAATTTCTCATAAATCTTATCCTATCGCGTCAATTGAACAACAACGCGGAGTACTGCATACTAATATCAGGGTGTTTTCAGTCTTATTAAGATATCACAGTTAATTATTATTTAATAGGTGGCAACGCAACGCCACCTTGAACCTCGATAGCGAGGCCAAAGTGCGGATCTCCTGTGGAATAGAGTTCCACAGGCGCGCCCCATAAACTCGAAAGGAGTTCAGACCCGCGTCGGTCCTCGCTCCCGGAACCGCCAAATCCCTGGGCACCCTACCAGAGGTCCTGCACTGGTTCTTCTCGAAGAGGGCCGAAAT
Source organism: Muscidifurax raptorellus (assembly GCA_020010945.3). Taxonomy (NCBI): domain Eukaryota; kingdom Metazoa; phylum Arthropoda; class Insecta; order Hymenoptera; family Pteromalidae; genus Muscidifurax; species Muscidifurax raptorellus. The sequence continues at coordinate 2,808,073 of JAHUUD020000007.1, forward strand.
GTACGGCGGCTGACCCATATTAAGTGCCTTGTATTTCAAGACCGCCGCGAAATAGGCACGTCTGTTTTTAACATCCAACCAGCCCAGTGTCCCCCTGTAAGGAGTAATGTGCTCGGCCCTCCCAGCGCCCGTTACATATCTCACACATGAATTCTGCAATCGTTGCAGTCTAGTCTGCTGCTCACCCCTCACATCAAGATACACTACGGAACAATAGTCCAAGTGAGGGATAGCGAGAGCGCCTGCCAGCTGCTTCCGCAGTACTTCCGAGGTACCGGATCCATGTAAGCCTGGAGTCCATTATCACTCCAAGATTGGTCACCTCATCGACAAAGGGCACGAAAACACCATTTTGAATCTCAACACCAGGCAAGTCCAAATTTTGCAAGTAGTTAATACTATGCTCCGAACCAAAAATTATTGCCTTGGTCTTGCCAGTGTTGAGTCTCAAGGCATTCTCGGACGCCCAAGCCGACACAGCATGCGCCACAGCCGACATTCGCCCCACACCCCCACACAGATCGTCCCTCGTGACCTGAGTGTAGGCTTGCAGATCGTCCGCGTAAAGCAAATGCGCAACACTATCAGTCAATTTCCCCTCCATACCCTTAAACTTTGAAAAGACTTCCTGTATATCATTTATATACAAGCTGAACAGAAGAGGCCCCAGTATCGAGCCCTGCGGGACGCCAAGATTGGTCTTTAGCCAATCAGAATCACCGTTATTATTTGTAACCACTCTCTGGTTACGTCCAGTCACAAAAGATCTGACCCACAGAACTACCGACCTAGAGAAGCCCATTCTGATCAGCTTACGAAGCAATTTGGAAGGAGAAATCGTATCAAATGCCTTACTGAAGTCAAATAACAGCAAGATCGTCATAAGGCGCCCGCTACTGTCTATACCCGCCCTTATGTCCTCCGTTAGTTTCAGTAGTGCTGTCTGTGTTGAGTTATGCCTTCGGAAACCAGTCTGGAAAGGATCCAGAGTCTCCAGCGCCCCCAGAAACTCTACAATCTGATCATGCGCTAACTTCTCCAGTACCTTAGAAAGAAAGCACAAAAGGGCAATTGGACGAAAGTCCGAGACGGACGATGGAACTGCCGTCTTTTTGAGTGGCACCAAGTGCGCTCTCTTCCAGGCCGCCGGAAAGACCCCGCTCGATAATAAAGAGTTAAATAGCGCTACAAGATGATGGCCAATTATCGGTAACGATTTTGCAACGATGTTTTGAGGTATTCCAACCTCACCCCTTGCTTGAGATGAGAAATGAGCGACCGCGAGCACGACGTCAGCGAAGGTGACCTCACGAAAGGAGAAGCCACCCTCGCCAGCCATCGACACGACATCATCCAAGTCTGCCTCGCACTCAAGGTCGGAGACGGAAACCCCGGCAAAATGATTATTCAACTCGTTTGGGGTAAAACCATGCAGGTCGTTCTTGGCCCTCGGGACAAGACCGAGATTGCGAAGCTCATTCCAAACGTTCTTATTACTACTGAGGGCGTCGAAAACTCTGTCGTTAATGAAGGCATCCCGCGCACGGGCAGTACGTTCCTCAGCATCGTCTGCTAGAGACTGATACTCCGTCCACACGTCCGTCCGTTTCGTACGTTTGTATCGTTTGTGTATAGCGTCTCGTCTTCTGTACAAGTCTTTAATGTCCTCGTCCACCCAAGGAGGATGCCCTCGTTTCCTCGGCTTAAACTCTTTCAGAGGGGCGAGTTGATCAATGACGTTCATGATGTTCTGGCTGAGGTGTTCCAGCCGAAGGTCTGCTCCACTGCTCGGACAACTGACCGGCGACCAATCACAAGCAGCTAAAAGGATTAGAAGTTCCTCCGTTTTGATCGATTTATAATCCCTATAAACAAAACCGTTGAGAGCCGGAGGTTTTTCTGTACGAATGTCAATCTCAACGTCTATAATATTATGTCTGCTTGGGAAAGTCGCCAGTGAATTACCCGTATTCAGCACTACATTGTCGTCGTCCGTAAAGATCACATCAATCCACGTGTGAGAATCCCCTACATGATGCGTCGCGCCGTGATCTGCTAATTTGAAGTTTAGCTCGCAAGCGAGCTCACGGAAAAATTCTGCGTCTTGTGAGGTCGACAACATGTTAGCATTCAGGTCACCCATGATAATCCTAAACGTGAAATCCACGGAATGTTTGCGAAGGTCGTTGACCAGATCATAGTCGCCCGAGACGCGAATTCCCGGTGGACGGTAGATCAAGGCAACGAACACCGCTGACGAGGAACCCTGCTGCACGCTACACATTAAATATTCCGGAATGCCTGGCTTCCCCTCCACCTGTGAGGGTGACGAACATAATAAAGAAGCTTTGAAGTCATTCCGGATGTACAGGGCTACACCACCTCCACGCTTATTCCTATCCTGACGCAGGACAGAAAAACCCTCGACCTGAGCGAACACATCGTCGACCTCGTGACCGAATCGCGTCTCCGCCACGCCAAACAGGTGATACGAGGGCCGAGCACCCTCCAGGTACTGACGGAACATCCCCATGTGTGCATAGAGTGAGGTTGCATTCAAGAAACCCGCTCTCAGCACATCCCCATCCGCCACTCTATCATTATCCTGGCCTAGTCAGGCGCGGCCAGCTGTCACAGCTGTAGGACCCACGCCGGGACCCACACTCAGCTCGGCCACCGCACCAGCCTCCACCACACACCCGTCGTCCTCATTCTCACTGCAGCTATTCTTCTTATATGAAGCTGCCAACGCATGTAGGTCCTCCGCTGAAGAAAACTCATGCGCTTTACTGCCGTCTCTCCACTTAGCAAGGAATCGCCCGCATCTATGCCAAACGTATTTAAAGTCTAAACCGCGCGCAATCTGTTTAAGATTGTTATAACGAACAAAAACCTCTTTACTTAGATATTCATTAATAAATATCTTACTCTGAACCATGCTTTCACGGGTTTCCTCAGTGAGTAGAGTTACGTCAATATGCCTTGTGTTGAACGCTGTTAGTCTGCCCTTCAAACGCATGATCTTGTTTAACGTATCGGCGTTGCGCTGCACCCGAACGAGTCCCCCCATTGTCAGGCCCAGCCCCTGGCCCGAGAAGACGCACCGACACAATGTCATCTTTCGTAAAGGATGGGTCAATCTCAGCGAGGATGGCAAGTACTACGTCTGAGCGCATGGCATCAGATCCATCACAAACATTAGAAATAATCACTTCAGCCAAATCCCCACCGCGACGCGTCCCCTCCTCACGGGAAGTGCCCCCACTCAGTCCCGAAGCAGTAGCCCTTCCGGGGTGGAGACCACGGGATCGACGATATACACCTAAAGAAGTTGGTGTACTTGGTTTAGAGCACAGAATCGTCCAACATTGGATAGTTAAGGAACCCCATAGATTTGAAGAACTTGCAACTGGACTTAAAAGAACTAACGACTACATCTCTAATCATTTTCATGGAATTCGTTGGCATGAAGGTGACATCACCATTGAACAACTACAGTATCATTTACAACAAATAGTCAAAGTGGCTATACGTATTTTTACACGCGGTCATGACAATTGGAGATTCCTGGAGACTGTAATGTGTCGTGAAGTTGTGAACGTTGAAGAAATGTATGCACCGACATTTGACGAGTTAAGAAAAAATTATTCAGGTAACTTCATGTGTTTAAATCATGGCATTCAAGGAATAAACTCCAGTCGTGATTGTGCTCTCAATCATGCATATGTGCTAAGAAAGTGGTTACACTCTATAGCTGAAGATATAACGAGAGATTCTGCACAGAAATTCAGTGATGCATTGTACAACAGACTACACTCACGGATACTTACAGCTACTTCTTCGTCTATTTACGCGACATGCGCAGACGACGAAGTCGATCATTGCTGAAATAATAATGAATACACTCGAATTACTAAAAGCTCTTGAGCCGTTAACCGTCAAGATAGTTGGTGTTTATGCTGCGGATAGAATTCCAAACGTTTTGGAATACCCCGCGGCTATCATAGCTAATACATATGATCACACGAAGAAAGGAACACATTCGATTGCTATCTACATAGACTCAAACGGTTATGGAACATACTTTGACAGTTACGGAGTACCACCTATGTCCCAACATCATCTTAAACGACTCAAAAGAAATTGCAAGCGGTATCAGTGGAATAAAAAAAAAGTTGCAAAGCTTTGATTCACAGGTGTGTGGCCAGTATTGTGTTATGTTCCTTTACCATATGGTTAGGGTACGTAACTTACGTACGTTTTGTCATAAGTTCTCGTGAGATTCACGAAAAAACGATGCCCTAGTTGTATCGTTTTATAAAAAGCTGTTACGAAATAATAATAATCATCGTGTACGCTCGAAAGATGTTAGGAGGTTTGGACGTGAAGCCTCGCAGGGTTCCGGATTTTGTAATCAAACATGTACTTCGAGAATGTATGTAAATTAATAATAATAATAATAATTGCCAGATATCATGTAGTGAAAAATATGAATAAAGTGTAATCTTTTATAATATAAAAAAATGTTTTCATTTATAGAGCCTTACTCATTCCTTTAATTCCATACTGTAGTAATATGATATATTTTTTCCTGTTGCATGACACCTCACTTTATAGTTCTAAGTATATATACATCGGTATTTACTGTTTAATTTCATATTCCATTTCAATCTTTATCTGTAAGAGAGAGATACTGATAAAACTGGTAGTTGTAGTAGTAGACTAAACATCCTGTTCTTAAAACTCGGAGAAGTGTAACCGTAACCTTTGACGGTTAACGAATATGATACTTCCTTTGTGAAGTTCTGAGAATACACGCGTAGAAATATGTCCCCACTGCTTACATCATTTTAGTTTGAGGTTTGAGTGAGGAGCTCCATCAGGTCTTTCGTGAAAGTTTGAGAGATCGTTTGCTAAGTGTACCTCTGTATATTGTGCTCCTTATTTCTCGTACCATGGCTCAATCAAGGGCTGTCAGTGCTTCATCACGTGTGCAGAACGTTCTACCAAATATGCTGCTCTCCACGTCCTACGCTATTAATAAGTCAAACTCGAAGCGAGTTACTATTGGCTTAGAAAGTTACCAGGGAAGCTATTGGCCTGTGGTGAAACTCTCAATGTCTACAACATGTTTTAAATCCGTCAAATTTGATGCATCTGGCTGGAAGGTTTTCAAGAATTACTTTGATCTTATAAATTGTTATTTCCAAGATCCGTACAGATTCCAAAGCGATTACGCTCGACCAACGAAAGTGTTCATGGAAAATCATGTTATGATGTTCTTCAACAACCTTCTCAATCTTCATACAACACGAAATCCATATTGATAGAAGAAAGACCTCTCGGTACATCCATCTTTCCAAATCTTTTGATTGACGAAGAAGAAAACGATGATATAGTGCATACCGTTAGTGCTTCTGCTGCTGCTGAGAATGTGCGTCATCAACCACCACGAGAAAAGAAACAAAAAACATCTTATCCTCAACCATCGATATGCATGCAGCAAGTCACTTTTGACGGATTGAAGATTGTCTCACAGTGTATTGACGAACGTATGAGTAAACTGGAAGAGTGTGTTGATAAAGTGAATGAAATTGTTGCTCATATTAAGAAGTTTATAATTGTATTAAAAACGATAGTATTGAGGAAGACCCTAATTCTATACTAAGGACATATGAGTTGTTTCATCAATATTATACTTTATACACTGAAAATATTAAAATTATAATTCACGACAAATTTAAAGACACTATTGAGGAAATAATTTTAAATATAATCTTATGTGAAATAGCTGCTTTTCAATTGTCTGATATATATATAAAGACATTTATACTACCATAATCAAAGCATAAATATACATCATGCTATTTCTTGTCATTACGCTTTGTACATATGTCTTCCTATCTTGTAATAAAACCAGAAAATATTAAAATATTCATTTTTGTTACATCATTCAAACCTCCCACCCTGCCGCCACTCCTTACGATGCCAATAAATATCAAGTTTGCATAAATATGTTCTCATTGCTTCGCATACACTTGACCAGTCATATACGTAATATGGACAATCGTAATATGGATAAGAAGAAGAAAGAAGGTTCAGGTCGAGAGGAGGTGCGATATAAACCGGCTTCCGGATTCTAAAAGTATCTACCTCAATATTCTTCCAATACTGGATCATTCCCGAAAAAAGAAGGATATATAGGTTATTGCGCTGACAAGGAATCAAATAAAGATTCCAAACATCAAGGACACAACAATTGGGGATACCAATAATAATAAAGCTTTATTATAAGGCTTTTATTTATAAATTAAAATCGGTCCTTTTTAGGACCACAATATTTGTATAAACGTAGTACAAACTCATCATACACAAAAATCTCATATACTTGAGACGTTGACGATATCTCATCTTTATTACTTGTTTTCATAATAAACTACTTGTCTTTTATAAACAAACATGATACCTTATCTTAATGGTTTGTTTACATTGATAAGATAGGGTGGCGCCAGTGATGACGCCTGATACTTTGATGACTTGGCTTTATGTATAAACAAACATGATATCTTATCTTTATTATTTGTTTACAAGTAATAAAGATAATGTTAATTACTTGTTTGTTTATACAAACATGATACCTTATCTTATCTTTATTACTTGTATACATGATACCTTATCTTACCTTAATGATTTGTTTACATTGATAAGATAACGAGGCGCCAGTGATGACGTCATTTGTTGTGTCTCCCGGCTTACTTACTACTATCGTGAATCCCAGATCCGGCAGCGACTGCATCGTAAAGCGAGTCGCAGATTTGGCGAATCCGTCTTCGCAGCCGCCAACACCCGACAAATTCGTTTGTACGCGGTCCTTTGAAAGTCCGAGTAATTGAGCGAGTGACTCAGATACGAAGGTCGCCTCTGACCCTTGATCAAGGAGTGCGCGGACGCGGGTTTGCTTGCCCTGAGGTCCGATAATGGTCACCTTCGCAGTCGCGAGAAGAATTGGATATTCGGCCGTAGAAGCGCGCGCATTATGCACGTTGGTCGAGCCTTGAGAGCAGGCAGGTGCCCGAGCTACGTGTGTTCTCACTTGCGTTGCCGTCGCGGTGCGGTTCTGTGCTTTTCTTTAAGAGCCGTATTAGGCTAGTTATTGGGGCGTTCGACACGATGACTGGCAATTTTCATTCTTATGATGTCCTAAGCAGTTAAAGCAAATTTTCAAATGACGCGCATCGTTTTAACGATCATATATCCTTTTTGCTACATAGGTGGGGCAGCGTACAATGAAATGATCACCCGAGAAAAGCGCGCAACTTGGCGCTTTATTTTTTTGTGACGAATGCGCTAAGTCTCTGTCAGCATGAATCACTGACAAGGGCTGAGTTTGTTTTTCTAAAAATGCGGCCAAATCGACAAACTTCGGGAAGTGTGAATCGTTTTCGATTTCATGATCGAGCAATAGGGCCGCCATTCGGCGGTCGGTCGCGATAAGCTATGATTTCCAAATTTTCCTCCTTCCCCGGTCTACTTGCACCTCTAGTCTCGTCTACAAACGCGCGACCGTGGACTCTTTTCTCAGATACGGCGTGTTCATAAGCGAATCTAATAGCTTATTGATAGTTAAACGCGGATTGTGAAACTGGTTTTCAAGTGCCTTCCAAATCGAGGCGTAATTGATGCTCAAAATGGCGACGTCCTTGTTCATTAATTCAGCTGCCGAACCCGTTAAGCACGACTTCAGATATTGGAACTTAGTCGTATCTGCGATGCGCGGCGCCTTATGCACAAGAATGGTAAAAATATCTGCAAGCTGTCCCAGTCCTCATACTTTTCGGAAAACGTGGGCAGGTCTAGTCGCGGTAGTTTTGCCGGGCGGTCGTCCGAATCGTCCTCGTTGCCCTCGCGTCGTCATCCTGCGGAAAATTCTCAAGTGCAATCAGAAGCCAGTCGAGAGGGTCCTCGCATTTGACTTGCATTCCTTGGAATTTATTTTCCCTGACCTAAGTGTCCTCGTTTGACTCTACACGCATGGCGATATCAGTGTAAGTTTTGCGCGCTTCAGTCCATATTTCCTGGATCGCATCGAGCCGCGTTTGCAAAATGATCTTGTTGAGTGTATCCGGCGCTCGCTCTCTTAATCGATTTCCTATCCGCGAGATCTCTTTGCTGCGCTGATTCTCCAAAATGACGAGCTGAGCTAACGGAACCGGCGCCATTTTACTGTGGCCAAATTTTAGTTGACGCGTTGAGATTTTATTGATACTATAATACACTATTATTTACGCGCGGTAGACCTTGCACGCTGGTATAAGTAGAACAAATCGCTTAATATTCAACCTTACTTAATTTAAAACCTACGACAAATGAATAACTCCGTCTATTCATTCATACAACTCACACTCCTCACCCCAACCATAAAAATCTTACATTATATTAAGCACAATCAATTTTTCTCCGGTTCTCCAGTCGTTTTTTTTTAATATTTTCAATTTCTAGGGTTTTCAATTTTTCTGAAATAAAACGAACAATTTTATAATTTTTATCTCATTTGAACCCGTTTTGCAGTGCGTTTACTTGTGTAACAACAAAGGTTTCGACTTAAGGGATTTCAGACCGCCAAAGCCAAGAACTATAAGCATTTTATTTTATTTTACATTTTATTGTTTATTACACTATTGTTCAATCAAATTTATTATTCATTAATTCCGTCGATGGGCCAAATGCCTCATATTGCGGGTACGGGAGCGCGTTTAGTTTCCGTAAGTAGCTGCCAGTAACCGTCTCGTCGAATTTACTGTGATGCCAACACCAGCCAGCGTTGCAGGTTGCTGGGCGTGACAGTCGCGAGCGTTTCAGACTTCTGTTGGTGTAGACGTCTTGAATAATAAGAATATATATAATTTACCATTTTTTGAACTCAGTTTTTTGTTCAGTGTTGCTTTACCCGTAGAAGAAGAAAGGTCGATGATTTTAAAATTTTTAACAAATGTTGTGCGCCTGTGCGAGATTTTCCATAAGAAGCCAACTGAGCCATATATTTTCTCAGTATGGCTTCATCTGTGGAAGAAGTAACGTCGATAATTTAAAATATTTGAATAAATGTTGGACGCATGCTCGCGATTCTCTATACGAAGCCAGAAGATCCATATATTTGCTCAGTCTGGCTTCATCTGTAGAATAAGGCACGTCGATAATTTTAAATATTTATAGAAATCTTGGACGCATGCTCGAGATTCTCTAAACGAAGCCAGCAGATTCATATATTTGCTCAGTCTGTAGATAATTTCGCGCATGCGTATAATATTTATTTAAATATTAAAAATCATCGCCCTTAATTCATCCACGTGTGAAGCAAAACTGAGCAAAAATATCACTCTGTTGGATTCTCTTGGAGATTCTCGTGCATGCGCACAACATTTATTTAAATATTAATAATCATCGCCCGTACTGCTTCCATGGATGAAGCCAGACTGAGCTAATATACCTCTCTTCTGGCGTCTTATAGAGAATTTGACGTATAATAATAATAATGCTTCTAATAATAAAAATAATAATAATAATATTTGCGCAGTTATTAATATTAATAATTATTACTAGCCATATATACCTCGCTCCTAACGACGCTCGGTAAGATAAAAACTTGCTCATTTCAATTACTAAAACGATAATTTTGACAAATATTAGAACTAATATATATATTTTTAGAAGTACTTAATTAACTAATTAACTAATTAAGTACTTAATTAACTAATTAAGTACTTAATCTACTTAATTTTAGAAGAGAACAATAGTGTTATCTATCAAATGTAGTTATATTGCAATTTTCATGCAATGAAAAATAATTTGAAAATTTATATTACACACGTGTTCTATTATTATGCTTTTATAAGAAACGCATATTTTGTTCAATTTAGAAATTCCTTATCGCATCTTATAATAATTGTGCATCGGCAAATAATTTTAATTAAATATATTTTGAAATATAAACAACTTTTATTTTTAAATATACTTAGTAGTCGTAATGTATCTGATAAAATTTTTTAATATGTAATAATAGAAGTTTAAATTAACTTTTTAGTTGATTTTGCAAAAGTAATTATTAGGAGAGTCAGGTTTAGTTTCAAATGACAGGCCGGAAACCGCAACTCTTTTAATAAATAGATTTTAAACAAAACAAATGGTAAATTCATAATGATATGTATTTACATTGTATTATTCGTACTTTTCCTTTACTTGTTTCCTTGTGTAAATATTTTAAAACTTTTTATACTTCTTATAATTATAATTTAAATATAAGATTCTCTTGACGATTTATTAGAAATTTTAACATAAAAAGTTAATTTATAATTACAGACAACATAAGTATATTAAAATATTAAATATTAACCGCATAATTAAGATTATGCGGTTGCACGTTTTTATTATATTTAATTATAGAAAATTTAAAATTTTCTGCAAAAACGTAAGAACTTTCGTAAAAAAATATTATTATATATATTTTCTAAGAGGATCTAACCACCTTAGAGTTAAAAAAAAATGAGATGAAATTTTATTTTTCTACATAACTTTAATTGATTTAACAATGATAGAAGCTAAGTAATACTGCAAAAACATGAATCAATTTGTATATTTACCATATGTCAGGTGCGACATGTCTACGAAGGCCAAAATTCCCAATTTTCATTATTTCACTCATCGCAGACTTATTTAAGACATGGGCATCGAAGAGCACTTTTTCTTTGGTAGGAATACTTGAAATACATATAATTCTGACATGAGTGTAGAAATTTGTATTTAAATTTAATTAAAATTTCTTTTTCAATTTTTAAACAAATTTTTTTATTTAACTGTAGATACATTTTTTAAGTTAAATTTTAATACAAATTCCTACACTCATGTTAGAATTATATGTATTTCAAGTATTTACCATACTTTAGAGGAATTAATTACACGCCCCTCCTTAGACTTGGAGAAGGGTACATGTATTGATAATTGTTTTGCGAAAACTAGAAATATTCAAATCGAGTCAATTAAATTAAATATTCCTTTTAATGACCATTATCTATTGTTCATAAACATGGACCAGCTTAGATTGCAGAAAGTTAGTGAAAATGTTATAGCATACTTAAACTATAGTAAATTAATACAAGACTCCAATAAAGCTTTAAACAAACTAGTAAAAATGATACAAAACTGTCGAGAGAGCCACGTGTGATAAAAAATTAAATAGAAAGAATAATAATTCGTTGCTAAGAAAAAATTGGATAACTAGAGCAATACAAGTGTCTTGTAATACTAAAGAAAATTTGTATAAACTGTGGAAAGATAACCCAACTAATTCAGCACTGAAAAATAAATACAAAAATTACGAAAAAATTTTAAATAGAGTCATAAAAGACGCGAAATACAAATTTGAAAATAATGAAATAAAACGAAATATTGACAATCCAAGACAGCTTTGGAATATCATCAATACTAAGCTAGGCAAAAACAACCAAAAAAGCAAGGCACTTGACTATCTAGTTGTAAACAACCAAAAAATTGATGACAAATTAACTGTAGCGAACACAATGAATGATTATTTTTGTAAAGTGGGCATTGATCTAAGTAACCAAATTCCAAATTTGGATAATGATCAACTAAAACTTTCAGAAAGAAATAATAAATCTATTTTTATCTACCCATCCAATAGTTTTGAAATTCTAAAAATCATAGATTCATTGAAAAAAAAAACTGGAGGTGTTGATAATATCAATGCAAAAACGATCAAAATAATAGCAACTTTTATAGCGAAACCGTTAGAACACATTTTTAATCTGTGTATCCAGCAATCCAGGTGGCCTAATGCACTAAAAAATGCTGACATAGTTCCAATACATAAAGCAGGTGATAGGTCCTGTATGGCGAATTACAGACCAATCTCGCTTATATCAAACATAGCAAAATTTTTTTAGAAAATCATGTACAATAGATTGTACCTGTTTTTGACGGAGTATGAAATTATATCTGACAAACAATATGGGTTTGTAAGGAATAGAGGAACTATGGACGCGTTAAACTATATTTCGAACATTATTTATAAAAATTTAGGCAAAAGTAAACCTATTATCACTACCTTCCTGGACTTAGTAAAAGCTTTCGACACTGTGAACCATAAAATACTATTAGATAAATTGGAAAGATACGGAATAAGAGGCAGCGCCCTAAATTTACTAACTAGCTATCTCTCAGGTAGAAAACAATGTGTTACAATACAAGAGTGTAAAAGCGAATACAAAGAAATATCCATTGGTGTACCACAAGGGACCATTTTAGGACCTTTATTTTTCATTCTTTATGTGAACGATCTACTGAGAGATATTTAAAACGACACTATTATGTCTTATGCTGATGACACTGTTATAGTAGCTAGCGATAACACGTGGTCATCTGCACAGGACAAGATGAATAAGTATCTAAGTAAAGTCGCGAAGTGGCTTACTTTGAACAAATTGTCATTAAATGTTAGCAAAACAGTTTACATAGCTTAGAAAGCCACAAATATCTAGGATTAATTTTCGACTTCAATATGAAATGGGATAAACATACTGATTATATTGTAAAAAAAACTAGGTATTTAATTTTCATTTTTGCTAAAATTAAAAATGGAATGGATCGCAAAACATTATTGATGGTATATTATGCATTTTTTCAGAGTTTAGTTAACTATGGTATAATTGCCTGGGGAGGAGCATACAATAACTGTTTAAATTCAATTCAAAGAATTCAAAAGAAAGTACTAAAAATTATAAATAATAATCACTTTTCAACACTAGACCTACCTCTTACAGTCAGGCAATTATTCCAATTAGAAGCTATTTCTTTCCATTATGATACATTAAGAAAAATATATACATCAAGCACTAGCAATACTAGAAATAAGAGTATACAATTGCCAAGAATAGGTAAGACTGTAAGTAAAAAAAAAACAGCTATTTCGTAGCCGTTAATATATACAATAATTTGACAAATGATCTCAAAAAGTTAGTATACAGCAAATCTGCAATAAAGAAAAGACTAAAAAATTATATAAGAGAAAAATATGTATTATAAAGAAGAAACGTTGTTATCACACTGTTACTTAATCTTTGGATAGACCTCCTTAGAGGTTGTAAAGAAAATTGTATTTTAGACATTATTTAGTTTTAAGTTAGTTGTAAGTTTTGTACCATCCCTATGTACAGGCAACTCTGTTTGCCTCTATAGGATGCCTTTTTCTTTTAGTAAATAAATAAATAAATATTTCTATCAAAGTAAAAGTGCTCTTCGTTGCCCATATCTTAAGTAAGTCTACGGTGAGTGAAATAATGAAAATTGGAAATTTTGGCATTCGAAAACATGTTGCACCTGATATTTGGTAAATATAAAAATGTTAGATGCTTTCCACAGTACTACTCAACTTCTATCATTGTTAAATCAATTATTTAAATATCTCACTTTTTGTAATTTTTAGGTGGTTAAGTCCCCTTAACTATATTGCAACAATTTAAAGTAAATTAAAGTCAGGTTTATGTAATGCTTTCAACACAACCGTTTTTGAATTAATAATCACAGTTTTAAAAAATAAAATATTAGAAATTAATAGATATTCATAAATAATACCCCCATTTGATTAACACGTTAACGATAAATTATCGTGAAATTTCTACCAGGGTTCTTCTTACAGGTAAAGATTCTTTTCAAGACTTATTTAAAAATTTAACTTAAGAAATTGATTGGTACTTAAAAACCTAAGTATATTTCAATATTAAATTCAAATAAATGCACTAAAATTAAACAATTCAAATATTTTCATAATTTTATAATAAAAACTATGTAATAAATCAATAGATTATTTTCATTTATGTTCCTCACATATAAATGCTTACATCGATATTTTTATCCCTATGAGTAAATATGTTTCTTTTATTTTTTATTAGAATTAATTAGAATTTGATTTTCCAAAAGATATCTACAATATTATTATTACAACGAACTATTTATTGAAATAGATCTCACGCGAAATAAATAGTAAATTCACAATGTTATGTAATTACATTGCATTATTAGCGAACTTGGCTTCCCTTACTCGTTGCCCTGTGTAAATATTTTAACAATTTCAATACTTCTAACAGTTAAAAATTTACTTGACGATTGTTTTAAAAAGTTACTTTATACTTACAGACTTCATATACTTTAATTTACAGTCTGTTTATGAATAATATATTGTTATTTACGGTACATGTAATCACAATAAATGTAGGACCAATTAGTTATCAATCACTTGAGAAATAATATAAAAAAAATAAAAGGCCAAAAAAAAGGCACACAAAGTAAGGTCCAAAAAATGAGGTCCAAAATTTGTATGGCCCATAAACATAAGGCACGAAATTAGTAAGGCTAAAAAAAATCAGATACCAAAAATAGAAAATCCGAAAATTTGTAAGAAAAAAATAAGGCCCAAAATTTTTAAGGCTCAAACTTCAAGTTCCAAAGTACAAGGCCCAGTCTTTTGGGAAACCCAGGTTGATCTTTTGACGATAGAGCCGGAAACTATAAGCCCTTTAATGTAATATAAGAATAAGATTTTCTATAAGATGCCAGCAGATCCATATATTTGCTCAGTCTGCTTTCACCCGTGGAAGAAGAAAGGTCGATAATTTAGAATATTTTTAACAAATGTTGTACGCAGTAGAGCATCAAAAGAAGAATATTCAAAATATTCAATTATTCCAAAATCATTGTCCATACTTCTTACACGGGTAACGCCATACTGAACAAATATATCACTCTGTTGGCTTCTTATGGAGAATCTCGCGCATGCGTACCAAATTTTTCAAAATATTCATTTCATGGGCCATACTTTTTGACTATTTATACAAATGGTTACGCTTGCTAAAAAATTGCTACAGCAAATGTGCAAATACCCAGCGTTATATTTAAGCTAATGCTGCAGCCTTTTTTCACATTCCTGACGCTTTATTATACAAACTATAGCCGATTTTCAAATTCCTCGCGCTGCATTTACACAAATGCTGCTGCCGATTTTCACATTTACAGTGCTGCATTTAAAGAAATGCTGCAGCCCTTTTTCAGATTTACAGCGCTGAATTTAAACAAATGCTGCAGCCGATTTTCGTATTCCCTGCGCTGAATTTAAACAAATGCTGCAACCATTATTTGTAAATCCAGCTAAAAATATAGTTGTATCTAAAGATCCAACTCTAAAAAGTATTTGATTTTTTTAATTTTGTTTACAATTAATATAAACATCCAGGTAAAACTAACTGGATATATTTTGTTGGAAATTCTCTTATTTTTAGCCGGAAAAAAAGTTGGATCTATAGATGAAAAATACAGTTATATGTTTTTTGTAGAGTTCATACAACATAGCTGGAAATCTATTATAAATTGGAAGATAAGGTGGGTCCATAACTAATATATCCAAATGAATACGGCTGTAATCCAGTTAATATACAGCTATATTTGTAGCTATATTTATAGCTAATATTTACAGCTATATGTTTTTGACAGGGTTATAATTATATAAAAATGTATTTTAAAATAAAATAATAACATTTATTTACTGTGAGTATTATTTATCATTTTTTACAGAAAGAAACCTTCTGCACAGATTGCGATAATTAACTTTAAAAAAAGTTTAGCTCTGCAAAATGTTGTTACTTTACTGTACTATGATATTTAATTAAATAAAAATGTAATTCTAAATATTAATACTCAGAATTGGTGGAAATTGTTAAAATGAATGTTTGACATAGTGTTAACTGTGCTACACTTACTATATTGTTTATAAGGAGTAGCTGATAATAATTATTGAACATTATATTATAAATAATTTTAAGATTATGAAACTTGAGAATCTCTTATTCATTTAAACAGTTATATTATTAAATACTCCTCTTTATAAGTTGATAGTTATATTAGCTACTCTTTAAAAGGAAGAATTTAATCATACTAATATTATATAAGGAAGTAGCTCAGGCAGTTAGATGCCCGACTGGCACACCGGCTATTCGAGTTCGAATCCATGTCTGGTCATTTTTTTTTCATAAATTGAATAAGTGATGTTATATGTCATATTATGCCATATTGTACCATACTTTGCCAAATTTTGCTCAAAAATTGTAAAAAAAAAAAATTAAAAAGCATTTTTTAATCTAAAAATATTATATTATGCCTAATTGTGCCAAAGTATGCATCACACTGTGCCATCCCTACCAAAAACATCTAGCTGTAAAAAATAGCCGAAGATATAGCTGTAAATCCAGCTATAAATATAGTTGTATTTTAACTGGATTACAGCTGTATTCATTTGGATTTTTCAGCTATAGGTCTAACTTATTTTTCAGCTAAAAATAAGTGGATTTCCAGCGAAAGATATCCGTAAGTTTTAACTGGATTTTTTAAATTTATTACGAAACAAATTCAAATTTACTATGTAAATAAATTAATAAAATCATTCTTTTTAAACAAGGTATACAAAATTTGGACAACAGTATTACCAGAACTTCTTTATTAAATTTCATAATAAAATGTTAACACATTTGAAAATTTCAATGCCTAATTGTGCCAAAGTATGCATCACTGTGCCACACTGTGCCATCCCTACCAAAAACATCTAGCTGTAAAAAATAGCCGAAGATATAGTTGTAAATGCAGGTATAAATATAGTTGTATTTTAACTGGACTACAGCTGTATTCATTTAGATTTTTCAGCTATAGATCTAACTTATTTTTCAGTTCTATCCCAGGTTTGACCTCTTAATATGTACCTGAAAGAAAATAAAATTAGTCATCTTTTCACTGCGAAAATTTTATATTATCGTTCGTTGTTCTTTAATTATACACCATAAAGTACAATTTTATGAAACTGTTGTAACTCAAAAGCTATATCTCAAACTTTTCTACAAAAAATGATTATTAGAGATTGTTAGAAGTATATGCCTCTTTGATTTTGAGTAATTTCCGGTCGCAGGTTCGCTAAAAAGCACCAAAAACTGTAAAAAGGCGTTTATCTATGACACGTGAAAGTGGAGTAAAAAGGGAGTTTTTTTTTGTTTCACTTTTTACTAATTCGCGATAAACAAGAGACAGAGGAGAATCAAGAGGAGAGAGAGGGAATTGATTATATATATGAAATAGATTAAAAATAATTTTATCCATCAAACAGAAAAGTACAAAATCTGTATAGAATTATGAATTGAGTAAAACTATTTTGATGTTAAAGTAATACATAATGTTTAAGGAAGCTACGTGCGAAAGAATTGAGAGCGGATTTTCTTTGTCTCATTATCGAAAGAGTTGTACATAGCTGACCGTGACTAAAGACTGGTGATGGTAGATATACACCATTTTGATTGTAGGACTGTCCTTGCGATTTTTTACAAAACCTAATCTTATACGAAATTGTTTTCGACGCATATGGAATAGTATCTTTTCGGTTGAAGTTAATACCCAAGGATTGGAGAGTAACTAAAACTATATAGATGATGGTATTAGGTAGAGTTTTAGGGGAGGTACGATTGGTATTCCTTGAAAAGATGACTTATTAAATTACAAGAATATTTTCAGTATTACTGTTTTTAGATTTTAGTTGATAAATTAACTTCACAGGACAAGGATCCAACGTCTTTGGTTTTAAATATTATATAGCAAATTATGTGTGCTAAAAATCGTTAACTTATCATACCATTTTAAATCTTCTATTTTTTGCACAAACAAAATTTTTATTAATTATATCATCTTATATAATTACTTACAAATTTTGAAGTATTCGTTTAATGATATTAAAAAAAAAATAAACAAAAAATTACCGCTTCTAAAACTTATTATATTAAAAATATAATTTGTTTCGACAGTACCTCTTAGGTGGTACGCTCACGCTCGCGCCCACGCCCACGCCCATGCCAACGCACACGCACACGCTCGCGCATACACACACGTACTACGGGAGATGGAAAGGAGCACTCGCTCACTTAGATGTTATAAATTTCTAGGATTTGTACATGTCGCTAAAAGTTACACTGTAGCACAGAATCGTAGTAACCTCTGCTACAAATGTGCGAATGGAGAACATAAAGCAAGAGATTGTACAAGCAAACCGAACTCCGTACTCTGCTGTGAAAGAGGCGCAGAAGGGAGAAGTGATTATGCAACCGGTACTTACACATGCCCAGTCTACCGAGCGCTATTAGAAGAATTAAAGAAGAAAAGGAAATGAAGTTAGCGCAGATAAACCGAAACCACTGCGAGACCCCACAGGACCTACTTAACCAGTATCTGCGAGAAATGGAGGTTGATATAGCCATCGTATGTGAACAATACACAGAATTGGACGAGCCATTATAGAAAATAGACGACATTGACAAAGCGGCGATCTGGTCATGCGGAGACGTTGGTTCCAGGAAAAAATAATAACAAAGAGGAAGGATTTTTACGAGCGAAAGTAGCAGGTATACACTTATACACCTACTATACTTCACCTAACGCGCCAATCGAGTAGTTCGAAAGACTGTTAGATCGACTCGTATATGATGTTGCAGGAAGTACGCCAGTAATTAGAGCGGGTGATTTTAACGCATGGGCCATAGAGTGTGGTAGCCAAAGAACTAACCAAAGTGTCTGGGTATGGACTGGAAGTATTTACTCTCCTAGATTTGGTACTACTTAATCAGAGTTGTACCAACACTTTCAGCCAGGTGACACGGGATCTATAATAGATCTGACGTATGTTAGGAGCTGTTTAATTGACTCAGTCGACACGTGGATCGTGAGTAAACACTACACCAATAGTGATTACCAGGCCATAATAATGGAGATAGGAAAATCAAAGCAGGGTTCCAGCGCGAGTACAAGGACCAATAGAGTCAGTCATTCTAAAGAGATATCCTAAAAGGGTTAGGAATGACGAGAAGAAGAGGCTGATGTGGAAAGGTGTAGGAAGGTGCGAATGTGGTATGATCGTGAATGAATGGTTACGTGTGAGTTGGCGAGCCTGTGTGCGGGGTGAGTGTTTGAGAGTGTGTGGGTTGGCGTGTGTGTGTATGTGCGTGTGTGTAGGTGAGTTTGTGTGTTGCGTGTGATTGGCTGGGTGGCTATTAGGGCTTAGAGTGTGTGGGTGGTTATGCGGAGTATATGCGGGTGTTGGTGGGTTTGTACGTCTGCATGGGTGAGTATGTGTGGCTGAGTGTTGGTGATCGGGTAATGTGTGTTGTGCGTTCGATAGGCTGCCGTCGAATGCAGACAATGAACGACCACTATGGAGAGGACAAACATAGCCGATAGAAGCGGGCAGAAGACGTGCGCCTTCCCGCAAAGCATTGCTTGATGGTTGTACCGCGGGGATAAGAGGACACAGATGATGGAGCCAGATTCGCTTTTACTAAGGGTCGTTGAAGACAAAGAAGGTGTTTTGGATTTAGGTTAGGTGAGTTAACCTAGCCTAAAGACGAATGGCCCGTTTCTGTGACCCCATAAACAAAGCCATATTATGGTCTCTATAAGATTTTTCCCCAATACCTCATTCTCCATGAGAAAATAAAAAAAAAACAATCATAAGCTATAAGAGAATTTATTTTTATTTGGATATCCTGTAGTATATTACTTTTATTATGAAATTCTCTAATTTCATAATCCTCTTTTATATATGTGGTTATATCGTCACTCCAAAGAAGAGTAACACATTTCAGAATTTGGCAGCGAAGTTTATCACATTTCACTACTTGCCACGAAGACTACCACATTGATATTTTTGTTTCATAAAATATGTTAATATATCGCAAATTCATCTGTTTAATTTTTTAATCGTTACATAAGGATGAATAAGAAAAAAGGTGAAAAGTGTTAGTCTTTACCGCAAGATTCTAAAAAATACTAATCATCGTGTCAAATAGTGAAACCATGGGTGATTTGGGGTGATTTGATATCTGTTACTCTTCATTGGGAAGGATTATATAAGCTAAATTGAAATCATACACAGTTGAGACAAAAAGTTATTTCAAATTGTCATTTACAACTGAATAAACCTGAGCTACCATGCGGATATTAGTACACGTTTATTGGGCCCTAAATTAATTTATAGTATTTAGAACCACTGAAAATTATAATTTAAAATAGTCCTTATCTGAATTATGCTAATCTTCATTAACCGCGGCGAACTGTAAATCATTTTAGTTATGAAGATCGGGATAAAAGAAATATTTATGCACTGATGGCGTGAGAGCAATGTGATATCTATCACAATAATATAATAGGTTTGAAAATCCCATTTTCCCGCATCTAAGAGCAAAAGATAAACTCGCAAGGGAGTAAGTGCATACTACATTCTTTATATATTTTTTCTGATTTTTGGACTATTTAGACTTAAACAAAGATTATTCGCAACTGCTTTACGACATGTGTCACAATCTGTGACCTTATATACCGCCACTATTAGTACAGGATGCCGATTGGTGACGTCATTTTGTTCTTAGAAAGTGTTATACCAAATGTATTGACTACATTTTTTTTTAATTTATTGAGGATGCACGAATGTGAATTTCATATAAATGATATGACTTTTAATCATCTATGGATGTTTCTTTAAATTGTACGTAAAAAACGTATATAAATGTAGAAACATATTTATAAAATAAATTTTTCTAAAATAGTAGACTTGGAGTTAGTCCGCAGAATTCGTTCTTGATTCAGACCAGATTAAAATACCCTATTTAATCATTTGTGTATTCACAAAAGGAATTTACTGTTAACTGAATTTGAGTTATTAATATTTTTTATACTATAACGCAAATTCATTTTTCTATTACTTTTTAACTTACAGGTAGCTGTCAAGGAATTTGGAACGATATTTCCTATCTCATCGCATGTTTCCTTCGTTCACGAAATCATTAATGCTGTTTTGGAAAAACCAGATCATCATAGGAATAAGACTTCACAACTTCTTGCACAACTGTTATGTCATGAATGCATTACATTGTCGCACTTTAAAAAAGGGTTTGTAAAAACTACATTTTTTATTTAGAAAATATTTTATTTAAAAAAATTTTTTTTGGAAGGGAATAAATTCTACGATTAAATTTCTGTTTGTTTGCTGACGTTTCGGATGCTTAATCCTCCCTTAGCCAGGGCTCTTTTTTAAAAACTTATCAATATTTTGCAGCAAGATCACGATATATATTAAAATTAAATATAATTAGGAGTTAAGAAAAAAATCTTACGAAATTCCATGTTTATCATTCGTATCCATTCGAGTACATCATCATAAGATGTGTTTAAAAGAAAGTCAAATTAAAAGAGAAGCTATAAAAAAATGATATATGAGAATTTTAAAACCGCGGAATCTAATTTAGTTATCTCAATGCAAAGCCGAGGTAAACTCACGTGCAGGAAAAAACGACGTCTATATATTATATGTCATGGACCGAGTTGTTATGTTGCCGACTGACAAAAGGACAATGACACTGAATTGAACTATAGGAGTGATAGCCGAAATTGTGAATATTGTTTGATGAAGAAAAGACTAAACGATCGACGCGCGCCTACCAAAGCAGCAGTGAGCGAAGAGAAATGGTCAGATATGTCAGTACAGTGTATACGCGCGGCAACAAGAGTGAGATAGGGACCCCTGCTATATAATATAATAATATAAATTTTAAGTAATATTTTTTACAAGAATGTTATAATTTTTTATAATTTAAAAAATTCATATATATATATATATATATATATATATATATATATATATATATATATATATATATATATATGTGTGTGTGTGTGTGTGTGTGTATGTGTGTGTGTTTTATTTTCGACGGGGATTAGGCAGAGCAAGCTCTGCGTAAGTGACCCTACGATATCCGAACCCCACCGGTGTAATAGCCGGTTGGCTTTTCTGCTAGTTTAACTTTCCCGTACATCCCCCTTCCACTACTGTGATTAGGGATTCCCCATCAAGTTTGTCATCTTCAATTCTAAGTTTTTTCATTGTGCTGGCCAAATGATGCCAGTACCCTCCAGTTGTCGGATGACTTGAGCATCAGCTCGGCAAGGTTTTCGGGGGTGACGTTTTCCCTTAGTGTCTCCAACAGATTTTGCCTCTTCAGTGAAAATCGTGGGCACCCAGTCATTACATGTTCGGTGTCTTCAAGCGAGTTGGGGCAGGTTGGACAAGTCTCTGCATTATCCAACTGGAACCGGGGTGAGGTAGAAATCTAGATCGCCGTGTGGTCTATTAATCCATTTCTCTATATTAGACACCAGCCGGTGGGTCCATCTTTCTTTTCTTGAGGCGTCCCATCTGCATTGCCAGGCTTCCAGGGTGCGCTATCGCTCAATCTTTCTTATCTGATCACTTGACGACTCCATCTTTTGCAACTTCTCAAATAGTCTTGCTCTTTCTTCTGCGGCAAGGTCCAGAGGTGGTATTCCTGCAAGTACCGCGACCGCATCACTAGAGATGGTCCTGTATCCGCTAGTGATTCGTAAACACGCCGGGCGGCATTCTAACGCTATCTCTCTTGTATAGAACGACAGCTTTGTTGCTTAGTGCCATACCGGCGCAGCGTAAAGCCCGATTGAGTCAACTACTTGGGCCAGCAGTTTCCTCTGTGTTTGCCGTAGTCCCCCTATATTAGACATTAGTCTCTTTACTGCTAGTTTAATAGCCTGGTTTGGGACCCCGTCCGAGCCGGGGGCGGCTGCGTCCCTGGTTGATCAGCACAGGCTCTAGCGAGGTCAACTTCGGTTAAGGGGACAAACCACCTTTAAAATCTGAAACAAAAAATTCAATATTAGATTTTAATTTTAAAATATAATTGAAAAAGAGTCTTTGTCTATAAAAGTACTTACAATAAACATTAAATATCTAAATTTTTATTATTTTTCAACTTGAAATGCCTACCTGGCAAAGCAGACTAGTTTCGATGACTTTTTTCACTGTCCGTAAGATTCAAAGTGTACACATGGTTGGATTGGACTAAAATTTTATGGAGATACTCTTTATACGTGTACTTTCAGTATGAGCGGAGGAATTTTTATTAGAGCTAGTAGAAGTATATTTTTGTTTAAATAATTGCAATATGACACCTATTTTGCAAGAATTTTATCACTTTTATTGGTGTTGAATCAATTCTACTCGTTCAATTCAAAATCCCTCCGCTCATACTGAAAGTACTCCTCTAACAAGTATCTCCACAAAATTTGAGCCCGATCCAACCATGCGTTCCCTTGGAATCCTACGGACAGTGAGCTAAAATTCAGAAAAACAATATTATGAGATATTTAACAATTAAGATTTCAATTATATTAGCTATAATTAATACTTATCTAATATGTTCAGGATCTTATCTACTCTTTCTAATGCATTAGATAAGCGTAATCTCCAGTTGGCACCAATATTCCACGGTTGGCTTGGGTTGAACCGCTCTTTTGTTGTTGCGTAAGCTGAAATCAGAAAAAAACACAAAAATTAGAAATTTATCTTTCTTTTTTTTTGTCTTTTTTTAATCTTTTTTTTTGTCACATAGACAAAGCATTCTAGTCATTTATTGAGTCTGCTACACATCCATAACCTCACCTGTCACTGGTGACAGAGACGGTTCATACCAGCTCTGCAAAGAATAAAAGAAAAAATTTATTTTAGAGGGAATAAATATAATTTAGGAACTAAATTATATTTATTTATTTATTTTATTAAATAAATTAAATAATAAATACAAATTAGTGGCAATAAAAATATAATCATTAGTTAAAATCAAGATTTATAATAAATACCTTAGTATGCTCCTGCTACATATGATTCCTCTGAGATTCCTTCTCGTATTCTGCTTCTGATAGTCCGGGCCTCTACGGTACTGCTTAATGTTTTTCTTTCTGCATGAAAGCGTCTGGCATCGTTGCTCGTATTGGTCTAATCCACTGCTGCACATCCTGGGTTGATGTCAAACTTCCTCATAATATTCAGAAATCCTGTGCGTCCATCATTGAAACAGGTCACAGCTATATATACACCAATCTTGAGAACCAGCAAGCCACTCTTGGTCCAACTTTTTCACTTAAATTGATTGAAGTAATCTGCTTACACTTTACACACACAATATCAACTTTGAACCCGAAGCCTTGTACACCAGACTCACTAAATGTTACTTTACCGTTGCACTTATTGCATGCTAAAATGTCCTGAAAAGCAGGGAATAGAATATTGATATCAATAATTCTATTTCTCGTATCACTAATTAGAGTCTTTGACCACTGTTGCACTTTTAAGTTTTTTTGCACTGATAGAGGGTCTTGGCCTTTTTGGTTGATTTTCATTCATCGTCAAAAATTCTCTTGGCCTCTTCTTAGGTCTCCCTCGAGAATACTTACTGTCAGGATGAGTACTTTGAAGTCTTCCCTTCTTATCCCTCGAAGACATGTTGCACAAATTTTGCTGCACTACACATACACACACACACACACACACACACACACACACACACACGACCGTGTTGTTTACTGTGCCGAAGAAAAGGCGACAACATACCGATGAACCATGTCACTGGTAGCTACTTGTGCCCAGCCTACCAAGCAGCGGTTAAAAAAATCAGGAAAGGGTAATGAGAATAGTCCAGCTAAATCTCAACCATTGTAAGACTGCGCAAGACCTTCTCTGTCAGTTTGTACGAGAACACAAGTTCGATGTCGCTCTCGTCCGTGAGCAGTACAAAGATTTGAATGAACCATCCTGGGAATCTGATGCCTCAGGTATAGCCGCAATCTGGGCATGCAAAGACTTTACCTTCCAGGGCAAGATGGTAAACAAGGAAAATGGCTTCGTAAGAGCGAAATTAGGCGGCATACATGTATACAGTTGTTACGTCCCGCCTAGCGCATCAATAGAGCAGTTTCAGCAACTACTGGACCGGCTGGTGCAAGACGCTACGAATAAAAACCAGCTATAATAGCAGGAGATTTTAACGCATGGGCGATCGAGTGGGGTAGTAGCAGAACCAATAAACGGGGACGAGTGCTACTGGAGGCATTCACGCTACTAGACTTGGTGTTGCTGAATCAAGGCGACACCCCCACGTTCAAAAAACGAGATGCAGAGTCATTCATAGACTTGACATTTGTCAGTAACTGCCTCGTAAGGCAGGTAAGCAAATGGATTGTGAGTGATCACTATACAAATAGTGATCACCTAGCTATAATAATGGAGCTAGGCGGACCAAATAGGAAATTCTGTACAAATCCCAGTACTACAAGAACTGAATGGAAAACCAAAGAGTATGACAAAGAGTTATTCTTGACGATATTTGACAATATTCAGTCGACGGGATCAGCAGACGACAAGGCTGCACAAATGACGGGCCAGCTCACCAAAGCGTGCGACGCGGTCCATTCAAAGATGGCTACCAGCATATTGGTGGAATGACAAGATCAAACAAGCGCGCAGCGTTTGCCATCCAGCTAGAAGATTGGAACAACAGGCAAGGAAGAAATTCTACCGAACCGGTAGAGGAATGGATACGGTGGAGAACTGCAACGAAAAAATGAAAGAAGCAAAGCGCAACCATAAAAGGTGTATAAGAGAGAGTAAACAAAGATGTTTAAGAGAGCTGCAAGATGAGGTCGATAAAGGCCCTTGGGGCCGACCTTATAAAATTGTCATGAAGAAGATCAAGGGAAGTTACATACCCCCACCAAAGTGCCCAGAGGTACTAAGCAGGATAGTAACAACACTCTTCCCAAATCAGCCGGACATTCCATGTGCTATGGTAGAAGAAATAGATATAGATAATATACCCTTAATTACGGAGGAGGAGCTACTATCAGCCTGCAGGAGGGTTGGAAACAATAAGGCTCCAGGACTTGATGGCATACCCAATATTTCATTGAAACATGCCATCCAGGCTCACCCAGCAGAGTTTATAGACTTGTACATCACTTGTCTGAAAGAAGGAACGTTTCCAGGAAACTGGAAAAAGCAAAGGCTTGTCTTGCTACCAAAGGGTAGCAAACCACCTGGAGAAGGGCAAAGTATTAGAGCGCATAATCTTCGTTAGGATGGAAGACAAAACCGAAGGGCCAGAGGGGCTTGCGGAACACCAGTATGGTTTTCGTAAGTGCCGCTCAACATTAGACGCTATCGGCTTAGTGGTGAATACAGCACGGACAGCCATAAGCGGGAAAAGATGGAAAGGCGGGGCGAAAAAGTACTGCGTGGTGGTTACACTTGACGTTAAAAATGCATTTAACTCTGCAAATTGGTGCAAAATTCACGAAGCACTAGTGAGACTAGGAGTCCCTCCGTATATAAGAAGAATAATGTCTGACTACCTCAAGGACAGAACTCTCTTATACGAGACCGAGGAGGGCACGGTGAATTATAAGGTTACCGGGGGAGTTCCACAGGGGTCTGTACTGGGCCCATCGTTGTGGAACATTATGTACGATGGCGTACTCAAGCTAGAATTACCAGAAGGAGCGATGATCGTAGGATTTGCAGACGACATAGCTTTGGTGTTGGTAGCAAAAGAGAAAGAAGAGGTAGCTGAAATTGCTAGTGAAGCTATCATTAAAATACAGAAGTGGCTAAATAATGCGAATCTGGAGCTTGCAAAACATAAAACAGAGGCAATCCTAATATCTAGCAGAAAGAAGACGGAGACAATCACCTTGAGAATAGGCGGCCACGAAATTACTTCTAAACCGACTATTAAATATTTAGGTATAACGTTAGACGCAAAGCTGTCCTTTAAACAGCACTTGGAAGCAGCAGAAGAGAAAGCCGCAAAAACTACCGCAGTGTTGGCGCGGCTGATGCCAAATGTGGGTGGTCCCACACAGAATCGCAGAAAGCTACTGGCAAGCGTTAGTACATCAATCATGTTGTATGGAGCCCCGATATGGGCAGACGCTGTACTGGTGGAGGCATATGTACGAAAGCTCTCCTCAGTGCACAGGCGAAATGCACTTAGGGTCGCGTCTGCTTACCGTACGGTATCGGACGAGGCGGTCTGCGTTATTGCCGGTCTCCCGCCAATAGACCTATTAGCAAGGGAGAGAAAATCAATCGACGAAGGAAAAAGACGAGACAGCGGCAAAACCAAGATAGAAATTTGGGATGCCGTTAGGAAAGTAACAATGACGGAGTGGCAAAAGCGATGGGACTCTAGTAGTAAGGGACGGTGGACACACCGCCTCATACCAAGTGTAGAAGACTGGACAAAAAGAAGACATGGGGAAGTAAATTTCTACCTAACGCAGTTTCTGAGTGGACATGGATGCTACCGGGCGTATCTGCACCGATTTAAATTGGAGGATTGCCCGGATTGCCCGACATGCTTGAATGTAATCGAGGACGCTGAGCATGTATTACTACAGACCAGAGTAACGCCTGAGTCTATTATGGTAGCCATGATGACTTCGGCCGACGGATGGAGCGCAATAAACAATTTTGTTGTAGATATCCTTAAGAAGGTCCGAAAGGACGATAAAAAAAGATGAAGAAGTGAGATACTGCAAGAAACAGACGACCGGACGATGCGGTAAGAAGTGGACGGCAGACGACAAAGAAGATTTATGACGAACGGCTGTTCAAGTGACAGAAAGATAGAAAAACGTGATGACGACCACATTAACGACAATAGCCTAAAGTTTACCCGCGAAGCAATACTATAATACAATACTCAAACGGTGTCACCGCGGGGGCGGGGGGGGGGGGGGGACTTATTGGAGAAAGAGCCAGGTCCAACTTATTTAGGGTCGGTAATGAGGACGGAGAGGATTCTGTTGCCGCTGAAATTCAAAAGCTAACGGTAGCGAAGGGTTTAGTGAGTGAGAGTCCCACACAGGTGGTACCAGTCGGTGCCATATCGTCCATAATGGATTTGCCCTTAACCTCTCACTCTATAAAGAAAAAAAAACAGACACAGATACACACAGACACAGACACAGATACACACAGACACAGACATATACACACCTACACACATACACACAGACACGACTCTGCTGCGCCGGTCCCAAGTTCGGGGTCCTGCCACTTAAAAGGTGGGTAAGGAGGAGGGAGAGGAGTATCGACCTCGCTAAAATAACCAAGCAGCATCTGGCCCGGATGTTAGCACCTTGTTAAAAGGCTCCTTCTTAGGATACAGGATAAGGGAAGAAACCCCGAAAAAATATCAAAATACACGTTACATTACCACATCAGCGAATGCACTACAGCACACTACACACAACGCTACACAGTCATTACGGGAAACCAGGGTGGACTCTTAGAGTCTTGGCCAAACAGACGCTCACTGATTGCCGTAGTGCGACTTTGTTTCGTCTGTCAAAGAGGGGAGGATGCGAGAAAACTTGAACATGTCAAGAGAAGGTAGGAAAAGAAAAAATAGCAAGTACATCCAACGGAAAAAACGTGGGGGCTTCGGAATCCCCCAAAAGTGTGAATCGAACTGGGCCCCAACCCAGAAAATATCAGGCAATATCAACAGTTTGGAAAGCATGCTAAACGTAGGGCAGATGATAGCTGTCGCTCATATAGATGGCCAATTAAGGAAGTTGTTAAATACGGAAGCTATGGATGTCCAAACAGACACAAGACGGCGGCTGGGGACCTGCTTTTAGAACTCCAACGCAAAGCGAAAGGGAAGGCAATGGAACTTCGACATGTGGTGCAACATGTTCTGGAAGAAGGTACCAAAATAAGAACACTGCAAGACGTAGGGGTCTTTGAAATAAGGGACCTTGATATATTGACTAATAAGGAGGACATTGTAGAAGCAATACGGAAGGAGTTCCAAGATAGCGGAACAATTCTAGTGGAGGAGACGGTAGTGAAGTTGATGCGCAAGGTATATGACGACACACAGACCGCGGTCATTCAAATGCCAACATCAAGAGATACACCAACACAATGGCTAAGCAGATGATAATAAAGCAAAAAATCAAGATAGGATGGGTAATCTGCGGAATTTTCGAGAGTTACAACGAGGAACGCGGCTACTTAGATGTTATAAATGTATAGGTTTTGGTTATATCGCCAAAAAGTGCATAGCGACACAGGACCGAAAAACTGTTGCTACAAATGTGGGTGCAGCGAACATAAGGCAAAAGCTGCGTACTGTGCCGTGATGAAGGCGCAGAAGAGAAAATTGATCATGCAGCTGGTAGATACTCATGCCCAGTATAACTAACGGCATTGGAAAAACTAAAGAGGCAAAGATAATGTAGACACTTCAGCTTGACCTTAACCATGTGAGACAGCGCATGACTTACTAAATCAGTATGTTCGTGAGACTGAGGTTGACGTAGCCATTATATGTGAACAATACAGGGATCTGGACAAGTCATCATGGGAATGGGACGACAATGACAGAGCCCCGATCTCAGCTTGTGGGAACGTTGTTTTCCAGGAAAAAATAATGTCCCGTAAGGAAGAATTTGTTCGCGCAAAGTTAGCAGGTATACGTGTATACAGCTTCTATGATTCGCCTAATACACCGATTGAACAGTTCGAACGATAGTTAGATTGACTCGTGCAGGATATGGCAGGAGTAAAGCCAGTGATTGTCGCAGGCGATTTTAATGCGTGAGCCGTAGAGTGGAACAGTCAAAGGACGAATCAAAGAGGATGAGCACTATTGGAAAGATTCGACTATTGTAGATCCGACCTTTGCCAGTAGTTGTCTAATTGGTTCAATTGACACGTGGACCGTGAGTGAACACAACACTAATAGCGATCACCAGGCCATAATAATGAAGGTAACAAACGCAGGACAAAGATACAGCGTGAGTACAAGAACCAATAGAATTGTTTGGAAAACGAAGGATGTTGACAAGGAGATGTTTCTGTTGGCATTGGAAGAAATGGAGCTGTCTGGGACGGCGTACCACAAAGCGGAACAAGCGATGAAAATAATCACTAGAGCATGTGACGCTGCTATGCCAAAAAGAGTGCCCAACTGCAGACGACCACCAGTATACTGGTGGGACAAAGAGGTTGACAGGACACGTAGCAAGTGTCACCGGACCAGAAGACAACGGGCGAGGAAAAAATACTATAAATCGTGAAGAGGACAGGAAATAGTAGATGCCCGCGCACAGGAAATGAAGGACTCTAAAAGGAACCTAACGAAAACTATCCGCGAAAACAAGCGACGGTGCCTTAAAGAACTACAGGATGAGATGGACCTAGACCCCTGGGGTCGCTCTTACAAAATAGTCATAAAGAAGATTAAAGGAAGCTTGTACCCACTTCAAAATGCCCGGAACTATTGCACCGGGTAGTCAGCACACTATTCCCCAGTCAACTGGAAGAAGCAAGGGTCATTGACAGAGAAGTGAACGAAGAGGCTATTCCGCCGATTACGAAGGAGAAACTGATAACCGCCTACCGAAGGTTAGGAAATAACAAGGTCCCAGGGCTGGACGGCATACCCAATATTGCACTGAAGAATGCCCTTCACGCTCACCCAGAAATTTTTGTAGACTTGTACAATTCAGTTGCATGTTGGATACCTCAGGCAAGATTCTGGAACGCATAATTTGTGTAAGAATGGATCACTTCATAGCAGGGCGAGGTGAACTGGCGGAACACCAATACAGCTTACGGAAGAATCGTTAAACACTGGACGCTGTTAGCCTTGAAAAAGATGGAAAGAATACACGAGGCACTACGGAAGCAAAATGTGCCTTTATATATAAGAAGGATGATGTCCGACTATCTGAAGGACAGAATCCTATTATATGAAACTGAGGATGGTACCAATACCTATGAAGTTACAGGAGGCGTCTTCCAAGGGTCAGTGCTTGGCCCACCGATTTGGAACATCATGTACGATGGTGTAATAAGACTACAATTACCTAAAGGAGCAACAGTCGTGGGATTCGCTGACGACATTGCAGTAGTAATCAAATAGTAGCGAATCATAAAGAAGAGGAGACGAGTCTGGAACTTGCCAGCCACAAAACGGAAGATATCCTTATTTCTAGTAGGAAGAAGGTGGAATAAATAACACTGACAGTCGATGGACATAAGATTATCTCTCAACCAACCATCAAGTACTTGGGCATCACCATCGATGCAAAACTGAGTTTCAAACAACACCTGGAAATAGTTAGCAATAAAGCAGCAGAAGTTGGCGCAGCTTTATCACGATTGATGCCAAATGTAGGAGGGCCAACTCAGAAGCATAGGTTACTCTTAGCTAGTGCAACCACATCGATTATGCTATATGGAGCTCCAACATGGGCAGAGGCAATGCGGGTGAAATCATATGCACGAAAGTTAACTACCGTATATAGACGAAGTGGACTAAGAGTGGTGTCCGCCTACCGTACGATATCGGATGACGCGGTGTGCATTATAGCAGGTATGCCACCGATTGACGTTTTAGCGATGGAGAGGAAATACATATACGATGCAAGAAGAAGTGAAACTGGCAACATACAAAAGAAAATCTGGGATGCCTCGAGACAGATGACACGGACTGAATGGCAAGCAAGATGGAATGCTAGTGACAAGGGGCGATGGACATATCTTATACCAAAAATAGAGGATTGGATTGGGAGAAGACATGGGGAAATCAACTACTACCTCACGCAGTTCTTAACCAGCAAGGATGCCCGATGCTTCCGGGCTTACCTGCACTGGTTCAAACTAGACGACACTCCGAACTGCTCAGTGTGTTCAGATGCAACAGAGGATGCTGAGCATGCCTTTTGGAAATGCAAACGGTATGACCAGAAGCGAGAAGAACTTGAGGACTACACACAAACCAGAGTAACCCCTGATTCGATGATGGAGACTATGTTGAGCACAAAAGAAGGATGGATCGCGGTTTGCAACTATACTGCTAACATCCTTAAAAAGGTCAGAAGAGACGAAGAAGAAAGAAGAAGATGAGTCATGCTGGATTAAACTGACGACCGGACGATGCGGTAGGAAGTAGACGGTAGAAAGAAAATAATTATGCTGGCTCAGATCACAGACAGCAAATGACGATTATGGAGATGATGATCTCATCGATTGGAGGCGGGCGGAAGCCGTGCGCCCCCCGCGAAGCATTACTTGACGGCGGTACCGCGGGGATTGGGCATAATAGATGGAGAATGGTGCCTTTAAAGAAAAAAGCAATTCCATCTGTTGCCTTGGACTTCCGTCTAATTGCTCTACTGTGTTTCCTCACCAAGGTACTTGAGAAGATCGTTCACGATCAGATCTCAAAATACATCGAATCGAAGAAGCTTCTCGATTCCCGTCAGACGGACTTTCGCCCGTTCCATAGCACGCAGACAGCGCTTCTAAGCCTGACGGAGGATATCAGAGCAGGCAATAACAAGAAGGTGTAGCTACTGACTATTCTTTTGCTGTTTGATTTTAGCAAGTTAGGGTTCTTTAAGTCGGTGGTTCTGTGGATTGCATCATATATCACAGGACGTAACCATCGAGTAGTTACAAAAACAAACGGCGAGTCAGATTGGCTCACTACCAATCTTGGCGTACCACAGGGCTCGGTGTTGGAACATCTGCTTTTCAGTTTATATATAAACGATCTTCAGGATGTTTTGGACAATTTTCAGGGGCCTGAGGGTTCACTATCAGGTAGCTAGAGCAAATCTTGTGGAGGGTGTGGATCGTTTGTCAATGATGGCGAGAGCTGTGTCGGCGTGGGGGACTAAAAATGCGCTCCGCCTTAACGTTAGCAAAACAAAAGCTGTAATATTTGGTTCGGAGTATAACATTAGTAAGATACAAAGTCTAGAGCTGCCCGGCATTGAGGTTGAAAGTGGTGTTTTCGTTCCATTCGTTGATGTTGTGACTAACCTTGGTGTTGTGATGGACTCGAGAATGACGTGGAAGCCGCAGCAATCTGGGTTAACGCGTACAATCACATACAGGAACGCCCACACCATCTAAGCGAGCTTTTTACCTGGGTAAAGTGGGCGGAATATACATTTTCAATGTGTATGCCCCTCCAAGTCTCACGGAAGAACAGTTTGCAAGGCTTCTTGCTAGGTTACGGGATGAAGCAACCAACAAGAAACCAGTAATTATCGCCGGAAACTTGAACGCGTGGTCCACCATATGGGAGAGTACTACAACGAACAACAGAGGTAACATACTCCTTAACAGTTTTGCAAGATTGGCGGTCTGTCTAATTAACACGGGCACCAAGCCTACATTTTTAAGGGGCGAAAACTCTTCAATAATAGACCTGACCTTCGCTAGCGACGATCTTACCTCACACATACAAAAGTGGAGGATAAGTGATCAATATACGCACAGCGACATAGGCTAATACTATATGAGATAAGTGATAGAAAAAAGACCGCGACCAGGCCTAAAAAGTTTAGCACGCGAAAATGGAACGCCAAATCTGTAGATCGAGAAGCCTTTGCCGTTATGATGGAAGACGAAGAGATTAACAAAGGTACTCCCGACTAAAAAACGGCCATAGCGAAACATACTGGTGGACAAGAAAAAACGCAGAGTTGGCCCAAAGAGCCAGAAACAATCGAGAACACTGAAGGAAACAATACCTGTTGGCACAAAGAATGCTCCACAAAGAGATAAAGGCAAGCAAAAACCACTGCAACATTGAACTTTGTAAAGAAGTCAACAGGGACTTATGGGGTCGCCCCTAGAAAGTGGTCATGGCGCGGCTCGAAGGCAAAGTAGTTGCGCCACCGTATAAGGCAGAATTTTTAAGTCAGATAATAGAAGTACTCTTCCCTGTAGATGACTAATGTGAGGTTCATTGGAAAGCCCCATCACAAGAAGGTATCCCACCATTAAGGGGACAAACCACCTTTGAATCTTCAAAAAATCGAATTTTTTTATTTCTTATTTTTATAGGAAATTTTCCGTAGAATACGATTCTGAAGACAAATTTTTCAAAAAGAAATTTGTTGGTTAAGTTTTAAGCAAAATTTGTATACCACCTTTTTACTTAATTTCAATAAAATTTAGTTTTTCTTGATTTTATATTTCTGTTACATTTTTTCTTCTTTAAGACCAAATGTGAAATAGATTTTGTTAAATAATATAAAAAGTAGCCATTTTTACCATTATATAGATATATGTTATTGTTTATAATGATTTATAACACAGTTGTTTATGTATAATTTTATTCGATTTCAAAACATATTATGAATGTTCAAACACTGACAATTTTATGTAAACGTGTTATGACGGTCATAATACGTTTGAATGGAATAGGAATTGATTCGAAACTTGACGCTCGACGCGCCACCACTTTATCGGCGGATATTGGAACTCGCTTGCAGGTGAGATCGAAAGAGTTTTCGAACTACCTTCGCGTAGCTCAAATTCGACTATGTTCACACAGCTTATTGGTATGTGTAGATAAACACAGCTGATATTTACATGCTGATTATTGGTATATAAACACAGCTGATTTTTACATACTGATATTACTAAAAAAAATTTTAAATTATACGAATATTTGTTTGTTTAAAAAGTGGGAATTTTAAACAAATCCGTTTTTAAAATTCATGTCTGTATTTTATTTTTTTTTCTTGACAATTTGTGTTTGCGCGCGTGTGTGTGTGTGTGTGTGTGTGTGTGTGTGTGTGTGTGTTTTTCCTTATAGAGTGAGAGGTTAAGGGCATATCCATTATGGACGATATGGCACCGACTGGTACCACCTGTGTGGGACTCTCACCCACTAAACCCTTCGTTTACCGTTAGCTTTTGAGTTCCAACAGCAACCGAATCCTCTCTGCCCTCCTTACCGACCCTAAGTAAGTTGGACCTGGCTCTTTCTCCAATAAGCCCCCCCGCGGTAACACCGTTTGAGTATTGCTTCGCGGGGGAACTTTGGGCTACCGCCCTCGTCTGTTGATGTGGTCGTCATCACGTTTTCCGCTGCCGTCTACTTCTTACTGCATAGTCCGGTCGTCTGTTTCTTGCTGCATCTCACGTCTTCTGCTTCTTTTTTCTTCGTCCTTTCGGACCTTCTTAAGGATGTCTGCAACAAAATTGTTTATTGCGCTCCATCCGTCGGCCGAAGTCATCATGGCTACCATAATAGACTCAGGCGTTACTCTGGTCTGTAAGTAGCACTCAAGTTCTTCTCGTTCCTGTTCATAGCGTCGGAGACCGGCAATAACGCAGACCGCCTCGTCCGATACCGTACGGTAAGCAGACGCGACCCTAAGTGCATTTCGCCTGTGCACTGAGGAGAGCTTTCGTCCATTCGTCCACTACTGCGGTAGTTTTTGCGGCTTTCTCTCCTGCTGCTTCCAAGTGCTGTTTAAAGGTCAGCTTTGCGTCTAACGTTATACCTAAATATTTAATAGTCGGTTTAGAAGTAATTTCGTGGCCGCCTATTCTCAAGGTGATTGTCTCCGTCTTCTTTCTGCTAGATATTAGGATTGCCTCCGTTTTATGGCTTGCAAGCTCCAGATTCGCATTATTTAGCCACTTCTGTATTTTAATGATAGCTTCACTAGCAATTTCAGCTACCTCTTCTTTCTCTTTTGCTACCAACACCAAAGCTATGTCGTCTGCAAATCCTACGATCATTGCTCCTTCTGGTAATTCTAGCTTGAGTACGCCATCGTACATAATGTTTCACAACGATGGGCCCAGTACAGACCCCTGTGGAACTCCCCCGGTAACCTTATAACCGTGCCCTCCTCGGTCTCGTATAAGAGAGTTCTGTCCTTGAGGTAGTCAGACATTATTCTTCTTATATACGGAGGGACTCCTAGTCTCACTAGTGCTTCGTGAATTTTGCACCAATTTGCAGAGTTAAATGCATTTTTAACGTCAAGTGTAACCACCGCGCAGTACTTTTTCGCCCCGCCTTTCCATGTTTTCCCGCTTATGGCTGTCCGTGCTGTATTCACCACTAAGCCGATAGCGTCTAATGTTGAGCGGCACTTACGGAAACCATACTGGTGTTCCGCAAGCCCCTCTGGCCCTTCGGTTTTGTCTTCCATCCTAACGAAGATTATGCGCTCTAATACTTTGCCCTGTGTATCGAGCATGCAGAGCGGTCTGTATGACGACCCTTCTCCAGGTGGTTTGCTACCCTTTGGTAGCAACACAAGCCTTTGCTTCTTCCAGTTTCCTGGAAACGTTCCTTCTTTGAGACAAGTGATGTACAAGTCTATA
Organism: Muscidifurax raptorellus; assembly: GCA_020010945.3. NCBI lineage: Eukaryota > Metazoa > Arthropoda > Insecta > Hymenoptera > Pteromalidae > Muscidifurax > Muscidifurax raptorellus. The sequence goes on from JAHUUD020000007.1 coordinate 2,844,245, forward strand.
AACTCTGCTGGGTGAGCCTGGATGGCATGTTTCAATGCAATATTGGGCATGCCATCAAGTCCTGGAGCCTTATTGTTTCCAACCCTCCTGCAGGCTGATAGTAGCTCCTCCTCCGTAATTAAGGGTATATTATCTATATCTATTTCTTCTACCATAGCACATGGAATGTCCGGCTGATTTGGGAAGAGTGTTGTTACCACCCTGCTTAGTACCTCTGGGCACTTTGGCGGGGGTATGTAACTTCCCTTGATCTTCTTCATGACAATTTTATAAGGTCGGCCCCAAGGGTCTTCATTGACCTCATCTTGCAGCTCTCTTAAACATCTTTGTTTACTCTTTCTTATACACCTTTTAAGGTTGCGCTTTGCTTCTTTCATTTTTTCGTTGCAGTTCTCCACCGTATCCATTCCTCTACAGGTTCGGTAGAATTTCTTCCTTGCCCGTTGTTCCAATCTTCTAGCTCGATGGCAAACGCTGCGCGCTTGTTTGATCTTGTCATTCCACCAATATGCTGGTAGCCATCTTTGACTGGACACTTTTCTCGGCATTACCGCGTCGCACGCTTTGGTGAGCTGGCCCATCATTTGTGCAGCCTTGTCGTCTGCTGATCCCGTCGACTGAATATTGTCAAACATCGTCAAGAATAACTCTTTGTAATACTCTTTGGTTTTCCATTCAGTTCTTGTAGTACTGGGATTTGTACCGAATTTCCTATTTAGTCCGCCTAGCTCCATTATTATAGCTAGGTGATCACTATTTGTATAGTGATCACTTGCAATCCATTTGCTTACCTGCCTTACGAGGCAGTTACTGACAAATGTCAAGTCTATGAATGACTCTGCATCTCGTTTTTTGAACGTGGGGGTGTCGCCTTGATTCAGCAACACCAAGTCTAGTAGCGTGTATGCCTCCAGTAGCACTCGTCCCCGTTTATTGGTTCTGCTACTACCCCACTCGATCGCCCATGCGTTAAAATCTCCTGCTATTATAGCTGGCTTTTTATTCGTAGCGTCTTGCACCAGCCGGTCCAGTAGTTGCTGAAGCTGCTCTATTGATGCGCTAGGCGGGACGTAACAACTGTATACATGTATGCCGCCTATTTTCGCTCTTACGAAGCCATTTTCCTTGTTTACCATCTTGCCCTGGAAGGTAAAGTCTTTGCATACCCAGATTGCGGCTTTACCTGAGGCGTCAGATGCCCAGGATGGTTCATTCAAATCTTTGTACTGCTCACTGACTAGGGCGACATCGAACTTGTGTTCTCGTACAAACTGACAGAAAAGGTCTTGTGCAGTCTCACAATGGTTGAGATTTAGCTGTACTATTCTCATTACCCTTTCCTGATTTTTTTAACCGCTGCTTGGTAGGCTGGGCCCAAGTAGCTACCAGTGACATGGTTCGTCGGTATGTTGTCGCCTTTTTTCGGCACAGTAAACAACACGGTTCATTATGGCAGCTATTTGCTTTATGCCCCGTCTTACCGCATTTGTAGCAGCATTTGCTGCTATCCTGCGGATCAGTACACTTGATAGCGACGTGGCCAAAACCGAGGCATTTATAACACCTAAGCGGCCCCTTACTGCGGTTCGATGAACGGATCCTACAGTTGACCCATCCAATTTTAATTTTCTCTAGCTTTGTGAACTTGGTCGCTATTTCTTTCGACAATTGCACAACAGCTAAATGCGTATCTCCGTACGCTTTTCTCAGCGATTTTACGGCAGTGATCTCAATCACATCTCTTTCTCCTATTTCCCTTTGCAAGACCTCCAGTACCTCCTCGTTTGAAGTAAGTATGTCGAGGTCCCTTATTTCAAAGGTCTCTTCTTGCTGCACTGTTTTTATTGTGGTTCCCTCCACTAGTACTGCTTTAACCGCTTCTTGGAAGTCTGCGGTTTTAACTTCTTTTGTGCGTTTGAGCTCTATGAGGAGATCTCCCGCCACCGTTTTGCGTATTTTATTTACGCTATCTCCTATGGCATTCAGTGAAGGAGCAGTTCTCAATGTTGACAAAATGTCCACGTAGCTCCTTCCTTCCGGCGCCTTAATGATAAGAGCGTCCGGTCTGGTCGGTCTTGCCCGCTGTGTTTTGTCTCTACTGGTCCTACTCTGGTTGTTAACGCCAGGAGCCTTGTTGTTCTCCTTACTTGACTGTTTCTCCTTTTTTTTGCCTTTCTTGTAACGACCTCTTGCCAAGTTGCCTCTTCAGGTCTTTTACTCTCTTTCTCCTCTTTGTTACTCCTAACCTGCGGAGTATTTAAGGCCTCCCTTGGTTTACCCGCCTTTTTCGGTTTCAGACTTGGTGTTGTCTGAGTTTCCTTGCCTTTCGTTCCTGGACGTTGGCACTGTAGCAGGTCATCCTCCGCGCTGCACAAACTTTTATACATGACACTAATGCTTCGTGCCATGACCTTGATAGTTTTGTGGACGTTATTTTTGTCCCTTACAAACTCTCTTAGTTCCTGGATCTTTTCTCCTAGGCGCTCCAGCTGGTCATTTCTTCTTTCAAGGTTGTAGTCCCAGTTTGAGTTACTGCCTCCTTGATTTACCTGCTCTTGTTCCGTCCGTATTAGCCTTTCATAAATAGTCTTTATTGGACTACACTCCATGGCAATCGTTTCTCTACTGAGACTGCTGTTATCGTTCGATCTCTGGGTAGGGAACCCAGTTTCTAAGACACTTTTTGGGGTATCCGAAGTCCCCAAGTTTGGTTTCTTTGATGTACTATGCATTTTATTTTTATTTATCCTCCTCTTCCATCTTTAGTCACCTACCTTCCACTGAGCTCTCTCCGCGAAGCTATGCTTCACAGGTGTGAATTCTGGCCTCATGCCCCAGCGCAAGTCTTCCTCAGAAAGCCTCCGGGAAAGGGTAACGAGGAACCCCCCCCCCCCCTCTGACCACAATAGGGCCCGTTCCGGGCGCCACCCGGCACTATTGAGATCATTGGGATTTTCGCCGGATGATAGGGCAGCTAGGGCGTGTCGGCGAAACATCCCCGGGCCCCTGTACTTTCCGGCAGCCTGGGAGTGTCAGAACCCAGTTTGTCTCGTATCCTTTCCCTTCAGCAGCCAAAGTCGGGTCGGACTGCGGCAATCGGCGAGCGCCTGCTTAGTCATAACCCTAAGATCAAACCTTGTTTCCGGGAGTGACAGATCTTCAATAAGCTGCTTGGTCCGCGGGAGATATTTTATTTCTCTCCTACCCTCCGTTTGCAGCACTACGTACGTAGTACTATGCGCTTACAGCGAGCGTTCCTCTATCCGCCACCCGAGGACGCGCCACATGGGGTACAGCTCCCCCTCGTGGGTGCGTGTCTGTTCGTGTCTATGTGTGTCTGTATGTATGTCTGTGTGTGTGTCTGTGAGTGTCTGTTTTTTTTTTTTTTTTTTTTTTATTGGAGAAAGAGGTTGGAGGGAAAAATCTTAATAAACCATGACATGGCCTGAGCCACCGTGTGTTGGATTCTCACCAACTAAAACCTTTCGTTTTGCGACTGAATATAGAATCCAATTGCAAAGCGAATCCTCTTCGCTCTCCTTACCGATTTGTCGCTCCGTCTTCAGTGCCTTTTTGCCCCGCGGTACCATGGTCAAGTATTACTTCGCGGGGGTGGGGGGGGGGGGGGACATTGCCCTTGTCTCCTTGATGTGATTGTCATTCCTTATGCTACCTCTACTATCGTACCTTCTTCATTATAGGTTGCCGTCTACTTCTTACCGCATCATCCGGTCGTCAGCTTCTTGCAGCATCTCTCGTCTTCTTCTCTCTTCGTCGCCCCTCACTTTCTTGAGGATGACTGCGGCGTAATTACTAACCACGTGCCAGCCCTCAGCGGTGGCGAACATAGCTACCATAATAGACTCAGGAGTTGCTCTGGTCTGGAGGTAGCGTTCAAACTCTTCACGCTCCTGCTGGTAACGCGAGCAGTAGCAAAAAACGTGCTCAGCGTCCTCGCACATGTCCAAACATGCTGGGCAGTCTGGACAGTCTTCTAAATTAAATCTACACAGGTATGCTCGATAGCATCCATGTCCCGTCAAAAATTGCGTGAGGTAGTAGTTTACTTCCCCGTGTCTTCTTGTGATCCAGTCTTCAATCTTTGGTATAAGTCGGTGCGTCGAGCGCCCTTTCAGGCTACTGTCCCATCTTCTCTGCCACTCAGCCACTGTTTATTCTCTGGCAGCGTTCCAGATTTCTGCCTTCGTTCTATCGCTGTTCTCCTGTTTTGCCATGTATATGGCCTTCCTCTCTAGTGCTAAGAGGTGGATGGGTGGCATGCTTGCCACGACGCTTATTGCATCGTCCGATACCGTGCGGTAAGCAGACGCTACTCTTAGCGCACTCCGTCTATACACGGATGACAGGTTCCGCGCCATTATTGCCATTTGCGCATTTTATTGCCATTGCATCTGCCCAAATTGGTGCCCGTACAGCATAATCGATGTACTGACACTTGCTAACAGCTTCTTTTTCTTCTGAGAAGCTCCACCGACATTCGGCATGAGCCGAGATAGAGCAGCCATCGTTCTTGACGCTTTTTCACCTGCTAATTCAAGGTGCTGTTTAAACGTCAACTTTTCGTCTATAGTAACGCCCAAATACTTGATAGTCGATTTAGAGGTTATCTCATGGCCGTCTATCATTAGGGCGATCGTCTCCATTTTCTTCCTGCTAGATATCAGGATCGCCTCGGTCTTGTGTCCAGCGAGTTCAAGTCCCGTTTCTCTCAGCCACCTCTGGATGGTGGTGATCGCTTCATTGGTGATTTCAGCGACGTCTTCTTTTTCCTTCCCTACTACTACAAGAGCTATGTCGTCTGCGAATACTACTACCATAGCCTCCCGCGGGAGTTGTAGTCTCAGCACTCCGTCATACATAATGTTCCACAATGGCGGGCCCAGTACTGATCCCTGTGAAACACCTGCTGTGACCTTGTAGGTTTCAATGCCGCAATCCGTTTCGAACAGTAAAGTTCTGTCCTTCAGATAGTCGGCCATCATCCTCCTGATGTAGGTGGGCACCTCAAGCTTTTCAAGCGCTTCATGTATCTTCGTCCAATTTGCAGAGTTGAATGCGTTTTTGACATCCAAAGTAATAACTGCACAGTACTTCTTTGTTCCGCTTTTCCACTGTTTTTCACTGATGGCTGATCGGGCTGTGTTTACCACTAGGCCGATCGCGTCCAAAGTAGATCGGCACTTCCGAAAGCCATATTGGTGCTCGGTAAGCCCCTTGGTCTCTTCGATTATGCACTCCATCCTGCTGCTGATAATGCGCTCCAGTATTTTTCCTTGTGTGTCCTTCATACATAATGGTCTGTACGATGTCTCCCCTCCGGGCGCTTTGTTACCCTTAGGTAACAACACAAGTCGCTGCTTTTTCCAGTTCGTCGAAAATATCCCTTCTGCTAGGCATGAATTGTAGAGGCCAACAAATTCTTCAGGTTTAGCCTCGATGGCATGCTTCAGCGCCACATTTGGTATGCCGTCAGGACCGGGAGCCTTATTGTTTCCTACCCTCTTGCTTGCTACGAGTAGCTTCTCAACTGTAATTGGAGGTATATCTTCTTCCCGCACTTCCTCTGCTATAGCATATGGTGCGTCCGGCTGACTTGGAAAAAGTGTTGTCACTACCCTCTTTAGTACCTCTGGGCACTTTGGTGGGGGTATATAGCTTCCTTTGAGTGTCTTCATAACTGTTTTGTAGGGCCTGCCCCATGGATCTTTATTGACCTCTTCTAGCAACTCCTTACACTCTAAACCCCAAAGTGTAAAATGTGACGCTAGAAGGTGTAAAAACATTAAAACTACACCTTTAAAATGTGTTAAATAAGTACTTTACACTTTTTAAAAGTGCAAACCTAATAATTACACTTCTCTAAAGTGTAAACTATAATAATGACACTTTTCTAAAGCGCAGAATATAAAAATTACACTTTACAAAAAGTGTAAAATACCAACCGCTTACTTGAAAAGTGTAAATAATAACATATACACTTTCAAGAAAGTGTAGATTGCTAAAATCACATTTTATAAAGTGTAAATCGTAACTTTGGCACTTTGGCTAAAGGATTAATCAAAAAATTAGACTTTTAAAAAGTGTAAAATTTTAACCGCTTATTTTAGAAGTGTCAAACATAATTTTTACACTTTATCTAAAGAATAAATCAAAAACATTACACTTTTAAAAAGTGTACATTTTAACCGTTCTTTTTAAAAGTGTTAAACATAACTTTTACTTTTTAAAAAAAGTCTAAACTAGTAGAATTGCACTTTCCAAAAGTTTAAATCGTTGATTATTAATTGTAAAAGGTGTACTTATGACATGAGCGTAGGGATTTAAAAAAAAGTTATTAACAATTTGACCGAAAATTTTGTTTAAAAATTAAAAATATGTCCTAATTTTTAGTTAAATTGTTAATAACTTTTTTAAATTAAAGTTTTTTTTAAATCCCCACGCTCATGTCATAAGCACACCCATAATAAGCATATCTGTACAGTTTTGATGCTCTTCGAAGCCCAGAACTGAAGTAAGTCTGCGGACAGTGAAAAAATGAAAATCATAGATTTTGGTCTTCGAAGACATGTTGTTCCTGATATATGGCATATATGAAAATAGTTTAATATTATTTACAGTCTTTCTGAGCTAATGTCAATGTTTAATTGATTATTTAAACAATATATGTTATTTATAAAAACAAAATCCGATTTTTCAATTCTATAAAATTTAAGGTGGTTAGGTCCTTTAATATATATAATATATCTTTATAAATGAAACTTTTATATACTTATATTACTTAATTTTATAAGAATGTATGTATTCATCGTTTTTAGCAGTGCCAATACAATATAAAGTCTAAATTTAAACTTTTACAATTAATAATCAACGATTTAAACTTTTGGAAAGTGCAATTCTACTAGTTTAGACTTTTTTTAAAAAGTAAAAGTTGTGTTTAACACTTTTAAAAAGAACGGTTAAAATGTACACTTTTTAAAAGTGTAATGTTTTTGATTTATCCTTTAGATAAAGTGTAAAAATTATGTTTGACACTTCTAAAATAAGCGGTTAAAATTTTACACTTTTTAAAAGTCGAATTTTTTGATTAATCCTTTAGCCAAAGTGCCAGAGTTACGATTTACACTTTATAAAGTATTTAGCAATCTACACTTTCTTGAAAGTGTATATGTTATTATTTACACTTTTCAAGTAAGCGGTTGGTATTTTACACTTTTTGTAAAGTGTAATTTTTATATTCTGCGCTTTAGAAAAGTGTCATTATTATAGTTTATACTTTAGAGAAGTGTAATTTTTAGGTTTGAACTTTTAAAAAGTGTAAAGTACTTATTTAACACATTTTAAAGGTGTAGTTTCAATATTTTACACCTTCTAGCGTCACATTTTACACTTTGGGGTTTAGAGTGTATGACATCTCTGCTTGCTTTCACTGATGCACTTCTTGAGGGTGCACTTGGCTTCTTTCATTCTTCTGCTGTATTCTTCTACAGCTTCGCTTCCAATACCGGTTCGGTAAAACTTTATCCTTGCCCGTTGCTCCAGCCTTCGTGCTCGGTGGCAGGCGGAACGCGCTGATCTAATCTTCTCGTTCCACCAATATACTGGTGCCCATCTTTGATTGGGCACTTTTCTTGGCATAACTGCGTCACAGGCTCGGGCGAGCCATTTTGTCATTTGTTCAGCCTTGTGTTCTGCTGATCCCGTCAATTGGATATTTCCTAACATCATCAGAAATAGTTCCTTGTCGTACTCCTTGGCTTTCCATTCCATTTTCGTACTTATAGGGTTAGTACAGTGTACCATGTTTTGTGTGCCAAGCTCCATTATAATGGCGTGGTGATCACTATTAGTGAAGTGATCGCTTACGGTCCATTTACTCACCTCTTTTACCAGACATCTACTAACAAATGTTAAGTCGATCACTGATTCGGCGTCCACCTTTTTATAGGTTGGTACGTTGCCTTCGTTCACCAGCACCAAATCCAGAAGTGTGAATGCCTCTAGTAGGGCCTGTCCTCTTCTATTGGTTTTTCGGCTGCCCCATTCAACCGCCCATGAGTTAAAGTCCCCAGCTATAATAGCTGGTTTTTTAGCCCTGACATCTCGTACTAGCCGGTCCAAGAAACTGCTGAAACTGATCTCTTGGCGCACTGGATGGGGCATAACAGCTCTATACCTGTATACCCTCAATCTTTGCGATGGCAAAACCTGCTTCTTTGACTTTCATCCTACTTTGAAAGGTAAGGTCTCTGCACGCCCAAATAGATGTTTTACCGGAGCCATCGGATTCCCACCTTGGCTGTTCAAGATCTCTGTACTGCTCACTGATTATAGCGACATCAATCTTCTGCTCACGGACGTACTGACAGAGAAGGTCCTGAGCTGTCTCACAGTGGTTCAGGTTTAACTGTACTATTCTCATCTTCTTTGTTTTGTGGCTTTCACTGCCGCTTGGTACGCTGGGCAATCATAGCTACCTGCGGCATGGTCGCTTTTCTTTACGTCGTCCTTTCCTCTGCAGAGAATGCAGCTGGGCTGGTTTGTGCAGTCTTTCGCTACATGTCCCGCTGAGCCACATTTGTAGCAGCAGCGGCTTCTGTCGTGCTGCTCAATGCAGCTTGCAGCAGTATGGCCGAAGCCCAAGCATTGATAGCACCTGAGCGGGCGGGAGTCTCGCTTTATTGCTCTTATTCGGCAGATAACCCACCATATCCTTATCTTATCACCCTTGATAAACTTCTGAGCTATCTGGGCAGGTAATTGTACTATTGCTTTCTGCGTATCTCCATAGGCTTTACGAAGCGACTTAACCGCCGTAGGTTCGAAATGATGTCCTTCCTCGTTATTTTTGCGTAGTGCGTCCACTATATCCTCCTTAGTGGTCAGCATGTCAAGATCTTTAATTTCGAAGGCCTCTTCATGATGCAGCGCCCTGATTGTAGCAGTTTCCACTAGTACTGCTTTCACCGCTTCCTGGAGTTCAGCTGTTTCCACCTCCTTGGAACGTCGTAGTTCGAGTAGCAGATCTCCTGCTGTCGTTTTGCGTATTCTATGTACGCTGTTTCCTAACTTTTCTAGGCTAGGCTCTGCCTTCATTTTCTTTAGGATTTCGTCGTAGCTTTTTCCACCCTCGGCCTTGATGACTAAGGCGTCAGGTCTAGGGGGTCTTGCTCTTGCCGTCCTACTTTTTCTGGCGCCTTTTTGGTCTTGGTCACGAGCACCTGTGTTATCCTTCCTGTTTACGCTTTTTTCTTTTTTCTTCTTTGCCTTCCTTGTCACCACCTCTTGCCACGAGTCTTTCTCCCTCTGGTAGACATTGTCGTCGACTACCGTTCTTGCAGAGCTCGCCCCACTAACGCGGTTAGCCTGCTGTGGTTTCCCCTTGCCTACAACGGGGCTGGTTGTGTTTTGAATCGAAAGCGTACTTACGACTCTCCCAGATCCAAGGGGTTTATCCCCAAGGAGGCGAGCGTCGACCACCGGGGCTGATACCCGATCGGAATCGACGGCAGGATTAGTAATGCCTGCCTGGGTACTCATATGTTTGAGAATGCTTCTTGATTGTTTGTCCTTGCCACCCTAAATACCTGATGTTTCGGTAATTCTAAACAGTGCTGGGGTGCCGAGGACTTTCGTGGCAGCACCGTTAGCTCCTGTACCCTAGGAAGGGGCCCTTTAACTAAGTACTAGCATCCGGGCCAGATGCACCTTGGTTTTTTAAGCGAGGTTGTTACTCCTCCCCCTCCTCCTTCCCCACCTGTTGGGTAGTGAGGCGCCGGGCTTGGGACCGGTGTAGCGGAGTTCTGTGAGTCTGTCTGTGTGTGTGTGCGTGTGTGTGTGTGTGTGAGTATGTTTTTCTTTCCAACGGGCGTAGGTAGAGCAAGCTCTGCGCAAGTGGCTCTACGATATCCGAACCCCACCGGTACCATCGCTAGACATTGTTTCGGTGGGGCCGTGTAATAGCCGGTTGGCTTTTCTACTAGTTTAACTTTCCCATACATCCCCCTTCCACTACTGTGATTAGGTGTTCAGGATCAAGTTCGTCTTCTTCTCTCTCTGCATCGTCCGGACGTCTACTTCTCACAGCATCGTCTGATCTGCCTCTGGCAGTCTCACCTTGCCCTACGTTCCTCTGCATCAGTCAGGGGAGCTGGACTCAACTCCATTACATACGTTTCTCTGCATCGGTCTAAGGTGCGTATGTACGGACGATAGTCTCGTCGCCTTAGAATACTATAGACTGACGTCTTGCCGTATCTTCAATTCTGAGTTTTTTCATTATGCTGGCCGCAAACGATGCCACTACCCTTCAGTTTTCGGCTGACTTGAGCATCAGCTCGAAAATGTTTTAGGGGACATCTTCTCTCAGCGTCTCCAACAGATTTTGCCTTTCCAGTGAAAATCGTGGGCACCCTTTCATTACATGTTCTTCGTCTTCAAGCGAGTTGGCGTAGGTTGGGCAAGTCTCTTCATTATCCAACTGGAACCGGTGCAGGTAATACCAAAAGCAGCCATGACCGGTTAGAAGCTGGGTGAGGTAGAAATCTAGATCGCCGTGTACTATATTAATGCACTTCTCTATATTAGACACCAGCCAGAGTGTCCATCATTCTTTTGTTGAGGCGTCCCATCTGCGCTGCCAGGCTTCCAGGGTGCGCTGTCGCTCAATCTTTCTTGTCTGTACAGTTGACAACTCCTTCTCTTGCAGCTTCTCAAATAGTCTCGCTCTTTCTTCTGCGGTAAGGTCCAGATGAGGTATTCCTGCAAGCACCGCGACCGGATCACTAGAGATGGTCCTGTATCCGTTAGTGACTCTAAACACGCCCGGCGGCATGCTGACGCTGTCTTTCTTGTGTAGGACGACAGCTTTGCTGCTCTGTGCCATACCGACGCAGCTTAATGCGTGATTGAGTCAACTACTTGGGCCAGTAGTTTCCTCTGTATTTGCCGTGGTCCCCCTATATTGGTCATCAGTCCCGCTAGTGCATTTGCAACCTGGGATGCTTTTCTTCCATTTTTAAATGTTCGTCAAACTATAGTCGGGCTTCAATTTGTACTCCTAGGTATTGTATGGAAGGCGACGAGGTTGTATTACTGCTTCCAACGCTTACAGTGATTGTCTCTATTTTTTCCGGCTAGTTACTAAGACCTCTCCCGTCTTGTGTTCTGCCAGTTTAAAACCAGCTGTCGTGAGCCAGCTTCTAATGCTGCTAATTACATCGTTGACGTCTTCAGTAATTTCCTCGATTGTTTTACCGGTAACTGCTACCGCAATATCGTCCGCAAATCCAAGAATCTTAATATTGTGGGGTACCGGAATCCTCAATACACCATCATACATAATATTCCAGAGCATTGTAGCCATGACAGAGCCCTGTGGAACTCCTGCAGATACTCTGTATTTGACCATACTATTGTCCGTTCTCTACTTTCCATTTCTGGTATCAGTTGTGTTAACGTTAAGGACGAAACTTTATTTTTCAACTATGAGGGCATAAATGAGTTGTACTTTAAATTCAGATTGGACCCGAATCCAGAAATTCAATATGGCGGCTAGAAATTGGCGCCTGAAGCGTAAAATTTTGCCCAAACTTTCACGCATTTTTTTCTCGAATATATTGCTTTCGACGAAATGTTCAATAAGAATAAAAAGTGCTTCGAATCAATCAAGGAATATGTCTAAATTTTTTCACTGAGTTTTGAGCAACTTTTTCATCTTTGCCAATAGGCAATTTATAACAAATTGGAAAAATACATCGAATCGTCTCGAAAAAATTCAGATATACTTCTGGGTCAATTCTAAGTACTTTTTATTCTCTAACTTTTTCTTATATAACGTTTTGTTTTTGAGTAAGGCGCCATTTTCTAGCCGCCATATTGAATTTCTGGATTCGGGACCAAACTGAATTTAAAGTACAACTCATTTATGCACTCATAGTTGAAAAATAAAGTTCCGTCCTCAACGTTAACACAACAAGAAATTGGATTAAAAAAAAAAGTATCGAAATTTTGCATTTTTTTTTAAACGTCGCCATATTGGATTTTTGAGTGAAAACTTCGCAATTCTGATACCAGAAATGGAAAGTAGAGAAAAGAATACTTAAGATAAAGTATGTTTGCTTTGAATATATCCGTGGAATATGTGCTAGATTTACGGTAAAAAACAGAGTTACGATTTCTCTGTTTTGGACGTTAATGGGTTAATACCAGATTTATTGCATCCGTGGTTGACTTAGCTGTGCGAAAACTGAATTGATGCTCACATATCCCGTAGCGTCCCTCGGTGAAGTCTATGATTACGACTATGATTCTTTCTAGAGTCTTCCCTGGCGTGTCCAACAAGCAAACGGGCCTGTAGGATGACGGATTCTCCGGTGCTTTGTCGCCTTTTGGTGTCAGAACTAGCTGTTGCAATTTCTAACGTTTAGGAAATATGTCCTTTCTGAGACAGGTTTCAAAAACCCTGGAGAATGGGACGCTTTTTTGAGCGACAGATTTCATCTGTTTATAGGTGTTAAAAAATTTTGGAAAAAAGTTTTTCTTGTGCCTAATTCCATTAGCTTTCCGATCCCGTTATTTGTGTTTCGATTAAATAAACGCCCTGATTGTTATAAACAATTAATTTTAAAAAAATCATTAAATTTCGAGTTAAATTTTTTTATGTGTCGACTGTAAAATATGGAAACTGTTCGCAACGAACCCCGGGAAGTGAATTTCTAGCGTCCATGATGTTTGAACTAAAAGTTGGCATGGTTGTATTCGTTTGAATTATTTTTGGAACATCCAAAATGGCGGCTGAAAGGAAAAATTCTAGCTTTAATTTTGACAATTTTTTTTGAAAACTATAGAGTAAATAAAAGAATGCTTAAGAACAAAAAAATCTTAAAATAACTCAAAGAACACTCAAATTTTTTCAGAAATTTTTGATAAAATTTTTCAAAATTTTGATTTTTTAAATAAAAAAAAAAACTAAAATTGCTTAAAAAATACTGAAAAAATTTGAGGATGTTATTTGATTGATTTTATTCTTTTGAATGTTTTGATTTAATCTATAGATTTTGAGAAATTATTTTGTAGAAATTTTGAATCACTTTATTTAGTGTCGACTGAAAATACGGAAATCGATCAAATAAAATCCGGCATGTGAATTTCTAGATTCCAAGAATACTAAGCGATAGCAATTAATGATTTTTTTGACCGAATTGCAGATGGCGCTATCAACAAAAACAATTCAAACAATTTTCAGAAAAGTGAAAAAAGTTTTATTTCTGATAGTGAATGTGTGACATACGTATTATGTCATATCCCTACATATTATAATATAATTTTTTAATTTATTACTAGGATAACTTGCAAGAAGAAAACATTGTACAGGCTATAAACCTGTAATCATAATTATTGTGATACGTAATTGTTTTCAAAAGCTATAGTTTATCTTCTTTTCAGTAATTTTTTTCTCTGAAACGGTAAGTATATTCCTTTTTCATCCTTATCATCAAGTGCAAAAGTATGTCAAGATCAAAAAGACCAAAGCGAAATTGTGATGACATGTTCGAAGTAGAAGAAGTGAAGATGGAACATCTCAAGCTATTTTCCTACCTTCTGATGATTCGGGAAGTTCAGGTAGCGCATCGGATTCAGAACTTAATTTTTTCGTAGATAGTGCTGGACAAATTCCGAAACAGAGTTACAGTCAGATTCTCAACGAATATGATGATAACCAAATTAACTTGAACCAAATCATGTGTATGATTGGGTGATAAGTGAAAAACGGTATGAAGCGCCTTGTAATAAGTTATTTCTTTCAGATGCTTCGAAAAAAAATTGCAAAAACTGTCTGCTGTTTAATTATTTGAATTATTTTTCTCTCTCGAATTGCAAACATATATTCTGGATAGTATACACAGTAACGGAGTTGATTAACTTATGAATGAATTACAAATATTTTTTGGAATAGTTACCACTTCTATTGTCAATGGTCGAAAATCAGAGAGAGATTACTGGAGGACTAATAAACTTCTTCGTTGCGAACCAATCGCATCAGTGATGAGTAGAAATGATTTTCTAAAAATAAAACGTTATATAAAAATTAACAAACCTGAGGATGCTAATAATCAAGATAAAGTTTGGAGAGTAAGAAAAGTTTTGGAGATTTTTCGGAAAAACATAGCTCAGTTTGTTTTTTTTTTTGCACAGCTTTAGCTATTGACGAGATAATGGTAAAATTCCATGAGAGTGCACCTGCTCTACAATTCATGCCCAACAAACCCGAGAGGTTTGGAATAAAAATGTGGGGTATCTGTAGTATTGAAGGTTTCTTGTTTGATTGTGACATATATTGTGGATAGGGCTCCAACATTTTTTCTGCAGATGGCAAAATGAAGTTGGGTAAGTGTTCGGTGGGTAGTCGCGTAGTAATGCTTATGATACAAAGACTTCTTACTTCGGTCTGCCTAAAAAAACCCTTGATTATCATATTTACTTTGATAATTATTTTAGTAATCTAGATATCTTGATTCATCTGAAGAAATTGGGCTTGATGGCGACGGGCACCGTAAGAACGGACAGAGTAAAGGAAAAAAATATTCTCGAAAAACAAGTTGAACGAGGGACTTACATTGTCAAACACGAAAAAAACTCAGGTATGAATTTCATTACAATCATGGACTCGAAACCCGTTTCCATCATTTCCACAGCTGCAGGTTTTACTCCCTTGCAACCTGTCAGTCATTATTCAAAAGAAAATCAGAATAAAAATAACATATGGTTCCCCATGGCATTTTCTTTGTACAATCGCAGTATGGGTGGAGTTGATCTTCACGATGCACACTGCAGCAATCTGCTTCCAGGTATTAGAGCTAAAAAGTGGACATGGGTGATGCTATGCAGATTTATACAATCATCTATAACAAACGCAACTGTATTATATAATTTATTACATACCACTAAGAAAGGAACTAAAGACATTTCCTTGGAACTTGCAGCAAACTATCTTTCCAAGGCGAAAATTCATAAAAGTGTTGTTGCTGATAGTAAGAGAAACTGTGAGAATATAAAAAATTGCAGTTCAAGAACCCAAAAAATGTGTGTAACGGGCAACGTATACTGCTGTTTCAACTGTTTTCCTATTTTTCATAACTAAATCTGTAATTTACATCGTATGACTAAATAATGTTATTTACAAAAAAGATAAAATACAAAAAAATATATCAAGTAGAACAAAAATATATAAAAATTTTTGTTTTTAAATTAAAAAAAAAACAAAAGAAACAAAATGACTCTGAATTTACGTTCACCTCCTCGTGGTAGAGTCGGGCAACGGCCATACTTTTGCCGGTTAAGAGACGTACAGGAAAATTTCTTGAAAATAATTTCATTATTTTTTTCTCTCAAAAACGATAGATTAAATAAAAAAATTTAAAAGAACAAAAAAGTCCTAAAATCACTCAAATAACATCCTCAAATTTTTTCAGTATTTTTTAAGCAATTTTTTAAGCAATCAAAATTTTGAAAAATTTTATCAAAAATTTCTGAAAAAATTTGAGTGTTCTTTGAGTTATTTTAAGATTTTTTTGTTCTTAAGCATTTTTTTATTTACTCTATAGTTTTCAAAAAAAATTGTCAAAATTAAAGCTAGAATTTTTCCTTTCAGCCGCCATTTTGGATGTTCCAAAAATAATTCAAACAAATACAACCATGTCAACTTTTAGTTCAAACATCATGGACGCTAGAAATTCACTTCCCGGGGTTCATTTCGAACAGTTTCCATATTTTACAGTCGACACATAAAAAAATTTAACTCGAAATTTAATGATTTTTTTAAAATTAATTGTTTATAACAATCAGGGCGTTCATTTAATCGAAAAACAAATAACGGGATCGGAAAGCTGATGGAATTTGGCACAAGAAAAACTTTTTTCCAAAATTTTTTAACACCTATAAACAGATGAAATCTGTCGCTCAAAAATGCGTCCGTCGAGCGTCCGTTTGGGCGCTAATGGGTTAATGGCCTGGTTTGAGACCCCGTCTAGGCCGGGGGCGGCTACGTCCCTCGTCTTTGCATAGGCTCTAGCAAGTTCAACTTCGGTTAATGGTGGAATACCATCTTGTGATGGACTCTCCAATGAACCGCACATTGGTCATCTTCAGGGAAGAGTACTTCTATTATCTGACTTAAAAATTCTGCCAATACGGTGGCGCAACTACTTTGCCTTTGAGTTGCGCCATGGCCACTTTGTAGGGGCGACCCCATAAGTCCCTGTTTACTTCTTCACAAAGTTCAATATTGCAGTGGTTTTTGCTTGCCTTTATCTCTTTGTGGAGCATTCTTCGTGCCAACAGGTATTGTTCCCTCCAATCGAGCACACTCGATTGTTTCTGGCTCATTTCTTGCGCAACTCTGCGTTTTTTTTTGTCCACTAGTATGTTTCGCTATGGCCGTTTTTTACTGGTCTAGATCACGTCATGGAGGTATCACACGCCATTTACGAGCTCCATGAGAGAGTTGGCCTCAGAGGCGGGAGTACCTTTGTCAAGCCCTTCGTCTTCCATTATGACGGCAAAGGCTTCTCGATCTAGTGATTTGGCGTTCCATTTTCGCGTGCTAAACTTTTTAGGCCTGGTCGCGGTCTTTTTTCTATCAATTATCTCATATAGTATTGCCTTATGGTCGCTGTGCGTATATTGATCACTTACCCTCCACTTTTGTATTCGTAAGGTAAGATCGTCGCTAGCGAAGGTCAGGTCTGTTATTGAAGAGTTTTCGCCCCTTAAAAATGTAGGCTCGGTGCCCGTGTTAATTAGACAGACCGCCAGTCTTGCAAAACTGTCAAGGAGTATGTTGCCTCTGTTGTTCGTTGAAAACTCCGGCGATAATTACGCGTTTCTTGTTGGTTCAACAAAATGTATATTCGGTTCACCTTTAGTCAGGTAAAAAGCTCGCTTGGATGCTGTGGGCGTTCCTGTATGTGATTGTACGCGTTAACCCAGATTGCTGCCCCGCTGCTGCAATCGGTGAACCATTGTTGTGTGGCGTTCCTGTCTATGTATTGCTCTGAGATGATAGCAAGATCTATAAAAGATTCACGAGCGGTCTGTTCCAGAAGATCCTGTGCAACTTCGCACTGGTTTAGGTTGAGCTACAGTATTCTTATCCTCTAAACTTTTTGATGTACTCCTGGGTAAACGGACATGCATAGCTGTATGATGCATGCGTCGTCTGGAATTTTCCAGCCTCTTGGCACAGCAAACAACATGAGTCCCTCCCTCATCCCTCACGCACGACATGTCTTTGTGCTCTGAACCACCAGAACTTCTGCAGGCTGTTGACCTGTCCGTTCCTGCACACATAGCTGCAGTATGGCCAATTCGCCTACATCTATAACGCCTTATTTCTTTTTTTCTTCGGACCCGGCAATTAACCCATCCAATGCGGATTTAGCCTTCCCTTATAAGAATTGCTGCCGACTTAAGTGGAACACTTACGACTGCTATCTGCGTTCCTGCGTAAGCTGGTCAAAGGGATCTTACTGATATCGATGTGTTCGGATATGATCTCACGAACTTCTTCCTCTGTAGTGACTTTATCGATGTCCTTGATCTCCAGAGTGATTTGCTGGGACCTTGTCGTGACAGATGCCTTCTCCTTCACCTTTTTCTCCACCTTGTGGGCATATCCCTGCGCCTTCGTGCTTTTGCTGTTCAGCTCCAATATTAGGACTCCCTCAGCATTTCTCCTAATTTTGGTGACCTCTTTTTTAAGGTCGGTGAGCTCCGGGTCGCTTTTGATCTCTTTCAAGATGTCAGCGTAGGACACCCCATCTTTAGCTTTTATTACGATGGAGTTCGGTCTGACCCTATTTGGAGGCTTCCTCTCCCAAAGTGTCTTGTCTCTCCTTACCTTCCTGTTTGCGACCTTGCGCCTCTCACCTTCTTGCAACCCTCTCTTGTGAGTACTTTCCTCCTGTTCTTTTGCCCCTCCAGTGGGTTGTCGCTTCTGTATTTGGGTCTTTTTGGCTTTCTATGGTTCATAGATTATCGAAGCCTCCCTAGAGCCGTCCTGTTCTTTTCTACTTCGCAGACTCGGAATGGCCTGCGTAGTCTTTCCATCCAATCCTGGTTGTTGGCACTGTTGCAGATTGTCATCGGTCGTGCACACCGTTCTGAAGGAGGCCCTTATGCTGCGGGCAAGGTCCTTTATATGTTTTTGGACGTTGTGTTTGTCCTTTACAAAATCGATAAGCTCATCGATTTTTGCGCTCGGGCGATCAAGCTGGTCTTGCTGCGTTGAACGCAGGTATTCCAGTTGGAATCTCCTGACGCAACTCCTAATCCAGTAGCAGATACTGTTTCCAGACGAAATACCTCTATTCTGGTGTCGTAAGTCCCCCCCCCCCCCCAAAATCCATGTAGCCTACGTCAGCCACCGGGGCTTCCACCTGATCGGACCCGACGGCGGGATTAGGCTGTATAATCATGCCCCCTTGGAGTACTGTTGTTTTACCCTCACTATCCATATTTGGTTTATTTCCTTATGCATTACCATTGCTTTTCCGTGCCAGGTTTCCTTCAACGGGGCTGGTTATGGTGTTATTAGACAGCATACTTTCGCCGCTCCCAGATCCAAGGGGTTTATCCCCAAGGAGGCGTGCGTCGACCAGCAGGGCTGGTACCTGATCGGAATCGACGGCAGGATTAGTAAAGCCTGCCTGGGTACTCATTTGTTTGAGCACGCTTCTTTTTTGTTTATCCTTGCCACCCTCAATACCTGATGTTTTGGTAATTTTGAACAGCCCTGGGGTGCCGAGGATTTTCGTGGCAGCACTGTTTGCTTTTGTTGCCTAGGAAGGGGCCTTTTAAGCTTTAGACTACCGGGATTTTGGAAATAAAATCGCCCTTTAAAAGTGTCCAAATTGATGTCTTATATCACGTACCAACTATATACAAAGTTCATATCACCGGTCTAGCCGATATTTCGGCTTTCTGGCAGGATATGGTAAAGAAAACATTTTACATTATAAAATTATTTGATGTTCGTAAAACTCGATGAAAACGTATATCCGGGAATTTTTGGGGTCGCTGATTACGAATCTCAGGTTAGAATTGCAAAATTCACTTCGGTGGGTCCCAAATTTTTTACCCCCTCCCCCTCTCCTGACCAAATTTATATATATTTCTAAAATTTGGTGACAACGTGTATTCGGGGGTTTTTGGGGTCGCTGATTACGAATCTGAAGTCGGAATTGCAAAATTCACTCCAGCGGACCCCAAATATCCTACTCCCTCCCCTGACCCAATTTTTTCATATTTCTAAAACTTGGTGAAAACGTGTATCCGGGGGTTTTCAGGGTTGCTGATTATGAATCTGGGGTCAAATTTAAAAAATTTATGTCATAATACCTCAATGCTTCCCCTCTCAATTTTGATACAGCATCAAATTGTCAAAAATGTTCATGAGAAGGTCAATTTTTTTTATTTTTCATCTCTCCTTTAGAACTACCCAGAACTAATGGCGTGGACGTAGAGAGTATGTAGCTCCTTTTTTGTTTTTTTTTTATTTTTTTTAATTTTTTTTCATTTAAAAAAATTTTTTTTTTTAATTTTTGTTAACTTTATTATATGTTTTTATTAGCTTTATTATTAGGTTTCATACTTTATGAATTATGGCAAACTCTCTTTTGTATGGTAAACCTCAAAGCATGGATCTATACATAAAGCAATCTTACAAATATTACATTCGTAACTACTTCGACGTCTTGTTCCGGTCATAGCACATAAATTACATTTACGTTCTATTTTCTTATCAAGATCAATTTTTTTAGGATAGTGCTTACCACTAAATCGAGGATCACCTGATTGACAAATACGTTCACAGTATCAAGCTTCAATAGACCTCTTGACACTTCTAAGCGAAACTTAGGATAAGAAAGTGAACTGTTAGTTTGCATCTTGTGTAATTTATGAGCATTACATAGTACGAAATCGACTAAATGAAAAAAAGCTTTCTGATACCATTTCATAGATTTTCTCACAGTTTCAGCCAAAGATAATTGCCTATCGATGTCATCAATACCTCCCATGTTCTTATTATAGTCAATAATGCATGTCGGTTTTATAATATTTTCTTTTGTTTTCCAATGTTTTTTCCCAGTAGTGCCATAATCAACCTCATGAACAGTCGTGATCATGTAAACTTCTTTTTTATCCAACCACTTCAATACAAGCCAAGTATCAGTGCGAGCAACTTTAATTTCACCTTTCTTCAATTTACTTTTCAAATCAGGCATTTTTTTTCTATTCTTTCTTACTGTTCCACAAATTCCAGTATCCCGATCATGAAGAAATTCAGCAAGTTCAGGAGAGGAATACCAATTGTCTGTATAAACTACATGCCCTTTATAAAAATATGGTTTCAAAAAATGAGCTACGATGTCTCCAGAATTTCCCAAGCCAAATTTCTCATAATCGGCATCTGTTCCAGTGTAGATAATAAATCCTAACAAAAAACCAGTTTCAGAATCAACTAATTCAAAAAATTTGATACCAAAGCGATGTCTTTTCAAGGGTAGAAATTGTTTAAATTTTAGCCTTCCTTTCCATAACATCAAACTCTGATCAATGGAAAAATTTTTTCCGGGTTTTATGGTAGATGAAAATTTTTGATTCAAAAGATCAATAATAGATTTAATTTTTCTCAAAGGGTGATCTATACTTTCTTCATTACCTGAAAAATGTAAATAACGCAAAATTTGAAAATATCTATTACGAGTCATTATCTGTCTTAATATTGGAGTAGATATTAGTGGATCCTTACCTTAATAATTCAACAGATCACCTTTGATGACATGTCCCATATTGATCGATTTCTTCAATTCAACTATATTGAAGTTCAATATAGTTGAATTGAAGAAAAATTCGAAATAATGCAAAGGGGTATTTCCTAGTATAGAAACATACTTATAGATACTAGCTTGTCCGATAAAATCTTTGATAGATGGATAATATATTGAATCAAATACCAAATCGGGAATATCTTCCTCCACGTAAGTTATTGATTGTGAGGGATCAGCAGCGTCAGAAGCACCAGTCTTATCTTCGTCTGGTACTTCATCTGGTTCTGATTCACCACTACTCCAAGACATTTTCTTCTTTACAGCTCAGAGATCGAATTTTGTAAAATATGAAAAAATTCTGTATTTCCTTACGGCAAAATGCAGAAGCTTTAGCTAGATATGAATAAATTCAAAATATAATTAAATCCAATCAAAACTCAAAATATAATTTCTTTGAACGAAGTAAATTAGCACACCTGTATCAAGTAATAAGAGACCGGCTTACATAGATGAGAATAGGTAAGAAAAGAGTTACTTATTTATGAACAGTGTATAATTCACCTCTAAATAATCAGTGTGAATTTTTTCAATCTGACCACAGATTGGTAACCAGTGACTCTGAAAACCCCCAGATGTTTGTTTTCACCGAGTTTTTCGAACATAATACCATTGGAGTATTTTGGGGGAGGGGGGGGGGAGATTTGGGGGGTCACCTGACATAAACTTTTTTAATCTGACCCCAGATTCGTAATCAGTGACCTCGAAAACTCCTAGGATCTTGTTTTCTACTGAAAAATATTTATTTTCCTCCAGAGCCGATATTTCGGTTTCCCGGTAGTTTAAAAGTTAACAAGGTGCTAGCATCCGGGCCAGATGCACCTTGATTTTTTAAACGAGATTGTTTTCTCCTTTCCCACTGTTGTGTTGTGGGATCCCAGGCTTGGGACCGGTATTGCGAAGTTTGTGCGTGTATGTGTGTGTGTGTATGCGTTTTTTTTTTTTTTTTTTTTTGTTTTTTTTTTTTTATAGAGTGAGAGGTTAAGGGCAAATCTACTATGGACGATATGACACCGACGGGTACCGCCTGTGTGGGACTCTCACCCACTAAACCCTTCGTTTACCGTTAGTTTACATACACATATCTATGATATGTATGTATGTATGCTTTTCCTGGTTGGAAAAGGGCTTAAGGGGACACACGACCTTTAGAATTTGAAGAAATAATTA
This sequence comes from Muscidifurax raptorellus, assembly GCA_020010945.3. Classification (NCBI taxonomy): domain Eukaryota; kingdom Metazoa; phylum Arthropoda; class Insecta; order Hymenoptera; family Pteromalidae; genus Muscidifurax; species Muscidifurax raptorellus. The sequence continues at coordinate 2,866,321 of JAHUUD020000007.1, forward strand.
TTTTTAATTTCATACAAATAAGTTGGATTGATTTGAAAGTTTTTATACATACGTAAAACAACTTTATCTTTATTTGAGAATTTTTTGGCCTATTTAGTCCTAATGTACCCTAATGAAAAATGGAACATCGATAAGCACTGTCAACACGATACCAAGACAATGTTTTCGCAACCTAATAATATGACAAGATTGTTACTCTTGCCATATTATTAGGTTGCGATCTACTTTCGTCTTCTCTATTCTTCTCTATGGTCTCATTTTGAGGAGGTGATTGCTGCTTCCTCTTTAATGGCATCGTGGCAGTAGCATCGTTTTGTAAAGTCAAGTTTTGGGCAGTAGCCCAAAACTCGACTTAATTTTGATTGTTCCTTCTCTCACGCTGGCTAATCGCTTCAAGAGGGACATGATCTTACGCATGTCATCTTTCACACTCTTATGAATATTGCGAGCTGGTCCCACCACTGTATTAATCTTCTCCAGATTCTCCTGATGTTTATCAAATAGGCCTTGCTCGGCGGACTCTGCTGCCTCGATTTTACTCCAGACATCCTGCATCGTCCTATTTTCATCGCCTCCATCATATGCGATACTGCTTGCGGTGTTCTGCTGACATGTGCGGTCTTCTTTAGCGTTATGGCTGTCGTAGGATTTCGAGCCTGCATTTATCATACTTTCCAGACTGATTGTAATGTCTGATGCAATTCTTTGTTCAGTCCATATTTCCATGATATTAATCATTTTCATTCCGACATGTGTCCGACCCTCTGGATCTCTGCGTCTATGGGGGCAGCTGATATTGCTCCAATGCATGTCTGTAAGCGGTGCCAGACCGGGTACATCATATCAGAATATAGGACGTGTTATCGCGCTAGCCCACCTCTGCTCTTTCGAGCCTCCTACTCCGAACAAAAGTGCTTGGCTCTCTGTAGAGTTTCCGGCAGACATTACGTGAGTAGCACTTACTCGTCAACCCGAGTGACCGGTACTGGCTAGGTAATCGGCCTATGTTGCCTGTCTTGCCGTCAGCAGGAGCCAAATATGGTTTAGATTACTTCGGCGCGCAACCGTAGGTCATAAGATTTGACCATTAGATCGCCTTCCCATCCAGGATCTCCTTTTGGCAGCTTACGAGTCGCATCGCGCGGGAAACGCGGCGGTCCGTCATTCGTTTGTAAGGAGTATTCCTCCTATTCATTTGGGGGGGGGGGGGGGTACTACTCTCATAAGCCCCATCACCTGGTCGGCTGCGTAGATGGAAAAGCCGCCAGCCTTCGGCAAGGTACGGACAATGGATGGGGAGTAGTACTCTGTACTAGCGTTGAGGTATAGGTATACGTGCGCAGTAGTGTTGAGATGTATGTACACTTGCGCAGTAGGGGTAGGTGCATGTACACCTGCGCAGTAGCGTTGGGGTATAGGTATACGTGCTGAGGTAAGAATTCTCCGAAGAGCACTAGCAGTTCAGCCTTGCGCAGCTGCCGCCAGGGCTGCCTTTTCTCGTATACTAACTTAACGAAATCCACAAAGGTATGATAGAGATCCTTCTCCATTACCCGTTGGCGCGGAGGAGTCCATCCGCTTGTGTGTGTGTGTGTGTGTGTGTGCATGTGCGTGTGCGTGTGCGTGTGCGTGTGCGCGTGCGCTTCTTTACGCTCGCAAAATGCCAACAAAAATTGTAAATGTGTTAGAAAAAATAATGTTTTTTAAATTGTGCGAGAGTTTTTAAAATTTTTAAATACGTTTTAATATAATTACGAACAGCGTTTTAAATTGAATTGTTTAATTGTTTATATTCATAGTAAGATTATATTTAGTTATTAAAAATGAATCTAATTTATTTCACGAGTAAATTTTATGTTATTTATTTTAAGTACATCTAGGGGTGTAAATAACTAATTAATTGCTGCAGTGCCGTGTATGTAGATGATAACCGAAGGGACACGTTGATGGTACAAAAGCACAAAAATCAGTATATGCAAAAAACATAACACACGCCAAGAGTAGCTGCTGGTTTACCGTACGGTTTCACTTGTCTTGGGCTGATACTACAATTTTCACACTCGGTCTAAAAATGTTCATGTCTTTGATACTTACGTAATATATTAAAAATAAAATACGTGAAATCATTACATTATTTTTTAACCATATTTATAGATAACTTTAAGTTATTATTTTACATATTTCACAAATTATAATTTTGTTATTATGGTGTCAAATAAACGTAAACCCTTTAATATTTTTTCAGCTTGGAAAAAATAGTTGAAACTGCTGGAGATCTAATAATAGATATTCCGAAGCTATGGAAATATTTCGCAAAAATTTTAGGTAAGGCTCATTATTCCTTATCATTAAATAGACATTTATATATTAACTTGAAAATATACTGTATGATGAAATTGTTATCTATAAAATGTATCCGTGCTGGATTCTAAAGCTCAACAGGGCTGAAGTAAATTAATTTCACGCATATTTTTATGATGAATATTGTGTGAATCTAACCACTTTTTCTTTTTACAGTGCACCCAACCATAAACAACACATACCCAATCGTAGAATTGAGATCATTAGCAAAAATACGAGGTGATATTGATGCTGTAGAGTTGGTAGTCGAATTGTTATCGGAGCTATCAGAATTAAAAGGACATTTATGGGTGTCCGATATTTGGATAAAAAGCGGACTAAATTGGAATAATTTTATTGACGACCAAAAAAAAATTGATGAAATTATTAATAATTACGTAAGGAACAAACGCTAATTACATTATAATATTAATAATGTTTAATCGATTTACCTACCGACTAGATTTGTTCTTGTAGCTACGTAAGGCAGTAATTAAATATTGGTTGGCCTAATCGCAACGACTTTGTTAACGGTTAAATTAACCAACCGTTAGTCTAAAATACTATTTATTTCTTCACATTGTAAGTGGTATTCAATTACCAGATACCTGAGGAGACAAATCTAGGTTAAATATTGCAAAGAAACATGATTGTTAAATTACCAGCAAAAATGGTTCCAAATTTATATTACTTGAAATTTTTTTTACGTATTGCCAACAAATTTTAAGACAACTTAACAATAAAGTTTTAGTACAAATCCATTGTTTCAAAAATTTGTAATTCTCTTACATTGAATAGGCTGTATAAAAAATTCAACTTATTTCAAACCAGTCTGCTCCAGTTAGGTTAATCCAAATATATTTCTGAAGACATTTAAAATATTTTAGAACGATTAAAAGCGTAATTTTCAAGAAAAAATGTAGTAAGTGTTTGATAGAAATTTAAATATTTAAAATGGCCAGAAACCAAATATATGCCTGAAATTGCTAGAAATAACCAGTGATGAAATGCTTTTTCTCAATATCTTGAGCATTTAATATAATAGACTTATGGTACATTTGGAAGTTTCTTTGTATCGGCACGTGCGTACGCTAAATAAAAAGAAACTTGCGAATTGTCATTTAAGTTATTTATATAATTCACAGTCAATAATAGCCATATATATACGCTTTATAGCAATATTTGTTATTATCTCAGTTTTTCACTTTTGTGACCGAGCACATTTTATATGGCGATTTTCGATCTATTCTTAGTTATCGTTTACGATTTATTTTCGCAAATACCTTGCAATGTGTTATAACTAATATCTTTCGCCATGTTTACTCCACAAAAAATGCTTAACAAAGGTTTGAAAACCCGTTTCATCGCTGGATAAATAGAGGCCCATTTTTTGCTTATTTCTTCTAGAACGGGGTATTTTTAGCTTTTAAATGGAATCGATTTCTGCCAGGATTTCTTCTAAGGGAAACTCTTATCATCAAAATGAATAGTCTATAGTAAGAATTCACACAGAGTGTAAAGAGGGTTTTAAATGTTTTTCGTTTGATAGTGGAGTAAAAGAACGATTCTTTAAAATCAACAACGTTCTGTCGGAGTAAGTGTAACTTTTGTGTAGCTTCACAGAAATAAATTTAGTACGACCTATCTCAGACGCAGCTTTTTTAAACGAGCGATCTGCAGTTTTCGAGACTAGGACGAAGGCGATGTCTAAGCGTTTAAATAACACTGAGAGCTGTGATGGCAAAAAGAGGATCATCCCAAGACACCGAAACCGTCATTCCCCACCTACAGCAATATATAAAAATGCATACGCATAGTGCCGGATCATCCGAAGTTCGGTCATAAGCTTACAAATAAGAATATAGTTGCAAGTGTAAGGAACTTGTAAACTGCCTTGAAACGATGTATGTGTGCGTGTATGTGGTGATGCGTGATTATGCTGCATCATATTAAACAACGCGTATGTTATTGTAAATTATTGTAAAATTATATATCATCTAGCATTTACTAAAACTTATAAAATTGATTTAGCAAACTATGAAAAGTAAAGATAACGGATTATGACAATTTTATTTAACGTATTTAAATTTTAATCATTTTAATTTTATATTATATTTTACTAGCAAAAACATTAGTTTCGCCCGGGCGTTACATACACGGAGAGAAATTTCGAAGGCTCAGCGCTCCATGTTATTCCGGCCGTACAGATCTTTATCGATCGAGTGTTTTGCCGTCTATTCTCGTCGTTCCCGAATCCCGAAATTTTCCGAACTCTGGCGGTACGAACATGAGCGTCTACCGCTTCGACTTTCGAGCTCCAGCCGACACGCTATAGTATCCAAGTTTCGAGGTCTGAGACTGCGAAGCGTCGAGTCCCTGCGGTACGGAGAATCTTGGAGTCCCCACTCTCGCAATTCGACTGCTAATAATACCATGTCTCGCTCCGTACATGCACGAAAATCGTAGACTATCTATACTTCGAATTCGAAGCCGTGTTCCCGTAGCTTCGAAAGTATCGAGCGCTGAGCCTTCGAAATTTCTCTCCGTGTATTTATAGAGTCAGGCTCCTTTTAAGGCGGCAAACCATCTTTAAATTTTGAAAAAATCGATTTTTCATTTATTGGATGTTTTTATAGGAAATTTTCCGTACAATTCGATGCCGGAAGCCGTGTTAAGAAAAAAAAAGTCGTTACAAAGTTATAGCCAAAATATTAGATAAACTTTTAACGTTATTTTCAGAAAGTTATGAGTTGCACAATAACATTAATCTGCTACCTCTCTAATCAGTAAATATTTTTAATATAGGTTTAATAAGGTATCTATATATAGTATATGGCATATCTTGCATATCTTATATATATATTGTAACAAGGCAGTTTCTGGGCGGGAAACTTCCTAACGGCCACCTTACAAATGCAAAGCACTCCTACGCTTTGCTTCTGCGAGATGTTGAACTCTCTCGTGTGGTCGCTTGCCCGCGACGATGCTCCGGTGCTCAGAATACACTACACTCCTGTTTAATGCCCGCGGAAGCGGCGGTATTTAGTAGCTTGTATGCGAAAGGGAATCCGGAGAGTAATGAAACGAACACCCGACCGATTCAGATAAAGATCTGCGTATATTCAATATTAAATATATGCGCGTGTTCCTCTATTTCGCGACGCGAGAAGGCCGTAAAATAAAGTCCGGATCTGCGACTGGGGCCAAATGCCTCGCCAGTCGATTGCGCGTAATTAAATATATGTGTGATCCTACTTTGTCGCTGCGATAATCCTCGTCCCTTGTGCTGGCTATGGAGTCCTCTCTTAACCGCGCCGACGTGCGCGCCTAACCGCCCGTTATAATTCCCGCCCCCCCCCCCTCCCCCCACTCCCCAGAAGCAGAATGTCGCCCCGAATTCGGTTGTATCCTCGCATAGAATAGAGAGTAGTTGGGATAACGAGAAGCTCTATTGACCCTCCGGTGGCCGTAGATAAAACAACACCAGTTGGTTGTCTGCACTCCTTGTGGACGAGCTGGCGTTGGTGGAGCCTATCCCTTGCTGCCGGACCTCTAGCGCCTGGTCCTCCCCCTCGACTTTGACCGGCTGGTTCGACGCCTCTTGATCCCTCTGGCAGATGCCAGATAATTAATCCCTAAGCGAGACCTGCTACGCCGCACGGCCAGCGTCGTCCGCCGGTTCACGGGAGAGACGTGCTCCCGATTCCCAGACCGGTCACCCCGAGTAGAACCACCACCTGCATAGCGCATAGGCTTTTCTGGGCGTGATGTGCTCTCTCAACGCCCCCGGCCGGATCCCACGGGAGACTTCACCTAGGGCCGCGTTCTTGTCGGTGAGCATCTTCCAGACCCGGACACTCTTCAAAGCCGCCTCGGCTTCCTCCAAGGTCCGGGTTGCGTGGCTTTGCTCCTCCTGAGCTCCTCTGCGCTCACGCGATGTCCTCCTGTCGAGGCGTTACCTTTGGGCCCACTATTTGGCTCTCAGGTTTTCGATGGCGCCGTGACTGATCTACGGCCTTGAACGCGGCCTTCTCGTCCTCTATCAGCCGCTCTCAGGCTGCCGAGCGCTGGCGAAAGGCCATTTCGTGCCGAAGTATGGGCTGTCGTGGCACTTAAAGGCCTCCCGCGCCAGCTTGCGACCCTTCAGATGAGGCAGTATCGGACCTTCTCTTCCTCGGATGAGGCAGTATAGGAAGCATGAGCTGGTGGTGGTGGGGCCACTGGCCGGGCAGAGTCCAACTGGGCCGAGATGAGCAAGCCTGCGAAACGCAGGCATTGCGGCGGAGCTTCACCGACTCCCTCCGACGGTTGGATGGCGGTGGTCCTTGGGGGCGTCAGCAAAAGCTCGTCCTCCCAAGTCTCTGCGGCCCAGTCCCTTTTCGTCTGGTCCTTCTCCGGACCGTTGGTCGTGGTCCATCCGGTCGTCCTCTGTCTTGATGACGTCGGCTGGTAATTGGACCTCCTCCAAAAGGCCGATGAGGGCATCGTCCCATGCTGCCAAATCCATCCTGAAACAAAAATTTAGATTACTCTGTCTACCTCGCACGGTTGCAGAGCCATTGGGCCGACTAGGCTTTCTCTTAACCGTACCTGTCGCACTAGCCTCTGTCGACGGTTGAGCAGGCATCTGTAGAGGCGCGTTTCGAAACTCCCGAGGCCTAGCGCGCGGCCTGGTCTCCAGCCGTCCTGAGACTGACTCATCTGTCCGCTGTGCAGCGTTGCATTGCACCCGAAACCTGCGAGGGGATTTGGTCAAGTCTTCTGCGTCGTCGCGTTGATGCTCCGCGGTACGCTGTGGGGTACGCTGTGGGGGACCAGTTGCTGATGTGCTGCCGTTGCTGCTTATTGCTACCTCGTTACAATATATATATATATATATCCCACAAACATGCATGTATACAAAAATATATAAAATAATTAAAAATGTTTCAAGTTATAAATAACATATATCCTTATTCATTTTCATTATTATAGAAAAAAAAATTGTATCTGTTTCTAGGTTCTTAAAATGTGTTAGGCGGCTAAGTTCAGAGTATACCATCGCTGTTATGTCTAGACGAACTTCACAGTTCGAACGTCGAAATTTATCAAATACTTTCTGTTTACAATCACAGCACAGCTGATGTGATAAATTGATTGCACTTATTACATTTATTTGTACTTTATTGAACTTATCATATTTATTGCACTGATTTGTAATTATTACAAAATACGCGTACGCCATATTTGTAATATAAACACATTTTGTTTATATTCATCAAGTTTTCGTTGTGTGCTTTGTGTATGTTTTGAACAAAAATGGAACTTAGAGACAAAAAAAGGAAATTCAGGTCTAATCATCCAGATGCCAAATATTCAAGAGGAAGAGCAAAGAAAAGGCCTCGAGAATTTTTAGGGAAAGGAAGCTGGTCGATAACACTCATGATGTTTTGACTAAGATGTTCGAGTCGAGTGTCAACTCCGCTGTCTGGACAATTTACTGCCGACCATTCATAAGAAGCAAGAAGGGCTAGGAGTTCCCCTGTGTTAATCGACTCAAATTTTCGGTATGTAAAAGTGTTGAGAGTAGGGGGTTTTACAGTTTGAAAGTTAATCTCAACATCTGCGTCTTATTTTGTGCTGGCTTGGGAACGTCGTCAGCGAATTGTTTGCATTCAGCACTACATTGTCATCGTCAGTAAAAGTGACATCAATCCAGGTGTGCGAATCTCCGACATGGTGTGTCGCACAATGATTCACTAATTTTAAATTCATTTCACAAGCGAGTTCACGGATAAACTCAGCATCATGTGAGGTCGATGTCATCTTGGCTTTTAGATCTCCCATATTCTGCAATCGTTTCCTAAAGAATAATTACGCATATTATCTGTAAAGTCTGAAATTTCGAGAGAGATACCTGACGGACGGTAGATTACTGCAACGAATATCAGCGGCATGGTACCCTGTTGAACGCTACGCATTAAGTATTCCGGAATTCATAGTTTTCCTTCGACGTATGTAGGTGACGAACACAATAGTGCAGCTTTGTAGTTATTCCGGACATGCAGAGCTACTCCTCCACCCGGCTAATATCTATCCTGCCTCATAATCGAAAACCCTTCTATCTGAACGAACACGTCATCGAACTCATGCCCGAATCGCGTTTCAGTTACATCGAAAATGTGATAAGAAGATCGAGCAATATCCAGGAATTGACGGAACATACCTATATGCGCATAAAGGGAGGTACCATTAAGGAATCCGACACTTAACCCGTCACACTCTGCTGCTGTCACTTTTCTGATTCAGTCCCCGATCTAGTCAATTTTTCATAGTCACGTTGGATAAGTTCGATTGATTTGAAAGTTTTTATACATACCTACATTTATACATACATTTTTTACACTATTGAGAATAGTGGTAATATATATGCGTTATATATACATTAGTTTTAATACGCGTCAAAACCATGAAATTACAAAAGATAACCACATGAGAAGTAATCACGATATACGCCCGCACGCAAGATCATTTTAGGAAAAGGTTGAATGTAATAGCGCAAAACAGCCTGCCAAATTTTGATGATCTAGCAATTATAGTTTCTAACTTAGAGGTACCAATAATTTCAAAATTTTTTGTTTTTACAGTACTGGCATCAGCAGAAAAATTAAGCAGTTTAGTTGCCGTTGCTTGAATGTGATCAAGAAGACTTATATTTCAATTACCATTTTAAAAAACCAAAAAATTTTAATTAACGACGCTCTTGGATGCAAAAGTTTATAAAATGCCTAATTAACATTATCCCCAGAGACAACATTTTAAGCCGATCGAAATCGAATAAAGTCCAATGAAAAGCTACTACTTTTATCTAAATTTAAAAGAAAAGCTGGTCCTCTGCGAGCAGTAGGAACCAAGATAGGTTTTTTTTTTATAATAACCTATTACTCCGTAAATAAACGAGATTTTGTGCTTTTTCAAATTTGTAACTGCAGTTAAAGACTTATACTTTCTAGATATATATTAGCCGTTACTCTAAAATCAATTAATAATTGTATATTCTGTGTCGTAAGAAGGCGATAGCGTAACGGCGGCCGATTTCTTCGCGGGAGACAGAGTGGGGAAACCGTCGCGCACTCATGCTCGAAACTGAAAAACTTACTTAAAATCGTGGCGCTCGAAAAAAAGTATCGTAAATCGGTCAAATTTGATCGTATCTTGCTCTTTTTTTTTAATTCAGGATAGCGCGTGTACAAAACAACTTTGTTGTCATTAGATGTAATAAATGCAATTATTTAAGCATTATAAATTTTATTATATTTTTTAATCCTATTTTATTGATTAAAAGTCGAGTAAGTATTAGTAATTCAATAATAATATAATAATATAATGTATTGGATATTATGAGTATGTTATGTATACTAAATTGTAATAAATAAATGTATATTATTAGGATGAATTGTGGATAAGTAGATGAAACAGAAAAAATTACGACTTAAAAACAATTTATATTTATTTTTATAGTTCTTATTATTAATTTTGATTATTACATATATTAACATATAAAAGTTATTCTAAGAAATCTTAAAAAAATAATGAATGTACAATAGCGCGCCTAATCTAATTGCCATTTTTTTTTGCATCTTCGCATTCATCGTCATTTTCATCACTCATCTCGCCTAATAGTTCATTCTCGTCGAAAAATCAAAAAATCTCGTTTATTTACGGAGTAATAGTTTATTATAAGAAAAACCTATCTTGGTTCCTAATGATCGCACAAAACCAGCTTTTCTTCTAAATTTAGATAAAAATAGTAGCTTTTCAGTGGACGTTATTCGATTTCAATCGGCTTAAAATGTTGTCTCTGATGATAATGTTAATTAGGCATTTTATAAACTTTTGCATCCAGGAGCGTCCCTAATTAAAATTTTTTGGTTTATTAAAATGGTAATTGAAATATAATTCTTCTTGATTACATTCAGGCAACGGCAACTCAACTGCTCAATTTTTCTGCTGATGCCAGTACTGTGAAAACAAAATATTTTGACATTATTGGTACTTTTAAGTCAGAAACTATAATTGCTAGATCCTCGAAATTTGGCAGGCTGTTTTGCGCTATTACGTTCAACCTTTTCCTAAAATACCCATGTAAAAAATTAATTTTTTCAAAACTTATTAACAATTTTCGATTTTGACAAATTTCTTGGTTTTTCTCAATTTGCCAATAAACTATTACACTTAGAGAGGTGCCCTCGCGGACTTTTTTGTAGATAATTTAATAACGAACAACTTTTATTCAAAACTTTTACCGCTGAAATCAGTACTTTTCAAACCGCGCAGGTAAATACGAAAAAAGTGCTGAAATCACACTTTGATTGTTTATTGTTAATTTACTTTACAAAATTAGCCGCTGCCATTCTTATATTATCATTCTACATGCTTATCCTAGCCATTTAAGACATCAAACTTTCTTGTTGACTGGCTTATTAGTCATCACGGCCACGGTCATGACAGAGTAACGAAATTTGAAACTCACATATGATCATTGGCCCCATTTGGGGTTTAGAGTTTAGAGTTTGGAGCCTGTAATTGAGTTTGGAAATAATTCATATTATGGTTGTTTATTAACCATATTTTTTATTTACCGTCCGCTGTTGAGACTAGACAAAGCTAATTTGACGGGCCTAACTGCCGCGGAAGTGCGAACCGATCGCCGCTTGTCATTTCTTGGAGCGACATGCGTACTCTCCTCCTTTCCAGCCCGCCGCTGCCGCTAGCGGGAAAGCTAGATACGTATGACCGCCCCTCCGTTACCTCTCCTACGCTCTCTCTCTACAAATCCCTGCTAAGGGTTGGTGAAGGCAAAGGGGTCGTTTCAGATTTTGGTTGGTTGCGTTAACTTGTCTTAAAGACGAATGGGTTTAATCGGTGCGAATCGGATATACGGCTAACGTTGGGGATAGGCCTATTTCGACGACTTCATTAACTTCATGCTCTGATCTTTCTAAGATTTTTCCCCAATACAAAAACATACATTCCCAAATATAAACACATATATGATATTTTTTACTTTGAGGATGTGGCTAATAATACTAAATTTATTATTTTTGGAAATGTTTTCTACTTAGACCAAGGAGATATGTTTAAGAAATATTTTAAGTCCACGTAGTGCTGAAATCTAGGTCCTACAGAATGCTGTGGATAGTTACTAAAATCACTGATTTATTTACTAAAACGTCATCAATTTTGGTCAGTTATTTCGTATAGAAAATATATGATATTTTTTGATAAAAATAGCGTAAATTATACAATTTAGTCAAAATTTTAGTTGGACAAATATTTTTTCATATTTTTCATCATTACATGGATTATTATATATCGTCGATTCCTACTATGAATAATGCACCTTAGTTTACTATTGAAGAGTAAGGTAGTTTATTCTCGCCACGAAGAGTAGCATAGTTTTATTATTACCGCGAAGACTAACGCAGTTCAGATTCTTTCTCAGATTTTTACACGATGTTCGGGATGACATTATCATATGAAATTTAATTACATTAATATATATGTAAAATGTATATAATAAGATTTGCATGTGACGGATTTGTGCGTACAAACATTATTCAATCATACGCAGTTTTTTTTATAATTAATAATATATTAGTTTTTGCGAAAAAAGAAAGTAAACTGCGTTAGTCTTCGCGGCAAGAATCTGAATTGTACTATTCTTCGCGGCAAGAATGAACTGCCTTACTTTTCGATGGTAATCTGAGCTGTGTTAGCAGTATTGCAAATAATTCATTACTTTTTTTAAAATTGTAAATATTTTAAACATAAACAATAATAATACGCGACGTTGTTGATCTCGTTCCTAGGGGTTCTATGTTCGATTCTCGGCGTTCGAATCGCGCAACATTCACAACAATCGAGCTCGGTCACAACATTGGTGTTCTAATCGCACAATTACAACACTAACATCCTCTAGCTTGATCCATGCAGAGTATCAAGGGTGCCGAGCAATGCTTACGGATTCAGTCCCAATCATCAGTTAACAGGACTCTTCTTATTCCAATGATAACTTCCAGAATCCCACCAACGTCCTCTACCCTGACCCATACCAGACGTCAAGTTACTGAGTGGCGCTTCCAGCTGCAGAATCCAATTATCACTTAACAGGAATAGAAACAATATCCATTCATCTGAATTCAAGCATCAAATGGTTGAATTCCCACCGCCTTTTCTTTCACTTCCATCCTTATAGCCAAACTCTCTCTCTCTCTCTCTCTCTCATTCGTCCTTTCATTCTTTCAAATTTTGCTTTGGTCTTCGGACATGAGTGGGGAAGTTAATGTGCCATGGAACCTCTCCTCAAGTCTCTGCTCCGGCATTCGTCTTCACGCTCACGGAAAAAACCATGGCTCAAAAGAACTATGAGCAGAGCAGTCTTCCTTATCGGATATCTCTATCAGTGTAAGTCCCAAGACGATTGACGTTGACTATCTGTCTTGGTGAACGACGAATACAATAAACAACGTCATTAATTTTCTTCCCAAGGTTTTAACTAATTTGACTGAAGATTTGGTGCTGATCCTTCGGTTCTTTGTTGGTAGAACCAAACTTTTTGACCTTGGTAATATTCAACGTTAAAAGCTCGTTTGTCGTACCAAGATTTCGTCTTTTCCGATTGTAAGTTAATGCGGTCTCGTGACATTTTCCGGATGTCGCTGAGTTTCCTCCGAAGCTTGTGTACGTAGTCTCTGTCTCCTTCATCTTGTCTGCCTCTAAAAGACACCCTCAAATCAAGTCCAAAGGAGACCTCAGATCAAGACCCGTGTATATTTCAGCCGGAGCAACTCCAGTCTTTGCATGTTTTGAGGATCTATAAGCTAACTATCCCAATCTTTTTGAGAATAATGTAGGTATTTTGCGAGATAGTGTAAGAGTGTTTTCTTTCTACTTGTCCATTTGATTGTTGGTAAAATGTTATTGTTCTTGTCTTCTTGATTCCTAATAACTAAGACAAATTTTTAATCAATTTCGAATCAAAATTTGTTCCTTGATCAGTATTTACTTCTAAAGAAACTCCATACCTACAAACAATCTGATCAACAAAACACTTCAGCAATGGTTTTTATTCTCATATTTGAGAAAGCAAAAGCTTGAACCCATTTTGAAAAACAGCCTGCCCCAACTAAGAGGAATACATTGCCCAAAGAAGAAAGCGGAAATGGGCCTAAAATATCCATTTGAAGTCTTTCAAATGGAACTCCTGAATTATAAATCTTCATTTCACCATGACCTTTATCTGGAAGACCTTTCTTTGAAACACAAACTTCACAAGATTAACATCAACATTTTCTACATCTCTTTTACAAGTAGCCCAATAAAATCTTTTTCTAATTTTATCTAGTCTTATTCGAAATATCCGCCAGATGGTGAATCATGTGCTACTTCCAAAATATCTATAATTTTATGCTGAGAAACTAGTAACTGACGGATTTTATAATCTAAATTTGTGGAAACATATTATCTATACATGATCCCATCAGTTAGAATTAACGAATACCATTGTGAACAATAAATTTAAGGTTATTCGTTTATTAGTGAAATCTCTTGCCGTTCTTGTTTATTCTGCAATTATTTCGTTTGACAAATACAAGAAATAGCCTCATCGTCTGCTTGACTTTTCTTCCATTTTTCTGATGTGTTTTCTTCAAAAATAATATGGCAAATAGTTTCTTCATCATTGAATTTTTCTTCTATTCTGGAACAATATTTACAAAAGAGATCTTCACAAAGTCGTCTTGAAAGTCCATCAGCGTTTCCGTGTAAATTACTTTTCCTGTCAATAATTTTTTAATTGTACTGATCCAATTTCTTTAACCAACGAGCCACCATTATCTTTGTAATAATTTCCTATACAGGCGCAAACTATTTTTGCTATATGGAAAGATTCAAGCATCAAAGTTAAATTTTTTGAATTCTTCTGGTCTAAGTAACTGAATTTCTCGAGTTATTCTATAAACTCCTTCATCAGAATAGGGGAAAATATTTTTTATCAAGTTGTTTTAAAATATTTTTAAAGTCACACATTGCGGTATAAACACTACCCCATTCCATTTTCGTATAAGGTAAAATAGGCAGGAAAGCAACACTTTGTATTGCTCTTATATCCTCGCTTACAATGGAATTGAATGCTGACCAAGATGGAGTAGTTTGATTTTGACTTTTGAATAAAAGTGACCCCTTTGTAATTTCCATGCGACACATATTAAAGAATAAATCTTCCGTGGACAAAATTTTATATGACGAGAAAGTTAATGAAAAATCAGTAACCGAATAATACTGAGTAAGTATCATATTCACATTTGGTTTGTAAATCTTTTTTAGAATTTGACATTCTCTCTCTCTCTCTCTCTCTCTCTCTCTCTCTCTCTCTCTCTCTCTCTCTCTCTCTCTCTCTCTCTCTCTCTCTCTCTCTCTCTCTCTCTCTCTCTCTCTCTCTCTCTCTCTCCCTCCCTCCCTCCCTCCCTCCCTCCCTCCCTCCCTCCCTCCCTCCCTCCCTCCCTCCCCCTCCCTCCCCCTCCCTCCCTCCCTCCCTCCCTCCCTCCCTCCCTCCCTCCCTCCCTCCCTCCCTCCCTCCCTCCCTCCCTCCCTCCCTCCCTCCCTCCCTCCCTCCCTCCCTCCCTCCCTCCCTCCCTCCCTCCCTCCCTCCCTCCCTCCCTCCCTCCCTCCCTCCCTCCCTCCCTCCCTCCCTCCCTCTCTCTCTCTCTCTCTCTCTCTCTCTCTCTCTCTCTCTCTGATAAATCGTCTTTAATTATCAATCTTAATTTGGCAACTCTGTTTGCCAAATATATACTCAAGTGTTGCATATCGTATATTTATGCTAGAACAAATAAAAATTTACATAGATACATGGTATAAATCTGAAATCTGTTATTACAGATACAGTTATAACGATACAGAGTTCAATATTTTAGTTACGTAAATTCTATTACCTGTTGTACTCAAAACTTTGTTTGAGTAGTCAATTTTTCAATCTGTAAACAATATCGTTAAATAGATACACTTACAACATAGTAATAGACATGTTATTCTGTTATATTCTATTTCATTAATTTAATGTTAAGTATAAGGGAGAATCTAATTCTCTGGATTATATATTTAATATAAAAGAAAAGAATAATTCCAAAAGTTTTTAATAAACTAAGTGTGATAATCTCGTTTATGTAACAGTATGAAATATAACAGGTGGTAAAAATATTACTAACATTGATTAACAAAATACTAAAATAAAAGACATTTAAAAAGCATAATATGATGATGGAAGACAGATAAAACAATGATTTGAATTTATTTAAAAGAGTTATATAAAAGTATATATACTTCGTACATCTTTCTATCATTCTCTATGGCATCTAAATAAAGTTATACGTTTTTTAAAGCTTAAGTTAAATAAGAATTATATAACAATTGACTTTTGCAACATATAGTAAAATTATAGTAAATTGTATTTGAAACCGAAAGCATTAAAAAAATGGATGTCATGTAATAAAAAAGAATATGGACTAAATATTGAAATCATTTCAATTAATAATTTATACTATTATAATCATTAAAAATTACTCATTTCTCTTGCCGTATAAAAAGTACTTTTGCAATTTGGAACTAAGAAAAAGTTATTCTGTCAAATCATATTGGTAAAAATCACTATCATTTGTATGATATAAAGTGTTCAAGATAATAACGATAAGATAATAAAGCCTTCTTTCACCCGTAATCAAGGAACAAAATAACTTATTTTTTTCAGTTTTTGATTTATTTCTAAATAAATATGTAGTCAAATAACTTGAAATTATAATGGGATATAGTACGACACGTGACCCATCAACATGATTTTTTTCGTGAGGTTGTAATGTGTAGTATCAGAGAAATGAATTTAAAAAAAAATCACCTTTTTCAATTTTTCTGCCAAACGGTACGATCAATCCCAAGGACCAAACAGGAAAAAGTAGGTAATTTTCTTCTCTTTCAAATGCATTATAGCTGAATTGTTTGTAACAATGGGATGATTGAAAAAAAATGCAAAATAATGTTTTGCAAAAATTTTAAAAATGGGCATAAAACGAAAATTAGTTAAAAAATAAAAAGGACTGTTTTTCCCGAATTCAGAATCCAAAAATAAATATACATTTATAATGTTTTAATGATATTAATTGAGTTGTGCTTGCTCTCACTATGTAAACGTTGCAGACGCTACTCTATTCTTTAATAATATTTCTGACGGTAAAGTTTTAGTAAAAAATGTATCGCACGTTGTTCTACCTAGGATTCTTTTAACATATTAAATCAAAGTTTAGATTACTATTCCCATTTATTTAATTTTTATTTCAAGTATTATTAAAATAATATTATTTCGTATGCTGTTGTAGTTCATAATCTTTCTTTATTGATTAGTTTTGTTTCAAATTCTACAAAATTTATTAGCTGTTACTTTCCACGTGGTATTTTTCATGACAGAAAAATTAGTTTGAAGCAGACACAATTAACTTTTAAGTTGATATAGCTTTTGTATACTTGCCCATGATTAATTAAAGCATATAAAATATCCATAATGTCTGAGTCTACTACAAATCATTCTTTTCCAACAGTTCATGTTGAGAGACGTATTAATCCATTTAATATTAATGGACATAAAGGTAAAAGTCTTCGTAGAGTATCAAACAAATTTTTGATAGATTATCCAGATATGCTTGTAACAGCTATGATTTGTGCATCTTGTAGAAACTCGTATTCGTCTATAAATTTTAATTTATCTAATAACTCTCTAAATGAGCTGAGTCAGAAAGAAAATGAAAGGCCATAAAATAAGAGAATTCGTCTGTAAATAAGAGAAGCTCAACTGGAACAAATGCTGGATGGTCTGAAAAGTGAGTTATCTTCTTAACCTACAAATGATCCATTGATAGTTTCTATTTTGACAATAGCACCGGAATGCTGGACATTACGCGATATTGCATCAGAGTTTAATGTCTCTTTAAGAATTGTAAAAAAGGCGAGAGTTTTGAAAGATGAATTCGGTATCTTAGCGATTCCTGATCCGAAAAAAAGGAAAAGTTTACCTGTAAGTACAATTAAAGAGGTAAACAAATTTTATGAATCTGATATTAATAGTCGAGTTATGCTGAATAAGAAAGATGTAGTTTAAATTAACGATAATGGTGAAACTCAGTATGTTCCAAAAAGATTGCTACTATGTGATATTAAAGTATTGTATCGAACTTTTAAAGAAGAATGTCCGCAATATCCTATCAGCTTTAGTAAATTCGCCGAAATACGTCCAAGATGGTATGTTTTGGCTGGCGAAAGAGGCACGCATAGCGTGTGCGTATGTGTAACCAAAACTTCAAGGCCCTGCTTGAAGCATCCAAATTGATGATTCTCACGAAGGGATCTGATGATAAAATAAATGGTTATACCGATTGCTTTTTGTTTATCTTATGCAGAAATCAGAATCCTGCTTGTTTTTTAGGAAGTTGTCCAAAATGTGGTAATTTTTTAAGATTTGAAAAATATGTATCTTTTGTATTATACGAAAATAAGGTTGAAGAATTAATTTTTAGTGTCTGGCAGTCAACAGATAAATGTACTTTAAAAAGAGAATGTCTTTCGGTGGATGATTTTACGTATGAATTCTCTGAGTTTAAAAAAAACTTATACCACATCATTTTATCACAAAAAAATCTAAATATATAAAAGATCAGAAGAACAATTTACAAGAGAATGAAGGGCTTCTGGGGATGGATTATTCTGAAAATTTTGCTTACGTCGTTCACGATGCTGCTCAGCAATTTCATTTTAACAATGATTAGTGTACAATAAATGTTGCAGTATTACATTACAGAGAAGATAATGAAACAAGGCATTGTAGTTTTATAGCACTTTCTGAATGTACTACTCATGATACTACCGCAGTTTATATTTTACAAAAAAACATTATTTTTGAAATAAAGAAAAGATTTCCGAAAATAAATAAGATTATATACGTCACAGATGGTGCAAAGCAGCACTATAAAAATAGATATCAAATGATGAACTTAATTAATCATGAGTCAGATTTCCAAATAATGGTGGATTGGCATTTCCATGCTGCTGCTCATGGAAAGGGTCCATGTGACGGAGTAGGAGCCGTGTTAAAAAAGAAGCTACTCGCACCAGCTTGCAGGTTAAAGCTACGGAAGTGATTTTAAATTGAAATCGACTTTATGACTGGGCGAGACAAAAGTTTCAAACAATAACATTCTTTCACTATTCCAAAAAAGATTACGAAAAAAATTCAAGATCACTAAAGAAAAGATTCTCAACTGCACCGTCTGTTACGAAAATTTTAGGACATGCGTTTTTAGTTTCTCCCGACAAAGAAATTACTGTGTTTAGATATTCGAATGCACTAAGTCCATTATCAATAATACAATATTAATAAATCAATTAAAAAAAATGTTCAACAAAATTACACAAATATACAAAAATATAAATTAATACAAATTAAAAAACTTGAAAAAGTAAAAAATAAAAAAAAATAAAGTAATGCGGGCTTTGTAATAAAGAGAGTCTCACCCTGTGAAACGCAGAGAGCTTTCCTATGAATTAATACAAAATATTACTCAGTAACCATATAATCAGTAATCAGTTACATTTTTTGAGTGCACTGCAGTAAATGTAAAAGAAAACTTAGCTTCGATTCCAATTCAGTGATTCAAAATTCATAAAAATAGCCTTCGTCAATGATTTTGCTCTAGACGTAAACTTCTTTACCGCGTATAGCAGCAATTTTGGGGAGTGTTTTTTGAGGTTAGGGACGAACGCTTGAGGTATCGGTAAAAAATACGGCCGGATTTGTGTTTAGCAGCACACGTTTTCTCTAATGTACTGTCACACAAAAAATCGGCGGGAAGATTGCGCGACCCCCCCCCCCCCCCCTCCCCGCCCCCGACACCTATTTGACGAAATTTATAGGAATGACCCATATATATATATATATATATATATATATATACATATCGCAATGAATATAAATTTTAAATTTGCTTTTCAACAAATTTTAGAACTCCATATTTTTTTGGTATCATTACCTATTTATTATCTACATTTCCTAATCTTTGAGTGAAGTTCGTTAGCTCGTAGGGTTCGTACTTATCCCTCCTCGATGTTGTAAGGAAACTAGTTTTCGACTAGATGTCGAAAATTAGCCAGTAAGAGAAGCCGTTATATCTGAGCTTTTCCTCACTTACGCCGAATTTTCGCATCTCTCCTGTTACGCAGCTTCGGTCCGCCTACGCCCTTTCCTCTATGACTGAGGTTCAAGGAAATGCCGTATCGGCCCGCTTTCAAATATGCATAGAATTTCTTAAGTATTTGTTTTAATTAGTAATTATATTTAAATAAAACTTTGAGGAAATAATATTTGTTATATTTATAATGTTTGTGAAATTCTTTACAAATTGATACTAAACAATATAACTTATTAGCAAAGCTTTTATGCACTTTTTTAAATATACACATTATAAATAAATAATTTAAAGTTTATATTTATAAATATACGTGTATCATTTTTGTACAGCAGCTAAAATATAATATGTAGTTACGATTAAAAAATTACAATGCATCATCGTAGCTTCACACCGACCGTTTGTTTTAATGTTGTAAAGTCATTTTTATAAAAATCACAAATATTTAATTTGTTTACCAATTATGCACAAAAAGTGAACTGTACAAAACGAAAAATATACAATTTAGTGCCATATAATTAGTAAATGAATCGTATTATGATTTGTTAATAGATTTTATTATTAAAAGAAAACTAATTTTAATTAACAGAGCAGTTAAACAAAATGTATAAGTATTTCTATAGAATAATATAAATATAAACATTACACTAAAGCTCTTGCTAAAAGTAAACTTATGCACCAAGAAAAATGCATAGTTTATGCAATTGCTTATTGTGGAATATAAAAAAAAATTTTACTTAAAAATCTAATATTTGTAAATAGTCAAACAAAAACATGTATATGTATAACGACGGAAAATTCCAAAAGAGATGCACAGCTGTAAACGCGCATATTCCCGAAAGTTTCCCTATCACGTAAAAAAGGTTCAAGCCTGTACTTAGGCCTATCTTAGTTACGGTCGCTCGAAACGCAGCCGATATCCTATTGCAAGTAAACACAGCTGCACATCATAAAGAAATCGCTCGGTCCTTCGCTTCGAAAATTTCTTTAAATTATCTACGTACAAAAAACCTTTACTATCTATGCTATTTGTATCCACTGATGCCGCTTGTTTATTTTGTCGACACGCACAGCTCAAGAGATTTACGATAGGGATATTTGTTATTCTCTTCCTTTCTCCAAGCCTGTATCTCCGAATTTTATTTTCAAGGGTAGTCACATACGCTTATATATAATAAAAATTAAAAAATTTTTAAATTTTCCTAAAATTGGCAGGAAGTGACATGTATCTTGGCTAAGTTCATTGCGCAGTTTTCAGAACTCTATTCTAAACCCAGAAACTAAACATACTTCGTCGATATCAATAAAATTTAACATGTATATCTATTTTTGGATTTTTAAATCATGGACTGGCGGCAGCCCTGCGAAAAACTGCTTCTTATAGGTGCCTTAAGTATAAGTGGGCTGTCGTTAAAATGTAAGTATGAGTGGGATTTCGTGGCGCCTCACCAAGCTCAGCGGATCCAAACTCTCCTCGGTTTGCTTTTAGAAATGCAGGGCAATGGTTGCGTGAATCTGCGAGACTATGAAGTTGAGCTTTCAGTCGTAAGTCGCATATCGAGGTTAACTGGTCTAGAGGCTATGTTCAGCAATTATTACCATTGTGCGACTCGACATAGAGTTGAACGTTTTTATATATAGATTATTTTTATTAAACTAAACATTCACGCGTGATTTTGATGCATTTTATGGAAAATTTATTTAAAAAGATTTAACAAAGCATTAATATATTAGATACTAAAACAATATTTGTTATCAAAAGTCTGCATATATTCTTGATAATTTAAATATATATAGCAACATAAACATTACATATTTCAGACAGACTTGTAATTTCAACTTCATTTGCATAAATTATATTGTCTGGCTTATATTAAAAATATTGCTTAGAAATTAAAATATTTTTAAATATTCATTGCAAAAATCTTATTTAATAACATACATAATAATAATTACACAAGAACGATGAAAAACATCGAATTAATCAATTTTTATCACTTATTATTTTAATCATATTTGTTCTGTGGTCTTTTAATATTTTAGTTATTTTCTTTCAAATCAATTGCGAATTTTCGTACTTACATCTACGTTTTATTTTTATATATATGTCATACATGATCATGGCTTATGTAATGACTCTTCTCTCTGTCGCTGCTCGGTCCAACGGCGGCACATGAAGAACGTGTGCTCCGCATTGTTCCAAGCTTGTCCCAATACATACATTCTGGCATTGTCATTATGTTCATCCTGTTATGATACTTTCGGAAGTACCCGTGTCCAGACAAGAATTGCGTAAGGTAGAATGCGTAAGGTACTTCCAGCGTTTGTGTGTATCCGTTGTCCACCTCGTCTGCCATTCTTTAAGGGCCTTTGTTGGTTCTTCCGTCACAGCGTCTGCCTTTTCAACGTCCGTGCCTCTTCTCGCGTACAAGCGTTTCCGCTCGAATGCGAGGACGTCAATCGGGATAACGCCCGCTATGACTAGAATCGCATTTTCCGACACGGTCTGGTACGCGCACGCGATTGATATTGCTCCGGTTCGTTGCATGCTCATCATTGAAAACGTAAATATTATATATAAAAAAACGAAAGAGAGATCTAAAATTATTATACCGTTGAACATTTTAAACATTTATGTAAACGAAGTACACACCGAGTACGGACATATAGGGGGGCGAAAAGTAAATAAAATGTTATCAGAACATTTCTTTGCGCCAGGCTTACGCAGAAAGATTGCTGAAATTTTGAAAACGTATGACAATTGTCAAAAAACAAAATACTTAACTCGAAAATATAGAGAACTAGCACAACCAATCTTAACGCGAAAGCCTGGAGAATTATTATCTATAGATTTCTATGGGCCACTACCGACCTCAGCGGGAGGCGTAAAATATATTTTATCTACAATCGATACATTTAGTATTATTACGTAGTATTTTACCCTCTCCGTAGAGCCAGCGCCAATGCAGTTATTAAAAAGCTAATGGAAGACTATATATCAACTTACGGTAAACCAAAGGCAATCATAAGTGATCACGGTACTCAATTTACAAATGAAAAATATATAAAACCTATAGAAAATGAAAATATTAAAGTTATAGATTCTTCCATTAGACATCCGCAAAGTATTATAGTTGAACGCGTACACAGAGAACTAGGCCGATTCTTTCGTACATTTAAATGAAAAGCACAAACGTTGGAGTCGATTTGTAGAAATAATCCAAAATATTATAAATGAAACACATCATGAATCAACAAATTTCACGCCGACATAATTACATTTCGGAAGAAAACCGACACGTATTTGGGAACAATATTTAAATATCCCACGTGAAAATGCGGAAATAACGCAAGAAAAGCGAATCTCACTAGCTTACGAACGACTATGTAAAATCGCGACAGAATGAGCGGCTAAGAAGAATGCGAAGGTGGAACATTATGTATTCAAAATTGGCGATAAAGTACTAGTAAAAACATTAAATGTATCAGACGCGGAAGCCGGAAAAATCGCGAAATTTTTTTATATATACGAAGGCCCATACGAAATTCGAAAAAATGTCGGTATAGATACTTATTTATTAATTAATGGAACAAACGGAAAAGGGAAAGACAAGTTCCATATAAACAATTTAAAGCCTTATTTCGAAAAAGCAGGAATTTCATTAATAAAATATATAGAAGCGAATAAGGAAAGGTAATGAAGGAATAGATGTGTGAATATTCGGGAATTCAGACTTATAAACCGACGATTATACTAGGCGAAGGCAAACAAACAAGAGAGAGAAATCAATAAACATGGGTATGAAATACAACATCATGAGGCCCTTAAGCCGGATTACCATCAATAATACATGGCAATTCATCTATGAAACCGTTCACCTGGATCAGTATCAGTCAAACTGCCAGGATGAACGGATACGTAAAGCCGAAAAGTGCTAAATTCCCGAGGGAGACCAGCACCCAAACAGAGCCGGTAGCCGTCTGCCACCAGGCCACCCAGGTGAGCAATCTGCTGATCGCAAAATGTTCAGCGCAATGCTGGTAAGACCATAATTACTCACCTCTAACTCTCTCTCTCTCTCTCTCTCTCTCTCTCTCTCTCTCTTCCTACAACATACCAACAATATAAAAACGTAAACAACAGGACGACGCCAATCCATGTGCGATGCCAGCGAATAAGGCAAAAGCAGACCACTTCCAACGAGAAAACGGCCTGTACGACAGGGGTTTGGCCACGCAAACCAAGAGGGGGACCGGAAAAGCCAACAAGATGGTACAAACGGCTCGGGCAATACCATCACCAGTCACCGCCGCCCATACCATCTGGCCCACCAACCCGCTCCCCCCCACTATCCAAAGGCAGCCGGACATCCTGGAACGCCTGCCACCAACGACAACACCATCGGGCAAAAGACCGCCACCACCACCACCGCTAGGCCCACCAAAACGCCAGCGCACGGCTCCAGCACCACTATCTCGCCAGGCTTCCCCTCCAACACCAGAGGAGGAGTACATCCCGCCAATCCTCGAGGAATCGCTAGCTGCTAGAGCTGTCTGGAAGGGAAAAATCTGAGCACACGGGCACACCGTTTACTGCAAGAGGTAGTGACGGAGCTCAGACAAATACCCGACCAGACACAATGCCGGCTACACGAGTTCGAGGGTTTTGCAAAGAAGCCATAACATCGAACTCTTTCTTTTTCCTTTTTTTTTTTTTTGTTCGATCAGTATATTTTTGTTTTCTCTTGCTTTTTAGCTATTTTCCTGTTTCTTTTTTGTTTGTTCCATTAAAATACTGATTTAGCCTAAAAAAATTTTTTGTTCTTGCGCACGCATCCCTCTCTTATCCGTCCTTCGAAGGGAAAAATAAAATTTCGAGCTAGCGTCAAATTTTATTTTGGGGGCCACTGAAATGGCAACACGGCAGAGAGACCTCGCGCGCACCCAAGCAACCGACACTGAAGCGGCAACAACAAGAAAGTATACAAGGAGCAACGTAAACAAACTACCAATACGCACAGTATATGGAACTGCGACAACTATATAAGGCCAGCACGCACAACAGCTCAGCACTCAGATTGTCGCGAATGCTAATCTGTGCAGCTCTCCGGACTGAACGGACTATCATTGTACAGCGGCTCTCGTATACGTGAATCTTATGTATGCCGAGAACACCCCAACCCCCTGTATCTCGCACTGTTTCTCGAATAAAAGTCATAATCCGATATATACATAATTTATTTCATTAACTGAGTCACTTCCCGGGGCATCCTACGTGGTCCAGAGCTACTAAATCTCCGCACCACGCTAAGATGTCCCCTACCTCCGCATTGACGATCAGCGCTCACCTTCTCTCAGTGCGGGTGATCGCCGATCTGATAAGCCTATCAGGTGCATCCTGCACTTCCCTCTCCACGCTTCGAGTCTCGACACAAACGCGATCTCGCGATTCTTCTGCGGATCAACCTGGTCCGTTTTAATATATATTAATCAATACCAAACAATACACTGAGCCATTCGAAGGCGAATAAAGCAGCCATTCTTGGTCTACGATTTCGCCATTTTTAAGGTTGTAAAAAAGAGACTCTTGTAAACGACGACTTTTTTATTTGCCTTGAGCTTCTTCATAAGTACGAACAGATTTCGTAAAATCTGAATCTTTGTTCCGACGAAAGCTTGAATCTTTTCTTATACAGTAATATGTCAAGCTGTGGTTAATATTCCACAGAGCTGGGTCCGTCGAAAAACAAGCTGAGCGTTCATTTTCCGTAAAGTCATTTGAATCAAAAAAAATTTTTTAAATATAATGTTTACGATCTATAAACTGGATTTTTTATGAAAATAATAATACGCTTGTAAAAACCTAATACATGAAATACTGAAACGCAAATATAAAAATAATAACCAATCAATTAATACCAATCTTTTAATACCTGATTTAGATTGTTCAATCTCATTACTGTCTGTACTTGACGTCCGTGATGTCGGTGAAGCTGGAGGATCAATGGACTCTTTATTCTCTGCTATTAAAAAATATGGAAGTTATACGATTAATTATTAACTGTTCCGAATTCTGAATGCTAGGGTATAAAATATGAGCAAACAATTTAAAATATATTAAAATATAAAGCAATACAATAATATACAACTTTCATAATGCTTTAAAAGTACTAGAGTACTGCTATATCTCGTGCTATAGTACATGAAAAATCATCAATAATTATCACTGAGAATTTAACTTACCTTCTTCAGTGTTTTGTTCATCACAAACTTCAGAACTATGTCGTAGAAGTACTAGGAACAACTTAAGTCTCTTTATTTACAACTGTCCAAAAGTCTGACATTTTTGGTAGCTTATTTATTTTCTTTTTTCTTGCATCAATTCGTAATCGAAAGCAATCACAAGCCCTCGCTTGTTTTTTAAACGCCACACTCTGAGCTTGTCGAAACGCGCATGGCGCATCCACTTATGCGCGCAGTACTAGTGCAGAGCACGAGGCAAATTTGAAATAGTTGCACATACATTTATTAATTTATTACGGCTTATATTTTTATAGGCTTATATTAAAAGCAGACTACATAGATTGTGTTGCGAAAGTGACATTTGGTTCGGGTTTACACTTAAGTATTTATTTCAAGATTTTGTCAAATAAAAATTACTGTTCATGGACCACTGGAGTTTACGTTGAGTTTCATTTTAAGCTTTTGACAGACAAAAGATTTGACCCATTTTTCCTAGTTTTACTAGGGGCCCCATCGATACCTGGGACTAGGGCCCGATACCTCATAAAGACGGCCCTGAAAAGGATCAAGAAGTACAAATAAGGTGGAGAAAAATGGAAAGATTAAAATATTGCGACGAGTACAGGAATTGTAGAAAGAACAGTAGGAAAGAGGATCATAACACATGCAGGATATGTGAAAAAGCAGAGGGAAGTTTAGGACACTTAGGGATATGTGTAAAAGAAAGAGAGGGCATGCGGGAAAAATGGGAAAAAGAAATAAGACAGCTGGAATTAACAGAGGAAGGAAAGAATATGGAAAGGTTAAAGGGGATAAACTAAAAGGAGAAGAGCCATAGATAGATGTATGTATAGTCCAAAGTTTGATGAGAAGGTCAGGGCAAGCACTAAACAGGAAAAGGCAAAGGTAAAATTAATAAAAAATTGTAAAAGCGGGGTATAGTTAAGAAACGAAGGGATGTAAATATGTAAATAAAAGGTAACATAAATAAGATATAAAAATGTAAATAAGAAAAGCGACGAATGTATTTAAATTAAGAATAATTATATGAGTGTGGGAGAATATGTAAACAGATGTGAAAATCTATACATAGAAAAATAAATACTAATAAAAAAAATAATATAGGGAGATATATGGGTAGTTCTCTATGAGATTGACGGGCAAACATTTTTTTTCCGCAAGATATGGTAAATATATTTTATAAAGTGTTTTATAAAATGCCCAATGAACCTGAAATTATTAAAGATTTTTTAATTGTTCTATGCCAAAATCGTAGAGACGGTAAGATGGTAATTTTAGTAATTTGGATTTCTGCACATATTAATAAATATGTACACTAGGGTGGCGCTTATTTCCCAAAGCGCTTGAATACCGGCTCCCATTTCGGGAATCACTTGCATTTACCCAAAAACGATGAATTCAGCAATAAAATGTGATTTAGCGAGTGTTTAAGCCGTTACACTTTTCAAAAAACATGATTTTTTCGCTCCTACGTATTTAATGCTGTAGCATCCAAGGATAGTCAAACGTCAATTTCCAATATGTAAAATATGTTTTCGGTATATTTTTTCACGTAGAATACGATGGCGCTGTTGCTTTTATCATAAAAGATAAGCTAAAAACGCTAGGCACATAAAAATGTGTTTTTTGGTGTTTTTCAGTGATTTTTGGCCCCTACTGCTTTAAGGTTATTGTTGAGGTTACTTCAAATAAAACCAATAGTGGAATAAGTATAAAATAGAAAAATGTATTTGTGAGTAAGATATAGTATATATGAAGCGCACTCGGGCAGCGTTACCGTCAAACTAACCTACGAAGCCATGGGACATTTTGTATTTAAGGACTGGAAAACTTACCTGGCATGTGTCTCCCACTTACTCTCCTTCTCTATGCTGCGTATATTATTTCAGATGTATAGAGCTATGAAGCTACTAAACTGTCGCGTTTCCGTTTATTACGGTTACAGTATATGTACTACCTAGACTATTCTAGGGTCGGATTGGAAAAACCCGAACCCTCTAAATTACTCTAGAAATTCCCAAATCCTTTATGGCTTCGGTAATAAACATACCTATGCTAAAACAATAAAACTTACAGATGTGGAGTTTTCCAGAAGGAAGAATTCCTTCAATACCCTCCCTAAAACTCAACATCTTTACATTTGATCATTTTCTATATCCAACTTATTTCTTAGACCTAATTTCTTAAGTAGGTATACAAATCTTGATCTTGGTAATGGCTTGGTGAATATTTTAGCTATTTGCTCTTCGCTTTTTACATACGTTACATCGATTTCGCCTTTGTTATACATATCTCGTATGAAATGATATCTTACATCCATATGTTTGCTTCTTTGATGAAATTCTGGATTTTTTATCAATTTTATAGCGCTGGTATTATCGACGTACAATATGTAAATGGCATTGTTTATTTTACATTCATGAAATAATTTCTTTAACCATACAATTTCTTTTACTCCCGATGCTGCACTCATATACCCAGATTCCGTCGTTGACTGAGCTATGCATAGTTGTCGCTTGCTTTGCCATGTAATTGCCGCATCCGCATATTTACATAGAACGCCTGACATAGATTTTCTCTCTGTTTTCTCATTCGCACAATCCGCATCGCTAAAGATTACAAAGTCACCTTCCTTTCTATATAAAAGTCCCATTCCTATGGTTCCCTTTAGATAGCGCATGATTCGCTTGACCAATTTCCAATGATACTCGGATTCTTAAAATATCTCGACACTATATTTACTGCAAAACTAATATCTGGTCTGCTTACAGTTTCTAAATATAATAAATTTCCTACAGCTTCTCTATATGGTTCTTTACAATTACTTTTAGTTGCAAGATTTTCGTAACAGTTTGTCTCTATCGGTGTACGTACAGCATTTACCTCACCCATCTTAAATCTTTCTTATATACTTTAGACATATTTATTTTGATGAATAAATATTTCTCCATTAGCTAATCTACAAATTTCAATCCCTAGAAAATTCTTAATATCTTTCGTACTAGTAATTTTGAATTCTGTATTTAAATCTTCTAATAATTTATCAATCATAAATCCATCTGAAGCTGCTACGAGACCGTCGTCTACATAAATTGTTAAAAACATAAGTTTTCTATTTTCTGTATAAACGTAAAAACACGGATCTGCTTTACTTTGATAAAATCCTAAATTTGCTATAAACTTTGAAAAACGTTCTGTCCAACATCTTGAAGATTGTTTCAATCCGTATAAACTTTTTACTAATTTGCATACGCGGTTTGTGCCATCATCAAAACCTTCAGGTTATCTCATGTATATATCCTCCTTTAAATTTCCGTACAAAAATGCTGTTTTAATATCGAATTGTCCAAGATACATACTATTTCGCGCAGCTATACTTAATATAAATCTTACTGTATCAAAACGAGCAACAGGACTAAACATTTCGGTATAGTCTATCCCCTCCTTTTGCGAGTAACCCTTTTCAACAAGACACGCTTTGTATCTTTCAGAATTATCCGGGTTGACCTTTTTAGTAAAAACCCATCTGCTGTTAATTGCCTTTTGTTTTTCAGGTTTTTCGACAAGCACCCACGTTTTATTTTTATGAAGCGATTTCATGGCCTCATCGAAATCGCTTGGCACCTTTTTAGCTAAATAAGTTACTGGACAGCCGTAAAACTCGGGCTGTTTAATTGTATGCCTATTGCGTAATTGTCTTGCATTCTCATCACTCACACTCATTTGCTCATCTTCACTTTCTGCACTCATAAACGCATCATCGTCGCTCTTTAAATTTTTATGTACATTTGTATGTACAAGAGTACCCAAACTATTAATTAAAAAGAAAAACAATGAAGATAAAACAAACATCAAAAAAAGAGTTGCACACTTCATAATTAAGGACAAAGCAATTCAGGCTAAACAAATTTTTATGAAAAATGATAATGAATTATCCATAAGTTGCATGAGTAATGAGAGTGTGGTGGCAGCTGAAAAAATACTAAGCAGTAAGCTAGCTGATATGTGCAAAGTTGAAATTGAACAATTGTCTAAACCAAAGATAAAAATAGTTGGGATAGACAACTATGAAGAGATGGATGCTAAAAAAATTGAAACAGATATAAACAACAGGAACTTTAAGAATCTCAACGGAAAGTATCAGGTACTACTGCTAGTTATTGCTGAAGTACCAGCTGAACTATACAAGCTCATTAGAGAGAATAACAATAAAATATTTGTGGGATATCAGAACTGCAAAGTCTTTGATCTTATTAATACAAAACCATGTTTTAACTGTGGAAGGTTTGGCCACAATGGAATAAAATGCAGAAATGAAAAGGTATGCCTAAATTGTGATGAAAAACATGATACTCTAACGTGTTCAAATCACATATCTAAATGCATAAACTGCATATATAGCAACAATAAATTTAACACAAAGATAAATATTAATCATCGTGCAACAGATTTTAACACGTGTCTGATATTAAGAAATAAGGTTAAGAAGCAAATTGATATGACCGATTATCCTATCAAACCTACATTACCAACTTGGGATAATGTGGGTAGTTCTGAACATCGAACTAAGATAAATCGAATGTACAAAACCCACTCAGCTGACATCACAGACGAATCTACACAAGAGCCCCTCCTGCATACTGCTATATCAACAAAATAATCACGCAACATAATGGAGTAACATTTTGATTTTATTGAAGAAATACAAAAATAACTAATTCAAGGAGAAAAATCTTTTAGTGATATTAAGGTTCTCAACAGATATATGGATAAAAATAATAGTTTAATACTTTATGTAAATATAAGAAGCCTAAATGCAAATCATAGTAAATTAAATATTTTTGTTGAGAGTCTGAGTATCAAACCTTACATAATAATATGCACTGAAACCTGGAATATAGTCAATATACAAGCATTTGTACTACCAGGTTACAAAATATATTACAATAATAGTAGAATAAATAAATCGGATGGTGTAGTTGTATACATAAGTGAAAATGTCAATGAATCAACCAACATAATTGAGTTTGGGAACAGTAAAATATTAAACACTCAAATTCATCTAAATAATAATAGTACATTAGATATATCAGCTGTATATAGATCACATGAACTCAGTTGTCATGAATTTATCTTTAATATGAAAAAATATCTGCAAAATATTAGGAACAACAAAAATCACCTGATCATTGGTGATTTTAATATAAATATTATGGAAGAGAATGATATCAGCCTTGAGTTTTTGAATACTTTTCTTGAAAAGGGATTTTTCCCTGGATTTAAAAATACGACTAGACCATCAGATAATGGGCTCCAAGGTACATGCATTGACAACATTTTTATTAAAAATAACTCAGTTAAAATTAATACTTTCAAACTAGAAGTGCCTATAACCGATCATTATCTGCTTTTTACTGTTCTATATAAAATTCCTAAAGTCACTAAAGCTTATGATAGATATTTTTATAATTACAAAAAACTAGTAAGAGTAGCAAATTCAAAAGAATGGTACATTACAGAATCAATGCATGATCCTAATGATGCCATTAATGTACTTATTAAGGAAATCCAAGATTGCTTGAATAAATCCAAATACTCATTAAACTCTAGAAATTCTAGAAATGTAAAAAATAAACCTAGGAAAGAATGGATTACGAAAGCAATTATGGTATCATGTGATAAAAAGGAACAATTGTATAAGAATATGAAAAGCAATCCCGACAATGATAGCTATAGACTAATATATAAGAGTTATACCAAACAACTAGACAAAATAATAAAGCTAGCCAAAATTAAGCATGATAAGGAAGAAATTGAAAGAAATATAAATAATCCAAGGAAATTATGGAGAACTATTAATAATTAAATTGGAAACAGAGATATAAAAAGGGATACAATTAAATGAATTACCTTGAAGGATGGTAGATTGATTGAGAATACAAAGGAAATTACAAACTCAATGAACATCTTCTTCTGTGTTATAAGAAGAGATCTAAGTGACAATATAGTTACACCTACAAATGCTAAAATTAAGATGCCACCAATGAACAACAATTCCATATTTTTAAATCCAGTAAATAACATTGAAATTCTAGAAATAATAGATAATATGAAACTAAAAAACGGAGGAATTGATGAAATCAATACTAAAACAGTAAACGTGATGGCTCCCTATATCACAGAATCCTTAAAAAACATCTTCAATTGCTGTATTGAAGAAACTATATGACCAGATGCCTTAAAGGTTGCAGAGGTTGTACCCATATACAAGTCAGGAAAGAAAACTGAAGTATCTAACTACAGACCTATATCTCTAATTTCGAATATAGCTAAAATCTTTGAACGATTAATATACAATAGAATCTATGACTTCATTTTTGTAAACAACATTCTTGCTACTAACCAGTTTGGCTTTATTAAAAGCAAAGGTACTACAGATGCACTAAGCTACATAACGAGTAAAATCTATGATAATCTAGATAAAAGCAAACCAATAGCTGTTACATTCCTAGACTTAGCGAAGGCTTTTGATACTGTTAATCATAAGCTTTTATTAAACAAATTATACAACTACGGGATTAGAGGCAATGCATATAACCTAATTAAAAGTTACTTAAATGGAAGGAAACAAAGAATCAGAATTGGAAACGTTAAAAGCGACTTCATGACAATAAACACTGGTGTTCTGCAAGGAACAATTCTAGGACCTCTACTATTTATTTTATACGTTAATGATCTCTTAATAGACATGTCGGATAAAGCCATTGCCTATGCGGATGATACAGCAATTGTATCCTCTGCTAATACCTGGAGTGAAGTAGAGAGTGCTATGAATAGATATTTAAGTGAAGTAGCCACATGGTTGGCGCTAAATAAATTATAATTAAATATACAAAAGACAGTATATATAACGTTTGGCAATTACTGTGATAGTGTTCCTAAAGATTTTGATATAAGAAGTTGTAAATACTTTGGGATAAATATTGATTTCAATTTAAAATGGGATAAACATATTGAGTACATAATAAAAACGACCAAATATCTTACTTATATCTTATATAGAATGTCCAAGTAGATGCAGTCAGACACACTGATGATGGTTTACCATGCATTCACAGTGTCATCAGTTATGGTAACATTGCATGAGGAGGTGCTTATAAAACCATTTTGTCTCTCTTACAAAAACTGCAGAATAGAATACTAAGAATAGTCAATAAAAACAAATTTGTACAAGAAAACCCATACAGCTTAACTCAAATTTTTGCATAAGAGTGCCTAAAATTTCACTACAATAAACTAAAAAATCAATATTACAAGTCTGAAAGCGTGACCAGACATAGGAGTATCCCGATTCCTATAGCGAAAAAAGCAGTTAGCAACAAAAACAATTATTACCAGGCAGTCAAAGTATATAATCAGCTAACAAACGATCTTAAACTTCTTGATTTGAATAAATTGACGAATACAAAGCTACTTAAGAACTGGATAAGACACAATATCTAAGGTTGGCATTTATGAACAACAACATTGTAATTGTTACTGTAAGTCTAATTATAAGTAGGGCAAGTTGGAGTATAAGTAGGCCATAGGGCACTTATACCCAATATACGTGTGGATGTGTAGGCAATGATAAGCGATCCTTGTCAGTTTTTACGACCGAGAAAGTACTACCGCTGCCTAGTATGCTAGTGTGAATGTGTGCAGTATGGCCGGAGGTTATTGCTGTGAATATGCGCAGCAAAACTAACCGACAAATGTTAGTTAATTTCATTCCAGACCTGCGAACAGGAATTTGTTTTTTCCTCTGCAGGATTCATGGCGCTACAGCGACTTATTGTAAAATAAGTTCGGTATTGTAGTTGCCTGTGAAGGTACTTGTAAGGAACTTATGTATGATATTTATGATTATATGTAGATTTCTTTGTTACTCTGGATAAATAAATAAATAAATAAATAAATAAATTTACATTCTCTTCTGCGCTCTTAATAGTCATCGGTATATTCGCTATTTCCGCTGTTAGTTGTTCAGGCTTAAATTGTACATCACGACTCAAACCTATATTTCTCGCGCTTGGTACATATATACGGTATCCTTTGCCCTCGTCTAAATAGCCTACTAAATACCCCTTCTTGCTTTTCGGATCTAGCTTTCTTCTCCTTTACGCAGGTATATGGATAAAGCACTCTGTGCCGAAAATTTTAAAATCCTCTATACCTGGCGTTTTCCCGTACCACAATTCATACGGCGTTTTATTGGCGTGCTTTGTCGGACCCGTTTTGTTAATAACGTGCACTGCAGTATTCATGGCTTCGGCTCATAGAGACAAAGGTAAATCACCTTTCGAGTGTAACATCGAACGACCGGCTTCTACTATTGTCCGATTTTCCTTTTCGGCGACACCGTTCTGCTCAGGAGTGTATGGGACATTTATCGTAAGTTTGATCCCCTTGCTAATTAAAAATTTCTCTACTTCTTTATTTTTAAATTCTCTACCTCCATCGCTATGGATTTCTTTAATATTGCAATTAAATTGATTCTCGATTTCAAAACAAAAAGCTTTTAGCTTATCAATAACTTCTGATTTGTGCCGTAAGAAATAAATTTTAGTAAATTTTGAAAAATCATCCTTAAAAATGAGAAAATATAATTTCTTTCCTAATGACTCTACTTCCATTGGTCCACGTACATCCGTATAAATAATTTCGCGCGTTCAAGCATGTTACATATTGGAAACTGACGTTTGACAATCCTTGAATGCTACAGCATTAAATACGTATCATCATGTTTTTTGAAAAGTGAAACGGGTTAAACACTTGCTAAATCACATTTTATTGTTGAATTCATCGTTTTTGGGTAAATGCAAGTGATTCCCGAAACGGGAGCCGGCATTTAAGCACTTTGGGAAATAAGCGCCACCCTAATGTACACTCAGAAAAATTTTACATTAAATTTTATTATTTATATTTTAATATATTACGCAATATTTTTATGGACCCTACAATATTTAAAAATTTAATTTATATTTTTGTGTTATCTACTTCAAACTTATTAGACTTTAGTTATTTGGATTTAACTACTTATAAACATACAAACAAGATCTCAAAGGTTCAGGGATCGAACCCTGAACCTTTGAGACCGTAGTTGAGCGCACTAACCATTTACCTAATAGTATTTTATCTATCTAATTCTGGACCTGACATATGTGAGAGCTTGGTTTGTAACTGAAAATTAATTCCAATATACATTTTAATTAACAATTCAGAGCGTAAGTATGTTATTATTTAATAATATAATTTTAAACTGGATGTAACGTACCAACGTAAATTATGTTAGTGATTTTTTTATAAACATATTTGTTCACTATTACAGTCACTGGTGCTTATCTCTCGCCGACGGTTGTGCGTGGCTATATAACCGCGTGGCGTTACTTTCGGAGGTGGGAATTCGTGATCGTGGTTCGTCATTCCTATACAAGAGTTAAGCTTTTATTAAAAGTAATGTGCGATATATTACCTTGGACTTCGATAGTGAAGAAAACACTACAGGTTGATTAGATTGTATACGTATTTATTTATTGATTCTTACACTTGAATTGCCTTATAACTCGTAAATTCAATGTAACAACGCTTTCAATAGTAAATGGTTATTTGAGCATATGATGCTTTTACTTTTAGCCTCCTTTACCTGGACAAATTGATTTAATATTTCCAATTATTCAAGATAGAATTAGGCACGTCCTTTGCACAGACTAACTGCCCGGGCGCGTGAACTCTAGTTCTATTTGATAGTCATATCAGGAAATAAACTATATATTTCTTGATATTCGGAAACTTCGTCGGCGTAAGAACACAAGTGCCGATATGTCATTAGAATGATAACAAAACTCCAGCGGTTGGTTATCATTCTATCCAGAAGACAAAGGTAGAGTTCTCGAAAATTGAAATCGGTTTAGCGCGTGTGCTAACGGTTCTTATAAATGCTGCGCAAAATATATGCGTTATTAAAAATATGGATTACGTTGCATGGATATTGCATAGATTAATTATTTTTAAAGCGGCAAATCACCTTTAAAACTATAAATAAAATACATTATTTTTAGAAATTAATGGGCAATATAATTGAAACGTTTTTTAGCTAAAAGTATTATTAAATAATGAGTGGCTACTAACCAAAATTTATTGATTTATTTCGTTAGAGCCTTTCCGCCTCATGCTATACAGCATTCCGAGCGAATCTGGTTAGGAGTCGTCTCACGCATCTAGTTGAATTTTCTTTCTCCTTTTATTCAATGTTAATTAATACTCAGAACTTTTATCTTATCACTTTTCCCCGGTATATGTGCGCAGTGCCCCTTTTGTATGTACTAAGTCGTATTAAATATTCTCAACTTTTGAATTAAAGGAATTTAAACAAAACTGTGTCTCAAGACTGTATTCAAAATCAAACTTAATGTACCGCCCATTTCAATGCCCGATCACGGAGTTAAGTGAAGCGTGGCTTGGGGACGCTCGGAAGTCTTCTTGACCTTCCTCACTGTCCCAAGCTTTACTTCCGAACTGCTACGTCACAGCGTCGGTGCTCATTATATGCATTGGGTCTAATGGGACTTGGGCACTGCTTGAGCGTCGAAACTGCAGCGTTGCGTCACACGTGCGCTTCTTACCGTCAGCGAAAATTTATAAACAAGACATACGTCAAATTTTTGAATGTTGAATATTCAAAGAGTTTCTAGCACGCAATGTGCATAGCATACTATTAACAATGGAATAATTAATTAGTTGGTAAATTGTAAGAATATACTATAAAGTGATTTATTTATAATTAATTTTGTATGTCATAAAACATTTGACAATATCGGGATAGGTCTACGCGTCTCATGGTTTTGACGTTGAACTTGATTAATGTTTTGACTCCGCGTCTTTCTTTCGGGATAATCTGCCCTTCCGAAACTGGCGGACCCTGGTGTGTATATATACGTATTTTAGTCTCAAATTTAGTCAATTTTTTTCTCATTTGTTAAAGTCACATTGACTTCGTTTGCTCGCTGCGTGTATTTTCACCCTTCGGCGATATCGAGCTACAGTATTGAGCGTCACCACGAAGCTTGCCAAAACTTGCAATCCGTTTATATTAAACGTTAAAATTATTAAATAATTAGTTTATTTGAATGGTTCATATGATTTGGGCTTTTATTGTATCACATTACTTAATCAGTTAATATTTATTTGCATAATATATGTTTTTTTTTTAAATTTTGATTTGTTTGTTTACAGAAATTGGACTTCTTGACTGCAGACAATCCTATGAGCTTTGAAAATTATAACACAATTTGGAATATCGAGAAAATCCACAGCAAATTGTTAATAGTTTTAAAAGATGGAAATTTTGATCAAATTCGTTGTTGGATAGAGGTACATAAATTATTATGCTAGATTTATGTTATAATTTTTAATTATGTTATTACTTATGCTCATAGATAATTTACTATACTCCATGCAAGAAGCAAGGTTGGTTATACGAGCACAACATAGCAAATTACATAATTTAGAACATCCTACAGATTAAGCTCAGGAAATTTGTGTTATTTTAACATAACATATATCGATGACTGAGCAGAATAAAGTGCTAGTTTGAAAATTTTTTGTCTCAACGATGCATCCAAACACCCTCTACCTAGTTATGTTAAAACTCTCTATCTCGGACATGGAGGAAAAGGGATCTTATTGTTAGATATCACTTTATCTCTCATTTTGTAGTGTCAGCCGTGCAGGAATTAAAACAATAATTCTCTTACAGAAAAAACTTGGCAACAAATTATAAAAATCGGTATCGTTTTGAAATGTTTGGAGTCCGAATTACATGTTTTTAGAAAATGTCCGTATGGGTGTGTGCGTGCGCGCGCGGTTGTGTGTATACCGTAAAATTTCTAGAACTACTCAGTCAATATCAATAAAATTTGTCATGTTAATCTATTTTTGGATTCTAAATTCGAGAAAAGCACTAATTTTTTATTTTGCTAACTAGTTTTTGTTTTATGGCTATTTTTTTAATTTTGAAAAATCCTATTTTGAGGTTTTTTCAATCATCCCTTTGTTACAAACAATTTAGCTATAATGCATTTGAAAAAGAATAAAAATTACCGACTTTTTGCCGTTTGGTTCTCGGGATCGACCGCACCGTTTGGCAGCAAAAATAAAAAAGATGATTTTTTTTAAATTCATATCTCTGAAACTGCACAATCATAAATTCGAGAAAAAAATTATGTTGACGAATCACGTGTCGTACTATATCCCATTAAAATTCCAAATTATTTGACTACATAATTATTTAGTAATAAATAAAAAACTGAAAAAATTAGTTTTTTTTTTGTTCCTTGATTACGGGTGAAAGAAGGCTTTAATGTACTAGAGATTTTGGTTAAAGTAGATATTTTATGTGTCTTTGCTAAGTTCTTTGCGCAGCTTCTAAAACCTGACAGTTTGTAAGATATAGTTGATTAAATTAAAAAAAAATTTTTTTGATCCTTTATATCGTTAAAACTAAACAGTTGACGGCTTCAAAAAAAATTTGTTGATTTATCATAACAAAAAGTAATTACTGTTAAAATTTTAAATGATTTTGTTGATTGGTTCCTGAGTGATAAGCTAATCTCTAAAATCCAATTTTTCTGTACGGTTTTGCTTCCTCCTAAAGGGATCTTTATAATAGTAAAATGTTCAGCTTGATGAAAAACATGTTAGAAACGCGTTTTATATATATCGTGTTTTATTTTAATACCTGAACCGAACCTAACCTGAATTAAATTCTACTGTATACGAAAAAACTATTTACATATATTTAATTATTATTATTTTTTTTTACTATTGTTTCCTAAGTAATTTAAGTTACCATAAGACATTCTGTACAATTATTTTGTGTGATTTCTTGGCCTGGTGCTTTACTTGCTTTGAATTTTTCAATTTTTATACTATTTGCTTCTGCCATTTCACCTATTTGTGTGAAGACTTTTTCTTTGGGTACTAAGTCTACTTTTCCTGCTTTTACACTATCGGTCTCTTTTACAAAACGTATGAATTTATTATTTGAGAAATTAAGATATCATTCATGAGTTTTTTCATACTTTCATAGATTATGTAATTATATTGCAAAATCACTGACTTTTTTGTTAATGTTAGTATAAAAGTTTTACATCTTTCATGTCATATCCAGTTACACGATTATGATCTCGCTTGGTATGTAAATTACATTTTCTATTTGCACATAAGAAGGTTCTAATGTCCAGAATTGCATAATGTATTATCTGTGTGAGTTTTGCATTCTTTTTCGCTTGTATTAAATCCAGAACAATAGGTATAATTTTATTTGGTTTGTTTTAATTGGTTACAGCCGTAATTAGTTTTGTTTCACTTATTTTTGCTC
Source organism: Muscidifurax raptorellus (assembly GCA_020010945.3). Classification (NCBI taxonomy): domain Eukaryota; kingdom Metazoa; phylum Arthropoda; class Insecta; order Hymenoptera; family Pteromalidae; genus Muscidifurax; species Muscidifurax raptorellus. The sequence goes on from JAHUUD020000007.1 coordinate 2,905,609, forward strand.
AGCCAGTCTCTATGCTATATATATATATATATATATAGATGCGTGTATACGTGTTTGCGTGTTTATGTGTATGTGCGTACGTGCATGTATGTACTCGTGTGTGTGCGTCTGCATGCCCGCGTGCATGCATGTGCGTATGTATGGGTGTATGCGTCGCTTTTCAGATGAACTCTAATATCGAAAACATTAGTACGACCTCTTTTATCAATATTATCAATAATCAATTTGGTTGACCCCATCTGGCGACCTGCACGTTGCTTTGTGTATACTTCTTTTATTTACTAAGTTGTTTTTGTTTACCAGAGAATAAGGGCACCGAAGTTTACATACTATAATACAAATATACTAGGGAAACTCGCCTCCTAATGAGATAGTAAAAGTTACCCGTACATAAGTGCGGTAAACTTAAAATGTGCTCGTGCATATTAAGCATATAGTCTTGATAATAAGATGTTTTATAACACTGAGTGGCATAAATCCACATAAAAATCGCCCCTATCCGTGACATAAGTAGCCATTATACTGCACGCTGCAATTATGGACTGTTTAGGATACCGATAGCCGTGATATGGTGCTTTTCTGGAGTCAGTGCTACAAAATAATGTATTGCAAGTTATTCTTCATGGCACGGCAATAAGTGCACTCGCTACGCTCAGTTGTTTATATCGTAATATACTCTTGCCGCTGTAATGTGCCATGTTATCTATAAGGTATAATGTGTATGAATATGTGTATGCTGCATTGTACATACGAATGTGTATATTACAATGTAGCTGGTCTACACATATGCCATGCCTACGTATTTGCATTCGTGTACTCATACACGTATCATATATGTGAACCGATTGAGACCGCAAAACTGATTGTGAAATCGAGCGCTAAAAATCGAGGCAGTACTTGACATTCGACTCAGCACTTCTAACGCGCATTAATTACAATACCAGGGTGAGCGTACCCTTGTAGTGGAAGATGCTGATTGGTCACGAGTGCTGCGTTACTAAAATCAGAACAATCGCGTATATCGACACTGCGGGTTTATAAGCTTCAGGAGTGATCTACGCAGCGCCTTTAGTTGGACATCATTTCGTGTAGCGTGTAAAGCTGTCTCTCTGGTTTAGCAGCAGTGATACTGATGTTCGTATTGGAGCGTGCCAAATCCACTTCTTCACTAGGAATAATAAAGAACCCTTTAAGCAGTGTCAGAGCGCAACGAGCGATTCAGTCTAAGATCCGTTGAGTGGAATCCCCGGCGTTAGCAAAAGCAGCTGTTCAACATATTTGATATTGCCACGATCAATCGTGTAGTGTAGAGAAACCATATACGGGTTTTTACAACCATCTAGAGTGCGCAAGAGAATCATAATTGTAAGTACTTAATTTAATATTACTAGAAAAACAATAATTAATAAAACTATAGAAATAACAAAGTAAAGAACGATAAGAGTTATAGAAAAAGCAATTAAGCTGTAACACATGCATCTGCGACAAATGTTCGTCTAATAAATAATAATTGAAATAAAATCCGAGGCAAATTATTTATAATCAATAACTAATAATAAGCCTAAATCCTGATTTAAGCAAGACCAGCTCCATAAAGTAAGCAATACAAGGACATTGATCCGGAAAGCAGACCTACGTCAAAATAAGCATAAAGCGGAGACGACATCGATCAAATATGAGAACGTCGGTATAAGAGTGAAAACGGACAAACAGCGTCTGCGCGAATTCAGACGAAACGTGGCCTAACTCTTATCGCGTCTATTTGATTATTCAATAATATGATAGTATACTAGTTACCTAATATAAATAATTATTGTGACTCGCGCCGCCGGTATCCCTACCAAATACGGTCTTTACACCGCCGCGAAGTTCATGACTTTAATTAATGCCGTTTCTCTTGCTGGCTTTGTGCAAGCTTTATTTTTCAATATTGACCTTAAAACACAGTCAGACACACCCGCATTCATGCATCCATGCAGACATTTTCTAACAATAAGAACACGTGATTCTAACTCCAAATACTTTAAAAACGATATTTCTCACGTGTTTTTCATGAAGTTGAAAATTTTACTATAAGAACATTTCTTCTAGGAAGAAATAAGACTATTTTTTATAGTTTTTAGATCTTTTTTTTGTAACTGAAATAGAGTACTTTATGTCACTTTAATATATATATTTTAAAAGTATGAATTTCACAATTATTAAAAACTAAATGAATTGTAATCTTGATACGAAAAAATACTTATTAAGTACTTATATACGTACTTAAGGGTACCATTTGAAATATCCTTTATTTATGCGGAATCTAGTATACTCGGATACCGAGTGTGTATATTCTTATCCAATTTCATACATGCCTTCCATGGTAAATAATTGAAATTATTAGCCGTTTATATATACTTCTTGCTAAAAAAAAATTCGAATTCAAATCTAATCAATTACAGGCCTCATCAATTACATGACCTCCGTCCCCCGCCTGATCTGTCTGAAGAAAAGTATTACTTTGATGACGCTAGAAGAAAAGCTTCTACTGTGATTTCTGTTATTTGCAAAAGAGTGTACCATGAAGCATATTTCCAAAAATTAGAAAATGTAACAAGACTTAGTAGTGTCTTGAGAATTTACTCGGATCATTCGGATTTAGACCTAATCCTAATTGGCAAAAGTGAAATCGCGTTAAGCATACCAGCAAGTTGTCAATTCAAGTGAGAAATGAAAATTTAGACCGAAATAATCTTACTACAATAGGTAAAGAAGAGATGAATACACAGTAATGAAGAGTGAAATTGTTTTACTTTTGTTTTACCACAATTAGTCAAGAAAGTTAGAGAAAAAATAGCATATTAAAACAACTAATAGAAGAAAAAAATAAAACGATAAAAGAGCTTAAACAAAAACGCACCAATACAAATATAACATATGCTCAAGCAACTAAAAAGAATAAATTTAAAAACAAACATCTACCATTGGTAATTGTAGCTAGAACGGATGAAGACAAAGGAAAAACTACCAAAATTGTAATTAATCAATTATTAAATGATGTTATCGTGCCATTAAATAAAGTTTAAGAAATAAAAGACGGTTCAGTTGAAATTAAATGGACAAATAAAGACGATGTGGTGAAATTGAAAGAACGGTTGTCCGACAAAATCGGTCGAGAATACGTTGCAAAGCAGGAAAAAATGCAAAAACCCAAGAGTTAGAATAGTTAGAATCAAAAACAATATGAAGCCTGAAGAACTAGAAACGGACATCTTGATAATGTATCATAATGCAGTGTTGAACATATACTTACTAACAATAGCAAGAACAGAAGAACTGCTTTTATTTACGTCGCACCTGAAGTTTACTATTATATAAGCGAAAATAACTACACAATTTATGTTAAACATCAATGTCTAATTGTCTATGACGAGATGTGCCGGTAAACATCGAATAATAAACTGTGATAAAAAATTACCAATTAAATGCTCTAAGTACCTCCAAATCATGATCAAAAAGAAAATCAAGAATACTGATTACTCTATAGAACCAGGAAAATAAAATTTCTTTTGGGATATAATGGAAATATTGCTTTAAAAATGCATTAATTTCTAATATAGCTAAAACGCTAGAAAAAATTATACATGTGAGATTAGTAAACTTTCTCGATAAATGTAAAATCTTACCGGAAAAAAGATTTGGGTTCAGGAAAAATAGAGGTACAAAAGATTCATTGGTATTCATGTCAAATTATATATATAATAATCTTGATAAAGGGTTACCTACTATCACGACTTTTCTTGATTTGGCAAAGGGATTTGACACTATAAATTAGATAGGTATGGTATTTGGGAAACAGCACATAGTTTACTAAAAAAATTAGCTTAAAGATAGGGAACAATTAAATAAAAGCAGTAATTTACCAATGAGTACTGGTGTACCGCAAGGAACAATCCTGGAACCATTACTATTTATTGTTCATACAAATGATCTACAGCTGATAGCTAGATGTATAGCTGAAGAAATTGTATTATATCTTATGCTGATGTCACTGTCATTCTCATGACTGCAGACAAAATGAACAAGTATCTGGTAACAAATAATGATTGGATAGTAATGACTGAAATGTCTTTGAAGGTGTCGACAACAGTCTTTATCGATTATATGTATTATACAAATACATATCAATGATATGATAATATAAAGTGTTAATAATACCAAATATTTAGGAGTTATTTTTGATTCGTATATGAGATGGAAAATCATGTAACATGTGTTTTAAGTAAATCAAAGTATTTGTTTTTTATATTTAGTAATCTTTCAATAACAATAAATAAGAAATCATTGGTGATTTTATATTATCCCTTTTTTCATAACATTGCAAACTATGGAATCATAGTTTTTGGTGGAGTTTATGGTAATATACTAAGCCATTTAGAGTCTATACAATATAGATTGTTAAAAATCATACTAAAAAATGATAATGAAGTATTTAGGTCAGTCAACATTAGAGATTCGTTTAAAGTTCAATGCTTACTATATTTTTATAAGGAACTACAAATTAAATATACTTAATCGTAGTACAAGAAACAAAGTAATCAGTCTGTCTAAATTGACAAAACCGTTAGATTTAAGATTTGTAAATTGGTTGCCATAAAAATGGATAACTTACTGCCAAATGAATTAAAGACTCTAAAATTAAATAAATTAAATATAAAGAAATATACCATAAAATGGGTATAATATTAGATATGCTAAGAAAAAAAATGAAATGTTAAGAAATAACACAAAAGTGCAATTGACCAAAAGGACGCGAATTTAGATTGTAAGAAATATTATTTAGTGTTCCATATTATCGATTCCGAGTGAACCGATGGATGAAATGGGCTCAATTTTTTTTAACAAGTTCTACACACCTGTCATTCTTATATGAATGATGTGATTTTCATTTGAATGCGTAGAAGTTGTTTTACAACAAAAATACTATATTTTTTATTGTTTGTCGACTATTTTTGCCACTAATTTTTTTGTAAAACAATTTCTACTCATTCAAATCAAAATCACCTCATTCATATGAAAATGACAGGTGCGTAGAACTTGTCGTGCGTAGAACTCTCTTGGAATCCTACGAACCCTGAACTGAAAACAGGAAAAATCAATATTAGTTAAAAACAACGTTAAACTTTACAATTATTATTATATAACGTTTTTATATAACGTTATATAATAATAAATTATTATATAACGTTAAAGTTACAATTATTGCTATAACTTTACTTATAAAGCAGTCAATCATTTTCCATTTGTCAAGACCAACATTTTGACTATTCATATGGTATAAATATTTGGTCTTACCATATCAGGTCTGGACGACAATCTTTACCTGGAAGTTAAAAAGGACATTTTAATTATTTTCTATATTATTTTAAATATTAATATATCAGGGTAAAATTGAAAAAATTATACTTAACTTTTATAAAAATCAATTGGTGAATATTTTCATTTGGCACCATACTATCCATGTGTATATACACACATACATAACCTCACCTGTCAGATTCATAGAGAGAGGCAGGTAGCAAATTCCTCCATTGAACAAAAAATTAATGAATATTTCTGATTTATAATAGCCATAAAAAAAATACAAAGAAGTATACTTATTTTTTTTCGCTATAATTACAATGTAGGCTACTTGAATATCGTTGTACTTGACACTGAAAAATTAAATTAATCAATATTTTGGATTAATAATTAGTGAAGTAATGAAAATATATATTATACCTCTTTTTTCCAATTTGATGAAGAATCTTTTTGTGGAAAATCTCTTCTGATAGCTCTGATTTCTTTCCTACTCAAAAGAGTTTGCCTCTCAGGCTCAAAAAGTCATCTGAAATCGGTGGTATTGGCCCAATTAGCAGCAGCGTGTCCAGGTTGTACTCCAAACTCCTTCATAATCTTCAGGAAGCCAGCACATCCATCGTATAAAGAGATAACAGCTGCACACACTTCAATCCTAAACACTGTGAGACCACTCAATAAAGTTTTAGCGATTAATTTCCATACAGTGCTGTTGAAACTTTTATTGGAATTTTCTGTGTATCCTCCAAGATATCTTTCAAGTAGATCCAATTTTAATAAATCTTCATAAATTGGACGTAGTTCATACACTACAGCAGGTGACAGGCTGTTCCGGTGATTGTACGAGTTCTGATCTTGTGTCAGAACAAGTCACTTCAAGTTTTCTCCATGCACACCAGCTGTCAGCTCCAGGTGGACACAAGTGGTATTGAAGATTAGCATTGGTCGACTATATGTGATAATAAGTCGCCGAAATCGCATTGTATATGTCATCAATGGAATTTGAGTGACTTCGTATCGTTTTACCATAGTAGCCCGATAACTTATCTATGGTCTTCGCTGTTAATCTTCCTCTGCCTCCGATGGTCTTGTCATCACTTAACTTCTTACCAGCAAGTGATTTTTTCAAATTGCGCAGTCGAGTACCCATCCTCTCCTGTATATGAGCAATGCACTCTTTCTTCTGTACTAGAATGTAGTTTTGGTATTTAACTCCGTATTCCTCTTCAGATCTTTGAAACATTCGCAAATACCACCAACTTCCATTTTACATTTTGTTGGCAGTGCAGTGTGGTTGATGTTCCTTGAACCACTCATCATATTTTGCAGTATGCTGGAAATTTTTCCACGCTGCACAAGGTTTACAAAAACTATTCTCGATTGACACATCTAAAACTTTGCCAGTTTTATTTCCAATAATGCTGTCAAAGCCTTTTAACGAGGAAAAGCCCTTTTTCTTCCATGAGCCATCGCCAGAAATATCAAGTCCAGGTGCACTTGCTGGTGTTTCTTCTTTTTCTTCAAGCACAGCTGCATTTATAGACTGCTATGCTACAGTCTCACAAGCTTCGCTCAACAGTTGGTTGGTTGAATCGAATGCTTACTATGCCACTGGTTTCAGCGTATCTATAATACCACAGAAAGTGGTGAGGCCATCGTGTCCATGACCAAGAGCACGCGCTGCGATTACTGCTCTTCTGTTGTTCTCGTACGCCTGATTGAGAAGTCCAATCTTCGTACATGAATTGACACTAATTCACCACACTGATTGCCAAGTACATCTATCTTGAATCCTAAGCCCTTGACTTTTGTAGCTCAGGGAACAGAATATTGATATTAATAAATCTGTTCCTGACCTCACAAGTGCTTTCTGCTGTTGAAGTTTTCGTAAGTTTTCTTGAGAAGGTAGAAGCGAATGATTTTTGTTGTGATTCATCCTAACTTCCTAAAAATCTTCTCGTAGATATAGCGCCTGTGCAGGATGGGTTAGGTAATATGCGCACAGATAAACTGAGTTTTCAACATTATTGTCGTGCATGCGCTCTATCATTTATCAAGAGGAGGTACGCCGCGCGCAGATATTTAAATTTGAATTTTAAAACTGTTAGGTGCGTCTTGTATAGAAAAGGCGCGATCTTTTCAAGATTTTAGTATATGCTTAAATTAATTTATTTATACGTATACACGTGTAATTTTTTATTAAAATACACGTAAAAAATATATATGACATATATTATAGGTATTAATAATAATAATCTATTGCAAGTCATAATTTTTTTTTGTTTATATGTTCGTTTATTAAGGAAAAATTAAAAATGCGTAGTTTTCCGAAAAAACGTTAAAAAGATAGATTCAGTATAGCTTATAACTTTGGGAAGAAATGGGACTGTTTTGTCCCCTTAAGTATTAGTTTGAATCGCGGGAAAATGTTAAATTATACAAAAACTCAACTTCATTGTATTCGCTATAAGCAAAATAGACAATTTGAAAACTATGGATAAAAATTTTTTTTTTTGTTACAGACGAATATTGGTGATAAGACTAAAGAGCCTAAATTTATACGGACTTTAATGACTGCCATTTTGGAAACTTCTATTGGTTAGTAAATGTTCTCTACCCCTGTAAATAAGTTCGATTTATTAATGAAATCGTTTAATTTTTCTATTTTTTTAGAGCAATGCGAAAACAAATGGGTTTTCAAAGTAGAAATTTTTGATAAATTGCAAAAATTAATTCAACGTTACGTAGACGCAGATGCTGATTTAGAACTGCAATGCCTTTTTGCTGTTCAAGCATACATAACTAAATCGCTCCATCCTCCAGGTAAGATTTTGCTATTTTCTATTAATATTTAACATTTAGAAAAGTTCATATTGGGTCAATTCAAATAATAACTGGGAGGTAAATAGTAATCAATCTGTAGCTTGAGAATATAAACTACTATTTATATTATCATCATTCTAAAATAGGTTAAATATCAATTATAAGCTATTAAGGGGACAAAACAGTCCTATTACCTGAAAAATAAAAAGAATTATAATTAATATATAAATTATATTTTATGAAAAGATGTTTTCTATAATAATAGTAGGTCAAATCACCGACAATTTGAGCCCTCATAGGCTTCGTATTCACCTACCTGATAGTGGTGACAGTACGTATACGTATCAAAGTATTTTGGCACTGTCCGTAAGATTCCAAGTGAACCGATGGATGAAATAGACTCAAATTTTTTTTACAAATTCTATACACCTGTCATTCTCATATGAATGTTGTGATTTTAATTTGAATGTGGAGAAGTTGTTTCATAAAATAATTAGTAGTCAAATATGTCGACAAAGAATAAAAAATATAGTATTTTGGTTGTAAAACAACTTCTACTCATTCAAATCAAAATTACATCATTCATATGAGAATAGCAGGTGTATAAAACTCGTACAAAAAATTTGAGCCTATTTCATCCATCGGTTCACTTGGAATCTTTCGAACAGTGCCAAAATACTTTGATACGTATACGTACTGTCACCACTATCAGGTAGGTGAATACGAAGCCGATGAGGGCTCAAATTGTCGGTAATTTGACCTACTATTATTATAGAAAACATCTTTTCATAAAATATAATTTATATATCAATTTTAATTCTTTTTATTTTTATAGGTAATAGGACTGTTTTGTCCCCTTAAACGTACATTGCTACCTTAAATTTCTTAAAGCTACTTATTTGTATTCTTTTTTTTTTTTTAATTAAAATATTGAAAATAATTCTTTTTTATAACATACCGCCGAATTTCTTGTTTTTCGTACCTATGAAGTGTGACTAAGGTGAAAGTTTCTATATTTGGCGCCGTGAGAACTTGACTTTACCTGTGCTGAAAAATATTTCGTTGTACTTATTTATTGTTGACTCAACGAATAATGAATGATGCTTTATTTGAGGCCAAGAAAATTTTTGAAACAAGTTTATTGATAAATCCATAACCAAAAAGACTATAACTAGCTCAAATAAAGAGAGATAAAGTTTAATCTTTATGTTGAGATTGAGTTTAGTTTAGTTTAGTTTGGTTTGGCGGGGGTGTACCGTTGCGGCCCCTGCTCGGGGACATGCAGGTTAGGCACTCAGGCTTGCGCCTATTATGTCAACCCCCTTCCTTACATTAATATTAACCCATCTAAGGTGCTAATATTCCTACTGCTGGCCTATCTGTTTCCTCCTTTCTCAAGTACTCTTCTTTAATCCAATCTTTTGTTGATGGCATCGACGACCCTGCACATGTCCGCCAGTTTTGCCGTCCTTATAAACTCCTGGTCGACCAAGGGTGTCCCCCATACCCTCTGCCTCGTCGCGACAAAGGCCGGGCATTCATACAGTAAGTGAGAGGTCGTCTCCCTGGTCGGTCCACACCACCTGCAGCTGCCTGAATCCCGGAGTCCCATCTTGCACAGATGGTACCCAATTCTCCAGTGTCCTGTCAACCATCCCACCGCCAGCCTGAGCTTGTTTCTGCCCAGGCTCCGTATCGTCATTCGCGATTCCTGTGGTGGGTCTTCCCCTATAATGCCCTTGGCTTATCTAAGTCCAGTGACGCTTCGCCACTTACCATCCAGCTCTTTCTTGAGCTAGTCTCTTATCGCCTTCTTGACCTCGCAGGAGGCTACCGCCACGTGGCACTCCTTAGCTCGGGACAGGTTTGCCCCTCTTCCTTGTTACTTGTACTCCTTGTCTTTGATTTCCAAAATATATTTTGAGAGAATTCCAAGATCTAACTCTAGACATAGCTTCGTAGAGCTGTCCGTGATTAAAAACATCTCTTCCAAACCTAAAATAATATTATTAAATGTTTGGCCTTGTGATTTATTGATAGTCATTGCAAAAGCTAGTTTGATAGGAAACTGTGTTCTTTTAAATGTAAAAGGATATTCGTTTTCGCAGTACAATGTAATGCGATTTATAAAAATGATACCTCCTGCTTTGTCCCCAGTTAAAATTGTACATTTCAATAAATGATTAGAAAAATCTATTATTCTTAACGTATATTTCTAATAAGCATTACAATACATTGCTTTCTTAAGCTTAATCTATAAGGAGGTAAACTAGATGGATTTAATGAGTTTAAATATTCTGGCAAAAGTACTTTGTCTAATTCGAGTAAATAAGTCAATTATCAGTACTATCTATAACCGTGTATATATGTTCAGTCGATACATCTAATAAATTGGTAAATTGTTTATTGATTTCATCGAGATCAACATTTTGAGCTGATAGAATAGCACATTTACTCATATCTTCAAATCGTTTTTCCTGAATTAATTTACCGAATGAATACTGGGCAATGTTAAGATTTCCATCAAAAATACAATGTTCAGGTAGTTCAATATTTTCACGTATATCATTTGTTGTTTCATTACCAATTTCCAATAAATATTTGGCAAAATTTATTTCATTTGGCCTTACTCTCATATTTGTGGCAAGAGTAAACTTTGTAAAATCTTACTACAATTCGCTATTTTTAATACACAGATTTAGGGTTTCACATCAGGTTCCGTTAATTTTAATTGGAAGAAGTTGTCGGAAATCTGCTTCTAGTATAAAGATTTTTCCTCCAAATGGTAAATTATCATTCATAATATGTTGCAATGTTCGGTTTGCAATTTGCAAAGTATATTTTGGAGCCATTGGAGCTTGATCTCAAATAAACACATCAGCATTTTTTATAAACAGGCCTTCCTTAGACTCAGCTTTAATGCTTGACGATGAATCATGATACATAGGAACTAGCAAGCCAAACGATTTGTGAACTGTTTTTCCATACGGAAGTAATGTTGCAGTGATACCAGTAAATGCCATTGTACATATTGTAACATTTTCGATGATAATAAATTGTAGAAAGTAGTGTAGATATAAGTTTTCCCGATCCTCCTGGACCATCAATGTATATGCAGTTATTTCTATGTTGGTCATTAACATCAATTGCATGAAGAACTGTATCTACGATTTCCTTTTGTTCATTCTTTAATTGGATATACTGCTGCTGGCCAAGTTCTGCCATTTGTGTCACAGTTGCGCCATCAGTTTCATTATTAGACACAGATTCATTGTGTAACCCATTTATTTTGACTGTTTGGTCCATAGTAGGAAAATTCTTTAAAGTTCTACCTTCTATATTTAATAAAGTATTTATCTGTGCATAAGCTTTCTGATGACTTATAGTTAATTCATTTGTTCCAGAAAAATCCTCAGACATTGCATTTTAGAATATATCCCATAATTTTTCAGGATTAACAGGTTGGCAGTGTATCAAAATACGAACAAACAATCGACGCAGTTGCACCGGCATCACCACACGGTTACTTCTTCCATAGCTCGAATCCATTCTTTGTCGTCTTCTATAAGGCCCATAGCTGAACGTGCCGCTGTAAATGTATGATGTATAATGCCATTATCAGTTTTCAAGGAATCAAAACTTGTTGCATCTTTAACATGCAGTAGCAATAGTCGTAAATGAAATAATTCTATTTGCGTTAGACTAACGGAATACATACGTTCAATAGAGTTAAAACATTGTTTACGAGCTTGCCAACTTGTAACCAATGAATTTATTTATTTTTATTTATTTGAAACCATATACATAAGCCATTAAAAGGCTTCCTATAGAGGCAAACAAGTTGCCTGTACATAGGTATGGTACAGTAATTACATGATATAAAAGTAATTACAAAAAATAATGCAAAGAACTTAAATTAAATACTAAAACTAATATATTTCATAATGCTTCTTATATATTATAATTAACAGAAGTTAAAATATATTTCTAATTGTTTTAAACTATTATAAGATTTCTTATATATATTTCTTATTATATATCTTATATAAGCTAAAGGACTTATTCTTTATTACAACTTTCCTCATTGTTAACTCTTTGAGATCTTTAGAAAGCAGGTTATAAATTATCACTGCCATATAATAGCTGTTCTTCTTACTTACAGATTTGTTAATTTTTGGCAACGATATGCTCTTATTCCTAGTAGTTTTTGTGCTTTTACTAAACATTTCTCTTAATTTAGAATAATGATATGTTATTGCTGCTAATTGAAACAATTGTTTTACGGTTAAGGGTGAATTATCAATATTACTTTTTTATATACAAATCGACGTGGGATATCAACGTATAAATATTGTCTTGCTTCAGGGTTTTCCAAATTTAATTTGCAATAATCCAGTAACATGGTACTTAAAGTCCTTAAATTTTCTTCTGTAATGTCCCTGACATTTATTATAATAGAATGTTGGTATGGCAAATGTAATGGCATTCTTATAATAGCATGACTTTTATCTTATAATGTTATCTTATAATGCGATGAATTGCTTCAACGGGTCCAACATATCTAGTTTCTAGAAAATCTTGAATTTCATCATGATGAATTAATCTGTTTTCATTAGATTCATCGATCGTTACACTGGCGACATCATGACCTTTATAAATATATTTATATAACTATTTGTCGGACCTAATACTACTTCTACGTTTATATGACAATTGAATTTCTGTAGCAGAATTGGACAGAATATAGAATATAGACAGAAATATGGTAGGACCCATCTATTGTCGATTTTATTGCCATTAGTTTGCGTATATTTAATTGAGGTATTTCTCCTGCGATAATGAGGATAACCATTTTCACCCATGTTAGTTTCGTTTACAAACTCTTTCGGAAATTTTTTGGAACATTTTCCATCTACCTGACTTCAAGTACCACATGGACCATGTGTCATATTTAAAAAAAAAATTCTTGCAATGTAGTACAATATCTGAAGTGGTAATCTTGGAATCATAATCTAACGTTATTAGTAAGTGCATATGGGGTAAACCTCTCTTCAGAAATTCAAGCACGTATACATATGCTGCAATTATGCCAAATAATGATTTCTTTATAATAATAAGCGCCCTTTCTTTAAATGCGCTCAACATTAGGGTCGATCGCATTTACATATTGTATTTTTTTTGTATTTTTGTTTCGAAGAGTCACATAGGACTCAGGAATTTCACCATCTGCTGTTGTAAAAATAACAGCTACTACATTGATTCGCTGAAAGTTGTATCTTCGTCTATCAGTGCGTGGTTTTAATGTAAATAATAGTTGCAATTCTGGTCCTGGTTCACCAGCGTTTATTAATGATTGTTGATAATTTATTTCTTGTTTCATTATTTTGTAGAGCTTAGCAAATATATTATTTTCTCTTATTATTTTCTCCAAGATTTCTAACGTTTCATACTCAAGCTCCGAATTTTGTTCTATTCTTACATTTATAGCTTCTAGTGGATTAATAATGAAAAGTTGTCCGTAAGTTCGATTGTCATTGTCCTGTGGATATAAGGCAGTGTTAATCTGATAATATATTTGTCCTTGAATTTTAAAATAATATGGCCCTGGGCGTCTTGAACGAAAATTAACTAAGTAAGCATTGAAAGAAGCAGACGACAATGAATTATTATAAACGCGAATATTTTGGAAAAAATGACTCGATTTAGAGTGAATTCCATTAAATAAATCAAGAAGATCTTTAGGAAAAGTAGGTGTAGATTCTAAAACAACTGCTCCATGACTACAGCAGTCTCGAAAAGAAAAGCCTTTATTCGAAACTTTTTCTCCAACAAGATGTTTTGCATTACAATGGCTACATACAATATCTATTAAACCTAAATAATCATGATCTACAGATTGATCCCTTGATTCATCAATAGTAGCAATACGCGCAAGTTGTCGTCTTCGCCTTTGGTTTTCATTTATTCGTTCTCGTCTATTTTGTTGGTATATTTCTTCTTCTTCTTCAGTACGAATGATTCGTTGTGGATCAAGCATTGTAGTTTTTATTGTGTTAATATTCATTGCACCTAAGTAATCATGATCTATAAGTTGTGGAGGCATTGTTGTTGACGTTGTTCTTATTGTGAGAATGTTCATTGAACCTAAAGGATTGTGATCTACAGGTCGATTTCTTGATTCATCAGTAATAGCATTACACTCAGCTTTTCGTATACGCCTTTGATTTTCAGCTATTCTTTGTCACCTATTTTGTTGGTATATTTCTTCCTGTTCCTTAGTACGAATAACTCGTTTGCGAGGCATTGTTTTTTAATTTTGTAAAAAAAAAATAAATAAAAATAAATACAAATTTTATTTTAAGATTTTAATATTATCTACTTGAAGATCAAATGTATGTATAAAATAAAAAAAGTGATTTAAAAACTGTAGTTCTATTAATAGTATAATATAGTAATGTAGGTTTACAACAAATCACTCACAACTCTATTAAAAATAATATAAAATTCTGGTATCTATAATTATATTTGTTATCGATTACTTTTTGTTGTAAATTTATAGTTCTTAATTGTATTTGCAGTTTATAAATGTTTGTAGTTGCAAGGATATTATAATGAACTTCAAAGAATATTTTATTTTGATGGTTCATAAATAATATTGTAAGATTTGTAAGATACTTGTAAGATTAAAATAAAAGGTAAATATAAAAATTGATGCATAATAATTTGACATTGAATTTGAGGTGATTAGGTGCCTTAGAACACATAATTATGTTTCAAAAAGTTTTAGAATTAAATGAAGCAATTTTAATCGTGACACTAAACTAAAAACACAGATTATGCACAAAAAGTAACATAATAGGTTAACAGAATGTAATTTGAACATGAAATTACTTACCAAAACTCAATTTTAGATTTTTGAACAATAATCGGAGCATACACTGCACACTGAAGTAATTATCAGCGACTGCTTTTAGTGCTTGGTTTCTAAACAAAAATAAATTAACAATATTAAAAGTATATTCCATTTAATAATTGTAGATGTGTATGTGCTAAAATATTGTATTTGCAAACTGTTTAAAATTAATAATCTAATGATTTAAAAATCAAATACATTTTATTACCAAATAAAAGCCAAATTAAACAAAAACAGAAATATGATTTAAGGTTAGGACGTATGTTATGGGAATACTCACAAATTGCAAGCCTTGTAAAGAATATTGTTAAGTCGATTTGGCAATGAAGCGAACCGTCCGTACAGAAGAATCCTTTTATTCCTTTTATAAAAAACTATTCGATCTTTCTCTAGAACTTATGTTCAGCTTAACGTGTAGTTATTACAATATGTGCTTTCTTGACGTATGCGTTCATTGCGCCTGTAATGTATTGGATTGTATGAATGTGTATGGGCAAGAGTGTAGTAAAGACCGATGTATAGGAGTGTTGATCCGAACGTATACGAGAGCACACGTGCTGTTTCTAGACCGAATTAGATCACTATTAAGCAACATTCTGTAATGTCTACATTAATAAACCTAGATTATTAATAAACAAATCAACTGTGTTTATTTAACATCATAACAATTGGTGATGAGTAAAACACGCGTGTGAAAATAACTCATGTCGAATAGTGATTATATAGAGATATTGAAGTATTCAAGAGACGAGCTGTGGGAACGGTTAACAATTGCAGGTGTAGAAATCGATTCCAAAGACTCTACCAATAGACTCAGGGCGAAATTGATAAAATATTTAAATTCGAGTAAAAAGCAAGTTGAAGACCGTAAAGAAGAACATACAAGTGAGGCTGATACACGTGATACAAACAGTGATAATAAGCATTCGAACAAGATGGCAACGGTGGAATAAAAAATTAAGCTGGAATTCGAGCTCGGGAGGGACGACTGGGAGACGTTTGTGGAATGATTGGAGTTATATTTATTTATTTATTTATTTATTTTATTTTCCATGTACAGATATAAATCTTTTTACATTTCACCCTTGCATTTTATCTTACAGTGTTTTCTTAACCTACTTATAATTACCCCTAACGCTTTTTACATTTATACATTCGTATTTAACAACTTTACGCTTTACAAATATTTACAATATATACACTATAGCTCGGACTACTACTCGCCCCTTTTCTGCCCCCTATTATCCCCTATCCTCCTTTCCTCTCTTTTTCTTTCTCCTTACTTGCCCTGGCTTCCTCCTCGAATCTCCTACTATATCTACACATTCTTTCCCTTAATTCTCCTTTTAAAGCCCTGCCCAGACTCTTCATGATTTCAACCTCCTCTCCCGCCAACCCTAATTTCTCTATTTCATCGATCCACTCCCTATCCATTTTTTCCCTTTTTTTTCGCACACCCAAATATGTCCAATACTTTCCTCCTTTTCCTTACAAATCCTACAAATAGAGTCCTTAAATCCCTTCTCTTTTCCCCTCCCACATCTCAACCCAGCCCATTGTTCCTTAAGGTCCCCTCCCCACTTTTTAACTCTCCAATATTTCTCCTCTCCAAGCTCACATTTCCACTCTTTATAGTTCCTGCAGAAATTTGGTTCGTCTATTTTACTCCAGTTCTTTTGTATTTCCTGATCTAACTTGACCTTTCTCCCCTCCTTTAGCTTTCTCCTTATATCTTTAATCTCGCTCTCTTCCCTTATCCAATCTAGGCACTCTCCATCTCCCATTTCGTTAAAAGCTTTCTCCATTTTTTTTCCCCATTCCGACTTATATCCATTTTTTAAATTCCTTAACTCCTCCATTAAGCATTTCTTTGGCCACCTATCCTCCTTCATTCTTAAAATTTCTATTAAATAATTCCCTGCCCTCTTTCTTGCTTCCACCTCCAGACTGTTTCTCCCAGCTTCCATTTTCCAGATATAATCTGGCATATTTTCATTTACCCCTAAAGCCATTTTTACAAACCTTCCTTCTACCCTTTCTACCTCCTCCCATCTTTCTCACCCCCATAATTCTGCTCCATATAGACATACCGCTTTCACTATTGCGTCCATTAGATATAATCTCCCCCTTAAATTATCTAACTTCGCTCTTTTCCAGATACCCCATACTGTGTTCATTGCTTTCCTAACGTTCGACGTCATTTTCTTTACCTGCGTCCCCATCGTCCCTCTGGAGTTAAACCAAAAGCCTAAATATTTATATTCTTTGACTATCTCTAATTCCTCCCCTTTATATTTCCACTTCTCCGAGTTCCTCTTCTCCCCCCTTTTTGAAAAACCATTATTTTTGTTTTTTGCGTGTTTACCTCCATCCCATTTTTTCTACTATATTTCTTTAAACTATTTAGCATTTCCTGTAACCCTTCCCTCGAATCAGAGACCATTGCTACATCGTCCGCGAATTTCAAACAATAAATCTTCTCATTTCCTATCACCGTCCTACCCTCCTTTCTTTTTATCCATTGTTCTTCCAAATCCTCCAAATATATATTAAAGAGCGTTGGGCTCAACGGACATCCCTGTCTCACTCCTCTGCTAGTCTTAAATTTTTCCGATATTCCCTCTCCCGTTATCACTTCATTTTCCGTATTCCTATATATATCTTTTATCATCTCTAAAAACCTACCCTTTATCCCTTTTTTCTCTAATTTTTCTACTAATCTTTTCCTGTTCACCGTTTCAAAAGCCGTCCTACAATCTACGAATCCGACATATAATTTCTTTCCCTTCTCCTTTATCCTGTTATTAATTAGAGTATTTAGCACAAAAATATGATCCCTTGTCCCTCTTTTGTTTCTAAAGCCTGCCTGACTTTCTTTTAACCCCTCATTCTTTTATAATCATTCCCTCAATCTCCTTGCCATGATATTAGTTAGAATCTTGTATCCTACATTCAACAGAGACACCCCTCTATAATTCCTTACCTCTTCTTCATTTCCTCCTTTATGTATTGGAAAAATTCTAGCTCTTTCCCAACCTTCCACCATTTTTCCTTCTAAGAAAATCCCATTTAAGATCCCTGCAAACTCCTCCGTCCATCTCATCGGTAGCCCTTTCAAAAATTCCAGCAACAGACCGTCTTCTCCTGCCGCTTTATTATTCTTCATTTTCCCCCACGCTATTTGAATCTCTCCTACACTAATCTCTCTATTCAATCCCTCTAACTCCTCCTCCTCCTTGCTTTCCCCTTCCCCTTCTTCTATATCCCTTATCTCTTCGTCCCCCTCTCCTCCCGTTTGGTCTCCCGCCCCTAGCAACCTCCAGAAATGTCCTTCCCATTCCTCTTTTTTTATTCCACCTCCCGTCTTTTTCCTCTTCCCTCTAAACTGATCAATGGCCTCCCAAAATTCTTGCATCCCCTTACTCTATTCTAACCTCTTCCATTTCCTTATCCTCTCCTCCTCTTTTTTTGATTCTTTTAATTCCCTGAGTTTACCCCTTTCCTCTAATAACATCTCTTTATCCTTGTCCTCCCTAGTTCTCACCCACGTTTTAAGGGCTCTCCATGTTTTCATTCTCTACTCGAATACTTCTACATCTTCCCTCCTTCCCTCTCCTAGGATTGGAGTTATACTTCACTACAAATGATGTGATGGATGACAAAAAGCAAGCAGCCATCCTACTGACAAAAATAACTCCAGACACATATAAGTTAGCCAGAAATCTGTGTCACCCGGCTAAGATCAAAGAAAAAAAATTCGAGGAGATTGTAAAAGTTATAACCGACCACTTATGTCCAAAACCATCTGAGACGATGGAAAGATGTAACTTTTATGCGACAAAACAAGCAGTGACAGAATCAATAGCAGATTTTGTAGCCCGACTAAAAGAATTATCACTTAACTGTAACTTTACGTCGGTAGGAACAGCCTTGTGGGACCAACTAGTCTACGGGTTGAACGACCACGCGACAAAAAGAGAGTTATTTAAAGAAGAAAATTAGACGTACGAAAAAGCGTATAAAATAGCCATTGCACGGAAAAAGGCAGAGAAAATGCAACATCAACAGATAAAAGGTATGAGGTAAAAGAGCAAGGAAGAGGTGTACATGCCATTAATTTAAAAAATAATAGTTACGGTCGGTACACTAATCGTAAAGATTATGGCACACCACATAATAAAACAAAGCAAGACCAGGAAAGTCATCGTTCAAAACCAGCAAACGGAAACAGTAAGAACAATAAGAGCGCTACATTAATTTGCTATTATTGTGGAATAAAGGGACACATTGGAAAGGAATGTAAACACAGATATCAAATATGTCGACAATGTAATCGACAAGGCCACATAGAAGCAGCTTGCCGAGCCCAGAGCAGAAAAGTACAGCACCTACGAAGAGAGACGGAAGAAAACAAAAGTGACACAAGTGAAGGGGAAACCGAAGAAGAAGCATACGATTTTCACAACATAACAATAGACGGTAATACTATAGCGTATCTGGATATAGCGCGAGTACCGATGTATTTAAATGTGAGTGTAAATGCTTACAATATAAGAATGGAAGTAGATACATGTTCCTTTTGGAGTATTATTTTGGACGACACTAGAATTAAATATTTTTCGGATCTAGAAATCCACAAAATTTATTTTTCAATGAACGCTTATAATTTTAAGGTAAAGCCAGTAGGTCTTTTGCGTAATTTGAACATTTGTTTTGATAATATTAAGTATACGTTAGATTTTTTAATATTACCGGGAAAAGGCGCAACGTTACTCGGTAGATCATGGTTTCATGGTTACGTGCTTTCGGACTTTGGCCTTTATTTAAAATAAATAAATTAGATTCGAATATCGATAAAAATTTAGACCAAAAAGTAGCAAAAGATTTTCCTAAATTGTTTGGCTCAGGAGTCGGTTGTTTTAATAAAGGTACAATCAAATTGGTATTAAAAGATAATGTAAAGCCGAAGGCATGTAACGTGAGACATATGCCGTATGCACTACGGAGTAAAGTTGAAACAGAATTAAGCGATTAGAAAAAATAGGACATACAGCGCGTGTGCTGGTAAGCGAGTGGGCCACACCCATAGTACCGATCATCAAAGATGATACGACTATTCGTATCTGTGGCAATTTTAAATTAACAATAAATCAAGGGCTCATAATAAATAGACATCTACAATAAACGAAATATTTGAGAAATTACAAGGTGGAAAAAAAATTAGCGAGATCGATCTAATGCATGCGTATATGCAAATACCGGTAGATATAAGCGGGCCTGATGGGAGGAAGAGAGGGCGCTCGATGGCGCGGGGAAGCCTGCTAAGGCCAGTTGGACCTGCTTAATCCTTCCTGCTCCTGGGCAGGGAAAGGGGTAGGTGAAGCGAAGTGATCCCCTCGTGCCGGTTCGCTGATCAGGGAGCGCCCGTTGAGGCGCCCTGGATGAGTCCTTTGTCGGCTGCTGCTGTGCTCGTTTCTGTCTGGGCAGTGAGCGCCCGCTGAGGCGCCCTCGGTGCAGTCGCTGCTGGACTGAATCCCTCGACGGTGCTTCCAGTTGCCTAGAGAGCGGACACTGCTCGGACCTCTCTAGGTCGGCTCTGTGAGAGAGCCTGGACGAGGGAGGGCCGCCCAACCCGGTGAGAACTCACCACAGCTAATGGGGAAAAGGGGAAGAGAAATTTATCTTTCTTTTGTTGCGGGCCAGTCCCAATGAAGGAACCGACCACACAGAAATGACTAGAGGACGCGAAGCGTCTTAGTCGTCGAGCGTCAGGTCGACTTGCTCGTCATCCGCTGGCTTCGGAGCCGTCTTCCGTACCGCCAGGAGGAGGGGAGGTACCACGGGAGTGATGCGAACCAGCTTAGGTTTGCTTCGTGGCGGAGGAGCGGTGGGCTTGCGTTTGAGCGGAGGAGTCGGCCTCGCCGCTCTCTTGGCCCCGATCATCCGCGAGATCATCTCGAGCCGGGGTGTGGACGACTTCAGGAGTTCACGGAGATCCGGCGAGGGCTGGCGGCTCGGGAGGTCGATCAGCTTGAGGTGCTCTGGCCACTCTGCACAGAGCGCTCCGTCATCCGGTGAAGGTGAATCCGCAGCGTTGGTGAGAGCGAGCGGTGAGGTCTGCTGGTCGTCGGTCTGGGTGCCGTTGTCCTGGTGAGGGCACTCAGTCTGGGTGGCGGCGTCGGCTGGATTGGCTCTACGCTGTAGTCGCTCCAGGATGGTGATGCGCCGGTTGGCTGTGGTCAAGTAACCGTGGAGCAGCTCCAACTCGGCCCGGTAAGCCTCTCTCCCACTCTCTCTCATGGGCGTGGGATTAGAGGAGGTGGAAGGTGAGGGAAGGGCGAAATAATTACGCTGGTAATTATTCAAAACAAAAGAACGGTTTATTCCTCGCTTGACTAATACTCGCACTTGCCTAGGCTCGGCTTTCTTTGGTCGGTGAGGACCGTTGGAGGTGGTGTCTTGGCCGTCTCGGCCGGCCTCTTTATATGCCCCGCGCGGTGCTGCTTTGTTAGCGGGCAGCGCGCCGGAGGAGCGTGGCCACATAGCGTCGGCGCACGGTACTAGCGGCGCGGTGTTTGGGGCTTGTCGCGAGAGAGCCTATGGGTGGGTTATTACAATTCCCCCCTTACATAAAAGGCTCTCGAGCGCGGGCCTGGCAATGTGCAAGTTACATGTGTTTGTGTTATCGCTCTTAGAAAGTAATAATTAAAATTAAGGAGGTGTACAAAATAAAAATGTTTGCGGCCGAATTACACTATAATCGCTGTCTTAAAATTAATCGCTCGCAACTTAAGATTATATATTTTTTCTTAAACAAATAAATTATTTCCGCAGTCTGTTTTCACTTCACTGAGTGTTTATATATATATACGTGTGTATTCGTCGTGCTCTTCAGGCACGGTAATTAACTGTCTTCCGTCGGCGAAGGTTGTAGCGAGGGAGCGACCCGGTGCTTCCTTCGGAGTCGGAGACGGGTGTGCCGCTCCTAGGAGTGGCGGTGTCCTGGCTGCTGTCAGGTGTGACGCCCATCTGGGTGCCTCGAGGTAGATCCAGTTGTTGGTTACCTGAAAATAAATCATCCTCCTGGATGTTTTGGGGTTGAGCGTCCTCCTGGATGCCCGGTGGGTCGGCATTCGGACGAATGCCGTTGATGGGTGCGCTTGATGAAGCGTTGGGGGCTGGAGCTGTCTCGTAAGCTCTTCGAGACGTGGTGGCGGGGAGCGTGTGCGTGTCAGCGCGTGACGACGACGTCCGTGGTGCCGGTGGGTGGTGGTCCGCGACTTGCTGGTCGTGGAAGGGCAGCAACTCCTTTGAGTGGACTTTCGTGGGGCTGCCGTCCCTGTCCATTATGTAGATGTCGCTGCTGAGCTGGTGGGTGACGCGGAAGGGTCCTTCCCATTTCTGGGTGAATCCTGCGTGGAAGCCCTCTGCTGCTTTAGACAGAGGATGGCTGCGGACAAAGACAAGGTCGCCGACGTTGGGTCCGGTGTGAGTGGGTTGAGCCTTGATGTATGTCTGCTGGTACCGCTTTTGCCTGGCTAATGCAGCTGCGGTGCGCTCTTGCAGAGGTGGGGGAGGGTTCTTCGCGTGGTCGATCCTCCAGTCTCCAGGTCGTGAGAGTGCTCGGCCCAAGAGCAACTCTGCTGGAGTGAGCCCGGTGGCGGCGTTGCGCCGGTTGCGCAACTGGTAGAGGACTGCGGACAGCTGCGTGTCCGAGTCTTTGTGTCTCCGTCCTTGTAGGTGGAGTCTGAGTCCTTTTTTGATCTCCTGGTTTCTCCGTTCGGTGGGGTTGGCCTGTGGGTGGTAAATCGCAGTTGTCCAAAGCTGCACCTGCCAGCGGTCGCAGGCATTCTCCCAGACTTTGCTGGTGAACTGCGGTCCGTTGTCTGACAGGATGGCCCTAGGATAGCCCCAGCGGGAGAAGACTTCCTCCTCGAGGACCTTGATGATTCGGTTGGTGTCCGAGGAGCCGATGGCGAACGCTTCAATCCATCGGGAGAACAGGTCGGTGATGACGAGGATGAATCGTCGCTTCCTGGCTGTGAGTGGGTACGGTCCCATGAGGTCGATGGCTACCGTGTCCCACGGTTTGGTGGGCTGGTGCGGTCGCATGGGACCAGAAGTGGTGATTCCGCGCTTGTTATATGTGCAGAGCATGCACTGGCGGACGTGATTTCTCACATCGTCCCTCATTTTTGGCCACCAATAGAGCTGCTGGATGGCTCTTATGGTTTCGTCGGATCCGGGATGACCAACGTATGCTGAGTCGTGATACTCGTAGAGTATTCGTTGAACGAGCGCCTGGGGAACCAGAATTCTCCAGTCAGAGTTGTGGTCCCGCTGCCAGAGGATGCCGTTGTCGAACTTGTGCTTGGCCGTCCTGTCTTGATTTGTGTCCAGCAGTTGTTCAGCCAAGTTTGTGCAATGCGTGTCTGTTTGCTGGGTGGCTCGAACTTCCTCTATAAGCGGCGTCATGCTCGCGACGAGGTTGACTGCCTCTTGGCTATCTGTGGCGAAGGTGTTTCCCCCGGGTGGTAAGAGTCGCTCGCAATCGTCTGTGCCTTCGGTGGTTTCGTCAGTAGGGTTGCGGGACAGAAAGTCGGCGAGCTGGTTTGATTTGCCTGGGCAGTGCTCAATCTTCGGATTGTACTCCTGGAGGAGCAGTGCCCACCTTCGGAGCTTGTCCCTTGTGTCCTTGAAGGTGCGCAGCCAAGTCAAGCCTTTGTTGTCGGTTCGCAGCGTGAACGGTTGATTGTCCAGTAGATGGCGATAGCGCTTGACTGCCCAAACCGCAGCGAGGCATTCTTGCTCGTTGCTGTGGTAGCGTGACTCGGTAGGGTTGAACTTGGCGCTGGCGTAGCTGATGATGCTTCTGCTGCCGTCGGGTCGCTCCTGATATAGGACGGCGCCCATTCCTTTGGCGCTGGCGTCTGTCTGGAGAACGTACGGCCAACCAGGGTGTGGCCTGCCCAGTTTCAAGGGCTTTTGAAGTTCCGACTTCAGTTTGTTGAATGACTCTTGGGCGCGAGCGTTCCAGCGGAAACCAGATTTGCCCGAGGTCAGGTCGGTTACTGGGGCGGTGATTTCGGCGTAGCCAGGGACGTACTCTCTTAGCCAGTTGCACGTGCCAAGGAAGGATTGTAGTTGCTTCCTTGTGGTTGGGATAGGAGCGTCGGCGATTTTTTGCACGTGCTCGGGCTTGGCTTCGTTGCCCTTGCTGGTGATGACGTGTCCCAGGTACTCGAGACGGTCTACGGCAAAACGACACTTCTCCAAGGCGGCCGTAAGGTTGTGCGTGCGCAGCCGCTCCAGAACTTTGGCCACGTGGACAAAGTGTTCGTCGAGATTTCGTGAGTAGATGATGATGTCATCTAAATAGACGAGACAAAAAGCGTGGAGATAGCCAACCAACACTTCTTGGCTCATGTGCTGTTGGAAGGTACCTGTTGCGGCATTGAGTCCAAAAGGCATGACGTTGAACTGATAACAACCCCCAGAGGACGTGGAGAACGCCGTATATTTCTTGGAGGCGGGGTCCATGGGTATTTGCCAGTACCCGCTCTTCAAGTCGATCGCCGTGAATATGTTGGCGTCGCCTAAATCCTTGAGAGCGTCGGCGATGTGTGGCACAGGCTGTGCTGCATCCGTGGTGATGCCGTTGAGTCGGCGATAGTCAATGCAGAAACGATAGCGTCCATCTTTCTTCTTGGGAAGAACGATTGGCGAGCAGTAGGGGGATGTTGCCCGCTCAATAACGTCCGTTGCCAGCATTTCTCGTATCTGCTTGTCAATCTCCTTCTGCTTCGTTTCCGATTCACGGTGGGGGGGGGGGGGGTAGCCGGAACGGCTGTTCTGTGGCCACGCGTATGACGTGTTTGACCGTCTTGGTGCGTGGAAGCTTCTGGCCTTCTTGCGCGAATACAACGCTGTGCTCTTTCAAGAGTTGGAGGAGGCGCTGAAGAGCGTTGCCCGCGAGGCCGTGGTGCAGTTCTTCAATTTTTATTGGGACTGACTGCTGCCTTGGTGTTCCGTGTATGAGCGGTGCGGTTACGCGAACTTGTTGACCAAGATAAACCACATCTTGAGTGAAATCTATCACGCACTCTTGCCTCTTGAGCCAAGGTAGGCCGAGCAGCAGTGGGTGTCTTATGTCAGGAGACACATGGGCGTGTACCATGAGCTTTGCTCCCTGAACCTCGATCTCGAGCTCGGTATCGCCAGATATGCGCAGGTCTGCGTTCTCGCCAGCCAGATGACAGCTTGTAGGGCGCTGTCTCACGTACTGGTGGCGGGGCAGAATGGATGAGTTTACAACGCTAATGGAGGCTGCGGAATCCACGAGCGCCGCTACTTCTTCTCCGTGGAGCCTGACCTTTATCCGAGGAAGGTCACCTGTTTTGTCGGAGCAGGTTCCTACTTCCGGCTTGGGGAGTTGGTGGCGTCGGCCGCCGGTTCGTCCGCCGCCTTGCGCCAGTTTTCCGACCGATTTCTCGTCCTCTCCTTGAGCACGGGGCAGTCCCTGTGGAAGTGCCTTTCTGGGCAGTGCCAACATTGAGGGGGCAACGATTTGTTCCCAGAGCCCTAGGGAGTGAGCTTGTTATCGATCGTGATTGTCTTTGCTGGCTTGGGTTTGAGTTGTGTCTCTTCCGCTTCATTCTTCTCTGCTTGAAGCGCTCTGCTCAATAGGTCGGCGAAGTCGGTGAGTGTGACAGGGCGCAGTGTTTTTCGTAGAGAAGGTTTGATGAGTTCGACAAGCGTGCTGACTCGACTTGCCTCGGGTTCAACAGGTCTGATCCGTTGAAAGAGTAGGTATTTCTCTTGCAAAAAAGCACCAACTGATTCTTTATCGCCCTGCTTCTTCGAATAGAGCTGCGCCGTGAGCTCTCCCTTGATTGTATCGCTATCGTAGCGGTTGAGGAGCAATTCTCGGAAGCGTGGCCAATCGAAATCGAGCGTTTTGTAGCATTGCCACCACTTGTCTGCGTCCCCACGTAGACCCTTTTCCAAGATCCTCGTTTTTTGAGCATCTGGAATTTCATAGGCTTGCGCGCATTCCTCGCAGTTGCGGAGGTAGCGTTGGGGATCCTCGTGCCCGAGTCCCTTGAATTCGGGCAAAGGTGGTCGGTGACCATAGAGCGCTCGACAGAAAGCTTCCCAGTTTTGCATACCCGGGGGTAGGCCTCTGGGGCCAGCGTCTCCGTTGTTGCCACCGTTGTTGGGATTAATTTCTCCGTTGCTCGAAGCCATATCGGGTGGCTGAGGCGCGTCGTTCGTTGGTTCAGCGTTATCTTCACTTGGTTTTTGCGTGCGCTCAGGTGTGATGAAACGCTCTTCTTGGTTGGAGTTCTCGTCGTTGATTGAATTGCTGTCGGGATTGGGCGCCACTGCGTTATTCTCTACTCGCAGAAGTAGTTGGGCTGCCACGGACCTGGTGACGGGTCGTGTGACGGGCGAGTGTTGGACGGGCATTGACTGTGTCAAGCCGTCGATATTCGGTGATGAGGCGGTAGTTCGCTCGTCCGATGGAAGATGCGAAGAGCGGTTCTTGGTATGGAGAGCGAGCAGTGAGTGCAATGTTGACTCGCTCGCCGAAGCGATGCTCGGTGATGTCCGGCAATGGTGCTCTGCTAGCTCGTGGAGTCATGGATTCGTTGCGATCTCTGACCGCAATCGGTGATGTCTAGGCCCCACGTTGGGCGCCACTTGATATAAGCGGGCCTGATGGAAGGAAGAGAGGGCGCTCGATGGCGCGGGGAAGCCTGCTGAGGCCGGTTGGACCTGCTTAATCCTTCCTGCTCCTGGGCAGGGAAAGGGGTAGGTGAAGCGAAGTGATCCCCTCGTGCCGGTTCGCTGATCAGGGAGCGCCCGTTGAGGCGCCCTGGATGAGTCCTTTGTCGGCTGCTGCTGTGCTCGTTTCTGTCTGGGCAGTGAGCGCCCGCTGAGGCGCCCTCGGTGCAGTCGCTGCTGGACTGAATCCCTCGACGGTGCTTCCAGTTGCCTAGAGAGCGGACACTGCTCGGACCTCTCTAGGTCGGCTCTGTGAGAGAGCCTGGACGAGGGAGGGCCGCCCAACCCGGTGAGAACTCACCACAGCTAATGGGGAAAAGGGGAAAGAGAAATTTATCTTTCTTTTGTTGCGGGCCAGCCCCAATGAAGGAACCGACCACACAGAAATGACTAGAGGACGCGAAGCGTCTTAGTCGTCGAGCGTCAGGTCGACTTGCTCGTCATCCGCTGGCTTCGGAGCCGTCTTCCGTACCGCCAGGAGGAGGGGAGGTACCACGGGAGCGATGCGAACCAGCTTAGGTTTGCTTCGTGGCGGAGGAGCCGTTCAAGGTTACCGATTGAGGATAACACTCCAATTTTCAGTAAAGATTTTTGAGTAATAAATTATATAGAACAAGAATTAAAAGTACTTGATGCTAAGAATATAGTAAAAGAAACGCTCAAAGATAAAACATTGAGTAAAATAATTAGCTCGTTTGCTCAGATCTGCATTGCAACGACTCCTTGTAACGCCCGCGGAGGTGGCGGTATTCGCGGGAAAGGAACCGCAGGGAGGATACGCGCGTATAAATAACTAGACGCCTATTTAATGATTAATATTAAATAGCGTTTATTGAAGAACCCGCGTACAATAAGTCGTGTAAGCTACTCGATCGCTTTATGCGCGTGCGAAAAGGCCGCTTCTCGGTGCCGCTGCACCGAGTCGAAGAGTTGCGGCTGTTGCCGGCAACTGGGTTACAAACTTAGATGCGTAAGCAGACACTTACGCGGATCGAAGTACTCTCGCGGTAGCGCTTTCTCAGCGCACAATCACTCTCGTTATTGCTGCTTGGAGTTGCTGGAGGTAGTGTGGCCTTGGCTGGACCCTCATCTTCCTTCCCTCCTTCTCTAACGTCATCGCTTTGCTTCCTCAAGTAACTTTCTCTCTCTCACTCTCGCAGTCTATAATTCGCCGTGTCTATGTCACGCTAGCCGGAAGCTATCTCCTGCGTGCGGTCCCAGCTATTAGTAGCCGAGCCCCTCCTTTTCAAAAAACACCTCCCAAATCGCTCTTACACGCAGTTGAGAAGTATATCCTGTGATCGAAGCGAGTTATGTATGTTAAGATGCTACATATATATATATATATACAGGGTGTCTGAAAAGTTCCGGAACGGCATGATAACATCTGAACTAACAATGCTAAAAAAAAATAAAAACACATGGTTGTTAGGAATTTTTCCCAGCTTTCCGATGGGGACCTTGAATTTAACCTTGACAAATCGATTTTTTTAAATAGAACCCTCCATTTTTGACCCGTAAAATATAAAACGCGGAAAAGTTTACGTTCAAATATGGTCTAAAATATTTTAAAATTTGACCATGGAAGATATGGACAAGGACAATTTAGGTCTGGTACGATAATATGAAAACCAGAATTCGTAGAGAACAACATTGAAAACGTAATATTCATAATATTTCTCCAACTATCTGATTAGGACCTCGAATTCGACCTTGACCATGACCATCCTGATGATTTGAAGGTTAATTTTTTTAAATAGGAGCACCCATTTTTGATCAATTAAGGCAGAGCTGGTGTTATCCAAGCAGTTAAGATAAGACTCGGCCCAACTAGTTAAGGTTAGACACGGTTTAATCAATTAAGGCACGTCTTGGTTTTTCCAACCAATTGAGGCAAGAATCTGTCCAACCTTTTAAGGCAAAACTTAGTGCTGTCCAACTAATTAAGGCAAGACTTGGTGTTATCCAAAAATTAAGGTAAGACTAGGCCTAACCAGTTAAGGCAAGACTCAGCCGGACCAATTAGGGCAATAATTAGTTTAGCAAATGTTCAAACTAATGATCTTCGGTTTCTTGACAGTAACCTAATCGAAATAAAAACTGCCGAACTGAAACCGACATAACCGACTTAAATGGATGGAATTTGTTAGTTTTTAATATTTTCTGAATAGAAAACTTGCTTATTTCATATTGTTGAGACATTTTGTGTATTAAAGTATGGGGATCCTCTGTGAGTGACAATAAGACATCTAGTGATTTTTCTTCGTTTGTTGCAGTAGACAGTCTTCCAGAACGAGGACGATCTTTTACACTTCCTGTATCATGAAACCGTCTGATAGCCCTCGATACTGTAGATTTAGAAATTTGAGAAAGGTCAAGTCTGAAATTTTTATTGAAGAGAGTTTTGGCATCTTTGTAAGATCGTCTAAGTTCACCGCAGCCTATCATCATCAAAAGTGAAATTCTTTCTCTTTCATTAAGTCGTTGCATGTTTATGTGCAGATAATAAATATGCACGACTGCGAAAAATGACAAATTAACTACTGAAAAATATTCGACGAAAAAATGACCAATGAACGAAAAAACACTATTTTCAAGACAAAATTAGAGAAATACTTCTTTTCCAGAAAAAAATGTTGTCAATCTCTACATATCACGAGATACTAAGAAACAAAAATGAGCTTTGGTAAATTGAAATTGAATGAAATATGACTGAGATTGAAAAGATTAAACGAAGAAATTTTTTAGAAATTCTTGATTAACAATATCTCTGATGGTTAAATTAAAATTTAATTTTAAAAATAGTTTTATGGTTTATTATGAACCCTTCTATAAATTGTTAATGTTCATTATTCATTTAAACAAGTCTTGTCCATTTAATAGAAGGATTAAAAATTGAGACGTTACTATTATTATTATTATTATTTGTGTCGAGAAAATTTAAGCAAATAATAAGTGAAAGTAGAAGTGGAGTAATTTGAGTCTACGGGGTGAAAATTATGCTGAAGTAGTTTAGAGGTAAGATAATGATAACTAAAAAATTTATAATGTCAGGGACGTTCAACAATGTGGTTGATTGAATACGGGAATAATTTGAGTTGATGCTGTAGAATTTATGATGAAGTAATCAAGTTAAGTTAAGATTAAAATTGGATACGTTTTTCAGATGCTCTCTACGAATTCTGGTTTTCATATTATCGTACTAAACCTGAATTGTCCTTGTCCATATCTTCCATGGTCAAATATTATAATATTTTAGACCATATTTGAACGTAAAATTTTCCGCGTTTTATATTTCAAGGGTCAAAAATGGAGCGTTCTATTTAAAAAAAATCGATTTGACCTTCAAATGTCCTTGATGAACATGGTCAACGTCAAATTCAACGTCCCCATTGGAAAGCTGGGAAAAAATCCTAACATCCATGTGTTTTTATTTTTTTTTACCATTGTTAGTTCAGGTGTTGTCATGCCGTTCCGGAACTTTTCAGACACCCTGTATGTATGTATATATGTACAGGGTGTCCCATTTTAAAACCACCAACCGAAAATTTCCCAACCAAAGCATTTTAGAGAAAAATTTTTTAAACAAAAGTTGTCATCTTTTAAGGGGGACACACAACAATGACCTTGACCTTAATTTCGACCTTGACCTTCATCGTTATTTTAAGGTCAAATTGATTTTTTTAAATGGAAACCCACATTTTTTATACCGGAAATGGAAAAAGCGGAAAATTCTACGTCCGACTATGATCTTGACCTCAACCCTGGCCTTGACCTTCAGGGTCAATATAAGGTCAAATGGATTTTTTTATGTTAACCTTTAGATTCATTTCCTATTCCGATAGTGCAAAAGATTCTAAGTATCAAATGATATTTAACAATTTCTACCCACTGACTTTTTTAAGGTTGAATAAAAGGGCTTACACCGCATAGCAAGGAAGCTTCCTGGAAGCTTCCTGTGAGAATACGAATCTTGCAGGAAGCTTTCAGAAAGCTTCCATGCTATGTGAGCACCATACTTTTTGCACCATCCAGAAATAACGACGTGGACGTAGTAAGTTCAGTTTCCATCGGCATGCTGAATTATCGTCCCCGTGCCTCTTACCTTCGAGATGCTAGATTAACGTGAATCCCTTTGCTGCTCACTACTGTAACTATTAAGATTTTTAATCTCGCAGCGAATGTCTAAAGTGGCTGTCATTTACTGGAAGGCAAAAATTTACTCGACTTAGGGAATGTCGTGTGACCAATTAAATAAGGGTTTCCATTTCAAAAGATCGTTTTGACCTTATATTGACCCTGAAAGTCAAGGTCAGGGTTGAGGTCAAGATCATAGTCGGACGTAGAATTCCCCGCTCTTCGTTATTTTAAAATTTAAAAAATCATTTTGACCTTAAAATAACGATGAAGGTCAAGGTCAAAATCAAGGTCAAGGTCATTGTTGTGGGTCCCCCTTAAAACTTGACAACTTTTGTTTAAAAAATTTTTCTCTAAAATGCTTTGGTTGGGAGATTTTTGGGTGGTGGTTTTAAAATGGGACACCCTGTATATATATAAATTGGTACATTTCCGGACATTTTTAAATATGAATCTCTGTAACTATACAGGCGATGTTATTGAAATTCGACATGAAGTTGATTTTTGATTCTGAATTCGGAAAAAGTAACCTTATTTGCAGCGTATAAAAATACCTACATTTAAACAAAAAAAACCAGTACCAATTCTTTAGCGCGTAGCTTCCTCCAAATAAATGGATCAACCAGCGATGAATTCGTAAGTCGCCCGAGACCGGCGTTCGTCGTCTGCTGGTTCTCTCTCCCATGTAGCATGACAGGCGGCGTCTACGGCCGTATCGACTTCTCGCTCGTTGTCTATAATTATTTTTATTAATATAAATAATTATCCTACCACTTACCTGCGATTTTGGTGGAGATGCGTGCGAGAGGTCTTGTAATTTATTGAGCTCGACGGTTTCCCCGTCGCTACTCATATACATATAATACTATATTGTCCATACGTAGGCATGTATTAAAATATTAAGCAGACATGTCTAGGTTAAATCCTGTAAAAAAATAAGAAAAAAATATTCGTCCAAATGAAATTTGTTCTTTTAGTATAATTTAAAAAAGAAGATTTTACTAAAATGAGGCAAGTTACTAAATTTAATGATTAATGATTTCATTCAGTTGTCACAACTGTCTGAAGGACCTAGACCATCTTTTCAGCTCTACTTGGGCTTAAAATGTTCCTTACACGTGCCTTTTTGGACTAAGTGTAAGACATTTCCTAAAATAATTCATTTAATATTATTAGCCTAACATTGTATACATGGTTAATAATTGTCATTGGTATTTCTTACATTGTAGGCGTGGCTTATAATATTAAATTAATTATTTTTAGAAATATTTCCCACTTACAAGGAAGGTATTTCAGGTGTACGTCGCCGATTTTCTTGAAATTGTGATATGTTTTAGAGGGTCAAAAAGTAAAAGACACCTGTTTTTTATAAAGGCCCATACGCCTATTTAAGGGGTAAAAACCACCTCCAAAGTTTACCCTTAAAAGTACACTTTTTTTAATTTCTCAAAAACTTTGAATTTCTGAATAAAACCAAATGGATATGGTTTGTTGTTCAATAATACATTTTTGTACAATATTTTTGCTCAAGGGTAACAACCCCTTTCTGTTATAAATGGAAACCTATATTTTTTTACAGTTTTTTATTATAAAAATAGTAAATTTTGTTGAATATAAAATAAATTATCCCATTTTGAATAAAATTAAAAACTAAAGTTGACGTGTCTTGAGGGTTTACAGAAAAAACCCTTAATAAGGGTAAACTACCCCTAAAATCGATGTAGTTATATTTCATTATTCTATTGGTATATCGTGGTGTAGGATATTGCGTTAATATTAAAATTAAGAAATAAAGTTGAAACAACTTGGGATTTTTTAGAAACACTTAAAACCGTGTAATTCTCCCTTACATTGAATCCCATACATTGTTTTTTTAATTTTGTCAAAAACTTCTTTGAATTTTTCGGATAAAGTAATTAATTTTAATCTTACACATTTGCCTTATTTAGTGTTTCTAATTTTAAACATTTTATTTATTTGATCATGTGAATACAAGGAAATCTTGCATTTTGTTTTGATAATCAGATTGATCAGTATTATCGACCCTATGCCTTTTTCTTTAATTATTTGTCTTATTTCTGTCACAAATTCGTCGACCGTTCTCTGTAAATAATTGTCCCCTTTTAGTGTTTCTTAGTTATAAATTTATTTATCTTCCGTGATAAGATTCCATGTTCGTTTTTGAACTTATTTAACCACGTTTTTGAGGCTTGGCATCTGAAATCTTCATTTCCCATATTCTTTTGGGCTTGCAATGCCCACCTTCAAATCTGCGTCATGCACTATATACCCTGCATCGATTGCATTTTTTAAATTTTCAGAAACAAATGTGCTGATCCGTCCTATTTTTTCTTGATAGGTGCTTTTATTTAACTGTTTAGCCCAACATTTCAGTTGAATAATCAATCTAACTTTTTTAAATCTGTGCTGCACAGTCCTTAATACTAAATTTTTTTAACTATCACTTCCCCAGAATTTGACAGCTTTTGATTTGTAATCGTATGATAAATTTTCAGAATCTGCTGTATATACTTTCGAATTTTGGTAATTATCCACAATCCATATCCTTCCATCATCCTCAACAATTTTCATCTTAACTCATTTCTACAACATTAAATTCTTTCATAGGATTTCGTAATATTCGTTCAACGTTATCTGCTATTGCAATTTCTTGTTGATTAACTGATGTATTTTCAAATTGAAGTTGTTGAAAGGCAAGCAAGAGTAAATGTATGACATTCATTGGATAAATCAAAATTTTCAAAATTTTATAATTGCTTTAAAAAAGCAACAATTTATTAGATGTTAACTTAATCTAATGCAATTTTTTACATAAAAAACTATAACTAATTCGATTTTGGTAAATCACGTTGTTAAGTGGAAAAGAAATTAGTAGTCAACAATTATACTAAGGTTTGGCGAATTTAATGAAATTTTGAATTTAAGATAGTAGTATAAGTGGCATGCTAGTTAAAGCAACAACTTTCGAAATAGAAAAGTTATATTAAGAACCTAAATATTTATTTAACATCTTAATACACGATATTAAATAAAATTATTTACTCCTGAATATGTTTTATAGATAAACTTATTTTATTTCGCCAAATAAAGTACCTCCTTGAACCTCCTTTTTTACACCAATAGGAACTAGAAAATTCAAGGATTCTTTTAGGTAGTGAAATACGCCATTTTGTCTATAAATACCTTTATTTTTTAATCAAAAAATGTAAACATTTCGAATTTGCATTTGAATGGGTATATTTAAGAGGCGCGAGGAAGCCACTTTTGACACTAATTGTAAATATTTGTTTGAAATGTTCGATAACCTATATTGAAATTTGGCTAGCAAATGTAAAAATATTTCATTTATAAGATAAAAGTCATATTTTTTTCTAATTCAATATTCGATACCTCGCTCATACTACCTTAATTCAAAATTAATTAAGGTATAAATTTGAATATAAATCACGAGTTAAATTAATTTTACAATGTTTTCTATACATATATTTACATGTGTGTGCTTAATACGCCTCTTCCCTTTTTTTTTCTTTTCTTCTCTTTTTTTATTTTATTTGTCTTACTACTCTTCCTTCTTCCTCCTTTCCTCTCTCACCTCTTCTTCACTCTTCTCTTCCTCTCTTACCCTGCTAATCCTTCCCTCCTCCTCCTTCCACTCGTACAGGATTCCGTCCACTCTCACCTTGAAGTCCCCATTCCTTAGCAGCTACCCATTCTTTTTTGCTTCCTCTCTCCTTCTCTCTCTTATCCCCATGGCTTCCTTCTTTGCCCGTCTCTCCTCCCAACTCATCCATTGCTCCATTCTCACCTTTCCCCCTTTATTAATTTCCTCTCTCCTCTTCCAAATCTCCTCCATTTCCTCTTCTGCCGCAAAGATGATCTTTTTTGTGTCCTGGTTTGCGGTCTCCTCCAGCTTCCAGCTCGTTCCCTCCACGATCTCGTCCAGCCAGTCCTGCAGCACCTCCTTCTCATTCCAATTTGTCCCTTTGTGGATGATCACACCTCTCTCATATTTGATAATGAATAAAAGTTAATTTTTAATTGGCACGCTAATTAGATTTAATCAATTTTTAAATGAAATTTGTTAGTACATGTTGTCAATTTCTGTTTTAAATCCGCTTTCCAATATATGACAAAAAATACTAATGTGATTGCAGTTTTTTTATTTTTTTTATAAAGAATTTGTGTAGGATTTGCTTACCAAAAAAGAAAGTTTTAATAATTTATAATATTTATATGCTGACAAAAAACTGTTACTAGTTACTGACAATGAGTGTTATAAAATTAGAACTTACAATTTTCGTAAATGCAACTTTCAACATCAATATTCTATTAATGAAATGTTATAACGGGGTGAGACTGTCTTCGAGAGGAGGAAAAACACAAAAGGAGACGCCGGGAACTGAGAATCGATCCGGCGCACCCGAGATGTCTAGGCGCACGCTCTATCCACTGACCCAGTGCCGCCCAGTTCCGTAAGGTTGTACCTCGTTACAATGTGTTTACCTCAAAAGTGATATTATTTTTATCGCAGACATGTTTAACCACAAAAAATAGACGAATCACGTGCTATTTATAGTACAGATTTTTTACTTGAAAGAGATAATTGATGTACGAATCTTATTGTAAACATTTTTTTACATTATCACATGAATAAAATATTTAAAAAATTGTTAACTATATAAGTCGAGTAAGTTATAATAAAATTGACCTGAAAATAAATTATATATCATTAAATACAATTTTATGAAAAATTATCACGATGAAAATATACTCTTGTATCACAATATATTATTAAATTATCGTTTTTTTTTTTTTAATTAAAAAACTGATATTTGGGATCGCAAGTAAGGATGAATTATTTCTTTTCATTGCTTTCTCGTAGAGAAAGCAGTATATTGATACAAATCCTCGAAGTCAAGTTTTTTAATTTATCCGATGTTTTTGAGGTTACTTATTACAAAAATGTCGGTGTGTACGTATGCGTGTTTATGTATGTATTGGCCAAAAAATTGATTCACCATATCTCGGGAACCCCTTGACCGATTTACATGAAATTCGGTACACATATTACGTTTATATTAAGTTATGTTACATTTTTTAAGTTATTTTAATTTTAGAGAATTTTTAAATTTTAGAAAATCTTATTTTTATAGCTTTTGAATGCATTATTATTAAAAAATAATAGCATATTTCTAAAGAGCACATTTTTATCAAAATTATCTGTGTTACACGTACAAAAAGTTATATAACTAGCTTGTTAAGGGTTAAATCAGAAAAAGAAGTTAATTTTCGCATAATAAAGCGTGAGCTTTAGAGAGAGAGCAGTAGTAGTGGAAGTGAGAGCCAACACATGCAACTATTTGGAACGAGTGTGCTAAATGTTAATTGCAAACAAGCATGTTGACATCCATTTTTCAAAATTGGATGCATGAGATATTGTAGAAGAAAAGTTAAAGTTTATATTAACGGGATCTGCCTTACAAATTTATTTATTTTTCATATTTATTCGTGGCTTCCAAAAATAAAAAAATTGCGTTTTTTTCAAACTTTGGGAATTTTACACTCGAAAACGATGTATGATATAAAAAAAAGTATAAAAACAATTTCTTAAACGAGCCAAAACATACTAAAAAGTTTTTTTTTAAATAAATATTATTTTTTAATTGGTTAAAAAAAGTTTAAACAAATGCCTGACCACTTCCGGTTTTGGCAACATGCATTTTTATATTATTGGCAGACTCCTTGAACATAATTAAAAGTCGGATTGACTTCTCATAATTGATCCTACTCATTCCCCCTTGAGATGCTGCACTACAATGTAATAGCTAAAAAAGCAATTCTGTGGGGAAGTACTCTGCTAAAGCAGTTAGCAGCAGTTTTAAGGGTTGTTTTTGAAAACTCTAGACTCACATTAACTTTATTTCTTAATTTTGATATTAACGCAATGATCTACACCACGATATACCAATAGATTAATAAAATATAACTACATCGATTTTAGGGGTAGTTTATCCCCGTTAAAGGATTTTTCTGAAAAACCAGGAGACCCGTCATCTTTAGCTTTTAATTTTATTTAACATGCAATCATTTTAATTTTTTTATTTAACAAAATTTACTATTTTTATAAACAAAAAACTGTAAAATAATATAGTTTTTCATTTATAAGAGAAAGGAGTTGCTGCCTTTATGAGTAAAAGTATTGTATATATTTGTGTTGTTGAACAAAGAACAATATCCATTTGGTGTTATTCCGAAATTCAAAGTAGTTTTTGAGAAATTAAAAAAAAAAGTAAAATTAAAAAAAAAGTAGCCCATAAGACATATTGAAGGGATATTTTAAGCCCAGGTAAAGCCAAATGTATAGTACATGTCCTTCAGAAAGCTGTAGCAAGTGACTATAACCACTAATTTATATAGTGAAATGTCATGAATTTTGGGCAGTAATTTTGTATGCTATATATATGGTATTTTTTAAGTTATATATTATATATGATTTCTAGACATTTTTTACAGGATTTAACCCACGCTTGTCCCCTTAAATGAATATTTTATTTCTTTGAATCATCCGTTTCCCGAATTCAGAATCCAAAGATAAGTCGAAATTAAAAATAAAGATCATTTTGTCCAAAGAAACAGAGAAATTGTAGTGATTTAACTTTAATTTAATAGTGGATTATTACGTTAGCTTACGGAGCGGATATTTAATTGTTATATTTAATAAAAATTTTTTCCAAAATTAAAATTTTGCTCCAGACATAGTTGAGGAAAGTTATTAAAATTTATATGACAAATAGACCTCATAACCTCCTAATACTATGAATTTCCTCAACACATGCTGAGCTTTAGTTAGTAACCTACATATCTATATTTTCCTAAAATTTCAAGTTATTTCAAGCCTTTTTACTCCCGTAAACGTTGGACATAGAAAACTCAATTGTTTTCATTGTGAGTTTACAATATTAGTGTCTAATTTACTCATTTATTACATTTAATTGCATTTTGAAAATTTTACTACCATGAAGGAGGAAGTAATTATTCATTTTGTATTAGTTATTGTGATATTTAATAAAATGTCTTTTTATGCAAAATCCTTATACAGTCCTTATGAGCTATTCAAATTTCAAGTTAATTCATATATTTGTTTTTTAGTAAAAAAATCAACGATCCAAAAAACTGACTTTTCTATGTCCAACGTTTACAGGATTAAAAAGGCTTGAATTATCTTGAAATTTTATGAAACTATAGATATGTAGGTTACTGCAGCTAAATTCGTTATGCAGGTTATGAAACATATTAGTTCAAAAGATATTGAGGATTATATGTTTTAAATAAATTTATTTATGCCTGGACATAGTGTAGAAAATCGAACATTCTAAGTATTTTTTTTAAAAGTTAGAGCTCAAACAAAATGTAACAAATATAAGATGCGAAACTCATATAAATATATACATGTGAAAATGGAACACACACACACGCGCACACATACGTGCGTGTGTCTGTTATTTTCACACATGTATGTTATATATAAGCAGTTATTTTATATATGAGCAGGAACGAGAGTGACGGGATAAGGCAGCATTGGCTCAGTGGGTAGAGCATGCGCCTAGAGATCTCGGGAGCGCCGGATCGATTCTCGGCGTCTCCTTTTGTATTTTCATCCTATCGAAGACAGTCTCACCTCGTAACAAATTGCTCGACGTCGCTATACATTTTCGGCCAGTAATAATATATGACTACTCGAGCGTACGTCTTCTCACGTCCTTGGTGACCAAGAAGACGTGGTGACCATGATGGTTCATCATGGCACTCGTATAACACCTCTTCGCGCTTTTCGCGCGGTACGACAATTTTTCATGCCTCATCATCTTCAATTGATGGTGGCAAGTTTCTATCCGGGCGATAAGTGTACTATTGTCGTCCATGTGATTTGAATCGGGGTACATCTAGTGGTCTAATTTGTACCTTCTTGACTCTTTCCTGATTCTATTCGTCTTGTGTTTCATTGGCCCATCTGACCACACAAATTGGTGCCGCGCTGTCTTCGTACATCCTTGATAAGGCATCTGGTACGGCGTTCAGTGAGCCCTTCCTATGCTCCACTGTATAAGTATGTCCTTGCATTTCCAAAGCCCACCGGACTAATCTCCCCGTTGGATTTTGCAGGTTACATAGCCAGCGCAAACTACTATGGTCTGTTATGACTTTAAAATCATATCCTTCGATATGAGGTTTAAACTTCCTTATCGCCCATATCACAGCTAGGCATTCACGCTCAGTTACTGAGTAATTTCGCTCAGCCGGAGAAAGGATATGGCTAGCAAACTCTAATACTCTTTCTTCGCCGTCTAAAATTTGCATCAATACGGCTCCTAAGCTAGTATCGCTTGCATCAAGTCTGGTCGAAGTAAGACTAACACTGACACCATCGGCGCTTTAATTTTCGTAAAAGGATCTTGTGCTTTATTTCACTCATATTTTCTTCCCTTCTTGGTCAATGCAAAAAAAGGTTCAGCGATGCTCGCAAAGTCTTTTAAAAACTTGCGCTAACATGATGCCATTCCTAAGAATCGGCTTAGTTGTTTCAAGTTTTTAGGTACCGGATAGTCCACCACTGGGGCTCTCTTAACTGGATCAGGCCGAAACCCATCCTGATTGACTAGGACGCCTAGGTACTTGACCTCACTTTGGCAAAAGATACTTTTCTCATGATTGATGATAAGTCCTGCATCTTTCACCCTTGTCCAAGACCTTTTCGAGATACTTGAGATGTTCCTCGAATGTCTCTGTGACAATAATTATGCCATCGAGGTACGAATAACCGTATGGTTGAAGTTCTGGTCTGATTAATTCATCGATTAGCCTCTGAA
This sequence comes from Muscidifurax raptorellus, assembly GCA_020010945.3. Lineage (NCBI taxonomy): Eukaryota > Metazoa > Arthropoda > Insecta > Hymenoptera > Pteromalidae > Muscidifurax > Muscidifurax raptorellus. The sequence continues at coordinate 2,945,497 of JAHUUD020000007.1, forward strand.
ACGACGCTCCAGCATAGGCTAAACCAAAAGGCATGCGCTTAAACTGGCAGAATCTGGAAGTAACTTTCTGAAAGTCAACGCAGAAACGAAATTTTCCGTTCTTATCGCGCACCAAAATCACTGGGTTTAACCAACCACTCGTAGATGGTTCGATAATGCCCGCCTCCAGCATCTCATGTACCTGGCGGTGCATTTCTTCCTCCATCACCCTCGAGAATGGGTAGTACTTCTGATTTATGTGCCTAGTAGTACCAATAGCGCATTCGGCTGGGCTGGTTTCACCCTAGCCAAAAGTCTGTTCAGTCTAACGCGTTCTTCCTCCATAATCTCCGCTAAACCTATTAAGGCTATGTTGAGCACTCCCGTAACTCCAAGCGTTGCCAGTTGAAGCTGCACTATTTTCTTCTCGCAAATATAACACTCCTTCGTTTGGGTCGTGTAATGCATCAAAGAGTCTGCCAAAGTTTGCCCCAACTAGGCATCTCTCGACAGCATCTGGCATTATTGCTACAGTCACTTCTCTCTGAACTCCCTCGACTTCAAACGGTAGGTCTCCTGTACCCACAATCGTTGGATTCTGTCCATTGGCGCATTGTGCTTTTCGACCTTCGCACGGGCGTGTCTTGCGCTCACACGCGCTGGCTATTTGAAAATTTAGCGTGCCCATTACCGTCAACGCCGCTCACGGGACATAGAGTGCTCGCACTAGGAATTTTTCATTTCCAACTTTTACCCAATACCGTGACTCATCGCCATTCAGATTGGGTTGCGCCTCGTTGCTAACTTTGGCTAGCATTTCGATCGTCCGATCGAAATCATCAGACGAGGCCTGGCGCGCCGAACTTGCTCCAATCCCATGCGGAGCCGTCCTCAGAGATATAGGGGCCTCACCTACGCCTCCTTGACGTTTACCAACTGGTGCTTGCAACTCCTTGCGATGTGCCCCTTTTGACCGCAGTTGCAGCACTCCACGTCGCGGTAGATGTCCGTTCTCTTCTCGCTGGGGCTTTTCAACTTATCCCCAGCCTTGTGACTTTCCTTTCTTAGCAGGCTAGTCTCCGTATCGTTTTGCTTCAAACTTTTGCTTCGCCCTCGGCTGGTACTACGGTATACTTTTCGTCGCTGTGGCGACCTCGTCGGGAATTTATTTTAAAAAGCCTTTTTAAATCGCTCGTCGAACAGGCGATTTATGGCTGCTATGCTCAGCGGCTCTTCCTCCGTTACCTCATGTCCCAAAGCCCGCTACCTTGGCCTTGGCGCTAGAAGGACAGGGACCTGCCTTGTACGCCAACTCGGGCAACAATGTGGCTGCTGGAGGCGGTGGGAGTCCTTTCACTGTAAAGTTCTTTTTATAGTAGGCAGTACATTGTATTAGATCACATCAAGCTGTTGTGATACGCTAGGCCTCGGCAACATCCTGCGCATAATCCCTTGCAGGCTCATGATATAGACACGTATCAACTCATCTGGCCCTTGTATGCGTACCTGTGCCTCTGCTTGAAGCCTCTGCTGGTATCCCTGAGTTTTGCCGAACCATGTCTTCAAGAAAAAACTCTTGCCAGCTAGCCGATCCTCCAGTCTCATCAACGCGGTTCAACAACCATTCGTAGGCGTAACCGGCGAATGCCTCCTGTAGCGCAGCTAACATATGTTCCTCTGTGAGATCGTTCAACCTCTGCACTTCCGCCATTTTCTGAATAAAGTGCTCGATGTTCATGCTGGAATCGCCGTTGAGCCGGACTGGCCATTTTCCGAATACACTTCCGGCCGCTCTGGACGAATTGTGAGAGGACGTTATACCACTTGTAGTGCTTCTACTACCAGGCACGCTACTCGTCTCACCTGTAGCGTTTTTACTCCTCCCAGCCCCTTCCAGGGATTGACGTCCAGCGCCCCTTGCCGGTAACGTCGTTGTGTTAGGCGGCGGCGCTACTGGACTGGCCTCCTACTGCACGTATCTTGAAAATCGACCCTTGACGGGGGTAGACTGCCTCGCGCCCTGGGCGTTGGCTTCGGAGGAGCTGAAGTTTGTTCTACTCTCGTACTCGAAGCGGCGTTAGCAATCACGTAAGGAGGTTCAAGTCCTCGCTATGCCGGTAATCGGAGCAGAAACGAGAGTGACGGAATAAGCCGGCATTGGCTCAATGGATAGAGCGTGCGCCTAGAGATCTCGGGAACGCCGGATCGATTCTCGATCCTGGCGTCTCCATTTGTGTTTTCCTCCTCTATCAGCCGCTCCAAGGCTGCCCAGCGGTGGCGAAAGGCCGTCCCGTACTGGAGTACGACGCTATCGAAGCGCCTAAAGGCCTCCCGCGCCAGTTTGCGAGCCTCCAGACTCGCCTCGATCGCCTCCTCGATCCAAGGCCGTACCTCGGCCCACACCTTCTTTACCTCAGATGAGATATTATCGGAAGCATGAGCTGGTGGTTGTGGTGCCACTGGCCGGGCGGACTTCAACCGAGCCGAGATAAGCAAGCCTGCGAAACGCAGGCGGCGTAGCGGAGCCTTACCGACTTCCTCCGCCAGTTGAATGACGGTGGTCCTTGGGGGCGTCAGCAGAAGCTGGTCCTGCCGAGTCTCTGTGGCCCAATCCCTTTTCGGTTAGTCCTCCTCCTCGGACCGTTGGTCGTGGTCCAAACGCTCGTCCTCCGCCACGATGGCGTCGGCCGGTAACCTCGTCCTATGCCGTCGAATCCATCCTGAACCAAAAATTCAGATTACTCTGCCTACCTCGCACGTTTGCGTGAGCCCTTGAGCCGACAAGGTTTTCACTTAACTGTACCTTTCCCACTAGTGTCTGTCGACAGCTGTACGGGCACCGATAGAGGCTCGTCTCGGACCTCCCGAGGCCTACCACGCGGCCTGGTCTCCGGCCGCCCTGAGACTGACTCTTCTGTCCGCTGCGCAGCGACGCGTTGCCCCCGCAACCTACGAGGGGACAGGGTCGAGTCTTCTGCGTCGTCGCATTGATGCTCCGCGGTACGCTGTGGAGTACTTACACTTCCACTCTGGTCATCTCCAGAGCCGTCTTCGCTCGATCGCAGTTCCCGTCGCGTGTTTGCTCTCGCACCCATTTTCCTAGGAATTGGAATCTGTTTCCAATCGGGATCCGTTTCCAATCCGAATTTCCGGTTTCGGTATCCTCTTCTCGAGATATCGTCCTCGCCGGATAAAATCGTTTGAGTTGGCTTATATGGACCAAATCTATCACATGCCCCTCCTCGTCCTTCAAACGATACATGTTGGTGCCCAAGACATTTATAATTCTGTAGGGTCTAACATATGGGGGAGCGAACTTGGTTGACCGTTTATCTGCTGCGGAAAACACCCCGACACACATTATATAGCATATTTACGAATCCACTGATTAATTATTATTTTTTGGCCTTTTTAGTCACTAGCCGTAGGATATCTCAGCATACAGATAATCAAATGATTTGAAATTTTAAGACAAGCTTCACTATAATTATTTGTCCCGACTAAGTGGAAGACATTTCTGAAATATATTAATTTTAAACAATTAGCTATTTATATATTGATATTACTGGCAATTTTTAACATATATTACATGTGTACTTATAAATAACATTTACTTGTAACTTACCTTTCTCAATTCCGTTCCATTTAGTTTGTGCGGACATGCTTATCAAAAGTTTTTCCTAAAATTTGAAGTCGATCGGTCATCCGGGTCTTGAGGTATCATGCAGCAAGTGACCAAGAACCATAAAAACTCCAACAATGAGAAAATTCACTTTCAAGTCAATACATGAAAATCATCTCATTAAACTCAGTAACAGTTGCACAAACTATTCAGCGTGCTTTTATTACATTGTCACATTCTAATATAATCACAAGAATCGTATCTTAAAGCTAGAAATGAAATATAAGTTATTCTTATCAATTTACATTATTAGTATATTGTGCAACTAGAGGAGGGGGGGGGGGAGGTATAAGCCTGCAGAGCTCTCGACACCCACTCGTGCTAAAAACATCATCCTCGCTAGAAGTAGCCACTCCCCCCTTGTTGCACACTGTACTTTTTATGAAAAGTGCATGAATAGGCCATTTCCATGCATTTGAAAGGAATGAACAATTCAATGAATTCTCAAGGTATAACAAATTTGCCTTTTTTTGTTAGTTAATTAATTTGATATATATATATATATATATATTTATTTATTTATTTATTTATTTATTTATTTATATATATATATGCTACAGAGTGAGGAAAGGATTTTTTCCTCGCAAGGGAGTAATTTTTTCCCACTGCTACGGAAGACTCGATTTTTTATTCATTTTACATGCATGGGAAGTGGACTTTTTCATGCACGTATGGTGAAAATATATTACCTTAGTTAAAATTTTTGTTGCGACTTACTAATATTTAACTGAATATAGGCAGTCTATAAGCATGCAAAAACACAGTAAATAATCCCTTTGGAAAGCCAATATCATGATGTTGATGGAAAGCCAGTATCCTTGCTGGTAACGAGTGCACCTAAAATAAAAAGATGATCACTCACGAAAATTTAAAATCGATTGCATTTTTTAAAACTCAAACTACAAAACGATACTCAAAAAATGACCATTTTTCATAAATTTTAGCTATAAATAGTTTTTAATAGGAAAATTTCATGAATAAACAACTGATTATGAATATATTTAGGATCGTAAATAACGTACGTAATAACGTACTGTCTACCTTTACTGCTGGTTTAAAATATTAAAATTTTAATAAATACTATTTTTCAGGTTTACTGCTCAAAATTGTAAAATATTTGTGGGAGAACAACATTCTTTCAAATGAAGCCTTTCTAGCTTGGGAACAAAATGACGATCCAGCGGAAAGAGAAGGAAAATCCGTAGCGGTGCTATCTCTAAAGTCATTTTATATTCCGTTAAAAGAAGTAGAAGATATATCAAGTGGAGATGAAGCGTGAAATACAACTCTGTATTTTTGTTGATTTCTAGAAATGTACATGATATTTCTTGTTTAATGAGACCCAGTTTTTTTGTTATATTTTATGCCTTTAAGTGACAAAGTTATTATAAGACTTAAATTTCGATAAATGTCATAAATTGGAAAGAGGCCAAATCACAGGTGGTTTTTGAATATAAATATAATTTACAGTTAGCAAATATTAAAGCAAATGTGCAGAAGTACGTGTAATATATAGCCTAAACAAGTAAGGAGTAAAGTAAATAAATAATTTACTTATTCTAAAAATGGATGAACATTAACGTACAAGTTTATCAGTCGTATTTGAGATACGCTATACATAATGGAAATAAAGATTTACTAATAATTAATATGATATACAAATAAAGACATAAAGAAATGATATAGAATTGAATAAGAATGGTTAAAAGTTTAAATAAAATGAAAGAATCTAAAATTTGTTTGTCTATTATTATAACACTTCCCTAATTTTATTTAAGTATGTTTGTATACGTATATTTTTTTTTGTCTCGGAGATATATATGTAAAGGGAAAATTTCGTATCGACCCGATCCCAAATGTCAGTCACGTGACGTAACACAAATCACCTTCAATGCTTTGGCAGGAAGGGTTCAGTTTTCGCCCCTGAAAATGGGGTTAATAGTAGCATATTTTTCCTGCAAACCCAATTTGCGGGCCAAAACTAAAGTTCAGATAAATTTTTTTTAAATTTCAAATAAAATTTTCAAAAACGCGGTTGCCTTATTTTTAGAGACAAAAAATGGCCTCGGTCGAAGTTGGATTACATGAATACTATATGGAACACGGGACGAAAGTAGCAGATTTTTCTCGCTGGTGAGGTTTACTGCCTGAGCAAGAAGATTTTTCCCACGGGTGCTTGCTACCCGAGTAAAGTAAAATCTCAATAGTTGGCGTAAGCAGTACGGTTTTAAAGTAGAATTAATATTATGACATTTACCATATATTCCAACAGAGGCCTACTTAAATTTATCAGGATTCTTTACAGAAATAATATTATTCATGTAGTGAGTTTGCGTTTCTATTATTTAAAATTTTAGCTTATCTATGCTTTTAGTTAACATATCAACTAAATTAAATTTCGAATCTATCGTGTTAATATTAATTATTCCATTTTCATAGTTTTTATGTATGTAGTGATATTGAATTTTGATAACAATCTAAATAATTTATGATGTACTCAATATCTGGCCATAATTTGCCTATTAGATTTCTATATTTTGTGTTTTCGTTTGTTTACTAGCTTGAAATTTTTCGATATTGGATAGTCGATTGTTAATGATTTATTCATATAGCAATATATTGAAGTGTGTCTACAATATTTATTATATTTTAGTTTTAATCCTATCCACACACTCACACATAATATTTAGTCATGAACGATCTATTTCTTTAATATTAACGACGCGCAAGCGTCTGTCAAAATTTAGATTGGAAAATTTTAGTCTATAAAATTGTCGCATCCGTATCCATATTCGGCATCCCGATCACGGAGTGTCGCTGAAGCGTGGCTTGGAGACGTACGGAAGTCTTCCGAATGATGTATGCTGTCTCCTGCTTTGCTTCTCTTTCGCTACGTTACTGCGTTGACACTTTTTGCACTTTTTTCATTAGGAGCAGCTTCGTACATGCGCTTCTAGATAGCGGAGGAGAAAGTGTTTTAGGTTAACAAGATTCTTGGCTATATGATTTTTTGTGGCTTTGAATTCTAGCTATACTTTTTATGTGAGAAACTTTCGCGAAGATGTATTTGAAATAAAGATTTTGAACACAGCTACGGTATAGTTGTTACACCTCCCCCTCCCCCTTGAAAATGTTTATCGTGCTCTACTAACATCGGAATCTAGGTGTACGGGTACTATTGATGGTCTCACACTATAGAAATAATACGATATGAATCATTGATTTATGTATTTGTAATTTAAGTATATTCATTTGTTAGTCTTTATCATTATTTGCGCTCGAAGTGTATATGGATTTGAAAAAGGGTCTATGAAATCAGTATGGTCCGGGTATATTACGAGAATATTACAAAATGTTTTATTGTTTGAATTCGTCCATATGAAAATTTTTAATTAATTAACTGATCTTATATTGATTTTAGGAACTATTGGACATGCTGGTTTTATTTCTAAAAACTAATTTAACTTAATTTTTTGAACATACCTAATTCTCCTTCCGTTAGGTCCTCTTCCGTTATTATGGAGTCCAATAGCGTTGGCGATCCTTTTGCACTTGGTTGATTTACATCGTCGTTGCAAAAGGTAATGTCGGGTCTTAATTTTTGTACAATAAGTTTTTCCACCACGTTTGTGCACACGATCCTTGTATGCATTTTATACATTTTTTGTATGGTCTTCGATTTTACTGTTGTATACATTTTTGCCGCACACTGGGTTATGCGTCTGTAACTTGCGGTTCCTTTTGCTAGATGTCCTAGAGGTGCTCATAATATAGGTTTATTTTCTGTCTTCAAATTTTAGACGAAACCCAAGCATTACAGGAACGGGGTTTTACTCCCCTGACCTTTAATTAGTACTTTAACTATGTGGTCCAGGGGTCTGAATTGTATGAACTAGGCAATAATTGTCTTTAGATATATTTAGTGATGTCAGCATGCATAGTCGCAATCCAGCACTGTCGCCCTGTTGGGGTCCTCTATGTTTAGTTTCTTCTTTCATCTGGTTCTGTTAATAAGTTGGAGAGTTGCGGCTGATATAACTTCTAGTCTTTTAGCTCTAACGCCTTTTTAAGATTTGAATTCGAGTCGTATGCCACTGTAGCACAACCTTTATCAAGTCGATTGGTTTATCTATGAAAGTGCACGATCCAATATTGTAGAATAAGAGTGCTACCTTCTCTTTCGGTTCAATGTATTCTACTGTTGTGTATTTGTTGTTACTGTTGCTAGTTTCGTGGTCTTTGCATTTGGTGTTGGTATTCGTTACTATGCTTTGTTTCAGGGTCGGAATTTGTGTTGCCGAGGATCTCTAGCTGTAAGGCAGACACTCAGTCGTCGAACTGAAGCCACCACCCACATTGCACTCTTATCTACTCATTTTTTATAGTAAGTAGAAACCCGTGACGTATGTACAACATATTGATCGATCTCAAAGTAAGCTCTGGTTGCGTCCACTATATCCCTGTTAAAAAAATTTACATGAAATTTTATGTAATAATTTTTAACATTTACATGAAAAAGTTCACATGTATCATTTAAAGTGTAAAAGTTTACGTAAAATTTTATTATTTAAATGATAGATATGAAAACTTTTTATAACAGAAATTTTTGTATAGTTCACTATGAACTATCGTATTTTTCAAGTTCCTCGCGTGTGAATTTTACTGGTTCTAAATTGCGGAGCGTTCTCTTGTCTATTTTCATGTTTCCTTGACATGTTATTATCAACACATCATCGGAAGGTCTGCCCTTTCTTATTATCTTGTCAGAGTATGTTAAATACTCGAATGTGGAATCTAATTGAGTAACTGATTTGCTTGAAGAAGTTAACTCTATTGCCACATGTTCCCTAAGTTTTAATGCTTTATTCAGATGGTCGTTGTTATCGCATGTATAGAAATATTTCAGATTAAAATGGTCGTTTTGACTCATTTATTGTCATCATTAACAACTTGTTCCATGTATAAGGTATGTGTCTTGTATATAGTTTCATAATTGCGTTTGTGTTTTTATGTGTGTTTGTTTCAAGTGTGTGTATCATGAGTTATTATAAATGAATTGATGCATTTCATTGATTTATTAGCCATTTATTTTAATATTGATTCTCAATCTACACTCATTGAATTAGTATCCAAATTGATATCGAAGTCGTCTTCTAGATGGGTTAAAAAGTATGTGTACGTCTCGTTCATGTGTATTTTTAGATTTGTTGTCACACATTTGTTTGTTTGTCACCGTTTTATTGTCGAGTGCAGTTAGAACAATTGGTACGGAGTACGTTTTCTATTACTTCTTATTGTATATCTCTCATTGGTCTTCCAACTGCTTCAGATGCGCTAAAGTTTTCTTTATCTCCTGTGTCACGGGTACTTTTTCGACCAGATCCAAGTTTGTTTCATCGTTCATTTGGTCTTCGATATGGTTCCATGCCATTGCATTGGTGGTGGAATGAACCAAATGGTCTGTATTTCAAAATAATTTTTCGAGTGCTTTCTTGGTTCCACGAACGTTGACTTGTAAATGGGGTTACTTTTTATACGTACTGTTTTGGTATATTTTTTCTTGAAATATTGCACGTATTCGTAGGATAGATATCTTTTTTTGTCGCGTACTATTTAATACGACATTGTACCAAATTTAACTAAGTGATTTTTAGATCATTTGTACACGATGTTTCCCTTTCGGTTCTAAAGTTAAGATGTTTTTGCTTTTCGACTCGTATCTATGGTCCTGTATTGATTGCAATTCTTGTACAATGATGCCTAAGGTTACTTCAATATTGCAAAACATTGAGAACAACTGTCATTTTATGTTTCTTTGCTGTAATAAAATTCTATTGTTAATGAGTGTGATTGATGATAAATAATTCGTATTTATGTACAAGTTCTCCATTAGTGATTGCATTCGGCTTCTCACATGAATTTCTTTTTGGGTAGTATCGGTAAATTGAGGCTAGATGATTGAGGTCTATTGGCATTGTCGACTTTTGACTTTGAAGTGCGGGTAACTTTTGTGAAACTGTCTCGGCTGTTTAATTTTGCATATCTGGATTATTACAATTGTCTTTGTCATTTTTTTTAGAGCAGGGCATTATCATTCTATATTTCATTCCCATGATCAAAGCTATAAATCCTATTATCATTGTGCGTTGAAAGGTGAGACCACCATACAGTCAACTGTTTGTATGATTCGTCTGGTGTGTTCTTTTACTTCTTTCAGTTCATTCATTATTTGGTATCGGAATTTTGGTTGGGTGAGACCTGCTTTGAGTCCGACTACTTCAATATTTTGGGGTCCCAGAAGTGGACAATTGTAGGCATAGTAGGCTCTTATGCATTTTGTGTCTGATTCTTCTATGAATTTATTGTATTTCTCTTCGACAGAACTTATGGCAATATATTTGTATGAGGGCACTATGAAGGCTAGTCCAATGACGCTATTATTCTTGTTCTATGGTACAGCTATCAAAAATGGTTTGTAAGTTTGGGATAGGTTTCGTTCGACTAAGGGTACGTATAGTACTGCGATTGTTCTTTCATTCTCATAAATTGCATTAACTTTCGACATTTTAGTGACTTTTTTATTTTAAGGATGTTGCAAGAAAATTTTCTCTCGGATAATTCTGATCTATCGAGGTCGTATGAGCCAGAAATTTATTATGCTAACATTTCTGCAAGCATAGTTGCTTCATTCATCCGAAATGATCAACTGAGTTTGGTTGAATCGAAATTGCGGGGTGAAAAAATTGTCTAATAATAAATAAAAAATTATTTTATTAAAAAGAAAATAAATAAGAAAAATACCATGAAAAAAATGAGATGGCAGAAGCAACTCAACAATTCGTATCGCAACGGTGCTAAGGATGTTGAACGGAGATGATAGACAGACTCCAAACCAGACTGGCAAGCGTAATTTGAAGGAATAGGAACTGAACTCTGTACCGTGTAACATGGTAAATTCTTGGGCTTTAAAAAATGTTAACCAATTAATTAAGTTATATTTTTAATGTAGATCACCACATTAAAATCACTTACACGTGGCAGAATTTATATGGCGTCAAGCCGCGCGATCTCACCTGGCTACGATAGAGACTCTCACTCCAAGTGGGGGATCACTATACATCATTTACACACGGAAACATAGTTTGCACACTCGTTTATTTAAATTAAAAGGGATTACTCGAATAGTCACGGCGACGTCTTGGTATTTATAAATTTATAATCAGCGATACACGAAGACGCTCTCACGCGAGAACTACGTCACACGTTCCGTCTGTAAACCGCTTTAATAATCGACACGATTCTTTGAGTTAAATAGTTATTTGACTTGCTACGAACAACTGCAGGCAAACTTTCTTCCTCTCGTACTGCTATGTCTCGCTCTCTGTGAAACCTTCTGCCGTAAAACTATAACGTGCGATTAATATTCTTATGTGCGAAGAGGGTAGGGTACTCGATGTAGCTTTCTTTGCGTCTAGAATTTAAGTGGACGAGGCTATGGCTGCAACTTAGCCCCGAGGTCCTGCGCTCGTCAACTATCTCCTTCTAATTGGTCAAGACATTGGTCCGCTTCCCCCTTCTCATTCTCTGGCTGTTATTATTGTCGGGGGTAGGTGAACACCTGCCTCATGATTGCTTCACGGAGGATCGACGAGAGGTCTTTGGTTTCCTCCAGGAGATGTAGGGCCTCCCGCACCTCGCACCCCAATCCTGCAGGTTCTCCTGTGCCTGATTTATGTAACCTCGGTCTGAAACCGACCTCATAGCAGATCTCCCCCGAGTTGCCTCTTTTACTTCGACGGGTGCTCGAATTGGCACGACAAGCACATGGAACCTCGTCACGGCTGGGTGCAGTCACAGATTCTCTATCCTCAGATGACCGGCAGTAATTTCTGCATAAGCTATGTACGTGTAGCACCTACATCTCTTTGCTCCTCAGGTACAACTAGTTTCCAACCATTGTCTCCAAGGACGGTAAGGTTCAGTGATGGATCATTCTCATGTCTGTGTAGATGTCAGGAGTTTCTTCCACCTCTTTCAACCTGCATAAGTACTACGTGTCTCTGGTCTCGGCTATGGCTGGTATCTCAGTCTCGTATAACCTTGATAGCACAATGTGTTCTTCTATTTCCGATGAACGGTATCAAAATCTTATTGTTGTACCTCAAGTGCCCACCCAGCTAGTCGTCCAGAAGGATCTTTAAAGGACCGTAGCCAACAAAGTACACTGTGATCCGTAATTATGGTGAAGTGTGTAACGTGGTGAATTTTTCCTTTAGACTTCTAATTCTTGGTCGCAATCCCATGTTCAATAAATCAGAAAAAACGTGAGAACCGAGTTTTTATGGTGCCAGGTTCCCACTGCTCTGCTCGGCTAGACTCAGCTTCAGAGACCTGCTTCTTACGTATCGTGAACAATCAAAGGATCTGGCAGCAAGATTTCGACGTAAATATATTTGAGTCTCGCGCACTGACTCATCTGGTCATTAACAATAATAATCGATATTTATTTTTACCTTGACTAGCTACAAGAGATAACTTCTTTTCTCTCGTACTGATGTACCTCGTACTCTGTAAATGTCCGAAAATACTCTTTACAAACTCTAAATTTGTTACATCAGAGGGATAATTGTTGTTGCTAGCTGTCGATCCGGTATACAAGTCATACATCACTGTGTATACAACACTATCAATCATGAATGCCAACAAGAAAATTATCCTATCACAAACTCCTATCATCGCGCATGCTTGACCGCAACAATGAATCTCGGTGCCAAATTCTAATACAGTATTTCCATCGATGGCATACAAATACTCATTTGTCCCTAATTACATTAATTTACATTCATCTTCCTCCATAATTAAGAATAGTTTGCAATTACTTAATACCAAGTGCATGTTAGTGAGCCAATGTTAATAAGACTTGACTTTTCTCCACTTTCGTGCCTTCACCCGACCGCGATTATCTTTTCATTCACTCCGCCATCTCACTCACACACACACGCATGCATGGCGCGAGCAGTGGTAACGTCTTACTGACTTCGCTTCGGCTGGCCTTCCTCCTAGCGCTATCGTTTTGCTATGCCGACGGCAATCATGTGTTGGCGACGCTCTCCTCTTCCGGCACGTGGAACGTGGCAGTCAAGAAGGCGACTGCTCTGACTCGATTCTCACTGCGCTGGTCAAGGTAAAGCTTCGCGCATCGTCTGCTGCCTCTACAGCTTGACACCTGGCCTGTCTGGCCGTAACTCCTCACTGGAAAACCCCCGAAATAACTATTTTTATAATTCACTTATTTAGAGGTTAGGTGCTGACCAGAGTGAGGCTAAAATGTACACTCGAAGGTTACCTCATCGCAACTGATACCCTTCAATATATAGTCGTAACTTCTTGATCGACCAAATGAGACCGAGACATTCCTTTTCTGTAGTTATATAGTTATTCTCAGCAAGGAAAAGAACTTAACTTATATACACAATTGGATGCTCACCGCCCTTAAGCTCTTAAAGAGATTCGTAAAATCAGGTCTGGCTAAAACTGGTGCTTGTGTTAGTGCTTTTTTCAATTTTTCCAATGCGAGTTGTTGCTCTTCTCCTATTTCCACTTCAAATTCTTCCTTAATAATTTCGCCAACGGGATTATGATCTTTGAGTCCCCTGTGTGAATTGTGCGTACCAGCTTGTCATTCCCAGAAATCTTCGTCACTAGTGGACGTTTCTAAGTGCTGGACAGTTCAATACCGGGGTAACTAGTTTGATCTATTCTTAACCCATCTTTATTCCGGATAAATCCCAAATATCTTATTTAGCTAACACATAATTGGTATTTCTACGGGTCAATCGTTAATCCGGCCGCAACTAACTTTTTCAAGACATATTCCACCCATTCCTTATGATCTTGAAAGGTGTTAGTGGCAATTACAATGTTAGCAACATATCGACCAAGCGCTGCGTTATCATGGGGTCATTAACCAAACTGAATGGCATTCTTCTTACTGCTTTCTTGCTCTTAAGGCTGCCTATTTCTTACTGCTTTCCTCGCATTTCGATCTGGAAGTAAGCTTGCCATAGGGCAATCTTACTGTCATCATAAGTGCCTTGCTCTCCACAGGCCATCTAGGATTGCATTCATGTATAATCTACACACGATCTTTCTTCACCTAACTCCGCACTAGAACAAGTTGGCTGTAATAACCACTAGCTGACCTTCCATTACTCCCAATCTAGTTTGTTCTCGAGCTCCTTTCTGGATGGCCTAAATTTTTTCGGTGATCTCCGTTGATATTTTTATCTCACAGGTTCATCGCTGGTTAGCTGGATATGATGCTCGGTGAGGTCAGTATAGTCAAGTACGTTGGGGAGAACTCATGTAAGATGCTGTCCACAAGTTCTTCGATTTGAGTTCTCTCGTCCGTACTGATCTCTGAAATCTCAGCACACGCAGCAACTACCTGCTCGCTCTGTTTAGGTCCTGGTTATTGAATTTCCTTCACTCTCCACTGTTTGCTCGCCACTGCCCTCGGTAGTCAGTATCAATTTTAAATGACGCGAGGAAATCTTTTCGAGCACAGAGTCATTGCTTAGTCTTTAACAGATCTGACCACTATGGTGGCATCAATGCCTTCCAACTCTATTCTAATATTCAAAAGGCCCAATACGTGCGATACCCATCCAATGACAATCTGAATGGATACTCGAGCTTGTATGAGCCTGTCTTGCAATCTTGTCGCAGTGGTTAGTTCAACTAGAAGAATCTCGGCCCCAGAGACGAATAAAGCACGATACGTCACTCCTCCAAGAACCACTTGCACATAGTTTCTGTTATCTACCTTGGCAGCTGCAGCTTGCAACTCCCATTCATTGACCCCCTTGATTAATTCTCGGAGATTAGATTCACTTGCTACTGGCTTCTCTATAAGAGAGAATTCTGCCGCGCCTGTCTCGTCCTCAATGACGGGAGTGCTGCTAAGGAAATCTCTCCCTACTTCTTCCAGTAGTGGATCCAGTGTTATCTCCAATCTTTTTAACTCCAATATTCTTTCCTTCACCCCCATTAAGTCCACAATTTTCTCTCTCCGCGTAAACCATGGTTTCTTTAATCAACCCGCTGGCCTATATTAAGGTTGGCACTGGCTGATAAAGAAATTCTTCTGGCTCTTCACTAAAAATTATTATCTTCAATATGCTGATTTTGTTGGTGTTAGATATCAGCTCGCCAGAGATTGTTGCTTTCACTTTCGTTTCCCCGAAATCTGAAGGTTCAACTAATTGTTTAGAAACTTCGTCTAGGTTACCGTCTCTGGGTCCAATTACTTTCGATTTTTCCCTCTCTTTAAGTTGTTGAATTGGAAGCCTAGGCCCCTGGGAAGTTCCCCCATGGTTAACTCCCAAAATGCTATTTACATTAACACAGTTGGGGAAATTTGTGAATACTTCACCGGCTTGTCTACAAACTTTACACTTGGGCGTGAATTATCGATAATTAGGGCAGCTCGCTGATCTCTATCCTCTTTGCTTGCAGTTATAACATTATATCTGAGGGCACTTCGCTGCTCTATGTCCCCCTTGCTGGCAAGTATAACAAGTTCCGACAAATTGGTTAACTTCAGCCAAGGCATTGTTCAGATTAGATCTTGAAAATCTCTGACTTTCAGTGCTAAAATTACTTAGGTTAAAGTTGGAATAACCTGGTGGTCGATTGGCGTTCTGCCAATTTTGAAATTGGTCTTCAATCTGAGTAAAACTGCAATTCAAACTGAGGTTTGTGCACCGGCTGTATTAATGTTAGAAGTCTATGAGGAGCTTACGAATTACTCTGTCCTTGAATTGGCGACGGAGCAAGAGGCTGCGCCTTTACTTGCTTCTTACGGTTGCTGTTGATGCTAGATGTTTGTTTAGGTGGTAGGTTTCCTACGGTCGCAATTTCACCCACTTCGTTTACTACTGCCACCTTTGGTTTCTATTTGTTGCCGAACGTTGCACGTTGCAGCTGAACGCAGAGTCTAACCGCGGGGATGGAACATATCTGGCATCCTGTTCCATATGCTGCTCTAAAATTTGACAAAATTTCCTAACGGCATCGAAGGTCCTTCTTGCGGCGAATTGCTTTGCAATACTCTAGCAGCTATCTTTCAGTTAGGAGCCGACTTTCCTCCCGTCGGGGCATGGAAATTTTCAAATAGTCCGCAATATATTTGTAATCGGTTATGTAAGCGACAATTTTTTCTTCTTTGCCTTGAGTACGATGTAAGAATTCATCCATGACATCGTTCTGATATATAAGTATTACATACTACCGCTTGAAGGCTTTTCTAAATTTTGACCAAGATCTCTCTTCTCCGTGTGGTACCACGTTCTCGCCTTTTTGGTTTAGGTGTATTGTAGCACAGCCATTATATCTAGACCTCTAACTTGGAGGCTTTCCTTGTAGTCATCCGTTTCAGACAGAAATTCCTTCAGGTCTGGGGTCATTTGTCTTGGGTGTTTTGTCATCCTCTGGCAATGTTTTTGGCGGTCAGACTTTAATTTTTTATGCTTTCTTACAGTCAGCTATTGCAGAAGATATTTACTCTTCTGACCATTAACCTCTTCTAACACCTTTTTAATCAACTCCACGACCTCGTCGATCTTACTCTGGATAACAATGTCTTTTAACTTAACCGCTTCGTTGGTAGGTTTTGAACTCATCCGAGTTTGAAGAGAAGGCTTCTTTCTGGGGATTCTATGTGAGTTTGCCTTGGATGGGTTGATTTATTGATCGGAGGTATCACCTGAGTCTCTTAGGTTTTTTCGTTTTTTTTTCATATGTATTTCGCAACTGTAGCTAATAGGGTCTAGGCTCAGGATACGATAGCTTAGTCGGACTACTGTGTAACGTCGTCGCGTGGTGTCGTTAACTCATACGCCAGTTTGTCATTTTTAAGACATTCTTTTAGACTTCGCTTTAGAGAACTTTCTCGATTCTCGCTATTATTTCTTTTTTTTCACGTCGGATGGGAGTCGTGGACATTACGAGACAACACGCAGATGTGTCGTCTTTACAATATAGAATTTAATTGATTTAAAATTATAGATCAGGAAAATGTAAAAAAGAAAAGAGGATTCTCGGGAATCTTTAACAACGATTCCGGTACGAACTGCTCGTATATCGAATGATATCATTGATACATTCAAATAAGCTATTATGTGTCTGAAAGAACATGAAATGGCCCAGTTTTTCTCACAGTATAAATAGGATCGATTGCTCCGTTCGATAGCAAAATGGCGATTTTTGGAAAATAATTAATATCTTAAAAACTAAATATTCAAACTTGTTGATAAAAATTATGATAATACATAATGCTAAGACATATGCACTGATAAAGTTTTAAGTTATTTTATCGATTATTTCTTATGTGAAAAATAAAAAACTGAAAAATATACATTTTTAATCCATCTACAAATTTTGAGAAAATATTTTTTGGTTATCAAGTTATATAGATTTTTTCTAAGTATACCACTCATTGTATCTAAATTTATTACAAATCATTTATTATTTTGCTTCGTCTTAAGAGGAAGCTTTGAAATAGTAAAATTTTGAGTTTTGCTAAAACTTCGTAGAAATGTCTTTTTAGAAAATGTCTGTGCGGATGGCTGTGTGTGTGTGTACATATACCGACATGATGCTGGAACGACTCTACCGATCGTAATCAAATTTGTCATGTATATATGTTTTCTGATTCTGTATTCAGGGAAATTTTTTTTATAATTCTGACCATTTTTTGGTCATGTTATAGCCATTTTTCGATTTTGGAAAAAATATTTTTGCCTTTTTTTAATGATATGATCTATACAATATATTAACATCATAATTCATTAAAATAATATTATCTGAAAATCGCCTAACGTAAATTTTCCAAA
Organism: Muscidifurax raptorellus; assembly: GCA_020010945.3. Classification (NCBI taxonomy): domain Eukaryota; kingdom Metazoa; phylum Arthropoda; class Insecta; order Hymenoptera; family Pteromalidae; genus Muscidifurax; species Muscidifurax raptorellus. Next base: position 2,963,053 of record JAHUUD020000007.1, read on the forward strand.
ATCAAAATCTGTACACGTCTAGAGGTTGAATTTTGACTGTTGCACTAGTTGGGATTTTTTCACATTAACAATGTTGTTGCTTGGCATTGTTTCCTCTATAACTTTATCGCAATGTCCACTGCAGGAATCAATTAGTGGTACAGTATTAGGTCTTACATTTGGATAGAATATTTGTTCTAACCAAATTTTAAAGATATCTGGAATAAAGGATAATTTTTCATATATTTTCAGTACATAAATAAATTATATATATTTACTTGTACTCAGCTTTGTCGATTTTGAAGTACGTTTTCTGCTCGAAATAATTTAGTTACAACAATTGATTCAAATTTTCCACTTGGCTCTTTCGAAACCAAAAAAAGTAGCAATAATAGTTGTCCTGCAGCTGATATTAACGGCTGAATCGTATAACTATGGGTAGTTGACGAAACTGATTGCACCATGCATTGCACCTGGCTTTCCTCTTTAATGGCTAATGTTCTTCCAGAGTTCATTTCTAACTTAAATCTACTCTGGTCGGAATTATAGACATTGCGATTGCCAACTGCTGCCGCAGACATTTTAACGTCAGCATGAAAGGCGTTTGCTTTTTATTCAAGAAAACTATCTAATTTATGTTTACATATCCGAGCTATTTTTTCTCTGTAGGATCCGCCTTTATTTAATTCAAGTGTTAAACCCTTTTCAGAATTTTGCGATTTTACACATGTAGCGATGATTGAACTTGAGGGAGGAGGTTCAGTAAATAAAAACACAATTTTTTAAGATAATAAGACTTGTATTTTAACTATTTAAATCCACATTCACACACATTGAGATTTCTCTGCAGGCGGTGACGAGTCGCTTTCGAATTTACATGTCGAATTTAAATAGGCGCGAGTATTGTTTTCGTTCTTTTTGTCTTAACTCGCAAGCGTTTCTAACTCGTTCGATGCGGAGATCACGCGATGTATATTTTTATAATAGGAGAGGGGAATAAATTCTCTACACCAACATATAGTTTCGATTCAAATTATAACGGCTTAAACATACTGTCCGCCCTGGAGTGTTTATCGAACAATCCGGAAGAAAAAACAATGTCTCATTCAAAACACGTTATACATATTATCAAAATTAATACCTCGGTTACAAACATATGTAGCTCTATCAAATATAAAAAAAATACACACCGTTCTCTCAATACTCACTTATATATAAGAACTAAGTTAATAAAATAATCGAAAATATTTACAATGACATAAAATTACAGAAGACCGGAACCTTAAAAAATGAAAGTATAAAAACCGATTCTCCAAATCTTCTCTCTTGTCTCTGCAATGATGCCCAAAGGAATCGCCCACGGTTATGTCTTAATACTGCAAAAATGAGTGACAGCTGTCTCATTTACGAGTAACAATATAAATTTGTTCACCGAATGCTTATATTCGTTAAAGCTAGTTTTAATTTTAATTACACGACAGAGGCCGTCCGGACCGTGATAAAGCTATACGATTGGAGTAAACGGCCACTTCAACGGCACACAAGCTCGACCTTAAACAGTACAACGTCTCCAACTTGCAAATCTCGGTTTGAGTGCAGCCACTTTGATCGCTGTTGCACGGTATTAAAAATTTCTCGATGCCATTGTTTCCAGAACTGATTGAGCATCAATATAAGCAAGAGCCACTTATTTCGAGCCGAGACATTCTCCATAGTTTCAATGAATGGTTCGGCAGGGGCTTTCAACGGTCATCCGATTAAAAAATGTACGGTAGTCAATGCCACTTCTTTCTCTTCATCGGAGCTTAATGGGCATAGAGGCCGAGAGTTTAGGCAGCTTTCGATCATTGGTGATTGAGATACCGATGACAGTCTTACCCCGTTACATGGCGCTCAACTGAATAACCCACAGGAGTGGATAAAGTAGATTCTTCACCTAGTCACTCCTTCCAGAAGAACATCTACATCGCTGCGTAACACGTTAGGAAGTAGGAGAAGAATGAAGAACCCACACCTGAGATACAGAGACTCCTTGTGGCTCGCCCGCTGCGTGCAAAGGTGCTGGGATATACGAGGTTGGAGACAACGTCGAAGAGGTAGTCGGCGAAGAAGAGTTCCTGCATTAACGGACTTTCTAAGGTGTAGAGTCAAAACCGGGACGATAATCCCACTCCAGGGGAGGGGGAGTTGTAACGAGGTTCAAGTCGTCGCTATGCCGGTTACATGCCGGTCTCACCCGTTACATGGCTGATTCATTAGTGCTTCATCAGGATCTGAAAAATGATGTACTTCATCTTTAACTATTTTGGCATACTGTGCTGTATACTTTTCTTGAAAATCCAATGCTTCATTAAATATCATTTCAACATCCATTGTATCTAGTAAAATACTTTTTATATTTCGGATAGTTGAATTGCAGCATCATTTATGGCACTTTCTGGTATGTTTAGTGTTTGAAAATAAGCCAGTAATAAATTTATAACATTTATAACATTAATTCTCATTTTAAAACCTATAAAAATAATTAAATATTAGAATTAAATATAATTAGTAAGAAATAATAATATATTGTAAGCTAAAAAGATGGTAAAATAGGTTTTTTAGATCGAATGTGGACTGCAAAATGACGAGGACAAAAAGCCCATTTACGGTTACCATTACTACACACCGTATTTTTTGCATTTTTTGACTATAATTTCTCTAGGAAACATTTTTTGCTACAAACATAAGAATATTTTTTAATAAAGTCACTTCCTTAATATATATTAAGGAAGTATATATATATATTAAGGCGGGCCGTGAAAGGCGCACGTCGGCGCGGATAGCCACAAATGTGGAACCACTTAAATACCACTTGATCCCAACTACCGAAGGGGTCGGTATAGCCAATACGTTTGCATTCACCTCCTGCTGTTATGGACCCAGCAAAGGTAACCCCATGGGAAACAGTTTTATTAATTCTATATAATATGCGAATGCATTCCGTAGTAATATATTGTACGATGTATTTCAATTTTACATTGCTTTACGGTGGTCTCATGATAATCATTAAGTTGCAACAATTGTACATAAACTTGAGTTACATTAATTGGTACAATGGGAATATCGCATTTGCCTACATTAATCAGGGACATGGTTTTCACGTTTAATTGCCGCGAGCCACAGTCGTAGCCGATAAGAGCTTGTGCCACGAGTGGCAGAATGCTCACAATTAGAATGTGTGACAACATCTGTGAACAAATAAATTTTAAGCTTTTATTAGACTTCTGGTTCAATTTTTCTTTTCTGTTTAGTTTCTTTAATGGTTTCATTGATTATGTAAGAAATGCGTAATCGATTTGCGTGGACGATTTTTGGTTTATTGCGGACTAATATTTTAAAATTAGTTTTGCCTAAGGCTTCTAGAATTTTGTGTGGGCCGGTATAATGATCGCCGAATTTTCCCGTTCGTAGTCCGCGTAACAAATATACGTCATCGTCGATTTTGAAATTACTAGGGTTGATTTTTTTATCATAATATTTTTTTGAGCGAAATTTCGATTGTATAAGGTTATTGTACGCCAATTTTTGTATTCCGGTGAGTCTTGTGACGAGATCGGTTGTGTAATCCTTGTAGGTTGGTAACATATCTGCTTCTTGCAGAGGTGCACTCGAAGGTGTTCTAGCCAATTTTCCAAATACCACTTCATACGGTGTGTGTTTTGTGCTTCCCTATATATAGATATTGTAATTCAACATTGCAATGTCAATCCATTCATCCAATTCTTCATCCTTGGTAGTGTATTGTTTCAGAAACTCACCTAGTGCATGGTAAGATCTTTCTAGGGAGCCATTGCTTTGAGGATGGAATGCAGTTGTTTTGATTTGATTAATTTTGAAACGTTTAGCTATGTGTTTCATCATTTTACTAAGAAAATTAGTGCCTTGATCAGTAAGTATACATTTAGGAGCACCAAATATTCATATGAATTTTTGTATGAATGCATCGGCTCTTGTGATAGACAAGGTGTTTTGCAATGGTACTGCCAAGCAGAATTTTGACAATTGGTCTTGCATAGTGAGTATATATTCATTACCGTTTTTTGTTGATTTTAATGCAACAATATCCATGGCCACCTTCTTGAAAACAGTACATGGCGTATCTGTAATGACCATTGGCTGTTTCGTTTTTAATCGGACTAATTTTTTTAATTGACAACTTAAGCATTGCTGTATTCGCCTTGGATATCTGCTTTAAGATTCTCCCAAAAGTAATTATTTTTGACGCGATTATAGGTTTTAGACACACCTCTGTGTCCACCAATGGGTGATTTATCTAATTCATCAAAAATCATGTCCCTTTCATTTTCTGGTACGTATTGTACGTAGTGTTCCAGTACAAATGATTATTTTTACTAGCTGATCATTAAATCTATCTTTTATGCAGTCTGTGATAGTTTGCCAGTCTAAATTTTCTATGGCTTTACTTTTAGCCATACTAATTGTGGATATTTCTTTGCTAATCAAGAGCTTTTAACACTTCTAGTATTTCTATAATGTTTTCTTTTGTTGTTGATAGTGACACATCTTCTTTGTCACGACTACACATGACGAAAGCATACTTATTGGTCTGTCGTTTAATCGTTTGGATCTCATAGACTGACATCGGTAATACTAAATGTTGCTTGGCTCCCTCTATTATCTGTTTGGCTCCTTCGTCACAGGGGGTGCCGTCACTTCTAATAAAATAGGCTATGTTATTAGTGCGGTACTTTAAGTGTTCCTTGGTTTCTATTAATTTAAATATGTGATTTGATTGAACTGATTCACGAAGTCTTAATGGGAAATCACTTTCACTTTTTGGTTTTGGAGATTTCATTATTTGTGACATTGCTTCTTCTGACGCCTCATTATTTATGATAGTTTCATCGTCTACTAGAGACTCATTGTCCGAAATGTTGCTACTGTCAGGTTCTTCGTCAGTGGTGGCAGGTTTAAGTTTAGGAGGTCTGCCTCTGCTCTTTGATACCTTTTCAACTTTAGATCTCTTTGGCCTGCCCCTTTTCTTGGGTTGACTTACTACATCAGCCGGTTGGGAAGGGTCTAGGTAATTAGTTCTAGCTGGTTTGTTTTTCGCTCTTGTTACCATTTTCACTGGGAAAGGAGCTATTGGGTTACGTGACAAAGCGTCAGCGTTTGCATTTAGAGTCCCAGGTTTATAAATAATAGTGTAGTATTCAGAGAGTTTAAATCGCCATTTCAAGACTCTTGAATTGAGATCAGCTGTTTTAAACCAGACCAATGGCTGATGATCAGTTATAATAGTAACTTGATTTCCATAGATGTAACTCCGAAACGTTTTAACGCTATGTAATACAGCCAAAGCTTCTTTTTCATAAACTTCATAATTTAATTCTGGGCCTGTTAATACTTTTGAAGTATAAGCAATTGGGTGGTCTTTATCAATTTGCCCTTGAGATAGAATACCGCCAATTGCATAACCACTGGCATCGGTCGTGATGTTATAAGGCTTTAATAAATCAGGAAATTGGAGTATTGGCGCCTTGCACAGCATTTTCTTTAAAGTTTCAAAGGCTGTTTGAGTCTTGTCATTCCATTCAAAAATTTGATCTTTATGCAATAATTTTGTAAATGGCTTTGCTATTTTTGCAAAATTTTTGATAAATCATCTGTAATAACCAACTAAGCCCAAAAATTGTCTGAGAGTTTCAAGATTTGTAGGAGCTGAGAAATACCAGACAGCCTCTACTTTTTTGGGATCGACTTGTAACCCTTCTTCGCTCAATATATGACCAAGGTAATTTACTTTGCGCTTTAAGAATTCACATTTATCTACTTGTAATTTTAGATTTATATAACCTTTCAAACAATTGATTCATTTTTTTGTCGTGTTCAGTGATTGAATTTGCATAAACCACTTTATCGTCTAAGTATACAAATAGACTATTGCCTTGTAAACCTCTAAGTAAAGTGTCAATTAATCTCTGAAATGTCGCAGGTGCGTTCTTTAAACCAAATGGCATATGTATAAATTCATAATGTCCAAATGGTGTGCTGAAGGCAGTTTTGTGAATGTCTTTAGGGTCCATTTTAATTTGATGGAATCCTGAAACTAAGTCTAACACACTATAATACTTAGCACCACCAACTTGATCAACAACTTCAGTAATATTTGGTAATGGATAAGGGTCCCCAATTGTTTTTTCATTTAATAATCTATATAGTCTATGACCATGTGTTTGCGGGGATTACCTTGAGAGTCTAGTTTCTTCGGGACGATCCACAATGGAGCGTTGTAAGAAGAGTTTGAGGGTCGAATCACTTTCTGTTCCAACAACTTCTCTACCTGTTTATTGGCTTCTATTTTGAAAGTATCTGGATTTTTGTATTGTTTCACATTTATAGGTATATCGTCTAATTTTGGAATAGTGTGGGTGACTAAATTTGTCCCAGGTAAATCATCCCCAGGTAAATAAAATATATCTTTGTTTTTGACAACTAATTTTCGTATATATTTTGATTCTAGTTCGTCTAGATGATCGGTCTACAGGACGAAAATGGAGATTACATCTCCAATTTGGAATATTTTTAACTGTGTTGTAAATATTATAGACATAAAATTGTGATAACTCAGTTGACTTTCGTCTTTATTTAATGTTATTATACTTAAATCGTCCATGGTGGTAGCTAGGGATCGAGTATCATAATTTGTTTGTGCATAAGAGACTTCTACGTCCTCATCATACCACATACAAGAGGGTAATTCAGAAAAATAAGATTCTGCTTCTGATATAGTATTTATAAGTTCAGGTTCATGCTTTGATTCCATTGTTAGTTGACATATTTCGAGGGAAGTTATTTGTGAACCTATTTTAATTGTTTTATCTTTGAAATCAATGATACTTTGTGTTTGTGTGAAGCATTCTGCCCCTAATATCCCTGCACCGAGAATACTTATTCCTGATGGGATTATGTGGAATTTTATAGGGTTCTTATAAATTCTAATATGAACTGTACCAATAGTAGTTATCAATTGAGATCCAATTCCACTTTCTTTGCAGTTGATATCTTCATACATTGGTAATAAATTTTCTTTTATTAAATTAGATTCTGAACCTGTGTCTATCAAAAATCTTTCTTCTGTACCGGTTGGAGGATTGTATACTTTAATACAGGGTAATTCAGGCGGTGTATGATTGCTACACTGAATATTCGAAACTTGCGGATTTCCTTTGATTATTTGTGACTCTTGAAAAATTCTATAATTATTTCCATCTATAGTTAAATTGAGGGTTTCAAAATTAATTATCGCATTATTCCGAATGAAAAATCCTGCCCCAAGTACACCTTGAGAAGGAAATGAAACTGTATTAGAAACTACTAAGAATTCAGTTTCTTTGCCACAAATTTTTAATTTAGCAATACCAAGTGCATCTTGAATTTCATTATCAATGACTTTAATGCAATATCTTTTTTTCCTATTGATATAAATTTCATCTGGAATGCATTGCTCTCTAATGACATTGGCTTCAGACCCGCTGTCTAGCATAAAATTGGCATTTGATTTTGTCACATTTAGATATAATTTTATGAATGAGATTGAATTGACTGACCTCCCTTTTACAAGGGTATAAGTTCGGATAACAGATTGTTCCACTGGGCCGTATTCAATGAAAGCGCTTGACCTTTCTTGGGAGTCTCCTTGGTCGCGCCCTCTACATTCCGCATTCTGTGCTTTTATCTAATTGGCAAATTCTCTTTTTTTACATTCGGCAATAACATGGCCCTTATTTTTGCAATAGTTACATACTACATCTGATTTTTGTGTTGAATTGATTCGATGTCGGCATGTTGCAGCGATATGACCATTTCTCTCACAGATCTGGCAAGACAATCTACTTCTATTTTCAATTGGATCTTGTCGACTCGGATTCTGTCTACAATTATTAACTGTATGGCCTGGTTTATTGCAAACGGTACAAACTGTAACTCTATTCAATTTGCACTCCTTTGCTGTATGCCCGACATGGTGGCATATTTGACAGGTTGGATTAATCATGGCACTTTTTTTACAATTAATGGCTTTATGACCAACATGATTACAAAGCTGGCATGTAAAAGTCTTTTCACTGGCTTGCTACCTGGCCCGTTTGGTCGCACAATTGACATTGTAACGTGTTTTGAATTTTTGTTGCAAAATGTGCAGATTTTTGCTTTGCAGTTTGTCGTATTATGATCTGGAGTGTTGCAGATTTGACAATAGTTCATCTTGACTTCTTTTTTGGATTCTTGAGTTCTAGGATTTCTAAGGGCTCGCTTTGTGTCAAGTTCTCTTTCTGCGCTTATAGCGGCTTTGACAATATTAGATACTGTAGCTGCAGTTTTCAGAGTCTGCTCTATATCTGGTTTTAATCCATGTTTGAAGCTATTAATAATGACTCTTTCAACTTCATCTTTGAAGGAATCGGTGTAGTTACCTTCGATTTTCTTAGTTTCGAGGATTCTAGCACCAATCGGATTCTGTTAGCGTATGCCAAGACTCGCTCATTATCCTTTTGATATTCTCTTGCTAAAATACTCATGAGTTGGAGTACAGTCATTGAGGGCATATAAATGTTCTTTAAATAATTTTTCAAATCATCGATATTAGCAAAAGATTCTTTAGCAATTGCTTGACGGGTTTCTCCTTGTAATTTGGATCTGATGACTTTAACTAAATTTGGTTCACCCTTAGTGCCTATAATTTCCTTCGCTTCAACACAGCCCTTTAAGAAGTTGCTTAAAGGTATATTATGTCAGTCAAATTGAGGAACCACCTTTAAGGCATCCTTTAAGGTTACTTGCGGGACGACAGTCGCCATTCCAATTGTGTTTGTCGAATTTCGAGATGGAACTGATGGATTGTCTTTATTAAAATTAAATCTTCTATTCCGTCGTCGTCTAATATAGCTTCTGATTTGATATCTTCTAAATTTATTTTTTTTTTCTGGTTCGTCAGAGTTATCTAAGTCAAAGTTAAAATCTAGGGATTTCCGTGATTTATGAGGATGTGGGGTGGATGTATGTGACTGACTAAACTGATGAGGTTGTTGTGTTTTAGAAGTGGCTTGCGCTTTTGGTTCTAGAGGTTTTGTGTCACTGGGACTTTCGATATTAGCGCGTTCGCGTGATTATAACCCAGTTATTCTATCAGTCATATGGAGAGAACTAAGAAGTTAAATTTGAACAAACTCATTCGTCGTTAATTTTAAGTTGATTGAATAATTCCGTAATTTCTTCTAGTACAACTATATTTTTATTATTGACTTGACTTTCTAATAATTTTATAGTTTCGTCAAGTGCGTTAATTAATACAATATTTTGTTTTTCCAATTTTTGTAATCTTATGTCTGTCTTAATTTGAGAATCGTGCAAATAAGATATTGTTCCCCACTGATCGTCTTGAAATTCTTTCAAATCATCTATTTTTCCTTTAATATTAGCTAAATTTAATGTTGCAATGCAACCATTAGCAAGGATTACAACCATTTATATAACTGATTTAAATATTATTAAATTCACGTGATTTTACTTTTAACAAGCTCCCAAGGTTTGAATTTTATGTGTAGAATCGAAAACGAGATATTAGTATTCGAAAATCTCGGTGGTGGCGCTCGCTGCGCTTGCGGTACGGTGAATTTACCTTGGGTGTGGGTACTAAGTGTATAGACAAGATTTAATTGTGAAAAGTGCGACAATCATTAATATTGAAGATCAGAGGTGTAGAAAAAGTGTAAATTTTATTTAAATTATTATTAGTGATAAATTGTGAAAGTTTTGTGAATCAGAAAAAATTAATATCTTTGAGACAGATATTAGTGATTTATAATATTTCTGTGTTGGAAGTGTAAAAAATATAATCTTATATCGATAGAGACTTGTGATATTAATCCTAATACGGATTTGATGCGCAAATTTTTATATTATATAGTGAGCTGGATAGAAGAATATGTCAATTAGTTCAATTATTTTGTAACTATATCGATTATTTTATCATGGATAAAGTATGGTAAAAATTATAGGAATTGTATGCATTTGTTAAGCAGTGTGCTAAATCATTGGGAATACTTTGATCTAGTTTACTCAAAATAAACTTTGGGTACGAAATAAATGTTGATTGACAAATACAGGATTTAGAGAGTGATAGATATTCAAGGGTTTTACCGTTGAATTATATATAATGAGTAGTACCGGAATAGTAGTTTGTGTGGTTATAATAAACTTTTGTGTCAGTGTTTTCAAGAGCTCGAACTAAGTTATATGCTGCAATAAAATGCAAGTTATGAACTTTTGCTTCGGCTAATTGATAAAGTGTCATATAAATTTTCAGATACAGCGGATTTAAGAATGAGTTTTTATATTTAGTAGTTTATTATTCAGATTCAGAGATATTTGATGTATTAGAATTTTATAAATATGAAATATTTATAATTTTACATAGAGACAGTGGAAATTGTATCAAGATTTGTTATTCAATGGAAACAGTGCAATAGTTTTCAGTGTATATTAATAAGTGATATAGGCGATACAGAGACTTGGATTTAGAATTGAATAACAGAGTCAGTGGATTTAAAGTGAGTTTTATATGCGTATTCAAGATTTTGTAAGAGATTCTGTGATTCAGTGGATTTGTGAAAAATTGTGTATAGTTTAAACTATATGATTCAGTGTATAAGAGAGTCAGTGGATATAAGATTTTGTTAAAAAGATTTTTGAATTTAAGTCAGGGGAATTAGTAAAGATTCAGTGAGGATTCAGTGGAATTTGAAAGGAGTTTGCATTGGATCAGTGAAATAGAGAACAATGAATTATTAATATTAGTATATATATATATATATATTGTAACATGGCAGTTCATTGCCAGTTACAAGCGGCCGCGCAGAGCACGGCAGAGCCTCGGCACGAGTCGGCGACCGCGCGTTCGGCCGTATTCGCGGAGCCTCGGCCGGCATCAGCTAGGCCCGAGCGCGCGAGAGCGAGAGTAGGTAGGTAAGCGACCCAACCTAACGTCGACGGCGAGAGGGATCGACGCGAGCGCTGTTCGTCATCTCTCCCCTTTTCGTGTTTGACTGCCGTAGCAACAGGTTCATTTTTGGCCACCGACTCTCCGCTACTTCTTCAATTATCGAGCACTAGACCACCTACACACAAGCACAATGACTGACCCAGGGGACCGCGAAGAGCAAATAAATAATTGGATATTCGGATTATCACCGGACGAGTTAAGAAAAGAATTACAAGCAAGGGGTTTGAACATAGTAGGGGAGGTTCAGGAACTTAGACCACGATTAGCGGACGCGCTATACATAGAACAGGGAATTGACGTGTTAACCGTAGGCGCAACAGCAACCCCACTTATGACATTACCAAACACCGATAACATACACCTAAACTCGGAAAGGACGATCCTATCGGCTACACCAAGCACACAAGCAAACACTCAAAACACGAATATGTTTCAGAACCAACAACCCAGCGTACCCAATACACTAACAGAACTTCCAAACAATTCCAATATCCGACTGATACCGAATAACCAATTACCGGAACAACCAAATTTTATTAATAGAAGTAGCCTGAGCGAACTACATCCTCACACAGGACAAGCCGTTAGCACCCCTGCAAGGTATCAGGCCTTGCGTGGGTTCTGCGGGATCGTTGAGGGGAAAGGCTTGTGTAAATAAGTAAGATCTGCCGCTTCGCTACATCCAGCTGCCGAATCTGCCGATACGCGTGAAACCACGTGATCCCCCTTACGCCCATTCCTCGCACTGTGTCGTTGATACTGTATAGTATGTACATCGATAGCTCGCATACATTACAATTCTTCCCCGTTTTTTTTTTTTTGAGCTGTCTTTATTGACACAGTAGTTTTGCTTTTCCTGCTATTCGTGCGGATCGGCGTAGCGGGTTAACAATTTGGTTCGCATGACGCTTTGTTACAATTCCAGACCTAGTCTGTATTCGAAACGTTGAGGGTGACAATGGTTTCACAATTTGACCTTCTATACGCTTTCCGCCTGACACTCCGTGATTATCCATCATTACCTGGTCGCCCGTGTTCAGCTCAATCTTTCTCGCGGACGGGCCAGCTACCACTTGCGAATTTTGTTTATCGATAATCTTTTCACGTAATTTAGGTCTTAATAAATCAAATCGCGTTTTGAGCTCTCGCTTATAGAATAACCACGCTGGCGATTTCCCGGTAGTACAGTGTGGCGTGCAGCGATAGTCAAAAAGGAACGCGTTGACTGCAGTGCTTACCTCCTTTCCCCCCTGAACGATTTTCGAGACTTTGGACTTAAATGTGCCCACGAAATTTTCGGCTGCGCCGTTTGTTGCCGGATGATATGGGGGTGAAAAACTCTGTTTTACTCCCTTTTGTGCCAAAAATGCTTTAAATTCCGCGCTAGCAAATTGTCGGCCGTTATCCGTGACTATGTGATTTGGCAAACCGTATCTCGCGAACAAAGTATCGAACATTTCTATTAACTTACTTGCTTTTGTATTTTATCGAAAATTAATTACCTCCGGCCACTTTGAATGCGCATCAATAATGACCAAATACATGTCATTATGAAACGGTCCCAAAAAATCGCAGTGTATTCTGTCCCACGCTTTCTCAGGCTAAGGCCACGGAGTGAGCGGTACGCGAAACGGTGTTTTCTGGTTTTCGCACAGATTTTGCACGAATTGACTCGATTCTCAATATCCGCGTCGATTCCCGGCCACCACACGTAAGACCTTGCTAATGCTTTTATCTTAACTATGCCAAGATGAGAGCTGTGCAACTCGTCTAATAATTGGCCTCTCAGACGGTCAGGAATTACAATTCTATAACCCCAGAAAAGACAGTTTTCCTCTACTGACAATTCATTTCTTTTTAAAAAAAATTTTCTTTCTTCCTCTGATAAATCTTTACAATTACTTGGCCATCCGAAAGTACACAATTTCATCACGCTTGATAATGTTCTATCTCGTTTTATTTCATGTGCCACGTTTTTCTAAGCGACTGTGTTTGCGTTTTTTACGCATTTGGCTACATAGTGTATCAGGGAAAATTCCGCACCGAAAACATCAGTGTCGTCCTCGATCGGAAGCCGTGACAGTGCGTCACAATTACCGTTTTCCTCGGATTTTACCCATTCGATGTCGTATTGAAAACCCGAGAGCATGTAAGCCCAGCGTTGCAACCTGCTTGCTGCAGTTACCGGAATGCCTCTCTTAGGGCCAAAGATTGTTTTTAAAGGTTTGTGATCCGTTCGTAATATTATTTTACGGCCGTACACATAATCGTAGAACTTTAAAAACCCAAACACAATCGCGCTGGCTTCCTTATCATTTATCGCTCTGTTTAATTCCTTTTCGGGAATACGTTTTGACGCGAATGCAATCGGTCTTTCTGTACCGCCTTTGTACCTATGAGATAATATGGCAGATAACCCGTAATGGAATGCATCGACTGCTAATACCAGTTGTTCGTCTGGGTCATAATGGGCTAACACTCTGGGCGATATCAACTCATTTTTTACCCAGCAAAAAGCTTCTTCACATTCCTTTGTCCATACGAACTCTTTCGCGTTAGCGCACTCGAAAAGTGCTTTTAATTTGTTGGCTTTATCTTTCAAAAAACGTTCGTGAAAATTGATGAGGCCTAGGAATGAAGAGAGCTGTTTGCTGTTTGTCGGGCGCAGTGCCTCGTACATCGCTTTAACTTTCGCTTTTGATTTGTGCAGGCCGTCCTTATCTATAACGAAACCTAGCACCTCGATTCTATCTTTCATAAAATCGCACTTGTTTTTATTTAATCACAAACCCCGTTCGGTTAGCCTTTTGCAGACTTGTCTTAAATTCTCTACGTGCGCTTCGTGCGTCTTGCCCGTAACAAAAATGTTGTCTATGTAAGCGATAGAGTTGGGAATGCCTTGTATACATTCCTCAATAATTTGTTGGAACTCACTTGGAGCAATAGCCGTACCTTCCGTTAATATTTAGTGTATCTAAACAAACCGACATGTGTCGTTATGATCAGATATTTCCGCGATTCTTCTGCTACCGGAATTTGCATATAAGCGTGTGGTAAATCAAGCTGCGAGTACGTTTGACCTCTTTGCAAAACTTCAAAAATATCGTTAATCCGTGGGAGTGATCTTTTTGTAATGATTAAGTGAGGGTTCAAGGTTAATTTAAAATCTCCACAAAGTCTTACTTCATCCTCACCTTTTGGTACGGGTACTATCGGCGTCGCCCACTCGCTCGTCTCGACTCTCTCTAAATGACCGGCTTTTTCTAAGCGTGTTGACTCTTTCTCAACTTTGGGTTTCAGTACGAAGGCTACGTGTCTCGCTCCAAGTGCTATTGGTTTCGTATTCGCCTGGACATGTAACTTTATTTCTCGCCTATTATACACTCCGTGAGTGTTACCAAACAGGTTGCGGAACTGGTAGAGGACTGCGGACAGCTGCGTGTCCCAGTCTTTGTGTCTCCGTCCTTGTAGGTGGAGTCTGAGTCCTTTTTTGATCTCCTGGTTTCTCCGTTCGGTAGGGTTAGCCTGTGGGTGGTAAATCGCAGTTGTCCAAAGCTGCATCTGCCAGCGGTCGCAGGCATTCTCCCAGGCTTTGCTGGTGAACTGCGGTCCGTTGTCGGACAGGATGGCCCTAGGATAGCTCCAGCGGGAGAAGACTTCCTCCTCGAGGACCTTGATGATTCGGTTGGTGTCCGAGGAGCCGATGGCGAACGCTTCAATCCATCGGGAGAACAGGTCGGTGATGACGAGGATGAATCGTCGCTTCCTGGCTGTGAGTGGGTACGGTCCCATGAGGTCGATGGCTACCGTGTCCCACGGTTTGGTGGGCTGGTGCGGTCGCATGGGACCAGAAGTGGTGATTCCGCGCTTGTTAAATGTGCACAGCATGCACTGGCGGACGTGATTTCTCACATCGTCCCTCATTTTTGGCCACCAATAGAGCTGCTGGATGGCTCTTATGGTTTCGTCGGATCCGGGATGACCGGCGTAGGCTGAGTCGTGATGCTCGTGGAGTATTCGTTGAACGAGCGCCTGGAGAACCAGAATTCTCCAGTCAGAGTTGTGGTCCCGCTGCCAGAGGATGCCGTTGTCGAACTTGTGCTTGGCAGTCCTGTCTTGATCGGTGTCCAGTAGTTGTTCAGCCAAGTTTGTGCAATGCGTGTCTGTTTGCTGGGTGGCTCGAACTTCCTCTATGAGCGGCGTCATGCTCTCGACGAGGTTGACTGCCTCTTGGCTATCTGTGGCGAAGGTGTTTCCCCCGGGTGGCAAGAGTCGCTCGCAATCGTCCGTGTCTTCGGTGGTTTCGCCGGTAGGGTTGCGGGACAGAAAGTCGGCGAGCTGGTTTGATTTGCCTGGGCAGTGCTCAATCTTCGGATTGTACTCCTGGAGGAGCAGTGCCAACCTTCGGAGCTTGTCCCTTGTGTCCTTGAAGGTGCGCAGCCAAGTCAAGCCTTTGTTGTCGGTTCGCAGCGTGAACGGTTGATTGTCCAGTAGATGGCGATAGCGCTTGACTGCCCAAACCGCAGCGAGGCATTCTTGCTCGTTGCTGTGGTAGCGTGACTCGGTAGGGTTGAACTTGGCGCTGGCGTAGCTGATGATGCTTCTGCTGCCGTCGGGTCGCTCCTGATATAGGACGGCGCCCATTCCTTTGGCGCTGGCGTCTGACTGGAGAACGTACGGCCAACCAGGATGTGGTCTGCCCAGTTTCAAGGGCTTCTGAAGTTCCGACTTCAGTTTGTTGAATGACTCTTGGGCGCGAGCGTTCCAGCGGAAACCAGATTTGCCCGAGGTCAGGTCGGTTAATGGGGCGGTAATTTCGGCGTAGCCAGGGACGTACTCTCTTAGTCAGTTGCACGTGCCAAGGAAGGATTGTAGTTGCTTCCTTGTGGTTGGGACAGGAGCGTCGGCGATCTTTTGCACGTGCTCGGGCTTGGCTTCGTTGCCCTTGCTGGTGATGACGTGTCCCAGGTACTCGAGACGGTCTACGGCAAAACGACACTTCTCCAAGGCGGCCGTAAGGTTGTGCGTGCGCAGCCGCTCCAGAACTTTGGCCACGTGGACAAAGTGTTCGTCGAGATTTCGTGAGTAGATGATGATGTCATCTAAATAGACGAGACAAAAAGCGTGGAGATAGCCAACCAACACTTCTTGGCTCATGTGCTGTTGGAAGGTACCTGTTGCGGCCTTGAGTCCAAAAGGCATGACGTTGAACTAATAACAACCCCCAGAGGACGTGGAGAACGCCGTATATTTCTTGGAGGCGGGGTCCATGGGTATTTGCCAGTACCCGCTCTTCAAGTCGATCGCCGTGAATATGTTGGCGTCGCCTAAATCCTTGAGAGCGTCGGCGATGTGTGGCACAGGCTGTGCTGCATCCGTGGTGATGCCGTTGAGTCGGCGATAGTCAATGCAGAAACGATAGCGTCCATCTTTCTTCTTGGGAAGAACGATTGGCGAGCAGTAGGGGGATGTTGCCCGCTCAATAACGTCCGTTGCCAGCATTTCTCGTATCTGCTTGTCAATCTGCTTCTGCTTCGTTTCCGATTCACGGTGGGGGGGTAGCCGGAATGGCTGTTCTGTGGCCACGCGTATGACGTGTTTGACCGTCTTGGTGCGTGGAAGCTTCTGGCCTTCTTGCGCGAATACAACGCTGTGCTCTTTCAAGAGTTGGAGGAGGCGCTGAAGAGCGTTGCCAGCGAGGCCGTGGTGCAGTTCTTCAATTTTTATTCGGACTGACTGCTGTCTTGGTGTTCCGTGTATGAGCGGTGCGGTTACGCGGACTTGTTGACCAAGATAAACCACATCTTGAGTGAAATCTATCACGCACTCTTGCCTCTTGAGCCAAGGTAGGCCGAGCAGCAGTGGGTGTCTTATGTCAGAAGACACATGGGCGTGTACCATGAGCTTTGCTCCCTGAACCTCGATCTCGAGCTCGGTATCGCCAGATATGCGCAGGTCTGCGTTCTCGCCAGCCAGATGACAGCTTGTAGGGCGCTGTCTCACGTACTGATGGCGGGGCAGAATGGATGAGTTTACAACGCTAATGGAGGCTGCGGAATCCACGAGCGCCGCTACTTCTTCGTGGAGCCTGACCTTTATCCGAGGAAGGTCGCCTGCTTTGTCGGAGCAGGTTCCTACTTCCGGCTTGGGGAGTTGATGGCGTCGGCCGCCGGTTCGTCCGCCGCCTTGCGCCAGTTTCCCGACCGATTTCTTGTCTTCTCCTTGAGCACGGGGCAGTCCCTGTGGAAGTGCCTTTCTTGGCAGTGCCAACATTGAGGGGGCAGCGATTTGTTCCCAGAGCCCTGGGGAGCGGGCTTGTTATCGATCGCGTTTGTCTTTGCTGGCTTGGGTTTGACTTGTGCCTCTTCCGCTTCATCCTTCTCTGCTTGGAGCGCTCTGCTCAATAGGTCGGCGAAGTCGGTGAGTGCGACAGGGCGCAGCGTTCTTCGTAGAGAAGGTTTAATGAGTCCGACAAGTGTGCTGACTCGACTTGCCTCGGGTTCAACAGGTCTGATCCGTTGAAAGAGTAGGTATTTCTCTTGCAAAAAAGCACCAACTGATTCTTTATCGCCCTGCTTCTTCGAATAGAGCTGCGCCGTGAGTTCTCCCCTGATTGCATCGCTATCGTAGCGGTTGAGGAGTAATTCTCGGAAGCGTGACCAGTCGAAATCAAGCGTTTTGTAGCATTGCCACCACCTGTCTGCATCCCCACGTAGACCCTTTTCCAAGATCCTCGTTCTTTGAGCATCTGGGATTTCATAGGCTTGCGCGTATTCCTCGCAGTTGCGGAGGTAGCGTTGGGGATCCTCGTGCCCGAGTCCCTTGAATTCGGGCAAAGGTGGTCGGTGACCATAGAGCGCTCGACAGAAAGCCTTCCAGTTTTGCATAGCCGGGGGTAGGCCTCTGGGGCCAGCGTCTCCGTTGTTGCCACCGTTGTTGGGATTAATTTCTCCGTTGCTTGAAGCCATATCGGGTGGCTGAGGCGCGTCGTTCGTTGGTTCAGCGTTATCTTCACTTGGTTTTTGCGTGCGCTCAGGTGTGATGAACCGCTCTCCTTGGTTGGAGTTCTCGTCGTTGATTGAGTTGTTGTCGGGATTGGGCGCCACTGCGTTATTCTCTACTCGCAGAAGTAGTTGGGCTGCCACGGACCTGGTGACGGGTCGTGTGATGGGCGAGTGTTGGACGGGCATTGACTGTGTCAAGCCGTCGATATTCGGTGATGAGGCGATAGTTCGCTCGTCCAATGGAAGATGCGAAGAGCGGTGTTTGGTATGGAGAGCGAGCAGTGAGTGCAATGTTGACTCGCTCGCCGAAGCGATGCTCGGTGATGTCCGGCAATGGTGCTCTGCTAGCTCGTGGAATCATGGATCCGTCGCGATCTCTGACCGCAATTGATGATGTCTTGGCCCCACGTTGGGTGCCACTTGATATAAGCGGGCCTGATGGGAGGAAGAGAAGGCGCTCGATGGCGCGGGGAAGCCGGCTGAGGCCGGTTGGACCTGCTTAATCCTTCCTGCTCCTGGGCAGGGAAAGGGGTAGGCGAAGCGAAGTGATCCCCTCGTGCCGGTTCGCTGATCAGGGAGCGCCCGTTGCGGCGCCCTGGATGAGTCCTATGTCGGCTGCTGCTGTGCTCGTTTCTGTCTGGGCAGTGAGCGCCCGCTGAGGCGCCCTCGGTGCAGTCGCTGCTGGACTGAATCCCTCGACGGTGCTTCCAGTTGCCTAGAGAGCGGACACTGCTCGGACCTCTCTAGATCGGCTCTGTGGGAGAGCCTGGACGAGGGAGGGCCGCCCAACCCGGAGAGAACTCACCACAGCTAATGGGGAAAAAGGGGAAAGAGAAATTTATCTTTCTTTGTTGCGGGCCAGCCCCAATGAAGGAACCGACCACACAAAAATGACTAGAGGACGCGAAGCGTCTTAGTCGTCGAGCGTCAGGTCGACTTGCTCGTCAGCCGCTGGCTTCGGAGCCGTCTTCCGTACCGCCAGGAGGAAGGGAGGTACCACGGGAGCGATGCAAACCAGCTTAGGTTTGCTTCGTGCTGGAGGAGCGGTGGATTTGCGTTTGAGTGGAGGAGTCGTCTTCGCTGCTCTCTTGGCCCCGATCTTCCGCGAGATGATCTCGAGCCGGGGTGTGGACGACTTCAGGAGTTCCCGGAGATCCGGCGAGGGCTGGCGGCTCGGGAGGTCGATCAGCTTTAGGTGCTCTGGCCACTCTGTACAGAGCGCTCCGTCATCCGGCGAAGGCGAATCCGCAGCGCTGGCGGGAACGAGCGGCGAAGTCCGCTGATCGTCGGTCTGGGTGCTGTTGTCCTGGTGAGGGCACTCGGTCTGGGTGGCGGCGTCGACTGGGCTGGCTCGGTGTTGCCGGCGTTCCAAGATGGTGTTTCGCCGATTGGCTACGGCCAGGTAACCATGAATCAACTCCAACTCGGCTCGGTAAGCCTCTCTCTCACTCTCTCTCATGGGCGTGGGATTAGAGGAGGTGGAAGGTGAGGGAAGGGTGAAATAATTACGATGGTAATTATTTAGAACAAAAAGAACGGTTTATTCCTCGATTGACTAATACTCGCACTTGCCTAGGCTCGGCTTTCTTTGGTCGGTGAGGACCGTTGGGGGAGGTGTCTTGGCCGTCTCAGCCGGCCTCTTTATATGCCCCTCGCGGTGCTGCATTGCTAGTGGGCAGCGCGCCGGAGGAGCGTGGCCACCTAGCGTCGGCGCACGGTATTAGCGGCGCGGTGTTCGGGGCTTGTCGCGAGAGAGCCTATGGGTGGGTTATTGCACGTTTCCCGACACGGAATTCATTTTGCATTGCGATGCATCGAACACAGGATTGGGAAGCGTATTAACGCAATTAGTTGATGGAGTAGAAAGAGCATACGCTAGAGTGTTAAGAAAAAACGGGTTAAATTATAGCGCGTCGGAATGCGAGTGCTTAGCGACAAAATTTGCGATAGAGAAATTCAGACTGTATATCGAACGCCGCACTTTTACAGTGATATCAGAATACAGTGCTTTGCAATGGTTATTTAAAAAGAAAGACCAAGTAGGAAGGTTAGGACGGTAAGCACAAAAATTAATGAGTTATAACTTTAAAATCGTGCACAGAAAAGGTACAAACAATGTAGTACCCGATGCACTCACGCGAATGTTCGAAGACGACGAATCAGTTAAAATGAGTGCAATTGAAATTAAAGAAGTTACAACTGACAAATGGTATAAAAAACCGATTATACCAGATATTAAAACATCCGCGCAGATACAGAGACTGGAAGGGAGTCAACGGAAATATTTACAGGTACAGACCGAAAAAAGACATAGAGGACATACTGCCAGAAATAGACGCATGAAACTCATTATTCCGAAAGACAAGCGCGATAAAATTTTCGAGGAAATGCACTCCGAACCATCAGCTGGTCATTCAAGAATAGATAAGACATAATCGTACAGATTCGTGAAATAATCGAC
The DNA here is from genome assembly GCA_020010945.3 of Muscidifurax raptorellus. Taxonomy (NCBI): domain Eukaryota; kingdom Metazoa; phylum Arthropoda; class Insecta; order Hymenoptera; family Pteromalidae; genus Muscidifurax; species Muscidifurax raptorellus. The sequence continues at coordinate 2,983,562 of JAHUUD020000007.1, forward strand.
AGACCGTGGAAAATAATCGGAGTATATTTAATGGGCGAATTTCCCAGAAGTAAAGCAGGCTACTTGCATCTAATAGTGTTCGAAGATTTATTTTCGCAATTCATTATATGTGTACCAATCCGAAAGAAAACAGCCGCGAATGTTAAAACCGCGCTAGAAAACATAGTTTGCGCCCAATTTGGCACGCCAGAAACATTTTTATCCGATAACGGACGTGAATTTATAAATGATACGGTGAAAACGTTCTTAGATGAGAATTCGATAATTTACGAAAGAACACCAGTGTATGACCCGCAAAGTAATCCCGTAGAGAGGGTAAATCGTTACTTAAAAATACGTATAACCGCGTATATAAAGGACAATCATAAAGAATGGGACAAATTTATCTTACAATTCCAATTCGCGCATAACATTAATGTACACACTACGGCAGGAAAGACACCCGTATTTTTAATTTTCGGCTGAGAATTACATCCATTTAAATTATGGCGACGGGATATCGAAGCGCGAATCGAGAGAAGTCCGGAAAATTCAAATTCAGTAAATCGCAGCGCGAACGAGGGTATTGAACAAACGGGCAATCGCGACAGCGACAGCTCGCAATCTGACCCATCAGTTCAAAAGTATAATACGCGAGACAGAAAGAGAAAGAAATTGGAAAAATCCAAAAACAAGCGAAAGGCCGACGTAAACAGAGAAATTAATGACATGCACAAAGCTGACGATAATAAAAAAAACAAAAATATGATTTGACCGAGCAAATGCAAAAATTAGTGCATGTGCACGACAATACTCTAGTCCAAGTAGATAAGAAAAGAGTAAACAAGAAAAGCATTATAATAAAAATAAGCGCGAGCAAACTTTTCAAATAGGACAACTCGTCTGGAAAAAGAATAAAATGTTATCCTCCGCACAAAAAGATATAAGCGCAAAATTAGCGAAATCATATATTGGACCTTATAAAATTAGCAATAGAATAGGAGAACAAGTCTACACATTGTAAACTATCAACGGCGAAAACCTCAGCAGCTCGTGTGATGCAAAAGAATTAAAAGAATACACAAGCGAAGAAAAGCCCGTAGAAAAACCCGAGAAAACCGGCAATGCCGCGGCAGTCGAGAAATCAAAACGCAAGCCCGGCAGGACGCCTAAGCAGAGCGGTGAGTAGCGAGAGCAGTAGAGCTCCCCTCTCCCCCACCGCCATGCCTATTGCAGCAACACGTGCCAGCGCTGCCACAGCACCATTAAACGTCAATCATCCAAACAACACGCATCGACAGAAATTAAAGCAATGGCTAATTCCAGCACGAGTGAGACGTCCAGCGACAGTAGAGTGGATCCAAAAGTGCACAAATAGTTGCTAAAGTACCACAAACTGTTAATAAGGAAGAAAAGTGAAAAGAAAATACGAAAGGCCAGTGGAAAAAGTGCAAGTGTAAATAGTGCAGCGAGCGCGCACACGAGCACCAGTCCGACAGACAAAGAAAGCGCCGCTAGCCCGAACAAACCTAGCGCGTCGGCACGCACGATGCAAAACAACAACAAAGCAGCCGCTGCGGCTAGATATTCTGCGAACTTCGAGAAAAACAACAAAAATATTTGTCCAAGCAAGAAAGAAGGAGGAACCTCGAGATATCAAGTCGTGTGTCAGAACACGAATGAAGGTCCAGCATAGTAGAAGCCGAAGCGCAATTGCCGCAGCACCCGAACGCCTGCAAGAAAAACAATGCAAAAAAGAGCAAGACGAAGCCCGATTGCTGATCAGGGTAGAAGCGTACAACCTGGAATATAGAGAACAACTAATTCGCCAGGAGAAGGCTCAAGAAGAAGCCGAAAGAGTCGCTGAAAATACAAAGACACTAGAAGCAATGAAACCCGAGCTGGAACGGGAAATTCAAGCCGAGCACAAAGCCGAAAGGCACTGAGAGAAAGAGGACGAAAGGCGCCTGATAGAGGAATTAATTAAAGCGCGAGAAAGAGTTTGACGAAACCATGGGCCGCGGAGAAAACAAGCCGTACAGATGTAAGCAGACTTACCCCAGAGGCCTACCTCATCTACAGGAAACGCCAGCAGAATTGAGGGCATCCAGAAAGAGGATTTCACATGGAAACTGCCTGCACAGTACAAATCATCGAACGCACGGTCAGCCCCAAGCGTCGAATATAAAGACACGGCCAGGGAGACAAGTAGTCATGCCGAAAGAAAAGGCAAGCCGGAGACCACCCCAGCAAGTGCATCGAGCAGCAGGCAATGCATAAGCGCAACAGCCGGTAGTCTGCTTATGTGTTGGTGTTCTCGCTGGCTACGTATGGCGAGCCCCCTCCCTCCTATACCCGTGAAGCAGCAAGTTGGCCTCTCTCTCTCTCTCCCTCCCTCCCTCCCTCCCTCCCTCCCCCTCCCTCCCTCCCTCCCCCTCCCTCCCTCCCTCCCTCTCTCCCTCTCTCCCTCTCTCTCTCTCTCTCTCTCTCTCTCTCTCTCTCTCTCTCTCTCTCTCTCTCTCTCTCTCTCTCTCTCTCTCTCTCTCTCTCTCTCTCTTTGTCGCGTGCAATGGGCGGAGGAGTAAGGCTCTGGGGTATGGCGGGTATTGGTATCACCTCGCCCTCGGTATAGTGACCCCCCTATACCGAGGGAGTGTCCCTATATACGGAATACGGACTGACCGAAATTGACGCTTCGCTTCTGGAAAAATATATTAATTGATTATTAAATAATTATCGCAAATTTTGTATTTAGAACCCGTTTACATAATCCGCAATTAATTTACAAACGATTCATATAAGTTTTAGTTATAACAGATGCTTAATACGTAAGCAAACTATACACTTTTATTTTATAATAGCGGAAAAAGTTTTTTATTTAGTATAACAAATCTAAAACTTTCGCAGTTTTTTTGCATTGCATTTGCAAACTCTGCTAACGAATCCGCAATTATGGATATTTTTTAATTATTAATTTTTGAAAATCAATAGCCTCGTTTCCGGAGATTTTATTGGGCGCTCTTAAGCTATTGAAAGTGGGTGCTAGGGTCGGCGAAATGAACTTTTCTCATTAGACGTGATTTTGAGGTTACGAATGCCGGAATATTTTCTCAGCCGTAATGACAGCAATTAAAAAATTTGCCTAAGACTTATGGTGATATTTGTCAGAGGAGTCAGTATACTTTTTTGAGCGCTTCTAAGCTATTAAACGAGGGTGCTAGTGTAGGCGAAAAGAAGTTTTCTCATTATTTCTGATTTTAGGATTATGGAGTGTCGCAATTTTATCTCGGCCTCAAAGTGAGCAATCAAAAATCTGCCGAAGACTTATGGTAATATTTGTCAAAGAAGCCAGTATACTTCTTTGAGCGCTTTTAAGCTATTGTAAGTAGGTGCTACTGTCAGCGAAAAGAAATTTTCTCATTATTCGTTGTTTTAAGATGATGGATTGTCGGAATTTCATCTCAGCCTCAAAGAGAGCAATCAAAAATGTGCCGTAGACGTGTGGGGATATTTGTGAGAGGAGTTAGTTTCCATTTTTTAAGTGCTTTAAGCTATTGAAAGTGGTCGTTAGAGTCGGTGAAAAGTTACTTTCTCTCTATTCTTTATCATGAGGTTGTTGTGTGCCTGAGTTTTTTCTCAGCCTCAAAGAGAGCAATCAAAAAACTGTCGGGGACATATGGGAATAGTTGTCAAATGACCCATTACAAAATTTTCTAGCGCTCTTAAGCTATTCCAAGTAGGTACTAGGAACTGCGAAAGAAGTTTTCTCCTAATTCCTGATTATGTGATTATGGATTGTCGGAATTTTATCTCAGCCGCAAAGAGATCAATCTAAAATCTGCCGGACAATTATGATGATATTTGTGAGAGGAGCCAGTATACATATATTGAGCGCTCTCAAGCTATTGTAAGTGGGTGCTATCGTCAGCGAAAAGAAACTTTCTCATTATTCCTGATTTTGAGATTACGCATGCCAGAATTTTTTCTAAGCCGCAAAGAGAGCAATCAAAAATCTGCCGGAGACTTAGAGGATATTTGTGAGAGGAACCAGTATACATTTATTGAGCACTTTTACGGTATTGTAAGTGGGTACTACGGTCGGCTAAACAAGTTTCTCATTATTTGAGTATATCGCGTGCCTGAATTTATTCTCAGTCTCAAAGAAAGCAATCACAAAACTGCCGTAGACTTAGTCGATATTTGTGAGAGGAGTAATTGCATATTTTTTTAGCGCTTTCAAGATACTATAGGTGGGTGCTAAGGTCGGCGAAATGATGTTTTCTCATTCGGCGTGATTTTGAGGTTACGAATGCCGAAAATTTTCTCATCCGCAAAGAAAGCAATAAAAAATCTGCCAGAGCCTTATGGTGATATTTGTGAGAGGAGTCAGTACGCATTTATTGAGCGCTCTTAAGCTATTGAAAGTGGGTACTAGGGTCGGCGTAATGAAGTTGTCTCATTATTCGTGATTTTGTGATTACGGATTGTCGGTTAAATGATGAACTGCTGGTAAAATGGAACATAGCTCTTCTCCATGGAGTGCAGCTAATCGATGCAAAAGTACTTTGCTTTTACTATTCGATGTACCTACTTCAATCCAAAGTGTCTGGCGTACAAATATGAAATAAATATTAGAAGAAAAAGAAATAGTTCTGAGAAAAGCGAATAAGAATTTATAATTATACCTGCAAACCACGCTGTTCAAAAATTTTGAAAAAATATAAAGCTAGTACCATTACGTCCGTGTCGCTTGATATTATGAAACCATGCTTTTCATTTTATTATTTGAGTAAATTTGTTAGCAAGATCGCCAAATGTTCTCATTCCTTTCCAAGATATTTTACGTAAATCAAGCATAACATCAATGAACAAACCCATTTCTTGAGTATTACTCGGTTCTTCGTTTGGCTCAGCACAAAGAATTTTTTCTAACTCTCGAGATAATAAACTTTTATTATTTTCTATCTTCAAAAATCCATCTTTATCAAATAACAATTTCTTATATGTCAAGTCGTACTGTATTAATAACTCTAATGGATAATTACGCTCATTAGCTAATGCAATGATGCGCTGAGTTTCATTTACTTTTCTCTTAGATTTTTTTGTATCCTCTGTTTTAGGAGACATTTTAAAGTCTGAAAGATTATTTCTTGGAATTACTGCAGATATAAGTTTAGTTTTAGGTACAAACCGTTCCTCTCTAAAATTTTCGTATAGACTGATTCCCTTTTCGAAAATACTCAAAATGTCTTTAGGTATAACAGGATGCACTAATTGTTCAGTGACAAGATTACGGAGTTGTTGTTTACCAGATTGAAATGGGTTTATTTGTTTTGTAATAATATATTCCACAATTGTATCAACAGCTAATTGAGAAATTTTTATTGAAGCGTCGGACGACTCGTGATGAATTTCGAAGTCGTTTTCATTGTTAATAAAAGTGATTTCTCGAAAAAAATGTTATATTGCCATTAATTCGTGGAAAGTAATGTCCCAGTGTTACGTCATAGATAAAATATATATGTAAGAAAAATATAAAAATTTAAAAATAAATAAAATATCGACGCAGCTGCGTTCCAAAAAAATATGTACCGTGGGGCTTAAGAGCAAGCGAGCGTCCAGACAGAGCAATTAGGCTGTCTGAAGAAATAGCAATTAGAAGTGAGCGTAGGTATAGCGATTGGGATCGGTATACGACGGGCAGCGGTCTTATCGTAAAATTTGTGCGCAGATAGGGAAACCCCAACCGTTTGAAGAATTTGCGTGCGACAATCTGGCGCCTTGCGAATACGAGGCTGTGCAAAGCAAAATTAATATTGAAAATAGAATATTTATGATAAAACAAGTATAAAATTAGATTCATAAAAAGTATGAACAGTTGAACAATAATAATATAGAACTGTGCATATTTTTATTTATTTTAAAAAATGTAAAATCTACAAATTATTATAAAATAACAATAAGAATATTATATTTATTAAAAATAAGAAGGAAGAAGTTTACAAACCCGTAAACTTTGAATTTCAAATGTCTTCGAAAAAGGCAGTAAGCAAAGTTTTTATAAGTAAATTTTATTCAAGGTTTGTAATTTGTATAATGAGCAGGGTTTGAACGCTGCCACTCATTATTACAAATATTTTGAAAGGACTTGTTTGGTGGTTTGGAGGGTTGATTGGACTTCGCTTGTCGAAGGCCCTTTGACCTACAAATAACTAGATTTGTTCATTAGATCGGGAAGGGATTTTTGTTTCGACTCTCGCGAATTTTCAAGATAAAATAAGGAACGGCGCCATCCCGAGTTCAGCGGAAGCTAACTCAAAGCGGAGAAGTATTATATTGTGCGCCGACTATCGTACGTAACAAATTTTGGAAGTTCAGCCGGGGTTATAACGTTTTTAACATTTTATTTAAAAATAACGCGTAGAGTTTGTCGGTTTTATTCGGTTTTTATTGAAAATTAGTGTTGGTGATTTCTATATGGTCTCAAGTGAAATTATTATAATGAAAAAGTGTTTAAATGGTTTATTTGAGAATAAAATACTTGAAATTTAGTTTGAAGTTTTAGTGAGAAATTTTTATATCAAAATAATATAATTTAAAATTTTAAGTGAACAAAAATAAGAAAATTTTAAGATGATTTGTTTGAATAAAGAAGAAAAAGTATAAAGGTTATATTGTCAGTTTAAAAGAAAGAAAATCGAAAATATTTGAAAATAAGGTTTAAATGAATTTTATGAAAGAATAAATTAAAAAGAAAAATATAAATAAACGGGAAACTAAAGGATTTGAAATAAAGGAAATTAAGGTAATTAAAATAAAGGAAACTGAAGTTTAAAAAAAAATATAAATAGAGTGAAAATTGGTTAAAGAATAACTAAAGAATAAAATAAAAGGAATTTTGGAAATTTATATGGAAAATTATATGTGAATATTGGTAGAAATAATTTGCCACGAGCAGTTTTAGTTGAATTGAATCTGAGGAAAACTATTATCTATAAATATTAAAGACAATTTAAAAATTAAACGTATACATGAGTGATAAACGGGTTACGAGGAACCAATCAAAAAATGATCCAGAGTTGCAAAAAGAGATAGATAAATTTAAACAATTTAGACAAGTAGGAGACGAAGATCTTGGAAACGAATCAGAATTATCAGATACTTTTAATTCAGCGACATAACACAATAGCACTTTGAACACAGATATTTTTGACGAAACGGAAAATAACACGACCGGGGAAAAAATGGTAATAGACCAAGTTATTTTAGACGATAGTAGAAATTCAGTGGAAGACGAAGACAACATGTCGACAGCAGGGACTAACATTAATTTAAAAGACGTGCTTAAAGTAGTGCCAGAGTTTGGTGGAGATTTGTCGGAGTTATCCAATTTTTTAGAAGGATGTCAGGAGGCAAAGGAAATGATTCCTACCACTGCAGAGGAAAATCTTACAAAAGTTCTGAGAGGTAAGCTTGTAGGCGAAGGTAGAAAAAAAATATTAGGAGAAAAATTTTAAAAAGTAGATGAGTTAACTAATTATATTTGTGACATATATTTACCTGCTAAAACCGTGCATCAGTTACAGGGAGAGTTAGGTAGTTCATATCAAAAGGAAAATGAGAGTGTTATAGTATTTGCAAATAGAATGAGAGATTTGGGAACGAGAATATTAGAAGCTAAGCGAGTTGCCACGAACGCGGAGGTAACTGACGAATTTAAAAAAGCGACAACGGACAACATAATCGAATGTTTTAAAAACGTATTAAAACGGGAAATCGAGAGAAAAATGATTGTGGCCGACACTGTATTAGACATTGTGAAAAATGCGATTACCGTGGAGAGACTCTTAAATGCACAAAACGCCTTGCGTCGAATAAATCAAAGTGGAAGTAGTAAATTAATTGAGAAAAAAAGAGTATATTTTTGTAAAATTTGTAAAAATAATGAACACGATACACAAAATTGTAATAAAAAAGGTAATGATATTTGTAGTATTTGTAATCGCGTGGGACATCCGACTAATAAGTGTAGATTTGGAAATAATAGTAATGAGGCATGCCAATTATGCGGAGTTGCCGGACATCAGGCTAAGCAATGCACAGGGGGAAAATTAAACATTACATGTCAAAAAAAAAGATAGTAAAAAAGATTTAATGAATCTTATCCGTAAAATTCAAATAAAATTAATTAAAAGAATTAATTGAGAAAAACATTTAATAAAATACAAATCAATTAACAATTAGTTTGGTTACTAACAATAAATCAATCTACTACGGAATTAAATAAAATTCAATTTTAAAAATAAATCTAATAACAAAAAATTGCAAAATATAGAACAAGTGCAGGGATTTTTGTGTGCGTACCCTATCCCTTAGTCTGCTTAGTAGCGACTTATCCTTAGATCCGCTTCAAAAAGCGGTCATATTATTTATTCCTACGGTCTGCCGAAAAGCGACTTTTTCCTTAGATCTGCTTACACAGCGGTCGCTTAACCCATTGAACACACATTAAAATCAAATGCATAGTGACAAGTATTAAACAAAGCAACGCTAATTAAAAAGAAGAAAAGCGGAAAGAATTTATTTTTACAAAAAATTAAGAAGCGAAAAGAAAAGGCTGATAGAACAAATTAAAAGTGTAAATCTATAAACATATAACTTTAGTACAATTCCAGAAAAAAAAGAAAGTAGCGCATAAATTGAGACGGCGGTCCCACATGGTAGGTAAGAGACCACCAATGGATAACTTACCGATAAATACTGAGAGATAAGTTACCGACTAACTGAGTGCTAGTATTCACAAGTAATAGCCTACCTAAGCGCAGATAGATGGCGTGCGCGCATAAAGCATTGGAGAGAGGGACGGCCACGGATATAAAAAGAGACCCGCAGCCAGCAGCGAGCACTTACGATCTGGCTCTAACGCGGAGAGCACAAGAAAAACTGTCGTCCTCTCCAAGTGCTCTGTCTCCTTAGTACCTAGTATGCAACGAGCAGCGTGCTCCCAAACAGTACTATGGGGACCCTCCCCCTTTCCATTTAGCATAAGACGAGATCTGTATTCTTGAAACTATATACATCTATAATTTGTTTAATCCTTTGTTTCCTTATAATCATTGCTTCGTTTACCCTCCTCCTCTCGAATATCCCTTGGGATCACGAAAGTAGTTCTCTGTTCTTAGTTGGGTACATATCGAGTACGGATTGGTCGTGAGAAGGTAGATCGTCACACACTGGTCCGAAGCTATGTGGATTACATCAGTGGCCGGAGCTCGTGGAGTAGATTCCCCTCCGCAACTCCCGGTGCACACGAGCAGCTTCCCTCTGGTGGTTTCTCCATTACAGAGGGTAGGGAAAGCTTGCCTTCACTCAACCGATAGTGCGGGGTGATTTTGAGTTCAATCTTGCTTCCTCGAGCACATTCTCGCTTCTTCCCCACACCGAGTCTCGAATCACATATACGGCCTCGCCTCGGCATAGCTTGGCACGTTTCAAAATAGAACGAGAGAAAAATCTCGGAATTCCAACTCAAAATCGAAAAAATTCGACGAGTTATTTAATTTTGCAAAAATGAAATAAATAAAAATAAAACAAACAAAGGTGCAGAAGTTGCAACAAAATTAGAGAATAAAGTATAGTTATTTAATATAATATTAGAATAATAATTTTATAACATTTCTACATTTATTAAAAATCGATAAAAACAGCTGAAAATTTAGTCAAGTAGTAAAAATATTTATCTTTAATGTGCACGGGCATTTAACATTTGTTTGAATATCTAAATAGACAAATTTATTAAAAAGTATCAGGAATCGATAATATTAAAAGAACAAGGTGTAGTATATATGTCATCACGATTATATCACGATTATACGGCGCTCGCGTCAAATTGCAATAGCTACTCGCGTTGCGGTTAGTGACCTACAGAAACTGCATACATCAGCAAGACGCGGAAGTAAAGCAAAGTATAAAGTAGGTCATTGAAATAAGAAACACGGAATTTACAGAATAAATGGATTATAGTCAAATAATTATAATATTTTGTTTTAATTTAATAATGAAAGATTCAAATGAATGACAAAAGAAACACAGATAATAAAACACCAGAGACCCAGGCGGAAAATATCTTAGGCATATAAAATTTAAAAATATACTATAATTCTTAATAAAACTCATTAGCTTTTATAAGATTTTAATAACAGTTTATAATGTGTTGAATTTGGATTCTAATAATAGTTTATAATATTTAATACTATTTGTAAGCTTTTATTAGGTACTTTGAAATTTTATAAATGTTTCTAAACTTTTATTAGCTTATATTAAATTGCTGAAGTTACTTTAAAAATCGAAATATTAATAATAGCTACTAGATTTTACTAGCTATTATTAGCTTTTTGTATCTGCAGAGGATATATTTATATACAAAGAGTTACTAATAATAGTTACCAGCTTTTATTAGCTTCTATTCGTGCTTTCTAATACATTTCAATAGTTTGTAGTAGTTATAAAATTTTATAAATTGTTTGTATTATTTTCCAAAAATTTATCTTAAAAGTATTATTACAATGCTAATCGTTAAAAGAAATAAAAATAATATAAATAACATATTCTTTAATTAATACAACGACCAATTGTATTAGTTTACTCAGTTTACAAGAATTATTATTATATTTAAATATAAAAGACAGTCTGTGCAACATCGAGTATTTTATACATTTGATATCATTCGACTCAATTGAACATTTTTTAAAATTTGTTATGTCTTTTATATAATTGTCATTAAAATTTAAAGCAGCTTCAAGTGTTAAAGCTTTAAAGAACACAAATTCATCATCTTTATTGTCATTTTTGATTAAGTATATAGAAGTAAGTTGCTGGCTAGAGATTAGTTTTTGTAAATACTTTTTATAAACTGCGTACAATTTCTTGTAAAAATTATTATAAATTATAAATAATACAACAATTTTTATCACACACAATATAATTAATATTAACTTATACATATTTTAGATACGTATGAGAAAGTGAATACAGCTGTAACAAAATAAGGCTTAGGGTCCCAAATTTAAAGTTCAGTGAAACTGTATCAGATGATAATAGTAGTTTACAAGTATTAAATGCCGATGACACAGAAGAAAATAAAACGAGAGAGAAACTATTACAGGCATAAGTCTAAACGAATGAGAGAACGTAAAGCTGCTGAACAAAAAAAGCAAAAAGATGGAAGGAAAAGTCAATCATCGATGCGTACTTGGAAGAAGGAGAAGACGAAGGCAATGACATATAACATTATAAATAAGGATTAGTTACTTAGATTAGGATTCAGTCGATTACTCATGTTATTACTGAATTAATTTTCACATCAAATAGTTTATCGTTCATTTTTTAATTAGGTTATTTTTATTAATCTATTGTTCGGTGACTTATCACCAAGCCAAAGGTATACTTTGCATGTCAATTACGGATATTACACAGGTATTATAAATTCAAGTATACCTTTGGCTTGGTGATAAGTCACCAAATAATAGATATATGATACAATAGCATCAGAGGGCTCGCACCTCAAATTTTATATCCATGCTGTGAACCAGTTATGAGAAATTCAGAAATTAACAGTTTTTCTATATTAAAAATTTAATTTCTCAGAACTGGTTCTGAGGTACAGGGATATAGAAATTTAATACACTACAGGGATATAAAATTTGATGAGCAAGTCCTGTCAGCATATTCTATTTTATATCTATCATTTAGTGACTTATCACCAAGCCAAAGGCGTAGTTCAATCTATACCACCTGTGTCAAATCCGTCATTGGCGTGCCAGGTTCATCTTTGACTTGGTGATAAGTCACTAAACGATAGATATATGGTAGAATATGCTGTCAGGACTTGCTCATAAAATTTTCATCCCTGCAGTGAATCAGTTATGAAAAATTAAGTTTTTAATATAGAAAAATTGTTAATTTCTGAATTTTTCATAACTGGTTCACCGCAGGGATATAAAATTTGAGGTGCGAGCCCTCTGAGGCTATTGCATCATATATCTATTGTTTGGTGACTTATTACCAAGCCAAAGGTGTACTTGAATTTATAATACCTGTGTAAAATCCGTAATCGACATGCAAGTATACCTTTGGCTTGGTGATAAGTCACCGAACAATAGATTAATAAAAATAACCTAATTAAAAAATGAACGATAAACTATTTGATGTGAAAATTAATTCAGTAATAACATGAGTAATCGACTGAATCCTAATCTAAGTAACTAATCCTTATTTATAATGTTATATGTCATTGCCTTTGTCTTCTCCTTCTTCCAAGTACGCATCGATGATTGACTTTTCCTTCCATCTTTTTGCTTTTTTTGTTCAGCAGCTTTACGTTTTCTCATTCGTTTAGACTTATGTCTGTAATAGTTTCTCTCTCGTTTTATTTTCTTCTGTGTCATCGGCATTTAATACTTGTAAACTATTATTATCATCTGATACGGTTTCGTAACGTGATTTTTTGTATCAAAATGACATGGTCGTGGTACTATACTTTGACATGACTTTATAGCATACGTAGCAAGCCCTGTTCGAATACGTAAAACTTCGTCGTATGATATTGACAAGCCTTGTCGATTGAGACCTTGAATAATCATTTAATTTTTTGTATTAGCATAAACAAATAAGAACATGAAGAGGCGTTTTCTTAAAACCATTATTTTTTACAAAGTAAAATATTTGAAATAATGTTTTTAATCTTAATTGCTTTACCTGTGTTACTGAACATTTTTTGGCGAATAACGAACATTTTTTTTAGGTTTCAAAAGAACATTTTTATCACAATAAAAAGTTTCAGAAAAAAATTCAGCCATGGATTCTGGAACTGAAAGCGTTTGCCAAGCTGCCTTTAAGTCATTATCGTCGCAAAATTTGTCCTCTAATTAAAAATCCATTGTTTTCAAAGATTCAACTACAGTTTTTGCACTGTCAGACGTACTATTTCGATAATAGTAATCTTTTACAACAGCTGATTCATTGTAAGAGTGAAAAATTTGGGGCTTATTTTTAACATTCGGTTGTATAAAACAAATCTCATCCCCAAAATAATGAATTAAAAGTGATTTTATCTTATCATATTTAAATAAAAAATCTGGGCCATTCTTATTAATAAGACATTGAGACTCATCTTTTGAAGAAAATATTTCCCCTGTCATAATCCTAGGTTCAATACTTTTTATGCAATCAAGAACAACACAATTTATCTCCAATAATTTATTTTGGTCGATAGTCGCTTCAAAATTTTTCGTAAACTTCTCGAATTTCATCTCGTAACATCGTAAACAAGATGAATGATATTTAACTTTTAAATCAATCAATAATTTTGCTTCGGATAGGTTTGCTGTTTTTGTGAAAAGATCATCTTCAAAGTATCGACTATCTTTACATAAATTTTCAGCCCTTTCGCATGTTTCGATCGTAATCGACATGTTTGTTATATATTGATAAGGAAGTTATGCGGTCACAAAAGATAAAAATTAAACAGCTTGAACGTTAGTTGAAAATGGCTAGAAAAGAAGCTATAGAAACAATAAACTAAGCTGATGGTGAAAATACTGCTGCATGTAAAAAAATAAAAACGTAGGTAACATAGGTATGTATATTACACACACACACACACACACACACACACACACACACACACACACACACACACACACACACACACACACTAGGGTGGGTTATCTGCCGAATAAGGGCAATAAAGCGAGACACCCGCCCGCTCAGGTGCTATAAATGCTTGGGCTTCGGCCATACTGCTGCAAGCTGCATTGAGCAGCACGATAGAAGCCGCTGCTGCTACAAATGTGGCTCAGCGGGACATGTAGCGAAAGACTGCACAAACCAGCCCAGCTGCATTCTCTGCAGAGGAAAGAACGACGTAGAGAGAAGCGATCATGCCGCAGGTAGCTATAATTGCCCAGCGTACCAAGCGGCAGTGAAAGCCACAAAACAAAGAAGATGAGAATAGTACAGTTAAACCTGAACCACTGTGAGATAGCACAGGACCTTCTCTGTCAGTACGTCCGTGAGCAGAAGATTGATGTTGCTATAATCAGTGAGCAGTACAGAGATCTTGAACAGCCAAGGTGGGAATCCGATGGCTCCGGTAAAGCAGCTATTTGGGCGTGCAGAGACCTTACCTTTCAAAGTAGGATGAAAGTCAAAGAAGCAGGTTTTGCCAGCGCAAAGATTGAGGGTATACAGGTATACAGCTGTTATGCCCCACCCAGTGCGCCAATAGATCAGTTTCAGCAGTTCTTGGACCGGCTAGTACGAGATGTCAGGGCTAAAAAACCAGCTATTATAGCTGGGGACTTTAACTCATGGGCGGTTGAATGGGGCAGCCGAAAAACTAATAGAAGAGGACAGGCCCTACTAGAGGCATTCACACTTTTGGACATGGTGCTGGTGAACGAAGGCAACGTACCAACCTATAAAAAGGTGGACGCTGAATCAGTGATCGACTTAACATTTGTTAGTAGATCTCTGGTAAAAGAGGTGAGTAAATGGACCGTAAGCGATCACTTCACTAATAGTGATCACCACGCCATTATAATGGAGCTGGGCACACAAAACATGGTGCACTGTACTACTAACCCTATAAGTACGAAAATGGAATGGAAAGCCAAGGAGTACGACAAGGAACTATTTCTGATGATGTTAGGAAATATCCAATTGACGGGATCAGCAGAACATAAGGCTGAACAAATGACAAAATGGCTCACCCGAGCCTGTGACGCAGTTATGCCAAGAAAAGTGCCCAATCAAAGATGGGCACCAGTATATTGGTGGAATGAGAAGATTAGATCAGCGCGCTCCGCTTGCCACCGAGCACGAAGGCTTGAGCAACGGGGAAGGAAAAAGTTTTACCGAACCGGTATTGGAAGCGAAGCTGTAGAAGAATGCAGCAGAAGAATGAAAGAAGCCAAGTGCACCCTCAAGAAGTGCATCAGTGAAAGCAAGCAGAGATGTCATAAGGAGCTGCTAGAAGAGGTCAATAAAGATCCATGGGGCAGGCCCTACAAAACAGTTATGAAGACACTCAAAGGAAGCTATATACCCCCACCAAAGTGCCCAGAGGTACTAAAGAGGGTAGTGACAACACTTTTTCCAAGTCAGCCGGACGCACCATATGCTATAGCAGAGGAAGTGCGGGAAGAAAATATACCTCCAATTACAGTTGAGGAGCTACTTGTAGCAAGCAAGAGGGTAGGAAACAATAAGGCTCCCGGTCCTGACGGCATACCAAACGTAGCGCTGAAGCATGCCATCGAGGCTAAACCTGAAGAATTTGTTGGCCTCTACAATGCATGCCTGGCCGAAGGGAGATTTTCGACGAACTGGAAAAAGCAGCGACTTGTATTGTTACCTAAGGGTAACAAAGCGCCCGGAGGGGAGACATCGTACAGACCATTATGTATGATGGACACTCAAGGAAAAATACTGGAGCGCATTATCAGCAACAGGATGGAGTGCATAATTGAAGAGACCAAGGGGCTTGCCGAGCACCAATATGGCTTTCGGAAGTGCCGATCTACTTTGGACGCGATCGGCCTAGTGGTAAACACAGCCCGAGCAGCCATCAGTGGAAAACGGTGGAAGGGCGGAACAAAGAAGTACTGTGCAGTTATTACTTTGGATGTCAAAAACGCATTCAACTCTGCAAATTGGACGAAGATACATGAAGCGCTTGAAAAGCTTGAGGTGCCCACATACATCAGGAGGATGATGGCCGACTATCTGAAGGACAGAACTTTACTGTACGAAACGGATTGCGGCACTGAAACCTACAAGGTCACGGCAGGTGTTCCACAGGGATCAGTACTGGGCCCGCCATTGTGGAACATTATGTATGACGGAGTGCTGAGACTACAACTCCCGCGGGAGGCTATGGTAGTAGGATTCGCAGACGACATAGCTCTTGTAGTAGTAGGGAAGGAAAAAGAAGACGTCGCTGAAATCACCAATGAAGCGATCACCACCATCCAGAGGTGGCTGAGAGAAACGGGACTTGAACTCGCTGGACACAAGACCGAGGCGATCCTGATATCTAGCAGGAAGAAAATGGAGACAATCGCCCTAATGGTAGACGGCCATGAGATAACCTCTAAATCGACTATCAAGTATTTGGGCGTTACTATAGACGAAAAGTTGACGTTTAAACAGCACCTTGAATTAGCAGGTAAAAAAGCGTCAAGAACGACTGCTGCTCTTTCTCGGCTCATGCCGAATGTCGGTGGAGCTACTCAGAAGAAAAAGAAGCTGTTAGCAAGTGTCAGTACATCGATTATGCTGTACGGGGCACCAATTTGGGCAGATGCAATGGCAATAAAAGCCTATGCGCGGAACCTGTCATCCGTGTATAGACGGAGTGCGCTAAGAGTAGCGTCTGCTTACCGCACGGTATCGGACGATGCAATAAGCGTCGTGGCAAGCATGCCACCCATCGACCTCTTAGCACTAGAGAGGAAGGCCATATACATGGCAAAACAGGAGAACAGCGATAGAACGAAGGCAGAAATCTGGAACGCTGCCAGAGAACAAACAGTAGCTGAGTGGCAGAGAAGATGGGACAGCAGCCTGAAAGGGCGCTGGACGCACCGACTTATACCAAAGATTGAAGACTGGATCACAAGAAGACACGGGGAAGTAAACTACTACCTCACGCAATTTTTGACGGGACATGGATGCTTTCGAGCATACCTGTGTAGATTTAATTTAGAAGACTGTCCAGACTGCCCAGCATGTTTGGACATGTGCGAGGACGCTGAGCACGTTTTTTGCTACTGCTCGCGTTACCAGCAGGAGCGTGAAGAGTTTGAACGCTACCTCCAGACCAGAGCAACTCCTGAGTCTATTATGGTAGCTATGTTCGCCACCGCTGAGGGCTGGCACGTGGTTAGTAACTACGCCGCGGTCATCCTCAAGAAAGTGAGGGTCGACGAAGAGAGAAGAAGACGAGAGATGCTGCAAGAAGCTGACGACCGGACGATGCGGTAAGAAGTAGACGGCAGCCTATAATGAAGAAGGTACGATAGTAGATCTACTAGATATGGACGCATAAAGAATGACAATCACATCAAGGAGACAAGGGCAATGTCCCTATGCCCCTCCGCGAAGTAATACTTGACCGTGGTACCGCGGGGGAAAAAGGCACTGAAGACGGAGCTTGGCCCTCCTCACCGACAAATCGGTAAGGAGAGCGAAGAGGATTCGGGTTGCAATTGGATTTTATATTCGGTCGCAAAACGAAGGGTTTTAGTTGGTGAGAATCCAACACACGGTGGCTCAGGCCATGTCATGGTCTATTAAGATTTTTCCCTCCAACCTCTTTCTCCAATAAAAAAAAAAAAAAAAAAAACACACACACACACACACACACACGCAGACACACACACATTTAAAGATAATTATTTAAGTATACAACATATAATTATTTAATTAGTTCTTGTAAAATTTATAATCTTTTTAACTTTTAGCAACCTGCAATTCTCTTGATGCATTCGAAGTCCACGATAAAATTTATCACTTTAACAAAGAGCAGGAAGAAAAAGATATTGAGTATGATAAAAGAGCTTATGTTCACCTAGGTGAGGGTGTATACTGTAATCCAATTGCATATTCTAATAGTTTCAAGTCAAAAGATCCCTTTAAATGTTTGTCTATACTCAGGGAAGGTGTGTATGGATTGGAAGACTTATCAAAACGATGTGTTCGTAAACAAAAAAATACACAGAATAGAAAATTGTTATCTCCTGTAAAGCGGATAATGATAGAAAGAAAAGTTTATGCTTTTATGCATATAAAAGATAAAGCCATATCACAAGTAGATGATTTTCTTAATGATTTGAATATTAAGCATGGGAAAATCATCCATGGTGCTGCAAAGCGCTTAGAGTATGAAAAAAAAAACAAAATGAATTAGAAGATCAAATGAACACTGAGCTTCCACGGCAAGCAGGAAACATTGATGATTTGACAAATTAAAATTGAATATAGCTTATGCTTTTGCGTGTCGTTAAAATAAATTCAACTAGACGCCGTGTTGTTAGTACTGATGTTGTTTATTGAGTATAAAAGATTATAAATGAGGATGATTAAGAGTTAGTCAACAACTATTTTAACTTTGTTAATACAGGGATGTCGGTGACGCGAATACAAATTACGTGAGACTAATAGACTCGAAACGCGCCAGTACAATTATTGGCTCGGTACTCGTTTCGATCTTTCTCGCTTGACTGCACGAGTAGTTCTGATTTTCGATTTTCTGACGGTGGGGTTTTCCAATCTCTGAGAGCTAAGTTTGGACACGCTCGCCTTAATGAATGTAGCGTCCAATAAAATTATATGAGTTTAAAAATTCCGCCCGCTATGAAAGAATATCTTCCAACCCGGATAATAATCCATTAAGCATATAACTACATCTATAACTAAATACATGAGATTGCAGATGTTTCGTAGCCTAATGCAAAATGCTTAACGCATGGTGAAATGCTGTTACAATTATTAGTATCCTAAAATTACAGAATATTCTTATCATAAAAGTATTCAACTTAGTTCTACACTTGAAATCTCTAGTTTATTAATTTAGACAGAATCGCTCGTGTCTTCTTTTAATTCAGGCCCATAATATGGGCCGCTTCAATATACTTTTCGCCGTTTGTACTGACACTACCCTGACGTGCCCATCCTTGCCCGGGTGCGTGTCTGTAATACGTCTAAGTGGCCACTGCATTGGAGACGTTTTATCTCCCCTGAGGATCACCATGGTGCCTTTGCGATATTCGGAAGCTTATTGTGAGTCCATTTAACCATTTTTTGAAGCTGAGGCGGGTACGCTTGCTGCCACCTCTTCCAAAAATGTTGAACCATTAGCTGTAAATACTGATAGCGATTAAGTCTATTCAGATTGATGTCAGTAAAATGCGCTTGAGGCAAAGCTTTTAAGGTGTCTCCAATTAGGAAATGATCAGGAGTGAGAGGGGTAAGATCATTGGGATCGTTGGATAGTGGTGACAAAGGTATGAAATTCAAACATGCTTCGATCTGTGTTAGTATAGTATACAATTCCTCATACGTACGTCGCGTTTTCCCTATAACCCTTTTCAATTGGTATTTTTCCGATTTTACTGCACTTTCCCACAACCCGCCGAAATAAGGGACGCGAAGTGTCAGTTAATCTGTTTATGCGAGGCAAAATTCGTTATTGATTCGCGAAATCTCTCGTCGTTCAAAAATTTTGATAATTCATTAAGTTCATTATTTGCTCCTACAAAATTTGTCTCGTTGTCGGAAAAAATGTTAATGCATAATCCACGACGCGATATGAATCTTTTTAAACAATTTAGGAACGCCTCTGTAGATAAATCCGTTGCCAAATCTATGTAGACCGCTTTGGTCACAAAGCAAACCAAAATACAAATATAAGTTTTTATTGACACTCGTGAGCAAGCTTTTTCTTTTATCAAATAAGGCCCAGCATAGTCGACGCCGCAGTTCAGGAACGGCCGAGCAAGTGTTATTCTAGAGGTAAGCAGGTTACCCATTATGCAATTCAAATCAATAGGCTTAGCCCTGAAACAAGCCACGCATTCCCGTATAACGTTAACAGCACTTTTACCGTTTAATATCCAGTAATGATTGCGCGTGGAAGAAAGTACCGATTGACAACCCGCGTGCATAAGCTTAACGTGTTCATGCTTAATTATTAGGTACGTGAATCTATTATTAGACGCGAGGACGATTTGATGCATATTATCATAAGGTAAGTCGGCATTTGTTAATCGGCCACCCACTCTTAACAGCCCTTCGCCGTCTAAGAATGGCGTCAATTGTAGCAGCTTGCTATTTTTTGGCAGAGGCTTGCCTTCTTTGAGATAAGACAGTTCTGATCGGAAATATTCTAACTGCGCGCATTTTGCTAATTTTCGAGCCGAAATTTGAAGCTCCACGCCTGACAAAGGTGCTAACGGTGCCTCGATAATGCCAATTGCACCGGCCCTGCGTTTTTGCACTCTGTTCGAGATATCCTTTAAATATCGAAGTACATGAGCCATTGATCGAATGGATGTGCGTCCATACAGCGCGAGTCTAAGTCCGCGGAATTTTGGTCCGATATAACGTGACCCGAATTCTCGTTGGTCAATTCTTGTATTTCCGCGACTCGATTAGCGACAAATGTCTTCCATTTGCTAGACGGTGCTTTGATCCATGCCAACGCGATCATTGAGTCAGACCAGAAGTACCATTGATTGATGCTTGCACTGCAGGCCATTGATACCTTATGCGCTAGCTGAGCTAATAGCACGGCACCGAGTAATTCTAGTCGTCGTATTGAAAACGCCTTGAGCGGCGCTACTCGCGATTTTGCGCACAGTAGATGAGAAGTACGCTCACCTTTGCTGTTGGTCGAACAGACGTAAATGCATGCCCCGTATGCCGCCTCGGATACGTCGCAAAATCCATGAAATTCAACCGATTTCGCGTTTCTGACTGATGTCTATTTATTTTGATTTGATTTATGTCCCCCAATTGAGCATACATTCTTTTCCAGGCATCATATACCTCTTGAGGCAGTGATTCGTCCCAGTCAAGTTTGAGCGTCCAAAGTCTCTGCATAATTGAATCGGTGCATGCAAAAAGGGACCTTAGTTCTATTGTTTCCCTATGCTCTAAGGTTCCTTTTTGCATACACCGATTCAATTATTTTTGCTTGGATAACGGCCGGCCCCACTAGTCCCAACGTCTGTGAACTTAACTCGATATTTGAGCATGTCACTTGAAGGGTCCCACAGCAGCCCTAAGGTTTTAGGATCTTTATCCGCCTGTATTGATACAGATGAGCTCGTCAACTTCTGCTGTCCTTCAAGTATACGCGTATCGTTAGAAGCCCATTTACGAAGATCCATGCAAGCCGACTGTAAAACCTCATTAAGCTCGCGCTTCAAACATATACCCTCAGCAATAGAGTTGCCGCCCGTTAGCAAGTCATCTACGTAAAAATCTTTCTCTATTACTTTGCTAGCAAAAGTATATTTAGCGCGATTTTCAATGCCAAGTTGCACAAGACAGCGAGTTGCCATGAATGTTCCGGACGCGGTACCGTAGGTGACGGTGTTGAGTTCGTACTCTTTATTTGGAGAGTTAATGTCGGTACGCCACAAAATTTTTTGCATTTTTCTTTGCTCTTTTTTGGCAAGAATTTGTCTATAATATGTCTCCGCGGAAATCACGTACACGTGCTGCCGAAATCGTATGACGATCGTAAAATGTTCGTCTTGTACGGTCGGTCCAGCGTATTGTACGTCACTCAGGGAAGGCCCTTTTGTGCCGTCTGGTCTTTCAGTATTTTAAGTCGTGAAAAACGACGCGTTTTTTAGTAGTGGTGCTCTCTTCTTTTGACACCAAGAGGTAAAGTAAGTAACAACATGGCTCGTTATCGTCCGTATCTTTTGCCGATACTTCGCTCATGTGCCCTAGCGACTCATAATCTCCCATGAAGTCAGTGTAGTCTTTTTTAAGTTCTGGCCTTCTGGCCCAAGTCCTTTCAGCTGCTTCTGAGATATCTAACTTATCAATGGCATGCACCGCTTTGCTCTTGAGTACTGAGTTTAAATAATGAAACTTTTGAATTTTGTTCAATCTACCGTTCTCATCACCGGATCAAGAATTTGAACATATCGCAGAATTTAATCCAGTCTCCGTACGTACCATCGAATTTAGGCAAATCTATTTTCGGCAGATTTATGCCGATTTTATCCACGCTCTGGCACTCTATTTGCGACGATACCGAACCAAAGCTAGACGCGCGGATTCTGCCCGTTTCTTGAAATCGGCTGAGGATTCTCTTCGCTTTCGAGGTCGCGGCGTAATAGTCCCTTTTGAACTGAACCCGTTCCTGGTTTTCCACTGTCCTCAACTTTGCATCATCGGACACTAAAATATCTATACGGTCTTGAGTCTCCTCATATTTATTTAATAAGGACTCAAACCTAGATAGTCTGTCTCGCAATACAAATTCATCTACATCGGCTCCTAAATCATTTAGGTAATTAGAAACCCGTGTTATGGCTCCCTTTTGAGCAGCGCGGGTTCTTTTTAAACCTTCCATTTCGCTAACCAAACGAACTAATACAGATCGAAGCTATCTTTGATTTTAGGATGTAGAAATAATTGGAGACTCACCAGTTTGGAAGATCTTTGAATTTACATGCCGTCTCCGTGTAAATGGTTTTTTTAAGTTACTAGGATTTTTTGTTGCAAAATCCCAAATATTTTTCTTCTTAGATTCACGACACTTTTGTTTACAAATTCAGAGTCCGCTGAATTTTAGTTTCACTTGTGTTGTCGATCCACTTTCACGTATTCATCCGGCTCGATAGACCATGTTTTTGCGAGTGGTTAAAATAAATTCAACTAGACGCCATGTTGTTAGTACTGATGTTGTTTATTGAATGTAAAAGATTATAAATGAGGATGATTAAGATTTAGTGAACAACTATTTTAACTTTGTTAATACAGAGATGTCGGTGACGCGAATACAAATTACGTAAGACTAATAGACTCGAAACGCGCCAGCACAATTATCGGCTTGGTACTCGTTTCGATCTTTCTCGCTTGGTTGCACGACTAGTTCTGATTTTCGCTGTGTCTCTCAGGAATCAAGTTAACTTGGGAGAACAGCACCTCCCTCTTGTGGAGGGTATTTTTCTCTCCTTCTACCAAAAATTTAGCGTGGCTAACGTTTGTAAGGAGATATTCTATTGGTTGAATACCCCTTCCGTCCGTCAAGGCTGAGCCTCCAGCGAGGGTTAGGTTTATGGTCGTAGTCGCAGAGAAGCCTAATGGGACTTGCGCTGAGCACAAGAGCCCTACCGGGGGACGGGATTATCGACCCTCGATTGGCACCTAATGTTTTTTACCTGCGCGAGGATACGACCGGAGGATAAGGATTCTTTATTGTGCCGAGACGGGCTCCGCGTTTCCCAATTCTTTTACAGTTATTGGTCTAGATCGACGGTGGGTTTTTCCAATTCTTTTATAGTTATTGGTCCGCGCCGACGGCGGGGTTTTCCTATCCCTGAGAGCTAAGTTTAGACACGCTCGCCTTAACGAATGTAGCACCCAATAAAATGATATGAGTTTAAACAGCTTATTTATAAAAACTTTCATTGTGTTCATTGAAAATGAGTTCATTTATTTATCAGTTTATTGAAATTTTAACTTCTTCAAATTGGCAATACAAAGAATTGACCAAATTTTCTTTAATAATAAAGACTGCGTTGTTTAATTTTGATATTTAACAAAATAATGTATTACAAGAAAGCATTATTGTACTACAAGTCTTAAATATTGATATGTAAAATCTGTTTCTAAGAATTAAAAATATAAGAATACATAAGATTGTTATATTAATATTGTAATATCAAAGCATAGAGTATACGTTTCAATTCTATTATTCTGTATTAGTAGAAAGGAGCAACAAAAAATGTTATTTTACGTTTGAGATTTAAAATAATGTTAAGTAAAATTACCTCTAAAGGTTACTTGATTATTAAAAATTATATGTCCAAAAGTAACATATATGTATGATTTAAGTATGTTACAAAAGGCAATAAAAATGTCTTTTAAATCAATATCTTTTATTATTTATTTATGTAATTCGTAGCAAACATTTATGAAATAAATTGTTAATTCTATTACAATGTCCTCGCTTTGAACAAAAACTCATTTATTTTTGTGGAAAAGCGAAAAGCAATTAGTTAATAAATATGCTTATTAACTAATAATATATATATAAGAATTATAAATAACCAATTACTATACGAAATAATTTAAAAAAAATAAAAGTGGTTATTAGGTTCTTATCAAGGTCACACATTTCTTTTTTGAAAATCCTAAAAGCTAATAAAAGATATGCAAATCTTATAAAAGCTGGAAACTATTATTTACTGTACGTAATAATTTTAAAAAGTTATTAGTTAATTATTATTAACTTTTTTTGAAGGTCACCAATTAGTTTTCTTTTTAAAAATCGAAAAGCTAATAAAAGTTAATAAAACTTAAGAAAATCTTAAAAATGCTACAAAATATTATAAACTATCAATAGAGTCCAAAATCTTCATTCTATAAATTGATTATAATATTTATTAGCAGAAAATCTAAATGAAGGAGTGGAAAACAACGCAAGCATGGCTCCCCGGCAACACCAATAAAATTAAATTAGCAAATTAGCAAATTACATCCCAGAATACGACGGGAAAAATATGCCAGCGACAGAATACATAAAAAATTAAAACAAGTCAGAAATCTTATTAACACCGTAGACGAAGGAAATTACAAGCCTTTTAAAAGTAAGAATGGTAGGGCAAGCAGAAGAGGCATTAGGTGGCAATGAGATAAAAACCATAGATGAATTAATAAACGCAGTTAGAATGTTATATCCGATTGATGACGATATTCACGAACTCATGTTTAAGATGCATAGAATAATACAAGAAGAAGGTGAAACTGTAGTCCAATACACAAATAGATTACGTAAAATAGTATTAAAAATAAAAGAACTGAAAAAACGAGATGGAGTAAAAGCAGAGGATCTAACAAGATTTGACACAGAACTAAATGCAGAAGCAGGGAATAAATATAAAAAAAATCTTAAATCAGAAATAAAATATGAGTTAGGGACAGAAAACATTGTAGAAAACGCTATACGTACTCTTGGATCAATAAAATTATCAATAAATGAAATATATTTTGATTTCCATATAGCTTTAGAAACGTTTGCTGTCTCATATGACAAAATTATTGGAATAAAGGTTTTATTATAACAAAAATTAAGAGTAGATAAGGGATATTCAGAAATAAATAATACAAAAATTGAATTTGAAACTGGCCAAGCAATGCCGAGGCGAGACTGTGTGTAGGATTCGAGACTCGATGTGGTAAGAAGCGAGAATGCGATCGAGGAAGCAAGATTGAACTCAAAATCACCCCGCACTATCGGTTGAGTGAATATAAGCTTTCCCTACCCTCTGTAATGGAGAAACCACCAGAGGGAAGCTGCTCGTGTGCACCGGAAGTTGTGGAGGGAAATCTACTCCACGAGCTCCGCACACTTAGGTAATCCACGCAGCTTCGGACCAGTGTGTGACGATCTACCTTCTCACGACCAATCCGTACTCGATAGGAACCCACCTAAGAACAGGGAACTACTTTCCTCATCCCAAGGGATATTCGAGAGGAGGAGGGTAAACGAAGCAATGATTATAAGGAATAAAAGGATTAAACAAATTATAGATGTATATTGTTTCAAGAATACAGATCTGGTCTTATGCTAAATGGAAAGGGGCAGAGTCCCCTTAGTACTGTTCGAGAGCACACTGCTCGTTTGCATACTAAGTACTAAAGAGACAGAGCACTTAGAGAGGACGACAGTTCTCCTTGTGCTCTCCGCGTTAGAGCCAGATCGTAAGTGCTCGCTGCTGGCTGCGGGTTTCCTTTTATATCCGTGGCCGTCCTTCTGTCCAATGCTTTATGCGCGCACGCCATCTACCTGCGCTTAGGTAGGCTATTACATGTGAATACTAAGGCTTACTTAGTCGGTAACTTATCTCTTAGTATTTATCGGTAAGTTATCCATTGGTGGTCTCTTACCTAATAATAAATCTCTTACCTAGTCCTATCTAGTTTCTTACCTAATAAATAAATTCTAGCATCGTAACTAAAGAGAGTGAAGAAGAGACAAGTGCTCAAGAAACTAAAGTAGAAAACATTACAGTAGAACAAGATTTAGAAAAAGTACTAGATATAGTAGGAAAAATTCAATATAATATAAACTAGCCAGTATACCTCGCTCGCTAACGCTCGCTAGAGTAAAGTTACTCATTGGTTTCCTTATTATAGGAAGCATGTTAATATAGATGCTAAAATTTCATTGTCATAATGAATTTAATAAATTAATTTATAGAGCCGAAAGGTATATTTTTATACCATACCTTCCTCTTCACTTCGCGTGCCAACCCCTCACATTTTACTAACATTTTTATAAATTTTAATTCCTACGAATGTTCTGAGTTATTATTTGTCAAACATTTCGTATATTAATTCAATCCATCAGACAGTACTGTATAAAAGGTTGGTTAAAGGTTTTTTTAATTTAAAAGACAATCAAAACTAAGTAATCAAAAATATGTATATAAATTATAAAGAAATATGTGTACACTTACACACGCACACACACACACACAGAGATATATATATATATATATATATATACTTACAGATAGCAGTCGTAAGTGCTCCAGTTAATTCAGCAGCAAATCTGATACGGGAAGGCAGAATCCGCATTGGATGGATGAACTGCCAGGTCCGGAGAAAAATAGAAATAAGGTGCTGTTATAGATGTTGGCGAATTGGCCATACTGCAGCTATGTGTGGAGGAACGGACAGGTCATAAGCCTGTAGACGTTGTGGTGGCTCAGACCACGAAGCCATATCGTGCACGAGGGATCCATGCTGTTTGCTGTGCCAAGAGGCTGGAAAATGCCAGACGAAGCATGCATCATATAGTTATGCTTGCCCGGTTACCCAGAAGTACATCAAACAGTTTATAGCATGAGAATACTGCAGCTCAACCTAAATCAGTGCGAAGTTGCACCGGATCTTCTGGAACAGACCGCTCGTGAATCTTTTATAGATGTTCCTATTATCTCAGAGCAATACATAGACAGGAACGCCACACAACAATGCTTCACCGATTGCAGCAGCAGGGTAGCAATCTGAGTTAACGCGTACAATCATATACAGGAACTCCCACACCATCCAAGCGAGCTTTTTACCTTGGTAAAGGTGAGCGGAATATACATTTTCAGTATGTATGCCCCTCCAAGTCTCACGGATGAACAGTTTGCAAGGATTCTCACTATCTTAGGGGATGAAGCAACCAACAAGAAACCCGTGTTACGTCATAGATAAAATAGATATGTAAGAAAAATATAAAAAATTTTAAAAATATCGACGCAGCTGCGTCCCAAAAAAAACTATGTACCGTAGGGCTTAAGAGCAAGCGAGCGTCCAGACAGAGCAATTAGGCCGTCTGAAAAAATAGCAATTAGAAGCAAGCGTAGGTATAGCGATTGGGATCGGTATACAACGGGCAGCGGCCCTATCGTAAAATTTGTGCGCAGACAGGGAAAACCCAACCATTAGAAAAATTTGCGTGCGACAATCTGGCGCCTTAAATTTTTTATGTGCTATACCGCAGAATACGAGGCTGCGTAAAGCAAAATTTATATTTAAAATGGAATATTTATGACGAAACAAATATAAAATTAGATTCATAAAAAGTATGAACAGTTAAACAATAACAAAATATAGAACTGTGCATATTTTTTATTTATATTAAAATAAAGAACTCGTATTCGTGACATAGAGATAAAATTTTGCTCGTGCAGATTTTACGATTTATTTATAATTTTAATTAGATAGTTTATTAGAAAGAAGTTAGAAATAAAATTTAAGTTATTATAATAAGTAAAAATAACGAGTTTAAGTAATAATAATAGAAATACAGTTTTGAAGTTTTAAAATATTAAGTTATCAATAGTTTAAGTTGATTGCAATAGATAAATAAACATAGTTCACAAATATTATATTGTACAAGGAAAAAATGTAAAATCTACATATTATTATAAAATAACAATTAAGAAAAGCAGAAATCATACATGTAGGGACATCTAACGGAAATCGGCAAGACTAGGAGAATAGCGTGGGTGGGACCAAAGGTAGAGCGGAAGAGGACCGGAAGAGGCGGCACCCAAGCGGAAAGATGCGACGCTATAGGTCAATGACCGATATAGAGGGCGCAAATGCAGACCCAAAGGGATGGGCCTGAGGAAAAATCGGGTTGGAGAGGGAAAAAGACGCGACGCGAGGGTGAATCGAGGAATTGCGAGCGAGGAAAATTTGAGTCTTGTTGAGGAGTTCAGTCAAGGTGGCTGCTCCCAAAAATTGTAAAAGTTTCTAATATTGTTTCTAAGCCGTGGTGGCTAAAGTGTGTGAAGTATTATTCAAAGTTTTCAAAATATATATATTTACAAAAACATTATTGAAGTAAAGTGTGATTTCATTGATTTTTGAGTCTAAAACAATCAAAATAAGAATATTATATTTAGTTAAAATAAGAAGGAAGAAGTTTACAAACCTGTAAACTTTGATTTTATTCGTCATCTAAAAAGGCAGTAAGTATTCTCAAGTAATTTTTATTAAAGATTAGTAATTTCTATAATGAGCAGGGTTCGGACGCTGCACTCATTATTACAAATATTTAGAAAGATCTTGGTTGGTGTTTGGTGGGTTAATTGGACTTTGCTTGTCGAAGGCCCTTTGACTTACAAATTAACTAGACCAATTCATTAATATCCGAAGGGATTTTTAGTTTCAACTCTCGCGAGTTTTTAAGATAAAATAAGGAACGACTCCATCCCGAGTTCAGCGGAAGCTGACTCAAAACGGAGAAGTATTACATTGTGCGCCGACTATCGGATGTAACACCCGTAATTATCACCGAAGACTTCAACGCGTGGTCCACCATATGAGGGAGTACCACAACGAACAACGGAGGTAACATACTCCTTGACAATTTTGCAAGTCTGGAGGTCTGTCTAATTAACACGGACACCGAGCCTACATTTTTAAGGGGCGAAAACTCTTCAATAACAGAAGTGGATGGTAAGTGATCAATATACGCAGAGCGACCATAAGGCAATACTACACTAGTGGAAAAAATTAAAGGATCAAAAAAAAATTCTGAATTTTTAGGGGTTTTTTAAATGGCTGTATTTCGCTTAAAAATGGTCGTATCATGATTTTAAAAAAAGCATTTTAAAGCTTGATGTATCTAGTTTTAAGATCTCACAATGATACAATTTTTCAAGCATCACGTACCGCGCAATCCTAAGAAATACTAAAAAAAATTTTTTCTCAAAATTTTTTCGATTTTTTTTATGGTCCACC
This sequence comes from Muscidifurax raptorellus, assembly GCA_020010945.3. Lineage (NCBI taxonomy): Eukaryota > Metazoa > Arthropoda > Insecta > Hymenoptera > Pteromalidae > Muscidifurax > Muscidifurax raptorellus. Next base: position 3,012,599 of record JAHUUD020000007.1, read on the forward strand.
AACTTGGGAAAAATTTTTCAAATTTAACCACCATATGTGTCGAATAACTTGTTTATTCAGCTTCAATTTGCTTTTTTTAAAACTTCGATTCGACCACTTCTCGCTGAGATATCGAGCTTTGAATGGAAAGATCTTTTTTCTCTTTAATCATCAATATCTCAGCAACCGCTTATTGTACAAGAAAATGAAGGAGGGTTTTGAAACCTTGAATAAACTTACCACAAAAATGAGCGATAGTTATTTCAAAGAAAAATTTTTCTTTAGTCTTTACATTAATTTGAAAAAGCAAGAAAAAAATGGCCTTTGGTGGCTTTTCGGATAATCAGGCGTTTAGTTGGAAATATCGCGTAAACCTGTAATGTTAAATGTGCCTTTTACAGTTCAATATGCCCACAAAAATTTCACAAAGTTTCAATTTGATCCATCAAACCGTTTTTTTGTTTCTCTCGATCGAATTTAAAAAAAATTAAAGGATCACGACTTTGACGGTAAATGATCATAATCTTTACCAAAATGAAAAAAAAATGTTTTTTTCGGTCTTTGACTGCAGTTTTATGGATAGAAGTTATTGGAAAAAAAATATTTAAAAAAAAAAAATTTTTTTTTTCTTAACTGCAGAAAATTTTAATCAAAAGCAACCGCCGGCATTCGCATTACCCAAAGCGTACCACGTGGAGATTGCCCGGTCGGATTTACGCTTCTTGCGTGTGTGTCTGCGTATGTGTGTCTGTATGTGTGTTACTGTGTTTCTTTAGCAGAAATGAGACCCAGAGGCTCGTCAGTTCCTCCGTATTTAATGACTCCAAACTCATTCTCCAAAGAGTGTGTGGGTGGCTGTGTATGTTGACGTCTGTTCGTCTGTCCGTTCGTCCGTATTGTTAATAACGGGTATTAGCACCCCTGTTCTCAATTACGGCTGCCAAGCGTTCAGCCATATTGATGCAGCGGGCAATCTGAGGTTGCGGGATAGTGTTCCAAATGCACAGAAGTGCACGCTCTAATGCGGCCAAGTTCTGCAAATTTGGATACTCTCTGCGCAAACGACGACCCATTATGTCCCAAACATGCTGAATGGGGTTAAGATCTGGGCTCATTGGTGGGTGCCGAAGCAGAGAGATGTCATGCCGTTCAAAAAAGCGTCTGGTGATGTTGGCCGTATGTGGACGTGCGTTATCTTGCATTAGAATAAATGCCCTCTGTCGTTGCCGTCTGCGCAGTACAACTGGCCTCAAAATTTGGTCGAGATAGCGTCTAGCTGTTAAGTTTTCACGCACAATCAGCAGAGGTGTTCTCCAATTTCGCGAAACGCCGCCCCAGACCATGACTGATCCACCGCCGTAGGCAACAATCGGACGGACAAAGTTCTGGCGAAAACGTTCTCCACGACGACGCCAAACAAGGGGATGTTGGTCGCTCCCGTGAAGGTTGAACCGGGATTCGTCGGTGAATAAAACGTTTCCCCATTGTCTTAATGTCCACGCTCGATGTGCGTTTGCATACGCTAAACGAGCTCGGCGATGTCTTGCTGTCAACAGTGGTACACGCTTAGGATGGCGTGCATTTAACCCAGTTTCACAAAGACGGTTAATGACTGTCCGGGAAGAAATAATACGGAATTGGTGTCGCTGTCGCTGTCGCTGTCTTTGTCGCTGTCGTTGTTGCTGCTGTTGTACCCGATTTGGGAAATTTCTTGCCACGATGTTCGCATTGATGAAAGGCTCACGTCGAACTTGTCGGACAATTGCCCGATCATCACGAACAGTCGTGACACGATGACGACCTTGTCCAGGACGACGAGTGTATTGGTTCATCTCCTGGTATCGAGCATTCATTCGGGATACGACAGATTGAATAACACCCATCCGATTGGCAACATCACGTTGACTGTAACCCTCTTCAAGCAGAGTGATTAAGCGAGCAACCTCCGACTCTCTTAAATGCCGTCTTACCATGATAAGAAATCAAAATAAAGTTTTGATTTACGGAAATTTATTAAATTTTTTTTTGATGCAAAAGGAGTAGTTTTGAAAAAAACTATTTTTTTAGCGTTGTAAGAACTCACGAAAATTAACAATAAGCAATTTCTGAAAAACGTGTAGATCGAGTTCGAAATACGATTGGGTATATAAACTTCATTTTAAATTGAATTAAATGTTTGAGTCAATTCAGTTTACAAATCAGAAAAATCATAGAATGCAACAACAGAATCATGTTGAGAATGATAAAATATTGTTCTTTTAAATTTTGTGAAGTTAAAACAAAAAAAAATTCAAAAAAATTTTTTTTTTAATTTTATTTAAAAAAAAAAAATTTTTTTAAATGTTTTTTTTCCAATAAATTTGTACACCTCTATCCATAAAACTGCAGTCAAAGACCGAAAAAAACATTTTTTTTCATTTTGGTAAAGATTATGATCATTTACCGTCAAAGTCGTGATCCTTTAATTTTTTTTAAATTCGATCGAGAGAAACAAAAAAACGGTTTGACGGATCAAATTGAAACTTTGTGAGATTTTTGTGGGCATATTGAACTGTAAAAGGCACACTTAACATTACAGGTTTACGCGATATTTCCAACTAAACGCCTGATTATCCGAAAAGCCACCAAAGGCCATTTTTTTCTTGCTTTTTCAAATTAATGTAAAGACTAAAGAAAAATTTTTCTTTGAAATAACTATCGCTCATTTTTGTGGTAAGTTTATTCAAGGTTTCAAAACCCTCCTTCATTTTCTTGTACAATAAGCGGTTGCTGAGATATTGATGATTAAAGAGAAAAAAGATCTTTCCATTCAAAGCTCGATATCTCAGCGAGAAGTGGTCGAATCGAAGTTTTAAAAAAAGCAAATTGAAGCTGAATAAACAAGTTATTCGACACATATGGTGGTTAAATTCGAAAAATTTTTCCCAAGTTGGTGGACCATAAAAAAGAATCGAAAAAATTTTGAGAAAAAATTTTTTTTAGTATTTCTTAGGATTGCGCGGTACGTGATGCTTGAAAAATTGTATCATTGTAAGATCTTAAAACTAGATACATCAAGCTTTAAAATGCTTTTTTTAAAATCATGATACGACCATTTTTAAGCAAAATACAGCCATTTAAAAAATTCAGAATTTTTTTTTGATCCTTTATTTTTTTCCACTAGTGTATATGAGAGAATTGATAGAAAAAAGATCGCGACCAGGCCTAAAAAGTTTAGCAAACGCAAATGGAACGCCAAATCACTAGATCAAAAAGCTTTTACCGTGATAATGGAAGACGAAGGTCTTGACAATGGTACGCCCGACTCCGAGGCCGAGTCTTTCATAGAGCTCGTAAAAATGGCGTGAGATACCTCCATGACGCGATCTGGACAAGTAAAAAACGGCCATAGCGAAACATACTGGTGGACAAGAAAAATTGCAGAGTTGCCCAAGAAATACCATCGAGCGCGAAGACTGGCCCAAACAGCCAGAAACAATCTAGAACAATGGAGGAAACAATATCTGTTGGCACGAAGAATGCTCCGCAAAGATATAAAGGCAAGCAAATACCACTGCAACATTGAACTTTGTGAAGAAATAAACAGAGATTTATGGGGTCGCCCCTATAAAGTGGTCATGGCGCGGCTCAAAGACAGAGTAGTTGCGCCACCGTGTGAGGCAGAATTAAGCCAGATAATAGAAGTACTCTTCCCTGAAGATGACCAATGTGAGCTTCATTGGATAGCCCCATCACAAGATGGTATTCCACCATTAACCGAAGTTATTAAACTAACAGTAAAGGTTAATCCCAGGGCATTCATGAGGGTTTTTGAAACCTCTCAAAAAAGGCGTATTTCCTTGAAAATTGCAACAGCTAGTTTTGATACCAAAAGACGACAAACCACCGGAGAAACCGTCATCCTACAGGTCCATTTGCTTGTTCGACACGCCAGGGAAGATTCTAGAAAGAATCATAGTCGGACCCCTTGAAGACTTCACCGAGGGACGATACGGGCTATCTGAGCATCAATTCGGTTTTCGCAGAGCCAAGTCAACCACGGATGCAATGAATCTGGTAGTAAACACAGCACGCGAGGCAATCAATGGTAAGAGATGGAGGCGAGGAACAAAGAAGTACTGCGCTATCATTGCCCTGAATGTTAAGAATGCTTTTAATTCTGTACGCTGGCCCCAAATTATTGCTTCCTTGGAGCGCCTCGGGGTACCAAGCTACATACGAGAAATAGTAGCAAGCTTCTTAAGCAATAGAACGCCCCAATACCACACGGACGATGGTATGGTTAAACACAGAGTATCTGCAGGAGTTTCACTGGACTCTGTCATGGGACCAACGCTCTGGAATATTATGTATGACGGTGTATTAAGGATTCCGATACCCCACAATATTAAAATTGTTGAATTTGCGGACGACATTGCGGTAGTAGTGACCGGTAAAACAATCGAGGAAACTACCGAAGACGCTAACGACACAATTAGCAGCATTAGAAGCCGGCTCACGACAGCTGGTTTTAAACTGTCAGAGCACAAGATGGAGGCAGTATTAGTAATTAGCCGGAAAAAAATAGAGACAATCTCTCTAAGGGTTATACGATACCTAGGAGTACAAATTGACGCCCGACTATAGTTCGACGAATATTTAAAAATGGTCGGTACAAAAGCATCCCAGGTTGCAAATGCCCTAGCGGGAATGATGTCCAATGTAGAGGGACAACGGCAAACACAGAGAAAACTACTGGCCCAAGTAATTGACTCAATCACGCTTTACGCTGCGCCGGTATGGCATAAAGAAGCAAAGCTGACGACCTACACAAGAGAGATAGCGTCAGCACGCCGCCGGGAGTGTTTACGAGTCACTAGCGGATACAGGACCATCTCTAGTGATCCGGTCGCGGTGCTTGCAGGAATACCTCATTTGGACCTTACCGCAGAAGAAAGAGCGAGACTATTTGAGAAGCTGCAAGACAAGGAGTCGTCAACTGTACAGACAAGTAAGATTGACCGCCAGCGTACTCTGGAAGCCTGGCAACGAAGATGGGACGCCTCAACAAAAGGAAGATGGACACACCGGCTAGTGTGTAGTGCTACCTTCAGGTACTACCTTCATCGGTTCCAGTTGCATAATAAAGAGACTTGTCCAACCTGCCCCAACTCGCTTGAAGATGCCGAACATGTAATGAGAGGGTGCCCACGGAGAGGCAAAATCTGTTGGAAACGCTGAGAGAAGACGTCATCCCCGAACACATTATCGAGCTGATGCTCAAGTCAGCCGAGCTGGAGGGTAGTGGCATCGTTTGCGGCCAGCATAATGAAAAAAGTCAGAATTGAAGATACGGCAAGACGTCACCGTATAGAATTTTAAGACCACATGACTGCCGACCGTATATACGCATCTTAGACCGATGCAGAGGAACGTGGGTAATGGAGTTGAGCCCAGCTCCCTTGCCTGACGCAGAGGAACGTAGGGCGGGGTGAGACTGCCAGATACCAACTGGACGATACTGTGAGAAGTAGACGGCCGGACGATGTAGAGAGAGACGAAGACGAACTTGATCCAGAACCCATAATCACAGTAGTGAAAGGGGGATGTACGGAAAAGTTAAACTAGCAGAAAAGCCAACCGGCTATTACACGGCCCCACCGAAGCAATGTCTAGCGATGGTACCAGTGGGGTTCGGATGTCGTAGGGCCACTTGCGCAGAGCTTTCCCTGCCTACACCCGTTGGAAAAAAACAGACACTGACACATACACACACACTTACGCATATACACTCACATGCGCATTTATATACATACACTCATACATACACACCACGAGGAGGAGCTGTACCCCATGTGCTGCGTCCTCGAGTGGCGGATAGAGAAACGCTAGCTGTAAGCGCATAGTACTACGTACGTAGTGCTGCAAACAGAGAGTAGGAGAGAAATAAAATATATCCCGCGGACCAAGCAGCTTAGTGAAGATCTGTCACTACTGGAAACAAGGTTTGATCTTAGGGTTATGACTAAGCAGGCGCTCGTCGATTGCCGCAGTCCGACTCGACTTCGGCTGCTGAAGGGAAAGGATACGAGACAAACTGGGTTCTGACACTCCCAGGTTGCCGCAAAGTACAGGGGCCCGGGGATGTTTCGCCGACACGCCCTTGCTGCCCTATCATCCGGCGAAAATCCCAATGATCTCAATAGTGCCGGGTGGCGCCCGGAACGGGCCCTATTGTGGTCAGAGAGGGGGCCTCGTTACCCTTTCCCGGAGGCTTTCTGAGGAAGACTTGCGCTGGGGCATGAGGCCAGAATTCACACCTGTGAAGCATAGCTTCGCGGAGAGAGCTCAGTGGAAGGTAGGTGACTAAAGTTGGAAGAGGAAGATAAATAAAAATGCATAGTCATACATCAAAGAAACCAAACTTGGGGACTTCGGATACCCCAAAAAGTGTCTTAGCAACTGGGTTCCCTATCCAGAGATCGGACGATAACAGCAGTCTTAGTAGAGAAACGATTGCCATGGAGTGTAGTCCAATAAAGACTATTTCTGAAAGGGCAATACGGACGGAACAAGAGCAGGTAAATCAAGGAGGCAGTAACTTAAACTGGGACTACAACCTTGAAAGAAGAAATGACCAGCTGGAGCGTCTAGGAGAAAAGATCCAGGAACTAAGAGAGTTTGTAAGGGACAAAAATAACGTCCATAAAACTATCAAGGACATGGCACGAAGCATTAGTGTCATGTATAAAAGTTTGTGCAGCGCGGAGGATGACATGCTACAGTGCCAACGTCCAGGAACGGAAGGCAAGGAAACTCAGACAACACCAAGTCTGAAACCGAAAAAGGCGGGTAAACCAAGGGAGGCCTTAAATACTCCGCAGGATAGGAGTAACAAAGAGGAGAAAGAGAGTAAAAGACCTAAAGAGGCAACTTGGCAAGAGGTCGTTACAAGAAAGGCAAAAAAAAGGAGAAACAGTCAAGTAAGGAGAACAACAAGGCTCCTAGCGTTAACAACCAGAGTAGGATCAGTAGAGACATAACACAGCGGGCAAGACCGACCAGACCGGACGCTCTTATCATTAAGGCGCCAGAAGCAAGGAGCTACGTGGACATTTTGTCAACATTGAGAACTGCTCCTTCACTGAATGCCATAGGAGATAGCGTAAATCAAATACGCAAAACGGTGGCGGGAGATCTCCTCATAGAGCTCAAACGCACAAAAGAAGTTAAAACCGCAGACTTCCAAGAAGCGGTTAAAGCAGTACTAGTGGAAGGAACCACAATAAAAACACTGCAGCAAGAGGAGACCTTTGAAATAAGGGACCTCGACATACTTACTTCAAAAGAGGAGGTACTGGAGGCCTTGCAAAGGGAAATAGGTGAAAGAGATGTGATTGAGATCACTGCCGTAAAATCGCTGAGAAAAGCGTACGGAGATACGCAAATAGCTTTTGTGCAATTGTCGAAAGAAATAGCGACCAAGTTCACAAAGCTAGAGAAAATTAAAATTGTATGGGTCAACTGTAGGATCCGTTCATCGAACCGCAGTAAGGGGCCGCTTAGGTGTTATAAATGCCTTGGTTTCGGCCACGTCGCTATCAAGTGTACTGATCCGCAGGATAGCAGCAAATGCTGCTACAAATGCGGTAAGACGGGGCATAAAGCAAATAGCTGCCGTAATGAACCGTGTTGTTTACTGTGCCGAAAAAAAGGCGACAACATACCGACGAACCATGTCACTGGTAGCTACTTGTGCCCAGCCTACCAAGCAGCGGTTAAAAAAATCAGAAAAGGGCAATGAGAATAGTCCAACTAAATCTCAACCATTGTGAGACTGCGCAAGACCTTCTCTGACAGTTTGTACGAGAACACAAGTTCGATGTCGCTCTCGTCAGTGAGCAGTACAAAGATTTGAATGAACCATCCTGGGAATCTGACGCCTCAGGTAAAGCCGCAATCTGGGCATGCAAAGACTTTACCTTCGAGGGCAAGATGGTAAACAAGGAAAATGGCTTCGTAAGAGCAAAAATAGGCGGCATACATGTATACAGTTGTTACGTCCCGCCTAGCGCATCAATAGAGCAGTTTCAGCAACTACTGGACCGGCTGGTGCAAGACGCTACGAATAAAAAACCAGCAATAATAGCAGGAGATTTTAACGCATGGGCCATCGAGTGGGGTAGTAGCAGAACCAATAAACGGGGACGAGTGCTACTGGAGGCATTCACGCTACTAGACTTGGTGTTGCTGAATCAAGGTGACACCCCCACGTTCAAGAAACAAGATGCAGCGTCATTCATAGACTTGACATTTGTCACTAACTGCCTCGTAAGGCAGGTAAGCAAATGGATCGTGAGTGATCACTACACAAATAGTGATCATCTAGCTATAATAAAGGAGCTAGGCGGACCAAATAGGAAATTCTGTACAAATCTCAGTAGTACAAGAACTGAATGGAAAACCAAAGAGTATGACAAAGAGTTATTCTTGACGATGTTTGACAATATTCAATTGACGGGATCAGCAGGCGACAAGGCTGCACAAATGACGGGCCAGCTCACCAAAGCGTGCGACGCGGTAATGCCGAGAAAAGTGTCCAGTCAAAGATGGCTACCAACATATTGGTGGAATGACAAGATCAAACAAGCGCGCAGCGTTTGCCTTCGAGTTAGAAGATTGGAACAACGGGCAAGGAAGAAATTCTACCGAACCGGTAGAGGAATGGATACGGTGGAGAACTGCAACGAAAAAATGAAAGAAGCTAAGCGCAACCTTAAAAGGTGTATAAGAGAGAGTAAACAAAGATATTTAAGAGAGCTGCAAGATGAGGTCGATAAAGGCCCTTGGGGCCGACCTTATAAAATTGTCATGAAGAAGATTAAGGGAAGTTACATACCCCCACCAAAGTGCCCAGAGGTACTAAGCAGAGTGGTAACAACACTCTTCCCAAATCAGCCGGGCATTCCATGTGCTATGGTAGAAGAAATAGATGTAGATAATATACCCTTAATTACGGAGGAGGAGCTACTATCAGCCTGCAGGAGGGTTGGAAACAATAAGGCTCCAGGACTTGATGGCATACCCAATATTGCATTGAAACATGCCATCCAGGCTCACCCAGCAGAGTTTATAGACTTGTACAACACTTGTCTCAAAGAAGGAACGTTTCCACGAAACTGGAAAAAACAAAGGCTTGTGTTGCTACCAAAGGGTAGCAAACCACCTGGAGAAGGGTCGTCATACAGACCGCTCTGCATGCTCGATACACAGGGCAAAGTATTATAGCGCATAATCTTGGTTAGGATGGAAGACAAAACCGAGGGGCCAGAGGGGCTTACGGAACACCAGTATAATTTCCGTAAGTGCCGCTCAACATTAGACGCTATCGGTTTAGTGGTGAATACAGTACGGACAGCCATAAGCGGGAAAAGATGGAAAGGCGGGGCGAAAAAGTACTGCGCGGTGGTTACACTTGACGTTAAAAATGCATTTAACTCTGCAAATTGGTGCAAAATTCACGAAGCGCTAGTGAGACTAGGAGTCCCTCCGTATATAAGAAGAATAATGTCTGACTACCTCAAGGACAGAACTCTCTTATACGAGACCGAGGAGGGCACGGTGAATTATAAGGTTACCGGGGGAGTTCCACAGGGGTCTGTACTGGGCCCATCGTTGTGGAACATTATGTACGATGGCGTACTCAAGCTAGAATTACCAGAAGGAGCAATGATCGTAGGATTCGCAGACGACATAGCTTTGGTGTTGGTAGCAAAAGAGAAAGAAGAGGTAGCTGAAATTGCTAGTGAAGCTATCATTATCATTATCACGGAGGCAATCCTAACATCTAGCAGAAAGAAGACGGAGACAATCACCTTGAGAATTAACGGTCATGAAATTAGTTCTAAACCGACTATTAAATATTTAGGTATAACGTTAGACGCAAAGCTGACCTTTAAACAGCACTTGGATGCAACAGGAAAGAAAGCCGCAAAAACTACCGCAGTGTTGGCGCGGCTGATGCCAAATGTGGGTGGTCCCACACAGAATCGCAGAACGCTACTGGCAAGCGTTAGTACATCAATCATGTTGTATGGAGCCCCGATATGGGCAGACGCTGTACTGGTGAAGGCATATGGACGAAAGCTCTCCTCAGTGCACAGGCGAAATGCACTTAGGGTCGCGTCTGCTTACCGTACGGTATCGGACGAGGCGGTCTGCGTTATTGCCGGTCTCCCGCCAATAGACCTATTAGCAAGGGAGAGAAAATCAATCGACGAAGGAAAAAGACGAGACAGCGGCAAAACCAAGATAGAAATTTGGGATGCCGCTAGGAAAGTAACAATGACGGAGTGGCAAAAGCGATGGGACTCTAGTAGTAAGGGACGGTGGACACACCGCCTCATACCAAGTGTAGAAGACTGGACAAAAAGAAGACATGGGGAAGTAAATTTCTACCTAACGCAGTTTCTGAGTGGACATGGATGCTACCGGGCGTATCTGCACCGATTTAAATTGGAGGATTGCCCGGATTGCCCGACGTGCTTGAATGTAATCGAGGACGCTGAGCATGTATTCAGTGAATGTCCACGCTATGAACAGGAACGAGAAGAACTTGAGTGCTACCTACAGACCAGAGTAACGCCTGAGTATATTATGGTAGCCATGATGACTTCGGCCGACGGATGGAGCGCAATAAACAATTTTGTTGCAGACATCCTTAAGAAGGTCCGAAAGGACGAAGAAAAAAGAAGAAGAAGACGTGAGATGCAGCAAGAAACAGACGACCGGACGATGCGGTAAGAAGTGGACGGCAGCGGAAAACGTGATGACGACACAAACGGTGTTACCGCAGGGGGGCTTATTGGAGAAAGAGCAAGGTCCAACTTACTTAGGGTCGGTAAGGAGGACGGAGAGGATTCGGTTGCTGTTGGAACTCAAAAGCTAATGGTAAACGAAGGATTTAGTGGGTGAGTGTCCCACACAGGTGGTACCAGTCGGTGCCATATCGTGCATAATGGATTTTACACACATATATATGGGTGATTCTCTGTAATATCGACCGAGAATTTTTTCCGTTTTTTGAAAATGTTGTTAAATGTTGTTCTAAATAATTAAACATATTAAATCAATTAATTTACGAACCAGTAAAAATATAAAAAAATTAATTAATTTTAAATAGCAAAACACATTTCGGGCAAATCTTACAAAAATTCATCTATAAATATACATTAGTAGTAATCCCCCCACTGTGGGGGGATGAGGAACCTTCAGCCCGCGGGAGGAGAGACTACTATGTATGCGGCCCACGAGAGAGAGAGAGAGAGAGAGAGAGAGAGAGAGAGAGAGAGAGAGGTGGATGTATTATATATATATATATATATATATCCCCGGACTATGGCGCGTCAGACAGCCACCTCACCACGGACAGGTGGTGCGGGTTTGTTTTGACGCGCTATAGTCCGGGGTATACTACTGATATGTACTTCGCTTTGTGCGTTTTGCTACTTCTGCTTGACAGATCGGGCTGACCCGACGTCGATCCCGTGTTCTATCAGATTCGTACGTCCGATCTTGCGGTTGGTCTGCGGTATGGCGCTATCCAGCAACCTACGGATTTGAGCATACTCGTCGTCACTGACGTATGCTAATCCAACCGCTGAGATATCCAAAACTCCTGTTACTCCGAGCGTAGCTTCTTGTAATTTCACTATCGTGCGCTCATTCTTGAGATACAGAAGATTCTGGTTTGGATCGTGGACTGCATTGAATAGTCTGCCGAAATTCGTCCCGAAGAGACATTCATTCGTGGCGTCAGGCATGATTGCCACCTTGACTCCTTGTTGCAACGTCGAAGGGCAAGTCCACATATCCCACGATCGGCGACGTTAAACCATTCGCACATTGTGCTAGATGGTCGTTGCATGGTTGAAGAGAGCGCCCACACGCGCTAGCGATTTGGAATCCCAGTGACCTCATCACTGGCAGCGCTGCGCCCGGGTCATATAGCGCTCTCACTCGGAATCCTCCGATGCCTACTTGTACCCACCATCGCGACTCTTCGTTGTTTAGTGGTATCACCGGGTCCTCACCGAGGGATAGTAGGTCAACCATGCGCACGTAATCTCTGTTTGAGGTCGCGCGCGAGGTGTCGGTCACGTCCGTACGTTACCTCCTCTCATGCCAGACTGCTGCATACTCTCCGTCCGCATCTCCTCAAGAAGCTTTTTCACCGCGGCAACCGCTATGTATTATTCCTCTGGCGCTGTCGTTACGTCGACTGATGCGACCTTAGCCTTGGTCGCTCGCGCCTTTGGGTCGCCTTTAAATGCAAGTTCTGGGATTAATGACGATCCTGGAGCAGGTGGGGTTTTGGCCTCGCATACAATTGCGGATTCTACAATATCCGTTGCGTCGAGAAGTTGCTCTACGGTTGTAAACTCTTTCCGTCTGAGCACTTGTTTGACTTCTGGCCGCAGATTATGGTGTAACCTATCTAGCTGCTGTCCTACATCGGGTACAGGTGTTATTCTGCGCATTATTCCTTGTACGCTATTGATGTATTCGCGCACTGACCCGCCTAGACCTTGAGTTCTCGCTATGGCTTCTTCTTGAAGTCTTTGCTGATAGCCATGTGAGCAGCCGTACCACCGTTTGATGCATTCGTCGAACTCATTCCAGCTGGACCATTCGCCATTTTCCGTGAGTCGATTCTGTAATCACTCATAGGCGTTGTCCGTCAGAAATTCCTGTAGAGACGCTAGCATCTCGTAGTCTGACAGGTTGTCCAGTCTTCGGCGTCCTTTCATACGCTGAAAAAAATGCTCGACGCTGACGCTGGCATCGCCGAAGAACTTTATTCCCCATTTGCTCACCGCACTACCAACTCAACGATTGTTTCGCCTCGACAACCAATCGTTGTTGCTGCTCTCACTAGAGGTCGTGAACTGGCGTTGTTCACTGGGTTAACGACGTTAGGACGCCGAATCACACCAGGACCAGCCTCCTCTTGGAAGCTACTGTGGTTCACGTAATTTACGTCGAAAGTATCCTGGAAATCCACGTGATGGTCGCGACCCGGAACGTGAGCGGCCTGTCCTGTGCTATGCTCCTCTATGCGCGTATTGGAAGCTATGTTGGTTGACCACATGTTCATCATGCTCTCCATCTTCTCCATCATAGCTTTCATTGTCTTAGTATTCTCCTTTATCCTGAGACTGATTTGTTTATCTTGAACGACTGGAGTTTGCGCCGGGAAATCGTATCTTGATCGATCTCGTGGCGTTTCGAACTGCGTGCTCCAACCGCTAGCGCTATCTTACGGTTAGTGCATGCGAGGTCCGAACAGTTGGCGTTGTCAACCATCCAGATAATAGCGCGGCTGCTGCCTTCCGCCCTGTGATGCTTGCGACCAACTCACACTTGTGGTTGTCGTTGTGGTGCTCGCTGTTGTAACCAGCAGCACGTCACGGAAGATCGGATTCTTCGGTGACTGGGCGGTCTGTCCGGTAGGTGGCAGGTTCGTTGCCGATCCTCCTGCGGCCAGGTTCAATAGCGCCGGAGAATTTCCGAAATTTTCCGGCGTAGGTGTTATTGCTGGCGCTTGCTCAGCGTTCTGAGCTGGCAGCGCTTCGTTCGTTGGCGCTGGCACCCCTGGTACTATTGGTGCTGTTGCCGATGGCGGCTCAGTATCGGCGATCGCCAGTGTTACCACAATCCTACTAGCTTCTATTTCTCGGCGTAGCAAGAGTAGAGGGTGCGGGTGATCGGCGTCATAGTCTCCGGTATATACTCGTATTGACCGGGTTGAGACTTGCTTCGACGTTGTCTCTATGAAGGTGGTTCGCATTTCCTCCGTTTTTATGCGTGCCTCTATCACCGACGTCTTCTGGCTTTGCAAAAAATCTGCTTCGGAGTATTCTCCAAAAAACCACTTCTGAAATCTTTCGATTCGTTGGAATCGCCTGCCGTCGGATCTTAGCTGTGGGTGTTCGCATGCGTCTTTCAGCTCTTCTTCAATGATGGAATAGTACCAGTCATCAAGGAGTCTCTCCAAATTTTGTACCATTGTGCTGTCTTCAAATCAGTTTACGCACGCAAAAAAAATTATAAAGTCGTAGCAGCGCGCAAAATCGTATCACTCACTCTGCAAATAGCTCCTAGATTGTATTTTCGATGCTACAACGTAAGCTCCGAAAGTACAATCTGTCTACTCTCACACTTACACTCGTCACTTGCCGGTTTAGCGTGAATTATTCGTGAAATTCCGTAAAAAAAACGTAAACGAAATTTTTCGCGTTGCAAAAATACCGATTTTTGCTAAATTGCGTTAGAATGAGCGATTATTAAAGAACTCGAATTTTGCGCCAAAGTTCGCTTCCTCTAGGCGCTTGCACACTTTGTACTTTAGTGTTCACTCACTCTGCACAGTTTGTGCTGCAGGCATATGCATTCTCATACAAATTCACAAAACTCGAAATATCGCGATTATTCGAGACGAATGTCACGAGAGTTGTAGTAAGTCGCAGATGAACAGACGTTTCTTCGACTGTTGCGCGCGCAGAATCGCGGTTGTCGCGTCTCACTCACTCGTACACACCTGCGCCGTAGTGCGCTCTTCTTTCTTCTTCAATCTTGAATTTAGACCCAAGTTCGAATTCAGGACCTAAGTTCGATTTCCGAATGCGCGTTCCATTCTTGATCGTGCGTTCGCTTCTCGACTGCTTTCTAGCTTGTCGAGTGCTGAAAGTAAGCTCTTATCACAATTGCGCTCAGTTTTTAATCGCTGAGATTTTGCGCTTTCACACTCACAATGCTGCTGTCAAAATACGACAAAAAAATCACGCAAAAAAAATTTTTGCTCTAAGCAGTTCGATTGTTGCACCAAAAACTATGCAAAAAAATGCAACCTCAACCAACTAAGGCATTAAGAAAAAAAATTTTTCTACGACAAAATAAAATTTTTATGAATTGGAGGGCACAGTTCGTCTTCTTCTCTCTCTCTGAATTGTCCGGCCGTCTACTTCTCACAGCATCGTCCAATTGGCCTCCGGCAGTCTCACGATGCTCTACCTTCCTCTGCATCCAACAGATTTTGCCTCTCCGTGGGCACCCTCTCATTACATGTTCGGCATCTTCAAGCGAGTTGGGGTAGGTTGGACAAGTCTCTTCATTATCCAACTGGAACCGATGAAGGTAGTACCTGAAGCAGCCATGGCCAGTCAGAAGCTGGGTGAGGTAGAAATCCAGATCGCTGTGTGGTCTATTAATCCACTTCTCTATATTAGACACTAGCCGGTGTGTCCATCTTCCTTTTGTTGAGGCGTCCCATCATCGTTGCCAGGCTTCCAGGGTACGCTGGCGCTCGATCTTTCTTGTCTGTACAGTTGACGACTCCTTCTCTTGCAGCTTCTCAAATAGTCTCGCTCTTTTTTCTGCGGTAAGGTCTAAATGAGGTATTCCTGCAAGCACCGCGACCGGATCACTAGAGATGGTCCTGTATCCGCTAGTGACTCGTAAACACTCCCGGCGGCGTGCTGACGCTATCTCTCTTGTGTAGGACGTCAGCTTTGCTGCTTTATGCCATACCGGCGCAGCGTAAAGCGTGATTGAGTCAACTACTTGGGCCAGTAGTTTTCTCTGTGTTTGCCGTTGTCCCTCTACATTGGACATCATTCCCGCTAGGGCATTTGCAACCTGGGACCTTTTCTACCGACCATTTTTTTTTTAAATGTTCGTCGAACTTTAGTTGGGCGTCAATTTGTATCGTATGGAAGGCAACGAGGTTATATTACTGCTTCCAACCCTCAAAGTGATTGTCTCTATTTTTTTCCTGCTAGTTACTAATACTGCCTCCATCTTGTGTTCTGCCAGTTTAAAACCAGCTGTCGTGAGCCAGCTTCTAATGCTGCTAGTTGCGTCGTTGGCGTCTTCGGTAGTTTCCTCGATTGTTTTAGCGGTCACTACTACCGCAATGTTGTCCGCAAATCCAACAATCTTAATATTGTGGGATACCGGAATCCTCAATGCACCGTCATATATAATATATTCAGAGCCTTGGTCCCATGACAGAGCCCTGTGGAACTGAACTGTGTGTGGTATTGGAGCGTTCTATTGCTTAAGTAGTTTGCTACTATTTCTCGTATGTAGCTTGGTACCCCGAGGCGCTCCATGGAAGCAATAATTTGGAGCCAGCGTGCAGAATTAAAAACATTCTTGACATCCACGGCAATGATAGCGCAGTACTTCTTTGTTCCTCGCCTCCATCTCTTACCATTGATTGCCTCGCGTGCTGTGTTTACTACTATATTGATTGCGTCCGTGGTTGACTTGGCTCTGCGAAAACCGAATTGATGCTCAGATAGCCCGTAGCGTCCCTTGGTGAAGCCTTCAAGGCGTCCGACTATGATTCTTTCTAGAATATTCTCTGGCGTATCCAACAAGCAAATGGGCCTGTGGGATGACAGATTCTCCGGTGGTTTGTCGCCTTTTGGTATCAGATCTAGCTGTTGCAGTTTCCAACGTTTAGGAAATATGCCTCTTCTGAGACGGGTTTCAAAAACACTCGATAATGGTTAATAGCCTGGTTTGGGACCCCGTCCGGGCCGGGGGCGGCTGCGTCCCTGATCTTTGCACAGGCTCTAGCGAGTTCAACTTCAGTTAATGGTGAGGTGCCGTCTTATGATGGGGCTTTCCAATGAACCACACCTTGGTCTTCAGGGAAGAGTACTTCTATTATCTGGCTTGAAAATTCTGCCTCACGCGGTGCCTCACGAATACAGTAAAGGGTAAGTGATCAATATACGCACAGCAACTATAGGGCAATACTATATGAGATAATTCATAGAAAAAAGACCGCGACCAGGCCTAAAAAGTTTAGAACTCGCAAATGGATTTGCGAGTGCTAAACTTTGGGTTGAAACTTGGTGAAGGTGAGCGTGAGCGACGACACCATAGAGTAAAATGGCAGGATTTAGAGGCAGCATTCAACGATCGTATGAGATCAGGAGTAATTACAAACTTGAAACAGTTAGATGTGGCATCATTCATGAAAGATTCTAAAATTTTATTTCAAAGCCGAATCAAGACTGCTCTGAAGGAAGAGACTGCTGTGAAAGTGTATACTACATTGGCAGCTGAATACGTCATCACCAAAGCTAACAAAGAAATTACGGAGATAAAATATTTTAACACAAAGGCTGAAGCTATTTTTCAAAACACTAACCTCAAACAGTGGTTTAGTTTGAATGTTCAGCAGCCTGTCTAGCGAGATATGGACGAATTCCAGGAAGGTGACTCAGGATGAACACTTCGAGAAATTCTTAATCTATGTGTGCACATTAATAAATATTATGCATTGAGAGGTAGTTCATATGTAGAACTACCCGATAAAATAAAAAGGAGAGGAGCTTGTGTGAACGTTAAGAATTTCGATGACGCCTGCTTGAAATTGGCTATTCTGTCAGCATTACATCCAGCACAGAATCATTCTTATAGGGTAGCATCATATAAGGCTTATGAAAACGACCCGATTTTCAAAGATCTACAATACTCTGTGCTGCCAAAAGATATACCTAAATTTGAAAAACAAAGTGGTATTTCAGTTAATGTTTACGCTTTAAAAAATATGGAGGAACATTCAAAGTTGTACCAACGCACTTGACATCTTGTAAAAGAGAAACTCGCGTTAACCTTTTACTGGCACAAAATTATTATGCAGATGAGAAAAAGGAGGTTGGTGATCAACTTATAGTTTATCATTACGTATGGATCAAAGATTTGTCCCGTCTTACTAGATCAAGACAATTATCCAGACAACACGTTAAACTACACATCTGTAATCGTTGCTTACATTATTACCGAATTGAACCACAATTACAGGCACATGAACGCGACTGTTCACAACTAAATGAATGTCGTGTAAACTTGCCAAATTCCAAAAATTCGATTCTGCAATTTAAAAATTTCAATAACAAAGAAAAAGTACCATTTGCAGTTTACGCTGACTTTGAGTGCATCCTTAAAGGTATGCTTGGATGGAAATGCTTATCAGTAGCATGAAGCTTGTAGCGTAGGATATTATATGAAATGCAGTTATGATGATTCACTCTCATATTATCGCAGCTACAGAGGACCTAATCCTGCAAAATGGTTTGTTGACGAGCTTTTACAACTTGCTGAAAACATTGAAACAGTATTTTGGTGTCCAATACCTATTGCTCAGCTGCCAATATAGTATACACTTTCACAGCAGTCTCTTCCTTCAGAGCAGTCTTGATTCGGCTTTGAAATAAAATTTTAGAATCTTTCATGAATGATGCCACATCTAACTGTTTCAAGTTTGTAATTACTCCTGATCTCATACGATCGTTGAATGCTGCCTCTAAATCCTGCCATTTTACTCTATGGTGTCGTCGCTCACGCTCACCTTCACCAAGTTTCATCAAACACTTAAATTTGTCCTTGAAACCCTTGAGAAACGCGATTGTTGATAGAAATTTTTGCTTTTCAGCAACACTTTCAGCACTTTGAAGCTTTAGTCTCAAATGTCTTAAATTCGTATTATTAAGCTTGATCCACTTATCCACTTTTTAAGGAACGTTTTTATAACTTTGAGCTATAATCCCATATGCTTCTAGCATAATATTCACAAGCTCCTTGCAATTGTACGCAGACATGATTATCACTCTTTGAATGACACTAATAGAATGAAAAGCAATAAAGTCGCATTACATTTATAAGGGCTGGCCCCTTTGTTCTTTCGAAGCATGTATTATTCTGGACGGTAGTGTCTTATTTCAAGTAAATAAGTTTTACGCGCTTATTATTCAGAAAAATAATTCGTAGAAAATGAATCATCTTAAAAACAAGTGAGGATGTTTACTTTACTGTAGACTCCTGGTTACAGCATGCTGCCTGGAGTATACACCCCCCACCCTGTATCTGATTCCTCTTGCTAGCAGTATACTACTCGGAGTATACGTCTCCCTCTCAGCAGCCGACTCCTGGTGCAAGGAGTATACTACCCGGAGGATACATCTTTCTCCCAGCAGCCGACTCCTGGTGCCAGCCTCTTAAGCACACATCGTGTTCTCTTTTACCAACAGGTGTGCTAATGAGTCACACCTGGTATTCTGTTTTACCGACTTACAGGTGTGCTGATGACGTCATGGCTCGAAGCTTCTAGAACATTCGATGGGGGGCGGGGCCTATTCTCACCTGCACAGGCGTGCTGAGGGTGGAGTGGTGGGGGGCCTGGAATCCGCGTTGCTTATCTACCAATATCGATCACATTCTGTGCTCTGCCTTTAATCAACAACGAATATCTTTCATTCGAGATTTGTACAAACAAAAAATGTATCTTCCACTCTCATGCGATACCGTACTGGCCAATCCGAATATACAAATCTGTAAAACTTTACACACCTTCGTTAAAAATTGTAATCTACAAATTTAGTATGTATTTTTCTAGGCTAAATTTATATTTTTTTATGTTTTCCTTGTACTAATTCATGTAATGCAAAATAACTTTCTCAGGAAAGTTCAAATTACTTAAATAAAAAAAAACATATTTCTACGTACTCCAGTAACAGCAGATACATAAATATTAATTTATGACTATCTAATTCATAATAAATTATATATGCTAAATATGGCATTAATATCACAGTAAAAATTTGACTATCTGGTTAAAACCTCTTTCCAATACTATTTACTAATAAAATCTCAATTGCACCAAAAATTCTTGAATTGTATACACAATATTAATATGCAATGTTTAATATTTATATTTTAGATTGTGTTATACTGACGATAATATAAACTTCTAATCTTTGATATTTACAAACAATAAAGTAGTGATATCAATAAAATTAATAATATATTTTACAATGTTGCACATTTCTGACAGAACAATATTCCAACAATTAAGTAAAGCTTGATCTAGTTCTGTAACTTACTCATGATAAATATATAAACAAGATAATTATATTTTATCTTTGTATTATCTAAGTTTTACTACTTTTTAGAAAAATGGAAACTATGACATTAACTTTTATCTTTGCCATTAATGTTGAGTTATTTCTGTGTAGATGAATATAACTATAAATATAACTTTAAAATCACAAAAAAACCCTGCTAGAAAGTTGACAATATTTAAGAAGGTTTTATGACTACTATGCTATTCAAAATCAGCGCATTTTCTGTTCTGTAACTTACTCATGATAAATATATAAACAAGATAATTATATTTTATCTTTGTATTAACTAAGTTTTACTACTTTTTAGAAAAATAGAAACTATGACATTAACTTTTATCTTTGCCATTAATGTTGAGTTATTTCTGTGTAGATGAATATAACTATAAATATAACTTTAAAATCACAAATAACCCTACTAGAAAGTTGACAATATTTAAGAAGGTTTTATGACTACTATGCTATTTAAAATCAGGGCATTAGTTTACTTTTTGTTTATTTCTAAAGATGCACTGTGGAAGAAGCTAACCGCAAACCTATAAGAGATAACAATTTTTCAAGTGAAGTTACCAATCATATTTGTCCTAATTAACAATAAAAAGTTTCCTGTAGAAGCCGATTTGGCTAATTTTTTGAGGTTAAATATTCGTTTTTAGTAATGTGTGATTATTTTTTATTAGTTAGAGGTATCCAATGATATTGCTTAAGGGTCTAATTCTTTATCAGATATTTTTCTTATGATAACATTTTCTTCAATATATTGCGATTTCCTATAATAGCCTGTGTTAAACAGCAACAAATAGAAATATTGATTTCTCGAATTGTAGGTACTCTACATGCAAATCTGTATACAACTTTTTCAGAATTATCTTGGCGTTACTTCTATTTATTATAGAACCTTCTTATTATCTATATTTATTTATTGATAATAGAATATGCTTATATAAAAAAACTATATGTCTGTCTTCAACAACCTAGTAATGATAGAGTTAGACAATTTATCGTGAAAATTTCTACCAAGGGAATCATTCTAAATAAAAATTAAATACATCGTGTATTCAGAAGGTTATAAAGTACCAGTAAAATTTGAAAAATATTGTTTGATGCCGTAAATGACCGATTTTAGACATTTTCAAGTATTGCATTGAAATAAGCCTTCACTATTTTCAATTAAGTATTGAAACGTGGCTTGTTTTTATCGGTTTTGAATTGCAGTAATTCAAATAAGCCGACATGACTTGAATAATTTTTGTTGAAGTTGCATTTTTATCAAAAATGTAAAAAAGTACATGGCTATTTATCTTACATTTCAATGTGTTCTTAATTTAATACCTGTTCAGTAACACATTTCGATTTAAAAAAATGAATTTATGATTTTATGAAATATTACATTTTTTATGCAAGTTACAATTAAGAATTCATATGAAATGCGTGGCATATGTTTGACTTATGTTTAGACATATTTATTTAACATAGTTAAAAGCTATTCAAATGTATTGTCAGGAAATTTTTTTTCAAATTATTTAATAAGGAAACTTGCCGAATATACTGACAATTTGAACATTATAAATCGATTGGTTCTGTTATTTTTGTTGAATAAATATATCTAAAACGGGTGGCTTCAATTGCTTCGTTTCTTGAGCCTTATAAATTTCTTTGTCATTCCGTTTGCTTAGTACTTTTTGAAAATGTAATAAATATATACTGCATAGTTTAATCTGCACAAAGCACACAAGTGTTTGTTGATTCGCAAGGTAAATAATTTAAGTTATAACACCTTGTATGCGTATATCGCTTACATTTGCAGCATTAAAACTCATTAAGCACATAAAAACGGATTGAAAAACATAATTGACATAAATTTTTCATTTCATCCGATCGAGACAGCAACAAATTTGCAATGTGTATTCTGTATTGCAAAGGATCAAAATTTTCATCATATTTATCACCTTTCCCGATACAATCATGTATCGGGAAAGGTGATATTTACAAATATTATTTGTAAATATCACCTTGTAAATCGAAATGATAAATCATGATCTGCACATAAAGCAGCTATATGGATTTCTGTGGCAGCAACAACAGGGTCAAATTTCTGGTTCAAATGTACATCTTCGCCATTATTAATTTTATGGTTAGAACTATCTAAATGCTTGTCTATAACTATAGTTTTGGAAGTCATTGTGTTTTTACAAACGATACAAGCAACTCTTTCCGTTTGCCCTTTAATAGGCTTAATACAACTAGCATAGCCATCCTTTTTTTCCCACGCTTTTTGAAAGTGTTGGCCATAATTTTTGTTATCATTATTTATTGAACGATCAGTAGAGTTTAACTCTAATAGATCAATAGCATCATTGTATGCTCATTGTAAATGGCGTCAACTACTAAGGCATCTTCAGCTAACTCTTGCACATCTAATTTGTTTTCTGCACTCGAATTGGAATCGTTATTTTTATTATAAACTTTAGCTAACGATGATGCATCAGGGCCCAGAGGTTCTGGTTAAGAGCTGAGAAAGAGTGATTGCCGCACTCGTTGAAGCGCGTCGTCATTGGGCAGTTGCATTCACGCGTGCCTGCTATGAAACATTCTGATTTGGAGCTTGA
This sequence comes from Muscidifurax raptorellus, assembly GCA_020010945.3. Taxonomy (NCBI): domain Eukaryota; kingdom Metazoa; phylum Arthropoda; class Insecta; order Hymenoptera; family Pteromalidae; genus Muscidifurax; species Muscidifurax raptorellus. The sequence continues at coordinate 3,035,142 of JAHUUD020000007.1, forward strand.
TCTCTTGCTCTCGCTTGCCTCTCTTCAATGTGCAATTTCATTATTCTAAAAAAAAGACTCTCTTTTAAAGAATTTCGGCATTTCAGATAGCTAGTTTTAAGAACTTTGTTTTTTGAGCTTGGTTTTTCGCTCTCACTCGCCTTCCTTCGATGTAATATTGGATGTTTTTGAAGAAACTCTTTAATAAAAAATCTTGGCGCGTGGGTTAACAAGATATAAGAGTTGTTTTGGAGCATCGTATTTGTTAAAAGAGACTGTTATAAAGAATCACAGTGTGTGGTGTAGCTACATTTGAATATTTGTTTTAGAGCTTGATTTCTTGCTCTCGCTCACCACCCTTCGATGTGCTATCGTATTATTTTAAAAAAGACTTTTCCAAAGAATTTTGGCACTTAGGTTAGCTAGTTTTAAGTACTTTGGGTTTGGAGCTTGACTTCTCGCTCTTGTTCGCCTTCCTTCGATGTGTCATTGTATTTTCTTTTAAGATACTCTTTTTTAAAGAATCTCTGCGCGTTGGTTATCTGGATTGAATAATGTTAGTTATGGAATTTGGCCCTCGTTTTTGCTTGCCTGCCTTCGATGTGACATCTCCTTATTTTAAAAAAGCCTCTTTATTAAAGAATGTCGGCTCTTGGGATAGAAATGAAATGAAATGAATGAAAAAAATTAACGTACTGATCGTGCTCGACGGATTACGGTGCACCGGTAGTTCGCCAACGGAAATGAGTGGACCAAAGTAGCCGGGGTGGTGAGGCATGTAAAAGTCGTGCCGGGGCTCGTACCAAGGAGTTACCGGTACGTCGTACGAATTATAGACTACCTACTATTAGAGGATTGCACTTGCGCAAAGTTGATGGTACGAAATGTAATGAAAATCATCACTTTAAATAGAGCTCCTTTGAAATCATCGCAGTGTGAGAGCTTTGCTCCACTAAAGCATTGATATATTGCTATGTTCTAGTTATTAATAGTTAAATCCAAATAGGTTGTGGCTAATATTGTTGTTCAATGAGATTTATATGTAAATGACTTATAGGTATTTCCTTAAAATAAGTTTATAAGCCATTTTTATCGAGCTGATTTTATTACATAGCTTTCTCAAGAAAAAAGTAAAACCAGTATTATATGATAGTTTATTACTAATGAATAAATATTGATGTCATAAATGATATAAAAATCGCGCACCAATATGTATTAGAGCCTTATAAATGTGTTCAAACGTTCATAACAATACGCATAACATTATAAATCTCACTTACTTTATATTTACTTAGATTATCTTGCTTGTCTTCGTATTGCTAATATTAAAAATACACACCAAATGTTGTTTGAAATGAGTTAAATATATTGGAGAATCTTGGGATGAATATATACTGCACAAAAATTTTACTTCTTTGATGGGTTCGGATAAGATCTCACGAACTTCTTCCTCTGCAGTGACTTCGTCGATGTCCTTGATCTCCAGAGTGATTTGTTGCACCCTATCTTTAGCATTTATTACGATGCAGTTCGGTCTGATCCTACTTGGAGGCTTCCTTAACCAAGGTGTCTTGTCTCTCCTTACCTTCTTGTTTGCGACCTTGCGCCACTCATCTTCTTGCAACCCTCTCTTGTGGGTACTTTCCTCCTGTTCTGTTGCTCCTCCAGCGGCTTGTCGTCTCCGTATTTGGGTCTTTTTGGCTTTTTGTGGTTCAGAGGTTATCGGACACTCCCTAGAGCCATCCTGTTCTTTTCTAATTCGCAGAGTTGGAGTGGTCTGCGAAGTCTTTCGCTCCAATCCTGGTCGTTGACACTGTTGCAGATTGTCATCAGCCGCGCATACCGTTCTGAAATAGGCCCTTATGCTGCGGGCAAGGTCCTTTATATGTTTGTGGACGTTGTGTTTGTCCCTTACAAAATCGATAAGCTCATCGATTTTTATGCTCAAACGATCAAGCTGGTCTTACTTGCGTTGAACGCAGCTAATCCAGTTGGAATCTCCTGACATAAATCCTAATCCAGTGGCAGATACTGGTTACAGACTAGATACCTCCATTGTGGTGTCGTGAGTTTGCCGCCCCCCTCCCAAAATCCATGGGGCCAACGTCGGCCACCAGGGCTTTCACCCGATCGGAACCGACGGCGAGATTGGGATGTATAACCATGCCCGCTTAGGGTACTGTAGTTTTACCCTCACTATCCATATTTAGTTTTTTTTTTGATGCATTACCATTGCTTTCCCGTGCCAGGTTACCTACAGCGGGGCTGGTTATGGTGTTATTAGACAGCGTACTTTCGCCTCTTCCAGATCCAAAGAGTTTATTCCCAAGGAGGCTAGCTTCGACCACCAGGGCTGTTACCCGATCGGAATCGACGCAGGATTAGTAAAGCCTGCCTGGGTACTCATTCGTTTGAGCACGTTTCTATTTTGTTTATCCTTGCCACCCTAAATACCTAATGTTTTGTAATTTTCAACAGTGCTGGGGTGCCGAGGACTTTCGTGGCAGCACTGTTTGTTCCTGTGTCCTAGAAAGTGGCCCTTCAACAAGATGCAAGCACCCGGGCCAGATGCACCTTGGTTTTTTAAGCGAGGTTGCTACTCCTCCCCCTCCTCCTTCCCTACTCCTTCCCTACTCTTGAGTAGTGGGACCCCGGGCATGGGACCGGTATAGCAGAGTTATGTCAGTGTATGTGTGTGTATGTGTGTACATATGTGTGAGTGTGTGGTGTTTTTTTTTTTTCCTTATAGAGTGAGAGGTTAACCCTTTGAGGGGCGGTGTATCATATATGATACACCAGAATATTTTTAGTTTTTTATTTATACGAAGACCGTTTTCAACTCAATTGCTCTGCAATAAATTCCTACATCATCATTAATACTTGGATTTGATATTGGCTCGACGAAAACTTCGAAAATTTATTTATTCAATTGTTTATAAACTATTATATATGAAAAATTTGCATTTTTTTCGAATAAATTCGGCCCTGGAAAGAGTTTTCAAGATAATCGCATGAAAATTTGTGTGTAAGGGTTTTAGGGATCGCTGATTACAAATCCGGTGTCAGAATCTCAAAATTCAAGATGGCGGATCTAATATGACGACTATTTTAGGTTAGGATTTCAATTTATTGAAAAATCTACTAAGGATGAGATGTATAGCAATTTTTAGAGATGATTGATACTAAAGCTTACCTTAGATTAGTCAAATCCTATGATTCTAGATTCTGTAGGTCGCATCATAACCTCAAAAATTTCTTTATCTTACTACTTTTGAAAAAAAAAAATTGAGCTCGTAATAATGTTTAGTATTATTGATCACAAAATCGACCTCATTTCATAGAGTAGATGTATTATTGTGAATAATATACTAATAGCTTGATCATTCAAGATTGCGTGATCAAACTAGTGATATATATATTCCATTCTCATCTATATGAATACATGACTTTGGAGGAATAAACATTCATGCGTGATTCATCTCACTGCTTATGCTCTTCTTCTCACTGCTGATAGTTTTCATGATAGACTCATTCCGTATACATATTGGCAAATGATGATGAATGTCAGAATAAGAATTTTTTCATATTCCTGGAATATTTTTCAAAGCTTGTAACATCAAGAGCTATCATCATCTCACCAATTGAAAACGTTAGATGTGTTGTCTTGTCTTTCAGAAATAGGCAGTGAATTTTCTACAATCAAACTGGAAAACCTCTACTTTATAGAGGTTGACGCTAATACTCTATCTCTCTCTTACAAATCAAACAATCTTTTTGGCAATAAAAAAATTATCTTAAATTCATCAGAGTAAGTCGATTTTGTGTTTTCTGCGGTTTTCATTCATTCGAACTGACCGAAAGGAACTATTTCTTTCATCATGAGTGAAATAGTAGAGTATGAAGATATACTGAGCGATGTTGAATCAGAAATTCTTGAAGATAGTGAGGATGAATATGACCCTGAATCTAATCTGGCAGAAGAACCATCTGAGATGCTCGATGTTGAAGCTCATCTGGGTTCTGATTCTCATAATGACACTGACGAAGAAGATGATACTCCCTTGTTTACTAGGCTTGAAGAAATGGACGGAATTTGGGAGAAAAAAGCGAGATCACGCTTGGAGTTTCATTTTGAAGAACACGTAGGACCAAAGAATATCCCTGATGATGCGGCAACTCCGGGAGATGTATTTTTATGTCTATTGTCTGAAGGATTTATTGATAAAATAGTTGATCAATCAAATCTTTATTGTAACCAGACAAAATCAAGTTACAGCACCATCACCAAAAAAGAGTTGAAACAATTTTTAGGCTTGAACATTCTTATGGGATTGAAACGATCACCATCATATCGAGACTATTGGTCGAGTAATATTCAAATGAATGATCCATATATCTCTTCAGTCATGACTGTGAAGAGATTTTCCTTTTTACTATCCAATCTACATTTGAACGATAACTCCCAAGAACCAGGAAGAGATAACGCTGCCTATGATAAATTATACAAAGTTAGGCCTTTACTAGAAACTCTTACCGAAAACTTCAAAAACTTTTATGACCCAACTAGATATCAATCAATTGATGAAAGTATGATAAGATTCAAAGGTAGATCTTCTCTGAAACAATATCTACCAATGAAGCCTATCAAGCGGGGCTATAAGGTTTGGGTTAGAGCAGACCAATTTGGGTTCGTATGTGAATTCCAGATTTACACAGGAAAAGTCAATGGTAAGCCTGAAAAATTTCTTGGTGAGAGGGTTGTCAAAGATCTTAGTCGAGATTTAGAACACAAAAACTATTTCATCTATTTTGACAATTTTTTTACAACTATTCAATTGATGCTAGACCTAAAATCTTCAGGAATACTAGCATGTGGAACTGAAAGAAAAGATAGAAAAGATCTCCCGAAGAATCAGAAGAAAGATAAAGACATGTCAGCTGGTGATAGTGAATATCGCACTTCATACAAAGGTATCAGTTGGTTGAAGTGGAATGATAAGAAACCTGTACATTTTTTATCGAATGCCCACGATCCTTCTATCATTTCTCAAACAAATAGAAGGCAGAAGGATGGTACTTTGAAAGAAGTGAACTGCCCACAAATGGCAAAAGATTATAATCTTTATATGGGCTGTGTTGATAAAGCGGACATGCTCAAATCATACTATGAGATCAATAGAAAGAGTAAAAAATGGTGGCATCGTATTTTGTGGCATTTACTTGATGTCACTTTAGTCAATGCCTTTATTATTTACTGCCAACTTTTCTCTCAATCAAAAATGAAGCTGAGAAATTTTCGGTTGTCTGTAGTCGATTCCTTGATTGGGCTACCTGAACGTGTAAAGAAAGGCCGTCCATCTTCGTCACCTTCATTGAACCCTAAAAAAAATTTGAAAGTCACTGACTCTATGAGGACTGAGCATGCTCTTCACTTGCCAGCTAGACGAGAACAACGTGCGAGGTGTGCTTACTGTAGTACCAAGCAGAAACCACAGTTGACACCATTTTATTGCATAAAGTGCAACGTTGGGTTATGCATAAAAGATGATCCAAATTGTTTTCAAAAATTTCATCAGTAATGCAGGTTATATTATGAAATATGCATAGTAGAGAATGAATAACTAAAGGTTGAAAAAATAAGAAAAATTAAGAAAATTTTGAAAAAATTTTGAAATAACTAAAAAATAAAAAAAAACAAAAAAATAAAACATAAAAAATGAAAAAAAATAAATAAAAAAAAAATAAAAAAAATAAATAAATAAATAACTAAAAAATAAAAAAAAAAAAATAAAAAAAAAAAATAAAATAAAATGAAAAAAAAAATAAATAAATAAAAAATAAAAATAAAAATAAATAACTAAAAAATGACAAAAAAATTTAAAATAATTGTAAAAAATGACAAAAAATGGAGCAAATGATTATTGATTCAGTTATTTGAGGTCAAAATCCTCATTATTGAGTCAGCTATTTCGAATTTATGTTTTCTGAGACTGTATCCCCAATCACTGGCCCCAAAAACCCATGTAAACACATTTTGAATGATATCTCTCAGAAAATCGCTATTCTAACCTAAAACAGTCGCCATATTGAATCCGCCATCTTGAATTTTGAGATTCTGACACCGGATTCGTAATCAGTGACCCTAAAAACCTACAAAACCACTTTGATATTTACAAAAAGTCAAACACAAAAATGTGCCCCTCAAAGGGTTAAGGACAAATCCATTATGGACGATATGGCACCGATTGGTACCACCTGTGTGGGACTCTCATCCACTAAACCCTTCGTTTACCGTTAGCTTTTGAGTTCCAACAGCAACCGAATCCTCTCCGTCCTCCTTACCGACCCTAAGTAAGTTGGACCTGGCTCTTTCTCCAATAAGCCCCCCCCTCGGTAACACCGTTTGAGTATTGCTTCGCGGGGGAACTTTGGGCTACCGCCCTCGTCTGTTGATGTGGTCGTCATCACGTTTTCCGCTGCCGTCTACTTCTTACCACATCGTCCGGTCGTCTGTTTCTTGCTGCATCTTACGTCTTCTTCTTCTTTTTTCTTCGTCCTTTCGGACCTTCTTAAGGATGTCTGCAACAAAATTGTTTATTGCGCTCCATCCGTCGGCCGAAGTCATCATGGCTACCATAATAGACTCAGGCGTTACTCTGGTCACTAGGTAGCACTCAAGTTCTTCTCGTTCCTGTTCATAGCGTGGACATTCACTGAACACATGCTCAGCGTCCTCGATTACATTCAAGCACGTCGGGCAATCCGGGCAATCCTCCAATTTAAATCGGTGCAGATACGCCCGGTAGCATCCATGTCTACTCAGAAACTGCGTTAGGTAGAAATTTACTTCCCCATGTCTTCTTTTTGTCCAGTCTTCTACACTTGGTATGAGGCGGTGTGTCCACCGACCCTTACTACTAGAGTCCCATCGCTTTTGCCACTCCGTCATTGTTACTTTCCTAGCGGCATCCCAAATTTCTATCTTGGTTTTGCCGCTGTCTCGTCTTTTTCCTTCGTCGATTGTGTGGTGTGTGAGAGTATATGTGTGTGTATGTATAAAAGTGTGAGTGTGTGGTGTGTGAGAGTATATGTGTGTGTATGTATAAAAGTGTGAATTTATATTTATATATGAATTTTTGTAAGATTTGCTCGAAACGTCTTTTGCTATTTAAAATTAATTTAATTTTTTATATTTTTACTGGTTCGTAGATTAATTGGTTTAATATTTTTAATTTATCAACAGTTAACGCAAGATATTATTATTAAGCCGATGTATGCTATGAATGTTGATAGAAAAACAAATTTGCTTTTCTATCTTCAAGATTTACCATATAACATTGATCCTAAATTAATATTTATTTAATTCACCTATAAAATAATAATAATAATAATAACAATATTAATATTATAGGTATTAATATTGTCAGTTACTACATGGGTCAACTTTATTCATTTTCTGATATACACTCAGAAAATAATCATTTAGATAGTGCTAATATTATGCACTGTGGAGTTAAAGGTGCTTGAAAAGCATGGCTTATAGTGAAACCTGGAGATAACAATAAGTTCAACAAAGTTAACTGCTCTGTTTATCACCAAGTTATAAACTTTGAATTAAATTTAGGAAAAGCAGTTAACATAGAAAGTGACCTATGGAATAGCGGAGCATATTTATGTGAAACTTGCAAATGCCCTGACAATGCTATCATTAATATTAGAAAAAAAAAAAATTCCAAGTTCTTGAGAAGTTTTGATTGTCTTTTAAGTTAAAAAAATCTTTAACCAACCTGTTATACAGTACTGTCTGATGGATTGCATTAATATACGAAATGTTTGACAAATAATAAGTTAGAACATTCGTAGGAATTAAAATTTATAAAAATGTTAGCAAAATGTGAGGGGTTGGCACGGGAAGCGAGCAGGAAGGTATGGTATAAAAATATACCTTCCGGCTCTATAAATTAATTTATTACAGTCATTATAATAATAAAATTTTAGCATCTATATTAACATACTTCCTTTAATAAGGCAATCAATGAGTAACTTTAACCTAGCGAGCGTTAGCGAGCGAGGTATACTGGCTAGTTTATATTGAATTTTTCTTACAATATCTAGTACTTTTACGTACAGCGTTCTCTGTTATTCCTGATATTAATATTTTTTCATCATTTTTTATTTAATTTATTGCTGTATTTTGTTTTTTAATAATATTTGTTGTGCACCACTACCTAACAATAATCGATTTATTTTCTTCGAGTGTTGATCTTGTACTTCTATATATTGTAGTAAATGTTCAAGTTTCAATACGTATGTCTGTAATGTTTTCTCTACCTTACTTTTGGTAATTTGGAAACGCTTTATTCTTGTCGTCCTTTCCTAGGCGTTCCCTCCAGGAAGAGTATTACAGTTTCCCTGCTTATTTTTGTTTCTAAAACATCTTTCTGCGGTATAATTTGTATTTTTGCATATTGAACAGAATTCTTCTTGCTCTCTTTCTAGCATTTTGATCTTTTCACAATTATCTATTTTGTGTCCAGACTTGTTGCAGTACTGACAAAATGATTGTTTAGATTTTCCTCGATTTTCTAAGGCCATTAATTTCCTGCATTCGCTGACTATATGACCTGCCATTTTACAGTACTCGCAATATTTCTGTTGAAAACCCCTGTTATTACTGCTGGTTTGATGCGTTTGCTGTTTGTTTATAAATTTGTTACAAAATTTCGCTGTGTGACCTGTTTCTTCACACATCTGGTATTTAAACTGTTGTTTAGCTTTACATTCTGCAACAAGAATTCTTGCTTGTTCACACTCTACTTCTTTATGTCCGACTGTTTTGCAAATTGTATAAATTCTAAATGATGGTAGGCTTTCGCCTACTTTACAATATTTTATTGTATGACCTTTTTTATTGCACATTTTGCACACGACATTTGGAAAATTCTGTACTGTATACCTCATAATGTCACAATAATCACATCTATCTATATTATTGATCATTGTAATTTGAACATATATTTCTATTATGTCCTAGTTCCTAACATTTCCAGCATACTTCATAATCGCTTATATAAGGACATTGTCCCACATTTTGTCCTATTTCTTGGCTATGTTGATAATGAATATTTTGTTTCTTGTTGAATCGGCATGCGCTAATTGAATGCCCTGGTTGGCTGCAAAATTTACAGATTAACTTGATTTTATTCTTGACATTCATGCAATTGTTAGAAAAATGATCTGCTCATTTACAGTATACACATGCTGCTGCACGACAAAAAAGAGCCTCGTGTTGGAAGTTTTTACATATTTAGCATGTCAGCACTTTCTGTGGTTGCTCCACTTCTCTTTCGCAATTTTCGTACGCGTTGGTCACGATGCCTCTGTTTATCTCTTTTCTTTTCTTTAAGTCGGTTTCAATTTCTATAGCTGCCTTTGATATGTCTTCTACGGTGTTTTTTGCTCTTAACTCATATTTTATTTCTGATTTAACCCGTTATTAACCAAGAGACCCGAAATTGGACTTCTCTTTCAACGCCTTATTTCTTTATGAAATCATCATCAGATTAATGCGAAAATACCATATCTGATGGGATTTTTATCGCTCTTTTCGAATCTAGCACCAGATTTGCGATTCGAGCAACCAATTTTGAACTACATTTGTTTAAACAAAAAAAAAAAACGTGATGTTTGAAAATTTTTTCCGAAATGATCGTAATCTTTGACACGATTACGTATTCCGATCGGGTTGAAACTCTGTATCTGGTGGCATACACGCCTATACTACATGGTAGCATAATTGGTTTATCCAGATTCAAGATGGCGGACACCAGAACAGCCGGTTGTAGCCAAAAATGTATTAATAAGCTATTAGATTTTTTACTCGATAAGCATAGACTTATTGAAAAAATTTGGTTTAACAAAAAATGCTTAGAATTAGTCAAAGAACACGTGTGCATTTTTTTAAAAATTTATGGATGATTTTGAAAATTTTTGGATATGGCCATTTTATGAACGTTTTCAAAATCATTCAAAAATATCTGAAAAAATTCACTCGTGTTCGTTGACTAATTCTAAGCCTTTCTTTTGGAAAAAAAAATTTCGTTATGTCCATTCTATCGGGTAAAAACCCAGATTTTTTTTTTAAAATCATCCATAAATTTTTAAAAAAATTCACACGTGTTCTTTGACTAATTCTAAGCATTTTTTGTTAAACCAAATTTTTTCAATAAGTCTATGCTTATCGAGTAAAAAATCTAATAGCTTATTAATACATTTTTGGCTACAACCGGCTGTTCCGGTCTCCGCCATCTTGAATCTGGATAAACCAATTATGCTACCATGTAGTATAGGCGTGTATGCCACCAGATTCAGAGTTTCAACCCGATCGGAATACGCAATCATGTCGAAAATTACGATCATTTCTTTCATTTCTAGTACTATTTTACGTAATCTATTTGTATATTGGACCACAGTTTCACCTTCTCCTTGTATTATTCTACGCATCTTAAACATGAGTTCGTAAATATCGTCATCAATCGGATATAACGTTCTAACTACGTTTATTAATTCATCTATGGTTTTTATTTCATTGCCACCTAATGCCTCTTCTGCTTGTCCTGTCATTCTTACTTTTAAAAGGCTTGTAATTTCCTTCATCTACGGTGTCAATAAGATTTCTGGCTTGTTTTAATTTTTTTATGTATTCCGCCGCTGTCATATTTTTCCCGTCGTATTCGGGGACGTTTTTTTCGGGTCGGCTTGCAGTTGTTTGTCTTTCTTGATTATTACTTGCTGTTCTGCTATTGTTGTTGCTGAAATTAATTTGAACTAGGCTCTGATCTATTTTATTTTCAGAGCTGTTTATGCTGTGTTCGTTGCTCTGCTCATTATTGGCGATTTCTCGTAGATTGAGAGTTTCCTCGCTGACTGGTTTCCCAAATTCTATTAGGGGTTTATTTCCATCTAAACTTGTGTTGAATGAAAAACTTGCTGAAGGTTCGTTGTAATTTATTAAATTCAGCTGCGGATCATTCGTAGTTCCTCCTACGAGGCTTTGTTCTGCTAAAATTCCTCCAAAGTCTGTATATCGGCAGTATTTTTTGAATTCAAATGTCTGATTTAGGATTGAGTCACTAGCCGCTTGAAAAAATGATAAATTGACTTCGAATGTTGATCTTTCTTTCCCGCTTCTGTCGCTCAAATTATCTGAATATTCTTGTCCTCTGGCGTCGATATGTAGATTCTTTTGTTGATTTTTAGGGCATTTTTGTATACTTTCTTCTGTTCTGATATTGACTCTTCGATCTTTTTCATATGTTTTATCTTCCTCTTTCGGTGTTCTTTGCTGGTTTGGAGATGACCGTGTTAGTTTTGCACTATTCTTGAACGCGTGATCTTTAAGAGATTCCGTCAGCAAATTTTTTATATCTTGGTTTTGTTGCACTTGCTTTCTGGTAATTCCTGCGTTCCCCAGGCGGAAATGTATTTATCTAGAAAAAGCTAATAAAAGCTAATAAGTATTATAATCAATTTATAAAGTAAAGATTTTGGACTCTAGTGATAGTTTATAATATTTTGTAACTTTTTTAAAATTTTCTTAAGTTTTATTAACTTTTATTAGCTTTTCGATTTTTAAAAAGAAAACTAATTGGTGACCTTCAAAAAAAGTTAATAACTGCTAATAACTTTTTAAAATTATTACGTACAGTAAATAATAGTTTCTAGCTTTTATAAGATTTGCATATCTTTTATTAGCTTTTAGGATTTTCATAAAAAGAAATGTGTGACCTTGATAAGAACCTAATAACCACTTTTATTTTTTTTAATTATTACGTATAGTAATTGGTTATTTATAATTCTTATATATATTATTAGTTAATAAGCATATTTGTTAACTGATTGCTTTTCGCTTTTCCACAAAAAGGAATGAGCTCATTCACCACCACGTGCACGGAATCTTTGAGCTTCCGATGCTCACTAAAGAATCGTATACTGAACTACGAAATCTGCTAGATAGCGCCAATAGCCACTTAATGGCTTTGAAGGCATTGGACGAGCCAACTAAGCAATGGGATACGCTTATCGTCTATATCCTCACCTCAAAACTAAACAACGCGGTAGAACGCATATGGGAAAAACTATGACCGAATTTCTAGAAATGCACTGCATGTTATTGCAAAAGTTTCAAACTGATAAACCAATTAATGAAAATAAATATAATAAATCAAATCCAAGAAATAATAGCCACGTTAAATCTTACGCGGTAACAACAAAAATATGCACTCTTTGCAATGGCACGCATGCTATTTATGCATGTGACGTTTTTAAACAACTCTCGCCAATAGAGCGCGTACGAAAGGCGCAGGCCTTAAATCTAGGTTTTAAGAGATGCGGAAAAAAGCATAATAATTTGCTTCACATTGATCAAGCCCCCACGCTAGGAAACATGACTGCAAAACCGAGTGCATCGGGTAGAGCGTGAATTCCAACAAATCAACCTGAGGTCGAAACCTCCGGATCTCCGCAAAAGATAATGAGTGCTCAGGTGAGCGTGCCTAGGGCATCCGATTATGTATTACTCGCGACTGCCGTCGTAAAAGTATGCGACAAACAGGGACAATTGCGGGAATGTCGCGCGCTGCTTGACCCGGGTTCACAAGCTCATATAATCACAGCCGATCTTCGCACCCGGTTAGGTTTGCCTTTACAAAAAACGTCAATCGAAGTCACGGGGATAGAAGGCGTTGGTCTTTCAATCAGAAACTATGCACCTCTAAAAATCAAATCACGCGTCAATGGGTTTTCTGCCTCCATATCTTGCCTTGTCATGGACAAGATAAGTGACAATCTACCCTCGCGAGAAACGACATCGTTGAAGATAAAGATTTCGAGTGGCATTGAGTTTGCCGATCCGCACTTCGATCGCTCGCGACCGGTAGATCTCTTAATTGGCGAATGCAACGGTATGATAAGACTGGAAAAGGATCAGCCATTTTTCAAAAAAACGCTGCTAGGATGGATAGTCGCAGAAACTATAGAGTCGTATGCAACTTAGTTAAAAATGATCAGCTGAATGAACAGCTAAAAAAATTCTGAGAAATAGAGCACTGATTCTTAGACATAAAAGATAATAACTCAAATGACTTTTGCGAGAGACATGTTGTCGAAACTACAAAACGTGACGAAAACGGACGCTTTGTAGTGAGCATACCCTTTAAGAATAATATGAGTGAGATAGGCAACTCTAAAAACTTAGCGCTAAAAGAATTTCTTTCTCTTGAAAGGACTTGGGCCAGAAGGCCAGAACTTAAAAAAGACTACACTGACTTCATGGAAGATTATGAGTCGCTAGGGCACATGAGCGAAGTATCCGCAAAAGATACGGACGATAATGAGCGAATTATCTCTTGGTGTCAAAAGAAGAGAGCACCACTACTAAAAAACGTTGTTTTTCACGGCTCAAAAAATACTGAAAGACCAGACGGCACAAAAGGGCCTTCCTTAAATGACGTACAATACGCTGGACCGACCGTACAAGACGAACATTTCGCGATTGTCATACGATTTCGGCAGCACGTGTACGTGATCTCCGCGGACATCGCGAAGATGTATAGACAAATTCTTGTCAAAAAAGAGCAAAGAAAAATGCAAAAAATTTTGTGGCGCACCGACGTTAACTCTCCAATTAAAGAATACGAACTCAACACCGTCACCTACGGAACCGCGTCCGGAACATTCTTGGCAACTCGCTGTCTTGTGCAACTTGGCATTGAAAAGCGCGCTAAATATACTTTAGCTAGCAAAGTAATAGAGAAAGATTTTTACGTAGATGACTAGCTAATGGGCGTCAACTCTATTGCTGAGGGTACATGTTTGAAGCGCCAGCTTAATGAGATTTTACAGTCGGCTTGCATGGATCTTCGTAAATGGGCTTCTAACGACACGCGTATACTTGAAGGGTAGCAGAACTTTGACGAGCTCATCTGTATCAATACAGGCGGATAAAGATCCTAAAACCTTAGGGCTGCTGTGGGACCCTTCAAGTGACACGCTTAAATATCGAGTTAAATTCACGGACACGCGTAAAATTACCAAACGAACAATACTGTCAATAATTGCTCAAATTTTCGATCCGTTGGGACTAGTGGGGCCGGCTGTTATCCAAGCAAAAATAATTATGCAGAGACTTTGGTGCTCAAACTTGACTGGGACGAATCACTACCTCGAGAGGTATATGACGCCTGGAAAAGAATTTATGCTTAATTGGGGGACATAAATCAAATTAAAATAAATAGACATAAGTCAGAAACGCGAAATCGGTTGAATTTCATGGATTTTGCGACGCATCCGAGGTGGCATACGGGGCATGCATTTACGTCTGTTCGACCAACAGCAAAGGTGAGCGTACTTCTCATCTACTGTGCGCAACATCGCGAGTAGCGCCGCTCAAGGCGTTTTCAATACCACGACTAGAATTACTCGGTGCCGTGCTATTAGCTCAGCTAGCGCATAAGGTGTCAATGGCGTGCAGTGCAAGCATCAATCAATGGTACTTCTGGTCTGACTCAATGATCGCGTTGGCATGGATCAAAGCACCGTCTAGCAAATGGAAGACATTTGTCGCTAATCGAGTCGCGGAAATACAAGAATTGACCAATGAGAATTCGGGTCACGTTATATCGGACCAAAATCCCGCGGACTTAGACTCGCGCGGTATGAACGCGCAAGAGCTCCGTGATTCCATCCTATGGTGGCACGGACCTTATCGACAACGGGACAAATTTTGTAGGAGCAAATAATGGACTTAATGAATAATCAAAATTTTTGAACGGCGAGAGATTTCGTGAAAATGGTTAAATGGACTCACAATAAGCTTCCGAATATCGCAAAAGGCACCATGGTGATCCTCAGGGAGGATAAAACGTCTTCAATGCAGTGGCCAATTAGACGTATTACAGACACGCACCCGGGCAAGGATGGGCACGTCAGAGTAGTGTCAGTACAAACGGCGAAAAGTATATTGAAGCGGCCCATATCGAAAATTTGCAAATTGCCACTTCAAGAAAACGAAGAACAAGGAGGCCCTGCATCAAAAGAAGACACGAGCGATTCAGTCTAAATTTAGTAAACTAGTGAATTTAAGTGTAGAACTAAGTTGAATACTTTTATGATAAGAATATTCTGTAATTTTAGGATACTAATAATTGTAACAGCATTTCACCATGCGTTAAGCATTTTGTATTAGGCTATGAAACATCTGCAATCTCATGTATTTAGTTATAGATGTAGTTATATGCTTGATGGATTATTACCTGGGTTGAAAGATATTCTTTCAAAGCGGACGGAATTTCGAAACGCATATAATTTTATTGGACGCTACATTCATTAACGTGAGCGTGTCCAAACATAGCTCTCAGGGATTGGAAAACCACGCTGTCAGAAAATCGAAAATAAGAAATACTCGTGCAACCAAGCGAGAAAGATCGAAACGAGTACCGAGTCGATAATTGTACTGGCGACATCCCTGTATTAACAAAGTTAAAATAGTTGTTGACTAACTCATAATCATCCTCATTTATAATCTTTTACATTCAATACACAACATCAGTACTAACAACACGCCGTCTAGTTAAATTTATTTTAACGACACGCAAAAAAAATTTAGTTTGACAAATCATAAGTGTTTCCTGCTTGCCGTTGAAGCTTAGTGTTCATTTGATCTTCTAATTCTTTTTGTTTTTTTTTCATACTCTAAGCGCTTTGCAGCACCATGGATCACTTTCCCATGCTTAATATTCAAATCATTAAGAAAATCATGTATTTGTGATATGGCTTTATCTTTTATATGCATAAAAGCATAAGCTTTTCTTTCTATCATTATACGCTGAACAGGAGATAACAATTTTCTATTCCGTGTATTTTTTTGTTTACGAACACATAGTTTTGATAAGTCTTCAATCCATACACACCTTTCCTGAGTATATTTAAAGGGATCTTCTGACTTGAAACTATCAGAATAGGCAATTAGATTACAGTATACACCCTCACCTAGGTGAACATAAGCTCTTTTATCATACTCAATATCTTTTTCTTCCTACTCTTTGTAAAAGTGATAAATTTTATCGTGGACTTCGAACGCATCAAGAGAATTGCAGGTTGCTAAAAGTTAAAAAGATTATAAATTTTACAAGAACTAATTAAATAATTATATGTTATATAATTAAATAATTATATTTAAATGTGTGTATGTGTGTTTTTTTTTCTTTATAGAGTGAGAGGTTAAGGGCAAATCCATTATGGACGATATCGCACCGACTGGTACCACCTGTGTGGGACTCTCACCCACTAATCCCTTCCTTTACCGTTGGCTTTTGAATTCCAACGGCAACCGAATCCTCTCCGTCCTCCTTACCAACCCTAAGTAAGTTGGACCTGGCTCTTTCTCCAATAAGTCCCCCCCGCGGTAACACCGTTTGAGTATTGCTTCGCGGGGGAACTTTGGGCTACCGCCCTCGTCTGTTGATGTGGTCGTCATCACGTTTTCCTCTGCCGTCTACTTCTTACCGCATCGTCCGGTCGTCTGTTTCTTGCAGCATCTCACGTCTTCTTCTTCTTTTCTCTTCGTCCTTTCGGACCTTCTTAAGGATGTCTGCAGCAAAATTGTTTACTGCGCACCATCCGTCGGCCGAAGTCATCATAGCTACCATAATAGACTCAGGCGTTACTTTGGTCTGCAGGTAGCACTCAAGTTCTTTTCGTTCCTGTTCATAGCGTGGACATTCACTGAATACATGCTCAGCGTCCTCGATTGCATTCAAGCACGTCGGGCAATCCGGGCAATCCTCCAATTTAAATCGATGCAGATACGCCCGGTAGCATCCATGTCCACTCAGGAACTGCGTTAGGTAGAAATTTACTTCCCCATGTCTTCTTTTTGTCCAGTCTTCTACACTTGGTATGAGGCGGTGTGTCCATCGTCCCTTACTACTAGAGTCTCATCGCTTTTGCCACTCCGTCATTGTTACTTTCCTAGCGGCATCCCAAATTTCTATCTTGGTTTTGCCGCTGTCTTGTCTTTTTTCTTCGTCAATTGATTTTCTCTCCCTTGCTAATAGGTCTATTGGCGGGAGACCTGCAATAACGCAGACCGCCTCGTCCGATACCGTACGGTAAGCAGACGCGACTCTAAGTGCATTTTGCCTGTGCACTGAGGAGAGCTTTCGTTCATATGCCTTCACCAGCAAGGCGTCTGTACATATCGGGGCTCAATACAACATGATTGATGTACTAACGCTTGCCAGTAGCATTCTGCGATTCTGTATGGGACCACCCACATTTGTCATCAGCCGCGCCAGCGCTGCGGTAGTTTTTGCGGCTTTCTCTCCTGTTGCTTCCAAGTGCTGTTTAAAGGTCAGCTTTGCGTCGAACGTTATACCTAAATATTTAATAGTCGGTTTAGAAGTAATTTCATGACCGCCTATTCTCAAGGTAATTGTCTTCGTCTTCTTTCTGCTAGATATTAGGATTGTCTCCGTTTTATGGCCTGCAAACTCTAGATTCGCATTATTTAGCCACTTCTGTATTTTAATGATAGCTTCACTAGCAATTTCAGCTACCTCTTCTTTCTATTTTGCTACCAATACCATAGCTATGTCGTCTGCGAGTCCTACGATCATTGCTCCTTCTGGTAATTCTAGCTTGAATATGCCATCGTACATAATGTTCCACAACGATGAGCCCAGTATTGACCCCTGTGGAACTCCCCCGGTAACCTTATAGTTCACCGTGCCCTCCTCGGTCTCGTATAAGGGAGTTCTGTCTTTGAGGTAGTCAGACATTATTCTTCTTATATACGGAGGGACCCTAGTCTCACTAGTGCTTCGTGAATTTTGCACCAATTTGCAGAGTTAAATGCATTTTTAACGTCAAGTGTAACCACCGCGCAGTACTTTTTCGTCCCGCCATTCCATCTTTTCCCGCTTATGGCTGCCCGTGCTGTATTCACCACTAAGCCGATAGCGTCTAATGTTAAGCGGCACTTACGGAAACCATACTGGTGTTACGCAAGCCCCTCTGGCCCCTCGGTTTTGTCTTCCATCCTAATGAAGATTATGCGCTCTAATACTTTGCCCTGCGTATCGAGCATGCAGAGCGGTCTGTATGACGACCCTTCTCCAGGTGGTTTGCTACCCTTTGGTAGCAACACAAGCCTTTGCTTTTTCCAGTTTAATGGAAACGTTCCTTCTTTGAGACAAGTGTTGTACAAGTCTATGAACTCTGCTGGGTGAGCCTGGATGGCATGTTTCAATGCGATATTGGGTATGCCATCAAGTCCTGGAGCCTCATTGTTTCCAACCCTCCGGCAGGCTGATAGTAGCTCCTCCTCTGTAATTGAGGGTATATTATCTACATCTATTTCTTCTACCATAGCACATGGAATGTCCGGCTGGTTTGGGAAGAGCGTTGTTACCACCCTGCTGAGTACCTCTGGGCACTTCGGTGGGAGTATGTAACTTCCCTCGATCTTCTTCTTGACAATTTTATAAGGTCGTCCCCACGGGTCTTCATTGACCTCATCTTGCAGCTCTCTTAGACATCTTTGTTTACTCTCTCTTATACACCTTTTAAGGTTGCGCTTTGCTTCTTTCATTTTTTCGTTGCAGTTCTCCACCGTATCCATTCCTCTACCGGTTCGGTAGAATTTCTTCCTTGCCCGTTGTTCCAATCTTCTAGCTCGATGGCAAACGCTGCGCGCTTGTTTGATCTTGTCATTCCACCAATATGCTGGTAGCCATCTTTGACTGGACACTTTTCTCGGCATTACCGCGTCGCACGCTTTGGTGAGCTGGCCCGTCATTTGTGCAGCCTTGTCGTCTGCTGATCCCGTCAATTGAATATTGTCAAACATCGTCAAGAATAACTCTTTGTCATACTCTTTGGTTTTCCATTCAGTTCTTGTACTACTGGGATTTGTACAGAATTTCCTATTTGGTCCACCTAGCTCCATTATTATAGCTAGATGGTCACTATTTGTGTAGTGATCACTCACGATCCATTTGCTTACCTGCCTTACGAGGCAGTTACTGACAAATGTCAAGTCTATGAATGACTCTGCATCTCCTTTTTTGAACGTGGGTGTGTCGCCTTGATTCAGCAACACCAAGTCTAGTAGCGTGAATGCCTCCAGTAGCACTCGTCCCCGTTTATTGGTTCTGCCACTACCCCACTCAATCGCCCATGCGTTAAAATCTCCTGCTATTATAGCTGGTTTTTTATTCCTAGCGTCTTGTACCAGCCGGTCTAGTAGTTGCTGAAACTGCTCTATTGATGCGCTACAATATTGTCGCCTTTTTTTCGGCACAGTAAACAACACGGTTCATTACGGCAGCTATTTGCTTTATGCCCAGTCTTACCGCATTTGTAGCAGCATTTGCTTCTATCCTGCGGATCAGTACACTTAATAGCGACGTGGCCAAAACCAAGACATTTATAACACCTAAGGGGCCCCTTACTGCGGTTAAATGAACGGGTCCTACACTTGACCCATCCAATTTTAATTTTCTCTAGCTTTGTGAACTTGGTCGCTATTTCTTTCGACAATTGCACAATAGCTATTTGCGTGTCTCCGTACGCTTGTCTCAGCGATTTTACGGCAGTGATCTCAATCGCATCTCTTTCTCCTATTTCCCTTTGCAAGTCCTCCAGTACCTGCTCTTTTGGAGTAAATATGTCGAGATCCCTTATTTCAAAGGTCTCCTCTTGCTGCAGTGTTTTTATTGTGGTTCCTTCCACTAATACTGCTTTAACCGCTTCTCAGAAGTCTGCGGTTTTAACTTCTTTTGTGCGTTTGAGCTCTATGAGGAGATCTCCCGCTACCGTTATGCGTATTTTATTTACGTTATCTCCTATGGCATTCAGTGAAGGAGCAGTTCTCAATGCTGACAAAATGTCCACGTAGCTCCTGCCTTCCGGCGCCTTAATGATAAGAGCGTTTGGTCTAATCGGTCTTACCCGCTTTGTTTTGTCTCTACTGATCCTACTCTGGTTGTTAACGCTAGGAGCCTTGTTGTTCTCCTTACTTGACTGTTTCTCCTTTTTTTTGCCTTTCTTGTAACGACCTCTTGCTAAGTTGCCTCTTTAGGTCGTTTACTCTCTTTCTCCTGTTTGTTACTCCTATCCTGCGGAGTATTTAAGGCCTCCCTTGGTTTACCCGCCTTTTTCGGTTTCAGACTTGGTGTTGTCTGAGTTTCCTTGCCTTCCGTTCCTGGACGTTGGCACTGAAGCAGGTGATCCTCCACGCTGCACAAACTTTTATATATGACACTAATGCTTCGAGCCAGGTCCTTGATAGTTTTATGGACGTTATTTTTGTCCCTTACAAACTCTCTTAGTTCCTGGATTTTTTCTCCTAGACGCTCCAGCTGGTCATTTCTTCTTTCAAGGTTGTAGTCCCAATTTGAGTTACTGCCTCCTTGATTTACCTGCTCTTGTTCCGTCCGTATTGCCCTTTCAGAAATAGTCTTTATTGGACTACACTCCATGGCATTCGTTTCTCTACTGAGACTGTTGTTGTCGTCCGATCTCTGGGTAGGGAACCCAGTTGTTAAGACACTTTTTGGGGTATCCGAAGTCCCCAAGTTTGCTTTCTTTGTTGTACTAAGCATTTTATTTTTATTTATCTTCCTCTTCCAACTTTAGTCACCTACCTTCCACTGAGCTCTCTCCGCGAAGCTATGCTTCACAGGTGTGAATTCTGGCCTCATGCCCCAGCGCAAGTCTTCCTCAGAAAGCCTCCGGGAAAGGGTAACGAGGCCCCCTCTCTGACCACAATAGGGCCCGTTCCGGGCGCCACCCGGCACTATTGAGATCATTGGGATTTTCGCCGGATGATAGGGCAGCAAGGGCGTGTCGGCGAAACATCCCCGGGCCCCTGTACTTTCCGGCAGCCTGGGAGTGTCAGAACCCAGTTTGTCTCGTATCCTTTCCCTTCAGCAGCCAAAGTCGAGTCGGACTGCGGCAATCGGCGAGCGCCTGCTTAGTCATAACCCTAAGATCAAACCTTGTTTCCGGTAGTGACAGATCTTCAATAAGCTGCTTGGTCCGCGGGAGATATTTTATTTCTCTCCAACCCTCTGTATGCAGCACTACGTACGTAGTACTATGCGCTTACAGCGAGCGTTCCTCTATCCGCCACCCGAGGACGCGCCACATGGGGTACAGCTTCCCCTCGTGGTGTGTGTGTGGGTATGTGTGTGTGTGTGTGTGTGTGTGTGTGTGTAATATACATACCTATGTTACCTACGTTTTTATTTTCTTTACATGCAGAAGTATTTGCACCATCAGCTTCGATTATTGTTTCTATAGCTTCTTTTCTAGCCATTTTCAACTGACGTTCAAGCTGTTTAATTTTTATCTTTTGTGACCGCATAACTTCCTTATCAGATTGCTGTGAAAATACAGAAATTACATGCTTAACTAACTGAAATAACTAAAACGGTACAATTTAAGTTAAAAAATATTAAAAACAAAGGTGTACTTCAATGTATAACAAACATGTCAATTACGGATTTTATACAGGTATTATAAATTCAAGTACACCTTTGGCTTGGTGATAAGTCACCAAACAATAGATATATGATGCAATAGCCACAGAGTGCTCGCACCTCAAATTTTATATCCATGCGGTGAACCAGTTATGAGAAATTCAGAAATTAATAGTTTTTCTATATTAAAAATTTAATTTCTCATAACTGATTCACTGCAGGGATATAAAATTTTATGATCAAGTCCTGACAGCATATTCTACCATATATCTATCGTTTAGTGGCTTATCACCAAGTCAAAGGTGTTCTTGAATTTATAATACGTGTGTCAAATCCGTAATTGACATGCAAGGTATACCTTTGTGTTATGTGACAACTTTGCGATATTTATATTCGAACAATTATTTCGAATATAAAATCGAGAAAGTTCTACACATAAAAGGTACAGCGAGACTCAAAACCACAAAAGTATCAGGTAGCCAAGAATCTCGCTGACCTAAACAACTTCCCCTCCACTGCGGAAGACCGCACGTGCGAAGCCACGCTGCAGTTTTGAATTCTTGCACCATTAACAGGTCCAGTAAGGCCTAATGAGTGCGACGAGTGCAGACGCACTGACGTCAGCATGGGGAAGTGGAGCTTGGAGACACGTGGGAGGTCCGGAAATACTTCCGAAGCGTCCCCAAGCCACGCTACCTCAAGCACTCTGTCTCGAGCCAAGCTGCCGAGCGGACGACTGTTTTTTTTTCAATAGTTTTTTTATTTTATTTTCATTTAAATTGTTTGAATATTTTCTATTTCTGATTTCTCAACAGTTTATTAAAATCACTCGTTTTATTTAAAACTAATCTGCGGCGGCGATCCATATTTTTATTTCGAATATATGTACACAAATAGAAACCATTCGAATAAAGCTAGAGTTATCTTTGAATCCATATTTGTGTTCATCCTCGTGTCCACCCCATACATAGAAATGTTGAATTTTTCCTTGGTCTAGAGCCAATACGAGAGAGGGACGGATCAACAAACAAAGGGAAAATATAAGAAGGTAAGAAACGTTATTATACATCAGTCCGCGCTTAAATAAAAAGAGAAGGATTAAGCTGACAGCCAGGAGAAATTCAAGGAGTGGATTCTCTCTCGTAGCTGTATAGTTGCGTGCGCGAGATCAACTCGTATAATAATTTAATTGATATTGCTAGGTGACTAACAATCACCTAACAAAAATTGGAGGTCCCACCGAGATCTCGCGCATAACTGGCAGCTGATTTTTCTCTTCGTTGCATGAATACATAATTTTGAGTATCTAGAAAAATAACAAAATATATATATTAAAAAGATTAAACAAATTAAATAAAATATAATAAAAAGTGCGCGAATAAATGAATAATAAAAACGCGAAGAAAGTTAGAAAATATTCAAAGTGAAAAGAAGTACTAAAGAATAAGAAAAAGCATCGTATTACCTAGCCGCGTGCTATCGGCAATAGCAGACGTGCAGAAGCATAGCGTGGCGTCGTGCGGTGACGTCACAATCGAGCTTTGATGCAAAGACACAGCATCGAATATCTAGAGAGCACAAAGAGAGTTTGAATTGCTGTGAATATTTGAAATTAAATAATTGATCATTATATTAGTTTTTTTTGCTGTACGGTCCAATAAAATCATAATAATCATTGTTTAAAATAGGAATGAGAATGTCTTGACATACAAAAAAGTCTAAATGATTCTAAATGTTATTTAATTCAATAATAAGAAAGTCGAAGAATGAATGTAGCAGAAAGATTATTCGGTAATAGCAGTGATAGTCAAAGTGAAATTTAATCATATTCAGAAATTTAAATCATGTGCGGATAGCATTATAATACAATTAAGAAGGGAAGGGCCCATTTAAGATAAGCGTGCCAAAATTTTCTTTGATATACAAGCTGTGAATGTATAGAATTCATATATATTCAAAAAACTCGCCACAATCTGGTCGACCAGCAAGGAAAAGTTGAATTGGCATCTGTCCGCCACAGTCGAACTAGAGCGTAACTGACGCAGGTGCTCGATAGAGGTGATAGACCCAGAAAAGCGTACTTGACCCTCTGCGCATATATATAGAAGTATATCAATAAGCATTTCCAAGTAACATAATATAATATACGATATAATTATATTGAATGGTCGACAACAAAGAGGTAAGACCATTCACAATCGTTGTTTTGTACCCACATTAAAACAAATAATTTAAGAGTGTACGTACCAATATATTGGTCTTCGCGAACAAAATAAATCCCCGCATACACTCACCTAGCGTGTAAAATTACTGGCACCTGTAAGAAAGACATACAATTTACACAAAGCAACTTGCTCATGTGCTAAATTGATAAAATTCCAATTAAAATATTATAAACAAAGTACTCATCTGACTAGAAGCAATATGTTGCACTGCTTATAATATACTGGTTCGAGTCCTTGAACACTTTTGCTCACAACTTTGGTTTTAATTAACTATACAATTTGAAACACACATACACACGAGTAGAGGAAACACTCGCGAATCCGCAGATTATGAGTTTTGGCAATGAATAAGGCGTTTTACGCAAAATACTTCTATAAGAAAATACGCAACGCGCGAGGAGGTTAAACGCGTAATACATAGCTTGTAGCTGCCGACGCTTGGTGTTTGTTCAGAGCAAACACCAGCGCAGACATGGAACTAGACGCGGCACTAGGGAGACTATAGTGGTGTAGGTTTAGTGACTTGGCACCTCTACAGCGGCCATTTTGGACGAGTATAGAACGCGCGCGAAATTCAAGTTACAGTTCATGTAGAATCAACATATTAATGATGTTTAACAATAAAAATTAACAAATTATTATAAATAAATTATCAGAGTGCCATTTTAGTTAAATAAATAATTTTTTTTGGATAATAAAATTATCTTGGGAAATTTTACAATTTTAATGGTTTTAGCTTATTACAAATAGGATTTATTGCATTTTATTAAAATAAAAATCAGCGTTTTAAATAATAAATTCGCTCTTTTGAACATTTTTACTTAATTGTATTATTTCAATTCGAAAGTGCAAAATTTTCATTTATTTCAAACCAGGAACGTAATAGTGATTTTCATTGAAGTTTTTTTTTGAGCATTTGTTAAGGCAATTTTAGGCTTATACACTTTGTTTTATTTTTGAAAAATTCTTCATTGGCTGACGAATTTTCTACCTTTTCCTTTAGGTTACTTGCAAAAGTGACTATGCATTCTATACCTCCTAAGTCAGCTTATTAGCGGCTTTCCCTGCATCTGCTCAATAGCGGTCATTCTATATCCTAAGGTTTGCTCAGTAGCAACCTGATCCTTTGGTCTGCTTAGCAGCGACTACTCTTGTGAATCCTGAGTCAGCTGAGTAGCGGCTATCCTTGAACCAGCTTAACAGCGGTCATTGTATCCAATAAGACACAATCCATGAAGGAAGAAAATTTCTCAGGTAGAGAAAAATTGTTTAACAAAAGGAGATCAGGAAGAAGGTATTTCTTGCAGAAATTATTATCTGAAAAGAAGGCATTACAGAAAAGACTGAAAGAAATAAATGATCAATTGCACAATTATTACCGGGAAAACAATAGAATAAACGCGAATAATAATAAAGTTTTTGAGAATAATTTAAATTTTCAATCTGAAGAAAGCAAAAATTTTAATGAACTTTTGGAGTTTGCTTTAAAGGAAACGAATAAACACAAAGCTAATTACTTGAACCAGTTTGAGGTATTTCCTGGTGACCTTGCACCCACACTTTAGCGACCCATAGCCCGATTGAATAGACAATCCCAACATCTAGACCCATTATAAATTATTTTCTTTTGATAGAAGAAGCAGAGGAATTTTCATATAAAAAATACAAGAAGAGCATCCAAAATGCAACTTCATCTGACTCCAATTTTATGCTAATGAATAGCAGGGCAAACACCTTCGCGCTCATTAACTGCATAAGCGGCATCCCAACTTTTGATCGCAAGAGAAGTCTTAGAGAATACATTCAGGACTTAAGAAATGCAGCATCTCTAGTGAGTGAGGACATACAACCACAGTTTTTACAGAATGCATTGCACAAAATCACTGGACCAGCGAAGAAGAGTTTAATCATTGAACAAATTACCAAAGTGGAAGAACTCATAACACATCTTAAACAGAGATTTGGACCAGGAAGAAACTTTAGTTATTTTAATAACAAAATTCAGAATGTTCGAATGAGAGAACATGACACCGTCGGTGATTTCTATAATGAAATCAACCTCTTGCTTGGGAGTGCAAAAACAGCACTCCAAGAAGAAAAAGGCAATAGTTATAAGAAAGAAATGATGGACCCATTGAAATCGCTCGCAGTGGATATATTTATAAAAGGTCTACCCACCAATTTAGCAGAAAGAGTGGACTATAGCAAACTGGCAACACTGCGTGAAGCCTATGAAGAAGCTGTACGTCTAGAGACGAGGATGGAAGCTAAAATAATTCCAGACTCCAGACCATACCGTGGCAGGACTCATAGCTATAACAATCCCAGACTATATAATGAACCACGGACTGGAACAAATTATAGAAATAGTAGAAGATACCATGACGAAGATCAATATAGAAACAGTCAACATGGAGAACCTCACTACATAGGTTACATAGAGGAACGATACGAACATGAAGAACCTGAATACATTGGCTATGTGCAAGATCGATCGCGAAATGTACCATGTGATAGATACTCCAGCAACCGCCGCACTATGTTTGATTTTGACTTGGGTATGGACAAAATTAAGTAGCGTCTCTTAGGAAAAAGATAAAAAAACATAAAAAATAGAGTTTAGAGTTCGAAAAACATTTTTAGAAAATGCCTGTATGGTTGTGTGTGTGTGTGTGTGCGCGCGCGCGCGTGTGTATCCTTCTTTATATATAAGGAGATGTGTGTATATAATATAATGTGTGTGTATATAATATAATATAATGTGTATATAATTTCGATATAATGTAACATTATATCGAAAAAAATGACGTTATATATCGAAAAATAAGTAAAGCCCACCGTGCATAATAATTTAGATATACCTTACCTTTCAAATTAGCTGTAACATCCCATTTTTGGATAGGTAACCGGTAAGAAATATTCTTTAAATGTTCAAACATTTTTATTTCTGCGTGTAACAGTCCCAACCCATAAGAAAGAGCATCTTCATTTGGAGAAAAATCGTTTTCAAGATTGCCAAATTCGTGAGCAGTATGCAAACATATTGGCCATCTTGACGTGGCTGGATTTCCGGTCAAGGTATTGACGCATTTACCATCAAATAACGTTTTGGTCACTACATATTTTATTCGAACATGTTTGCCGTTGCTCAATTGAAACCGATGTTAATTCAGAAATTTTATTTCTTCGTCTAAGCGTGCATTTTCTGAGATAATAGCATTATCATCTTCTTTCTCGAAACTCATTCGCAATGGTCTCGTAAAACGCACACTTAGAGGGGTTAGGTTAACACGCAATTATCGTCAGAGTCGCTGGCTAGTTGAATCACAGTGAAATTTGTTGTAAATAAAGATTGTTGTGCAGTTGTAAAATCTTCATGATGTTGCTTCGATTTTTGATGTGGACACAAGTGTCCTGCAGAGCTATCAAATCCAAGAGAGACAGGCATCTCTAGATTTCGAATTTTATCTTCGTCCCATTTTAAAGCTACTGCTTCAGATAAACGTTCGCTCGTTTTATTCAATATTCTCTGCAGAGATACTCGTACCGATATTTGAAAGACAATAATCAGATGGCAATTAAAATAAATTAAGGTACACTTGTTAACACTGAAGAAAAATTTTTTTCTACACTTGGTTCGCGAAAGAGTTTGCACCGTATATGTATATACACACACACAGATATATATATATATATATATATATATATATATATATATATATATATATATATATACAGGGTGTCCCATTTTAATTTACCACCCCCTAAAACTGGTTAATAATTTGCTCTGAGAAAAAAATATTTCAAATAAAATTTGTTGGGTTCGAAGGGGGGCATCTTTTGGCTATTTTAGCTGCGACCTTGAACATGACCTTCAAGGTCATTTGAAAGTCAAGACCAAATTTTCATATGAAATGTGCATATTTTTATGGCGGATTCGGATTCTACTAAAAAAGAGAAACACTTTTTGTTCGAATCATTTTTTGAAAAAATCCCAAATTTTTGTTGTAAACGGCTTTAAAATGTTGAAAAAATCACTAGATATCTCTTATTGCCCCACCCTTTAAAAGAAGTTAAAAATTTTACATTTTATCCAAGGAATTAGAAACGTACACAATTTTACAAATTTAAGTCCAAGTATGACCTTAGCCATGAACTTGTCCTTAACCAACAAGGTCATTCGAAGGTCAGTCAATTTATTTAACGGTAATCCTCGATTTTTATTCCGGCAATTGAAGCTTGGCTATGACCTTGACCTCGAACCTTAAATTCATTTTAAGAAAGAACCATCACTTTAATGGAAAATACTCTCTTTTTCAAAGAAATGAAATTACCAAAAAATTTATCAACAGAACCAAAGTTCATTAGAACGCTAATCTGATTCATTTTTTATCACATGGGGGAAGTTTGCAATCTTCGGTGTATGTTTGACATTCTCTGGGGCAAGTTTTACGTCATCTGCGGAAAATTTGACATCATCTGGGGCAAGTTTACGGTCACAACTGGGACAAGTTTGACATCATCTGGGGCAAGTTTGAGCAGTAAGGGGCATGTTTTCAACTGAGAATCAAAATCAAGCTTAGTTTTTTTAATGAAAATTGTACATATTTTAAATCATATTCAGATTCTCTGATAAAGTAAAATTGTACATATTTTAAATCATATTCAGATTCTCTGATAAAGTAGGCATCTTTTTAAGAAATATTTTTCTCGTAAATGCTTTATTTCTCGCTAAAAGACATTTTTTTGCTTCGTTATCGTTCTATTGGTAAAGCTTGTAAATTCTTACAGCTCCTCAAAGCTTCTCATCATTAGGTTTTCATTGAATTTCTGAATTTCAGAGCAGAAAAATACTTAGAATAAATTATTTCTAGTAAGATTAAATATTCCCTAAAAAATCTACCTACAACGGATAATGGCTGACTACACGCCAGTAGAGATACTCAACATGATCAAGATTCTGGGAGAATGTCACGACAATTACAAGGCTGCAGCGAGGCTGTACGCTGAAAGGTATCCGGACGCTCGTCATCCTAGTAGGAGGAATATTAAACTTCTAACGATAAGAGCTCAAGGAGGTAACTTAAGAAGGAAGAGGCGACGGACGGGCCCAAGAGAGCATATTGTGCTTGGGGTTCGTGCTGTAATTGCCGAGGATCCTCATATTTCGACGCGACAAATTCAGCGAATGCATGGAGTACCCAGATCAACAGTTTCCCGTGTATTGCGTCATTTTAGATTTCATCCATATCACTTGCACCTTACACATGCCATTGAGCCTGGTGATCCTGCCAGGCGACTTAGATTCTGTCAATGGGCGGAAACACGAATGCGCATAGATCCATTTTTCTTTGATCGGACTCTCTTTACAGACGAGACAAAGTTCGACAATATGGGAGGAGTTAATCTTCATAACGCGCATTATTATGCAGAAGAAAATCTACATTGGCAGCGAGATCACCGTACACAAAGACGGTGGTCAATTAATGTTTGGGCGGGCATAGTTGGGGAATACGTTGTGGGTCCAATTTTTTATGACCGTAATTTAAACGGCGAGCTTTATTTAGATATTCTCGAGAACCAAATTCCACCTATTCTAGAAAACATTCCGCTAGAAATAAGGCGAGACATGTGGTTCCAGCAAGATGGTGCTCCCGCTCATCGTAGACTACTTGTCAGGAGATTTCTGAACGCGACATACCCAAATAATTGGATTGGAATTGGTAGTCCAATCTGTGAATTCCCTGCGCGATCGCCAGATTTGACCCCATTGGACTTCTTACTGTGGGGGGCCGTGAAGCAGAGAGTTTACGCGGAAGCCCCGACGACGGTACAAAATATGATGGAGAGAATTGTTGCAGCATTCCGGGCGTTCACCCCACAAACATTAATAGATGTCCAAAGAAGTTTTCGGCAGAGAATACAAATGTGCATTCAACAAAATGGGCAATTGATAGAGCACTTGAGACGTTGAAATTTCCGTGACTAGCTGAACGAAGGGGTCTTGCCTTGGCTGGACGTGAAGGTTTTGCCTTAAGTGGCTGGATAGGGTCTTGCTTTAAGTGGCTGGACGTGAAGGTCTTGCCTTAAGTGGCTGGATAGGGTCTTGCCTTAAGTGGTTGGACGGGGTCTTGCCTTAAGTGGCTGGACGGGGTCTTGCCTTAAGTGGCTGGACGTGAAGGTCTTGCTTTAAGTGATCCAAAGGATACCTCTGTCTTTGTTTGAAGCTAGTAACATTCATCTAAAACAGCTTATTTCTAGGACAAATTCTCTATTCAGTTAAAGGGAGAGCTACCTATTGATGATCAAAAAATGGTTAAGACAAAAAGTGTTACTTTTTTAGTAGAACCCGAATCTGTGATAAATCTTATTCAAATGACCTTGAAGGTCATGTTCAAGGTCACAGCTGGAATAGCCAAAAGATGCCCCCCTTCTAACCCAACAAATTTTATTTGAAACATTTTTTTCTCAGAGCAAATTTTTAACTTCTTTTAAAGGGTGGGGCAATCAGAGATATTAGTAATTTTTTCAACTTTTTTAAAGCCGTTTACAACAAAAATTTAGGATTTTTTCAAAAAATGATTCGGACAAAAAGTGTTTCTCTTTTTTAGTAGAATCCGAATCCGCCATAAAAATATGCACATTTCATATGAAAATTTGGTCTTGACTTTCAAATGACCTTGAAGGTCATGTTCAAGGTCGCAGCTAAAATAGCCAAAAGATGCCCCCCTTCGAACCCAACAAATTTTATTTGAAACATTTTTTTCTCAGAGCAAATTATTAACCAGTTTTAGGGGGTGGTAAATTAAAATCGGACACCCTGTATATATATAAAATTTCAGCGAATATCAATAAAGAGGTTTGCAGATGGATGCAAAAGCAAGAAAATCGTCAATTTACCCTAGTTGTTGGGAAATACTTAAAGCAAAAAAAGGAATTATGTGCGAAATTGCTCATATGAGTGAAACAGAGGTACGAGTATCTCTGCAGAGCATATTGAATAAAACGAGCGAACGTTTATCTGAAGCAGTAGCTTTAAAATGGGACGAAGATAAACTTCGAAATCTAGAGATGTCTGTCTCTCTTGGATTTGATAGCTCTGCAGGACACTTGTGTCCACATTAAAAATCGAAGCAACATCATGAAGATTTTAAAACTGCCCAACAATCTTTATTTACAACAAGTTTCACTGTGATTCAACTAGCCAGCGACTCTGACAATAATTGTGTGATTTAGCAGTTTTTTATGAAACAATCAATTTTTAATTGAATAACTTAGTTTTAATCGACCCCATATTCGTATTCAGCGACCCAAAAACATATACATGCATTTTTTCATATTTTTTTGCGGACTTTCATCAATTTGACCTCCAAATGACCTTGACCCTGACGTGATCGAGACAAACGGACCCCGGATTAAGATTCAGCGACCCAAAAAACATATAGATCCACCCAGGGGGTTTATTGAAACAATTTTTTTTCAACCAAGAGAGCAGGAAATGTAAATTTTTATACGAATTTCTTATTTTGGGGGTGAATTTTGAGGGTGTAAATGGAGTGCTGGTGAAACGCGAATGATTTTCCCATAATCTACTATCCTTAAGCTTTCCAATACTATTTTTTTTTTTTTTATCTTTTTCCTAAGAGGCGCTATTTAATTTTGTCCATACCCAAGTCAAAATCAAACATAGTGCGCCGCCAAACAAATAGTTATCAGCAAAACTATTACCAGGAAAATACTTACAGAAATCCAAATTATGTAAATTATTACAATAATACAAATTATGGAAATGGATTTCGCCAGAACCAAAACTACAACGACAACCGACAAGGGAGTTACCGTTGGCGTGAAAGCAATAATCAGTCCTACAGAGCAAGTCAACGAATATTCAATCCTCAGACAGGAAGGTATGAAAATACGCAGAACCGACCCGACAGGCGGAATACCAGTAGTTGGCGTAATGAAAATCCCAGATATGACAACCAAAATAATAGGGACGATTTAAACTACCAACAGGCTCGTCACGAACCCAAGATGACGAGCCAAAATCAAAATTATTCGAGACAAAACGATCAGCAAACACCAATGAATATGGATCAAACAAGCTATTGTAATGTAATCACCGATTCCAATACGCATCCAAAACACTACTATTGCTATACATATCATATCTACACACACACACACACGCACACACTTACTTACTAGCACGTCATCGCAGCACTCAAGAAGTGGATGTGCAAAAAACCAGGAGAGAGAAAAATCTACTCATACGTACAAGCGGCACCTAAGAAGAAAAGAACGAGAAAGAGAGAGAGATTCACTTATAAGAGCAAGCGGCACATAAGAAGTGGATGTGCAAAAAACCAGGAGAGAGAAAAATCTACTCATACGTACAAGCTTCACCTAAGAAGAAAAGAACGGGAAAGAGAGAAAGATTCGCTCATACGTACGAGCGGCACCTTCACGAAAATAGGCTATATTCCAACGAACCAAGCAATAAATTCAAAGGGGTCAAAAGAACGCTAGGAGATATTTTAGATTCAATGAGAGCTTCATAAGAACCGCGTATTCGTATTTTTAAACACGAGAACAACGTGGCCGTTTCCACGTAATGCGACGACAAACCACCGCGGGAAGATGAGCACAACTATGAGAAAAAAACTAGCGAGGAGAGAGAGAAACCGAAGCGCAATATTCGACGATCTGGAAATCCATTGGAAACACGTGTGCGATCTCCAGTAGGGAAAAAGAGACCGCGGGAGAGTTCTAAAAGAGACAAATTCTTAAGTGGTAGTCATAAACTATGATGTTTATGACTTGACCTGCCACGATCCCCTTCATGTTGAGAGAGGAAAATACAAATAGCAAGGTGACCCAATATGGAAATCCCTAGCCCGAGAAAAACAAGGGGATATGCGAGTATATAAAGCCCGGAAGCAAAGGGTAATCGTCGTCAGATCAGTCAGTAATCTCTCGCAGAACGTTACTCTGCTCGTCGCCAGACCACTCATATAAAAATTAGCATCACGCAGTATACGCTACTCGTGCGTTGCGAAAATAAGAGTATCGGACTTAGTCGCTCAGTCGAGCAAGTGCATCCATCGGCATCTTTTCCGAAGATCACCCCCTGCTGAAAAGAAGAAGCAACAGAGGCAGTTGACTCCCTACGATCTACACTACGCACATCAAAAGGACGAGCCGTCACATCTAGTGCATCTAGCCACCGCAGTAACCTGAACCACCGAGCCTAGGCTGGAAGGCGCCAAGGATTGACAGCTGCAGACACTCAAGAATCTCTTCACACATATATATACAAACAGCCACGCACACTCACACATTAAGGTACTTTTCTCTTTTCATAGAAATAAACGTGTGTCGATTTTAAAAGAAATAATGTATAGTTTAAGTGACTTCGTATCCGGCTCCCTTCCCCGGTAGGCAGTGACCGCGTCCGCGGTAGCCAAAAGGAATTTCCTATCATTCATTCATTTAATCATTTAAATTATTATAACTTTCACGTATCGTGAAGTTCGACTATTAATTCAGGTAGGAATTCATGTAAATGTATTAATGTGTTAGATTTTGGTAATTTAAATTTATAATCTGGACGTAACACTATCGAAAACAAATGCAGGAGTACAACCAGAATCGAGATTCGAGTCAAAGGATCCTACACGAAAATCAGACAAAAGCCCCAGTAATGGCGATACTAACCAGACCCGAGAGATCGCAAGGATGTGTTCCACGAACTGTAAAGGACCTGAAAACTATAATTGGGAATATGGAGAGGCAACAGCTGTAAGAATGAGGATACCCGAAGGAACACAGCGACCGTAGTTAGACTTCATGATAGATAATGGCGCTACCGTAAACCTAATAAAAATCGGAGCTCTGCACGATGATTTACCAATAAGCATTGAGGATGCCAGATAATTAGGAGGCATCACAGACCAGACAGTGTGGATGGCAGGATCAGTGTACCTGGATATAAGAGGAACCCCAGTAAAATTTCAAATAATACAGGACGATTTTCCTATAAAACAAGATGGCATGTTAGGAAGGAATTACCTAAAGAAGGAAGAAGCCGTAATCTCCTACAAGCAAATGAAGTACTAAAAGTGGAAGCGAAAATTGATGACGAGAGCAAATCAATGAAACAAAATATGGAGAACCAAGAAAATGTTACCACGGACAAAGTAAAATACATAATAAAAGCTAGAACTAGACAAGTAGTTCAAATTAACCTAATCAAAAGTGACTTGAAGGAAGGCTACATTCCTAGGATACATGTAATGAAATGACAACGTATTTCTAGGTGAAGGCGTGGTCAATAATGTGAACAATACCTGCTAAGTGATGGCCATAAATACAAATGAACAAGATGTAATGATAGAAGTAGACCCAAAAGAGTTAATACCTTTCGACACCGGACCAGACTTTCTACAAGAAACAGACAGTGATTTTGATGGAGATGCAATTGTTGACCAAATCAAAAGATTAGAACGAGTGAAGGCATCAATCAGAAGAAATCATTTGAATAAAGAGGAATTAGAAATTGTGGACCACATAATTGAAGATTTTCTGGATCGATTTCTATTGCCAGGAGACAGGCTCCCGTGCACCGACATGATCGAGCATCATATTCACTTAGAAAATAACGTACCTATAAACACTAAACAATACAGACATCCTCCTCAACACAAGCAAGTTGTAAGAGAAAGCGTAGCCAAAAAGCTCAAAGACAAAATTATAAGAGGATCCAATTCTCCCTGTTATTCACCCATCTGGATAGTACCCAAGAAACCAGACAGTCATGGCAACCCAAGATGGCGCATGATGATTGATTTTAGAGAACTAAATAAGAAAACCATCAGAGATGCATACTCGTTACCAAACATTGCGGATATAATGGATCAACTGGGAGGAGCAACCTACTTTTCGATATTTGACTTTGCCAGTGGTTTCCAACAAATACCGATGGCTCCTGAAGATTGTTATAAAACAGCATTCACAACAATAAATGGACACTATGAATACACAAGAATGCCTGAAGGATTGAAGAACGCTACGGCGACTTTCCAACGCCTCATGGAAAAGGTTCTCAGAGGACTACAGAATATTGAAATGCTAGTATACCTGGATGAAATCATAGTATACAGTAAAAATTTAAAGGACCATGAAAGAAGAATACTAAATCTTATGGAAAGGTTAAGAGAGGCAAAGTTAGTCTTGCAACCTGACAAGATTGAGTTCTTTAGAAAAGAAGTTGGATTCTTAGGACACATAATTAGCACAAAAGGAGTTGAACCCAATCCAGACAAGGTTTCGGCAATAGCCAAATTAGCCACACCCAAGAGTGCCAAGAATATAAGAGAAGTAGTAGGAATGTTTGGATATTATCGAAAGTATATCAAAGACTTTGCTAAAATAGCGAAACCATTGAATGACCTACTAAAGAAAAACGTGAAGTTCGATTGGACCCCTCAATGTGACGAGAGCTTTCAAAAACTCAAGCAATGCCTAATGGAAGAACCCATCTTACAATTCTCGGACATTGATAAGGAATTCACCTTAACCACAGATGCATCAGACTACGCGATAGGAGCAGTCCTGAGTCAAAAAACGGATGGATTTGATCATGCAGTCCAATACTTGTCTAGAGCTTTAAATAAAGCTGAAAGGAATTACTCAACCACTGAAAAAGAGTGCTTAGCGGTACTATATACTCTACATTAGTTTAGACCATACTTACTGTGTCGCAAGTTCACTTTAGTGTCTGACCATGAACCATTAAATTGGATGCATAGCAGAAAAGACCCTGGACAAAGATTAATTAAATGGATGTTTAGATTCACAGGCTATGAATACACCTTCAAATACAAACCAAGAAAACTAAACAAAAATGCCGATGCACTTTCAAGAAACTCTTCAGAAACCACCGAAGAAGAAATAAACAAAAATTTAGCTAGAATCAAAGTGATGATAATAGAAGAAAAGGCAAAGCAAGAACAAGAACAGGCCAAAAGCAAAGTACTATCACAGAAGACTAGTTTTCGCAATAGAACACACTCAGCATCGGAGAAAAGCACAGTACCCAGAGGTAGAGGTAGACCCATAGGAGCAAAAACAAATAAAGAAGCGCCCAAACTAGAACATAGTGTGGTAGCGCAGAGGACAAGAGCAAAACGTGCTCAGGTAGAAAGTCCAGTAGGACAATACATCAAACAAGGAGGACTAAGTAAGACGTCCAAACCCATTGGTACAAAGAAAACTACACAAACAGAGACACCAACAAAAATCGAGACAGCAGTCACCGAGACAACCTCCATCAAACCACGAGAAATGCCAGCAAGTTCATCTGATATAGATTCGGACATTTCAATGACAGTCAACCCATCCAGGAAATCATAGCTATCGTCAACGGCTAATGAAGACAGTGACTTAGATAAACCACGTATACCAGACCCCAGATACAGCGGATTACGACAACCAGACTCAGAGACTACAGAAGATGAAGCCCAAGAAGTACCCGAGAACGAAACATCTTCTTCAGAAGATAGTCATAATAAAACCATAAGCAATATCGCAATAGACATGACTGTAGTAGAAGATTCTCAAGATGAAGATAATGCAGATGAAGAATCTATAGAAAATCTATCAGTCAGAACCACCCTAACAAAACAAGAAGTAGAAGAAGCTAGCAGGAAATATGAAATGGATATCGACGAGACAACAAGTGAAATAAATACACAACTGGATCTACCCTCACACTTCTCTGACGATGACAATGTTCCCGATGATGTGCGTGTAGCAATCTACACATCTGATCCACGGTTTGAGAAAGAAACCGACGTAGACAAAGTCTGGAGAAAAAGTGTTCAAACCCTCATAAAACGAGCACGACAGAAGCTACAAGAAGCATCTGATCAAGAGGACACAGGAAATGAGTCAGATGTCGAAAGTATAACTGACATCATATTGCCACCAGTGAGAAAGACATTATCAGTCACACCCACAATAAAAAGTGACAGCCCTACAGCCAACAGTACGCCGAGAAACAAGTCAAAGAATCACAAGAAATTAGGGATATTAAGCGAGATAGAAGCCGAAGAAGGCTCCATTATAGATATAAGATTTTCGAAACCACCAGAACCCACAATGACTATTCTTCTACCCACACGACCAGGTTTAGAACCTCTAAATAAAGGTCCTGACATACGACAAAACGAGCAAAAATCCGAAAGCGATTTGACTCGTACCGCTGAAAAAACCATGCGAATTCCCAACAACATAATTACCGTGAGAGAATGCCTCATACATAAGCGAGACAATATTGTACATTTCCTATCAGCGGATTGTGACAATACGTGGTCCGTTACAAGAGTACTCGAAGAAATAGGAGCCATTGATCTAATGAAAATAAAGAACAGAAAACCAAAACCAGGACAAGTCTTAGTCACTCCTTTCAAGAAACATCAAATATTTACTGTAATAGTGAAAGACAAGTACTTCAATACAATCTAAATGGAGAATGTACACAAAGGACTCAAGAACTTAAAAGAAATATTACTCAACAGAAATATCAAGAGTTTCAGAGTATCACGAAAAGGAGACATTCTGGACCAGAGACATTCTGGAACATTTTCACAAGAGTGAAATAAGAGTAGCAATGTGTTACGGAAAAGCAGAAGTACCCGCTGAAAAACACAGAAAAGAAATAATTGGATGACAGCTTCATGATAGCCTGACAGGAGGACATAAAGGAATCAACCAAACGTACCAGAAACTAAGGGAACGATACTATTGGCCAGGAATGAGAAACGACGTTCAAAACTACGTCAGACGATGTGCAAACTGTCAAGAACAGAAAATAGAACGATTCAAAACGAGAGAACCAATAATCATCACAGACACGCCAATAGAAGCTTTTGATAAAGTATCAATGGACACAGTAGGAAAATTGAGGATGACACCAAGAGGGAACTGCCATCTCTTAACGATGCAGTGTAACTTAACCAAATACCTAATAGCAATACCCATCAAAAACCTCAATGCAACGACAATAGCTGACGCACTGGCGAAATATCTCATTTGTCAATTTGGAGCCCCGCGAGCCATACTCTCAGACCGAGGGACCAGCTTCTTATCAAGTATAGTAGGGTCACTATTGAAGCTATTCAAGATAAATCATCTAACAACTTCAGGCTATAGACCTCAAACAAATGGGTCATTGGAGAGAAGTCATGCTCCACTCATAGAGTTCATCCGAATATATTCTGAGAGATACGATGATTGGGACCACCTAACCCCTTTTGCAACCTTTACATATAATACCAATGTACACGCAGCCACAAACTTTACACCCTTTGAATTGGTTTATGGAAAAATAGCACGTTTCCCTTTGAGAATCCCTTCCAATGAAAAATTAAAAACATATAGACCAGAAGAAATGAAACTTTTAGCAGGAGAAACTCAAATAACCAACAAAATTATGACTAAAGAAAGGTATGACAGGAAGGTCAGAACTTTCAAAGGGAAAGTCGGCGGATATGCTAGATTAATTAAGGAACCCCGCATCCATAAGTTCGATTCATATAGGAATAAACCACTAAAAATCATGTAATTCGTAGGTCGGAAAAATGTAATTCTAGAATACCCCAACGGAAAGAGGGTCAGAAAGCACATTGACAAACTAAAGGATGTCGAGATGGATTCTGACCTGAATTCTGACTAAATCACGTGAATAAAGAAAATAATCAAAGGTACAATATCATTTATGCATGTAAACTAATGGCCATATTCTTACAGGATCAGACACCCGAATATAAACATTATAATAATTTTAAGCATAAGCATGATGACCCGAGGAATACCACAGTATCAATTGGACCCCCTAGACCCGAACCGGTATATATTATGAAAAGATGGACCCCATGAAAATTAAGAAGGCCGATCGGAAGATACAAATCTACATCGATGTCGATGACTTCATGCAAATACACAAACCGCTGGACTCTTATCAAACTGTTTACAATAACTGCATAGCAAGAATAGCAGAAAATAAGTGCAAACATGCTTTAGGATTGGACCTCATAGAACTCTAACATCAGACCTTACGTAGCATACAAAAAGAGATAAACGAGACAATCAAGACCATGGGACATTATAATCACCCAATCACGATAAACCCCAGAAGTATTCGCATCAAGAGGTTAGCCCCACTAGGCATAGTCGGCACTCTAAGCAAAAGCTTATTTGGTTTAGTCACAACCGATGACGTGGACGACATCAATAAAAACATTGATAATCTATT
Source organism: Muscidifurax raptorellus (assembly GCA_020010945.3). Lineage (NCBI taxonomy): Eukaryota > Metazoa > Arthropoda > Insecta > Hymenoptera > Pteromalidae > Muscidifurax > Muscidifurax raptorellus. Next base: position 3,074,204 of record JAHUUD020000007.1, read on the forward strand.
TCAAGACCAAACTAAAATGGTACAAATTATAGACAAGAATGCACATATAATCTCCATCCAATTTGAAGAGTTATACAATATTACCCAAAACCATCAAAAGGTACTGCAAAACTTTGAAGCAGCCCTGAGCAAAACAGTGAACAATGTGGTCAAACAAGAAGAAGAATTGAAACATCTAGTGGAAATTACAGTATACGTAAGACGTCTGGAATTACCTTTAGATCACTTAGTAAGGAGTAATGAAAAAGTGCTAAAGGTACTAAGATACTTGAAAGAAGGAAAGATACACCCTGAACTTTTGACAACCAACATGATACACCAGATAATGACGGACGTGAAGAAGACAAGCGGTAGCTTGGATTTCGCAATACCCGTATAACACCTAAGAATAGAAGAAATCACGAAAGTATCAGAAATCGATGCCATTCATGAAAATGGCAGGACCATCGCAGTGTTACACATCCCCTTGGTTGAAAGAGACCCCTATCAAACATACATGCGGTGACAATACCACAACACAAAACCAATGGAACTACTGGATTAGCCTTCATAGAGCCCTCACATAGGTACATTGCAATAAATTCAAATGAAGAAAAATATATAAAATTTGATGACAACCTTGCAACCATATTCATTAGAACCCATTACACATCAATTTGCCCAGTACTAGGACCTCTACAGAGTGCTCCAAACGCTCAAGACTGCGAAGCAACAATGTTATTAAACCCTAATTCTCAAGCATTGAAAAACTGTAATATAAAATACAAGATCAAAGGTCACAAAAGACGGGATTACCATACAAATAATTTGTTGTATGGTAGTGTAACCTTCCAGCTAGTGGTCATAATAATAATTATAATAATAATAATAGGGATGAAACGTAGAATAATGATGCCTAGAGCAAGATCAAAGTCAAAAAACAACATCTACCTGGTAGAGCAACCAGCTGGGAATACCAATAAAGACCCTACCAACACAGAAGCAGAAACTATTCTAATAAATGACCCAAAACCCCCAACATCGAAAATACCTCGAAACAATTTTTAGAACCGTGCTGAAGGCGACCATTGAGCAAATGATTGCACGAATACTCGAATCCTCATACGATAGATTATTTAGCCTAACATTCTTTAAAAATAATGTTTATTTACAGACTAGGGCACCATGAATACCAGAACCAACACATCCATGTTCGGTGACATCAACATACCCCTATGGAGCATAGTAAAGGAATTCGAATATATAGGCACACCATATGCCGTATATGTGGAAGACCACCGAACGGACCCAAAAAGCAAAAGAGTCACGCTATGTTTTGGCACCGAAAAACAGGCATCAAAGGCCAATGAATTAAAAATATCATTGATGAAACAAAATAAACTTAGACGACGTACAAAACTGATGTCCGGACCATTATCAAGAGAAGACATACCAACTTCGAAGAGAAGAGAACCCAATATGAAGTCAGAAGTGCATGTAATAATCAACAAAAAGCACAACAACGAACTCAGCAAAAACAGACTAGTTTGCCCATTACCCTGGGAAGGCAAAGACAAAGAAAAAGATGAAACATTCTTCAGACATTTTGCTGAATTCTATACTACGAGACTGTACGAGATAAAAAAGGACGCCTATCCTACGGATACGTGCAATACTTCAAAGACCGGAATGCTGAAGAGGCAATAAATAAGAACAATCCCATTTACAAAGCAACTTTTGCAGAACCGAGAAAACAGATACGAGACAAAACCGAAATGGAGACCAAATTCCATTCATTTTGCAAAAAGGAGATAAATCTAAATCTCTACAATTTACACGAAGTAACTTGAAAAAAACAAATCATGTGGACTCTCAGTTTTGCTTTCGCTTCTTATTTTAATCGTTGGTGCGGGTTGGATTTGAGGTTCCATTGGTCGGTTGATTTTCCTTTCTTCCAGGCTTTCTAAATACGCTAGCGTCTTCTTCAGTTCGTCCAGAGTTGGTGTTTGATTGCTTTGCGGCGACTGCTCCGGATCTCTAAAAAAGAGATTGAGATCTTTGAAGATGAATCCTATACTTTGTTTCATACATTGCGATTTCACGCCATTATATCATTTTACACTTTGCATTAATAATAATGCTTATTAAAAAAAAGTTATCTATAAAATATCAATAGATTATAATTCATTAGAATTGCATTGATAGAATAACGCCAAAATGTTCACAAATTAAATAATTCGAAAAATTAAAGCGTATACCCAATATAATATTTATAGCAAAAGATAAATAATATTATATTATATGATTATATGATATTCATCATTTGAATAACGCGCATGCGCCGAAGCTCTATCTATATATAAAGTATAATATATATGTTCGTCTGCTTGTGCAATCCCTTTTTTGCTGTCCGAATCTCGACAGTATATATAATATTTTAGTATAGCAGACGAGCCGGGTAGTTATAGACGTTAACTACCGGCTTGGTTCAGGCGCCCTTGATTGTCATTGAAATATCTCGCTATAGAGACTTTTAGAGATCCGGAGCAGTCGCCGCAAAGTAATCAAACACCAACTCTGGACGAACTGAAGAAGACGCTAGCGTATTTAGAAAGCCTGGAAGAAAGAAAAATCAACCGACCAATGGAACCTCAAATCCAACCCGCACCAACGATTAAAATAAGAAGCGAAAGCAAAACTGAGAGTGTGTGTGAACAGATGAATGTGGATGAATGAAAATTAAGACCCCAAAATAAGTTACAATCAAACCATATCCTAGCTTATCCTCAATAATCTCATCCCATCCCGAATCGAAACACATATCCATCATATAAAACAAAAATTGTAACCCTATTCCCAAATGCACATACAACACATTTACATAATCATAATATAACAAAAGAGAGAAAGGGAGGAAAATTGATAATATCATACATCATTAAAAAGGTAACCCAAATTGCATGTACTAGGGACCCAATATATGCTGCATGACCAAGCATGATATGAAATAAGAACTATAATAAATACCCGTACCCAAACCTATATAGTAAAGAATTTTCTTCTTATTTCTTATGATTCAGAAATGGATTTCCAGCCAGCAGAAATCCTCAACCAGACAAGGGTTCTCAAGGTAGAAAGGCGAGGACCGAAACAGGCTCTGATAGAGTTCATTGGGGACCCTTATAACATCGCAAAGATATTGAGAACTTTTAGTATGTGTGTCATGGACATCAAATACCACAAGTCCGTCAACACATTCACCATCAGAGTACGGTACAATGAAGAAGAGGATGCTGTAGCTGCTGTGATAATATTCAGCTCGAAGCCAACAAGCACCCAAGAGGAAAACCAAAGACAGGAAACAGGACCACAGCTGAAAGAGCCACAACTGGCTCTGGAACTGAGGCCCAGTCAGAGACCGATCCCGGAACCAACGGTAATAACGAGAGAACTGGACGACACAGAAGGGCTACGCTTCTGCGTATTAGTGCCCTTGGCATACTCGACGGAGGAATTCCTAAAAGAATTTATGAGGTTTAGACCAATCGACCACATATACGAAGTGGTCATGAAGGACCAAGAAAACAACCCCGGTATCAAAAGAAAAATGGGCTTTGTCCAATTTTTCAAACATGAGGACACAGTCGCAGCAATGGACCAATGCAACCAGGCCTACAAACCTAGGTGGGCAAGTAGGCGACATCTACCAAAAGGCCTACGAATATATAGGAAGAACCACAAAGTCTGCGGACAGATGGCAGATATCAGAAACCAAAATGACCATGTCAGGATCTGCAGCATGCAGAATCCTGAGGTCTTACAAAGACATTCGGCATGTGGAATGGAGGTACCATACAAAAACTGGACCAACCACATGCTGAAATGCAAAACAATTGAGCCCTCCACGCCAACAAGTCCAAACACAACGATTGAGGCAGACGATCAGCCGGACCTCATCACTTTTGACCAGCAAGAAGATCAACCGGACCTGATATCTTTTGATCCGTGGGAACAACTTCTGCTGGAAATAGAAGAAGCCACCACCACAGAAACACCTACGCAGACCCTGCTCGACCAGAGCTAGCAGAAGAAGAAAAGGAATCAACAATCTTAATCCCGACAAAAGAATTAAAAGAATAAAAAAAAAACAATGGGACCAAATCATTGTCTTTCACAGTTCATTTTAATGTAAGATTCTTTTCTAATAAATTATATTTTATACTTTCATAATAAAACCCGGACTATTTAACTCCAAACCCAACAAACCATATCAGGAAATAAAATATATTGTCAAATTTTAAGATAAGATATAACATCCTTAGGAATAAGTACTAACAAATGAAAATATTTAAAAATTTCAATACATACACAATATTACACAATACAGAATAAGTAGTATATTAAGTAAAGGGAACTAACAATACTAATAAAACAGGAACTAAGATAAATTGTAAAGGACCCTGGGACCAAATAATCCAGCAACAAGTAAGTGGCAACTGACTGAAGCAATTTCAATGAGCTTCCTTTATTCTTTTTTTTCTTATTCAACACTAAATCAAAGACATAAAAGAGACAACCCAATCAATAAACCTATCCCATTGGGCAAATAAGAGAATGAAATTCATTCGAAAGGACACATGCCGCGCACATGATAAACATCACATAGATCATGTGCGGGACACACTGTCCCAAATTGAGCAAAAGACTGTAACGGTTGCGTTCCCCTCGCACCGGATTTCGTCAGTCGGGACCAGGATTCGGAGAGGGGAGTGAGGTTAAAAACAACTCTGTTTGGTTCAGTCTAATTAGTTTATATATTTAATAGCTTAGTAGGGCGCGTTGTCATTCGCCATCTGTAACACAACCAAACAAAAGTACGCCTTTAAAAAGACTTATCTCTTACAATTACTTCTTAGTGTCTAAGTTTTATGACAACATCTTAACTTAACATCTAGTCGGCGCTTAATATCTATTCGTTTCGGTTTACGGTGCTTATTGTTTATACGGTACGGTTGCAAGTACGATTTCGCTTACGTATACTTGTACATATTACGCCTAGAGCACGGCGGTTCGGTTATTCCCCCGGTGAAGCACCCAGGAGTGTAATCGCTATCGCGGAGTCCTCGCGAGAACATGTGCGCACGATCTTGTACGGAGTCTGTGTCGGTTCCCGGTTTCCTTCTACCCTGTGTGCGCACAGTGGCAGGTGGAACGAAGGAACGTCGGCGTGATGTTGGTGTGTCGGTAGGAGTCCCACAGGACCTGATTGAGACGTGTGCGCACGACTCAACCCGATACTGGGATTGTTTCTCGCGGTTCCTCTTACCCTGTGTGCGCACAGCGGTAAGTAGAACGGTAGAACGGTGGGGCTGTGCGTGTGTGTGCAGAGTCTGGCAGGGACGTGTGCGCACGACTCTACTAGTCTCTGCAGTCAGTTTTGGGTTCCTATTACCCTGTGTGCACACAGTGGTAACAGGAACGGTAGAAACGGTGGGACGGTGATTGGCGGTTTTTAGTGCCTGTAATTGCGCCACGTGTGCTCACGAGAGCGCTCCTCCAGGTACTCGGTGGGTCTGAATTACTCTGTGTGCGCCAGTGGTAATTCAGATGACAGTGCGGCAATTTCGGTATCTGCGCCGTTACGTGTGCGCACGAAAACGGCCAGATATCGACAGTCCTTCTAGTGCTCTCCTAGCGGTATCGTGTGCTCACGGCAACGCTCGGATCGGGTGCTTTGATCGAACTGCCGCCGTGCTGTCGCGGCTGGGCTTATATAGCCCCAGTCGCTGGCGCCAACGCCCTCTAGTGGTGAGTGGGTCGAGTATTGTGCGTGTATTTGTGTGGTGCTTTTCGTGCTCTTTTCGGTGGTTTGTATTAGGTTGTTTGCGCCCGTCGTCGGTTTCGTTCGCAGTTGTGTTTACATTGCTCGAGCACGTGTTGCTATACATGAGCACTCGGCTTGTGCTCACGTTGTTGACGTGCGGGTCCGCCTTTCGCTCGCTTATGTGTGTGAGCGCTTGTGTGTTTTTTGCACGAGATTGACGTCTCGTTGCAAGATAAATAAACGCAATACACATAAATAAAAAAAAAATAATAAAAAGGAAAGGGAAAAACGCATAAACTACCAAGATAAAAAAGATATAGATATTGTGTAGGGTATGACGGCACACCCCGCAAACTAAATAAACGATTGGTTGAACCATCACGCTTACGTGTCATAAAAACTTGCTCCATACCTACAAAATCAAAATGCACACTAACAAATCATCCCTGTAACATGCTCGCCCTTGTCTTTGATTTGAGACTTTAGTTTTTCTTTTCATTAACTGATATATTCACATCATTGAACTTTATTTTTCAAGGACCACCAACTGGACCATACCACCCGCAGGACCCGCGAAGTTTGTCGGGGACGACAAACGTTTTCAAGGGGGGGAGGATGTTACGTGACAACTTTGGGATATTTATATTCGAATAATTATTTCGAATATAAAATCGAGAAAGTTCTACACATAAAAGGTACAGCGAGACTCAAGGCCACAAAAGTATCAGGTAGCCAAGAATCTCGCCGACCTAAACAACTTCCCCTCCACTGCGCAAGACCGCACGTGCGAAGCCACGCTGCAGTTTTGAATTCTTGCACCATTAACAGGTCCCGTAAGGCCTAATGAGTGCGACAAGTGCAGACGCACTGACGTCAGCTTGGTGAAGTAGAGCTTGGAGACGCGTGGGAGGTCCTGAAATACTTCTGAAGCGTCCCCAAGCCACGCTACCTCAAGCACTCCGTCTCGAGCCAAGCTGTCGAGCGGACGACTTTTTTTTCAATAGTTTTTTTATTTTATTTTCATTTAAATTGTTTGATATATTTTCTATTTCTGATTTCTCAACAGTTTATTAAAATCACTCGTTTTATTTAAAACTAATCTGCGGCGGCGATCCATATTTTTATTTCGAATGTATGTACACAAATAGAAACCATTCGAATAAAGCTAGAGTTATCTTTGAATCCATATTTGTGTTCGTCCTCGTGTCCACCCCATACATAGAAATGTTGAATTTTTCCTTGGTCTAGAGCCAATACGAGAGAGGGACGGATCAACAAACAAAGGGAAAATATAAGAAGGTAAGAAACGTTATTATACATCAGTCCGCGCTTAAATAAAAAGAGAAGGATTAAGCTGACAGCCAGGAGAAATTCGAGGAGTGGATTCTCTCTCGTAGCTGCATAATTGCGTGCGCGAGATCAACTCGTATAATAATTTAATTGATATTGCTAAGTGACTAACAATCACCTAACACTTTGGCTTGGTGATAGGTCACCGAACAATAGATATGATAAAAATAACCTAATTAAAAAATTAACGATAAACTGTTTGATGTGAAAATTAATTCAGTAATAACATGAATAATCGACTGAATCATAATCTAAGTAAGTAATCCTTATTTATAATGTTATATGTCATTGCCTTCTTCTTCTCCTTTTTCCAAGTACGCATCGATGATTGATTTTTCCTTTCATCTTTTTGCTTTTTTTGTTCAGCAGCTTTACGTTTCCTCATTCGTTTAAAAGTCTGTAATAGTTTCTCTCTCGTTTTATTTTCTTCTGTGTCATCAGCTGTTAATACTTATAAACTACTATTATCATCTGATACAGTTTCACTGAACTTTCAATTTGGGACCCCAAGCATTTTTTTTGTTACAGCTGCATTCGCTTTCTCATGCGTATCTAAAATATGTATAAGTTAATATTAATTATATTGTGTGTGATAAAAATTGCTGTATTATTTATAATTTATAATAATTTTTACAAGAAATTATACGCAGTTTATAAAAAGTATTTACAAAAACTAATCTCTAGCCAGCAACTTACTTCTATATACTTAATGAAACATGACAATAGAGATGATGAATTTGTGTTCTTTAAAGCTTTAACACTTGAAGCTGCTTTAAATTTTAATGACAATGAAATAAAAGACATAATAAATTTTAAAAAATGTTCAATTGAGTCGAATGATATCAAATGTATAAAATACTCGATGTTATACAGACCGTCTTTTATATTTAAATATAATAATAATTATTGTATAAGTTTACTCGTAAAAGGCGTTTTACGAGTAAACTTATACAATTGGTCGTTGTATTAATTAAAGAATACGTTATTTACATTTATTAATTGTAATAAAGTTAATAAAAGAATATGATTGTATATAATATACTTCTTTTAACGATTATCATTGTATTTAATACTTTTAAGATAAATTTTTGGAAAATAATACAAACAATCTATAAAATTTTATAACTACTACAAACTATTGAAATGTATTAGAAAGCACGAATAAAAGCTAATAAAAGCTGGTAACTATTATTAGTAACTATGTGTATATAAATGTATCATCTGCAGATACAAAAAGCTAATAATATCTAGTAAAATCTAGTAGCTATTATTAATATTTCAATTTTTAAAGTAACTCCAGCATACAAAAATCTAATAAAAGCTAATAAAAGTTTATAAACATTTATACAATTTTAAAGTACCTAATAAAAACTTACAAATATTATTAAATATTATAAACTATTATTAGAATCCAAATTCAACACATTATAAACTGTTATTAAAATCTTATAAAAGCTAATAAGTTTTATTAAGAATTATAGTATATTTTTAAGTTTTATATGCCTAAGATTTTTTCCGCCTGGGTCTCTGGTGTTTTATTATCTGTATTTCTTTTGTCACTCATTTGAATCTTTCATTATTAAATTAAAACAAAATATTATAATTATTTGACTACAATCCATTTATTCTTTAAATTCCGTTTTTCTTATTTCCGTGACCTACTTTATACTTTGCTTCACTTCCGCGTCTTGCTGATGTATGCAGTTTCTGTAGGTCACTCACCGCAACGCGAGTAGCTATTGGAATTTGAGACGAGCGCCGTCAGGGAGTAAGAGAGAAGGAGACCCAACTGCTATGGCCTCGGGAGACCAAAAGTGTTCCCATATCTCCGACAAAGATCGTCATGCACATTCGGTGGAACTGCTCACATTTGACGAGTAACAGAGCCTCTCGCGGAAACCAAACAAATTAAATAGCGTTGTGTGTTTTTGAAAAAGCACGATAAATTTTTTTTTAATAATGATAGTATTTGTATGTAGAATCATTTAAATGTAATAATAAATTGTTAAACAAGAAACAATACAAGTGAATAAGGACATTAAATGTTACATAATAAATGTAGGAATCTGTATATTTTAAGGCAGAGACGAGAACTAATGAAGGTAAGTAGATTTTTCTTTGTATCATTAACGTATGTACAATGAATACTCCGAATTAATCCTCATAATAACCAGCATATTGATTAAGATTAAACTATAATTAATTAAATTATGCCTAGCTATACGCATATGCAACTTTTTATAAAATACACTTGTTTACACTTGTGGTCTAGAGGCTTAAGTCTCGACCTCGAAACCTTTTGGCTCTGGGTTCATGACTCGCTCGGATAACTTTTTTTGTTTCTTCTTTATGTGTGGGACTGCGCGCGAGTAAGTAGACCTGTATTCTCTCTCTCAAATTTTCTCAAGAATTATTACTGCCGCTATGCTGTGCGTGGATTTATTTTACAGGTAGCTGCAAATATACTTTGTGGCCGTCCTGTTGAAACCATTTATTGAAGGAACAACGGTGCACTTTGGCTTCTTCCGCTGCCTGAAATTCGGCGGGCCAACACAACCTCAACTTCTGGCTGTCACCGGGATTTCCCAGCCGTCTGGCTCTCATCTGCACCGTCGTCGTCGTCGGGTCTCTCTCTCATCGCTGTCATCATCAACGTCGAGCCAAGGAGATCATCGGGGTTGCGGTTCGCTTGTGGTGCAAGACAGAAAGAATATTTGAGGTTAGATCTTTTGGGGAGTGCTGGCCTCTTCCAGTCGCGCGAAAACGCTAGTCATCGGCGCTGTATGTGTGCGAATAATTTTCGCTACTAGAGCGCGGGTATATCTGCACCGAATTTTCTCGTAGGTTGGTTGCACTGTCGACTTCAAGCGTACGCATCTTTGAACTGAGCGCGGGAATCGTCTTAAGTTTAAATTTAAATTTCCAATTTTTAATTTTTAATTTTCAATTTTGGATTTTGGATTCTGGGTTTTTGGATCTTGAGTTTTATTTTGAACTTTAGCAATTACTCGCGGATCCAACTCGGGGCGAACTTAAGCAGATAAATAAAGTAATAATTAACCAATTATAGCAACAAATTAATTATTAATAATAATTATGGCACCGTTGTCATGTACAAAATGCAAGAAAATAAATCGTCCTAATGCTGTTATTCGCAGATGTAACGACTGCGATAAACCATATCATGATATCTGCCATGTTTGGTCGGTACTTGATAATACTGACAATAATACTAGTTACATATGCCAGGAATGCAACGCGATGGGGTCGACGGTGAAATCAGGTGCTGCTACTGATAGCTTAGGTCGCGAAAAACGCATTTTCGGTGCAGACAAAGCAAATAAGAGTCATAACAATAATAACAATAATAATAATAGTAATAGTAGCAATAACGGCGATAACAATAACAATAATAATAAAAAGGTTAGCAATGGCAGTATTAGTATAAATAATAATAAAATAAAATAAATAAAACAGGAAGTAAGGGCTTGGCGTTGATAAAGACTGTTAATGTTAAAATTAATAATAACAATAGTAACAATAACACGAATCGTAGCAGTAATAAAATACCAGCGATTGCTAATGGGAGTAAAACATAAAGTACTCCTATTGGTTACAACAGTGGTAGTAATAATAATAATGCTAAAATGAAAGTTAAAGATAATGCTATGACTTTTAAAAGTAATAATAATAGTAATAACAGTTGTAATAGTAATAATAATAATGAAGTTGATAATAACGCTGTTATCAATCGCAACTCCAGCAGTATAAACATTAACAGCACTGTTAATAACATCGATAATATGAACAATGATGTTACAAGTGCTGAGATTTCCCTTAAGGACAACTTTGCAGCCTCAACGCCAGCTGTTGCCTCCAAGAAACCTAACTGCGATAGGAAACAGGTAGCCGGAGATTCGTTGATAGAATTAAGCGCGCTACGTTTTTGCAATTTGCCACCGACCATGCTGGATCTGTTTACATGACAATTTGGTCTACTTGAGGCGGCAATGGCTCGGATCATGGTGGCACTACAGAGGACATAAGTGTTCGTTGTACTGATGTTTCCCAAGCATTCGTATCACTCAGAAGCTTGGATGCTTTTGCTTATAGTACGGGCACTACCGTCGGAGATACTATTTCAAAAAATTCTAGTAATGGCGCTGGCGCCTCTGCGGATAATGACGTTTCTCTAGGCGACTTCAAAATTTGTAAAAGTCGCCGTTGATCGCGAGGTAGAAACCGAGAAAAGGAGGGTCGCAATCCTTCAAGCGGTTCTTCGACGGTTCCGCAGGATGGTGATGAGAAGTCTGCTGATTATAGTTGAATATAGTATGATTATAGTATGAATTATAGTTTCTAGCATATTCGATGGTACGGAGGGAAAGTGTGGTGATGTGGCCCATGCTGTTCTCAGCAACATCTTTCCATCGGTCGTTAGGGCCGATATCGTCTCCACGCGTCTGCTCCGGTCGGAAAGTGTGTGCACAGCAGAAAAGGCTGAACGATTGTCGCCGTGGATAGTTCCCTTATCGAATGGGTTCTTGATAGGAGACATCATGCGTGCGAAGCATCGTTTCACCGGCTTAAATACAAGACATATTAACGTTTCGTCTTTGGACCAAGAAACTAGTAATGGCCTAATTCATAAAAAATTTTTTATAAATGAATTATTACAGAAGGAACTTTTTCTTCAATTTAGAAGCTTGGCTCGTGGCCTAGGCTTTAAATATGTTTGGCATAGAGGCGGTCGTTTTATGGTAAAAAGACGGGACGGGGATATTGCTCACGCGTTTAAGACAGCTGCTGACTTGCACGCAATTGCTGCGTCTTATGACAGTGTAACTCGCGCCATTAAGCCTGTAAATATAGTGACAGCGGTACAAAACTGTATTTCTGCAAACAATACAGTATCTTCGTGTGACAAAGCGCGGGATACGGCTAATAATATTTGACTAGACGGAGAAAAGGCTAAGGGAGCTGAGCTCGAGGGATTGAGGGCTGGTTTCTTAAATGCAACGTCCTTGAATAAACATATGGAAATGTTTCGCCAATTCATTGTAGGTGCTCGTCCCTTCTATCACTTGTTTGGTGTGGCTGAATCGCGTTTCGGGCAAAATGTTGATGATGTGTTTGCGCAGGTTGATGGATTCTCAGTTCTTCGACAGGATAGGAATACCCAGGAGGGTGGAGTAGCTCTTTATATTCATAATAGTTACAAGGCTACTCTGTTATGTTCATCCTAAACAATGACAGATGTTGGTAAACCGGGAATTCCTGAACATCTCATGTGTACAGTACAGAGGGGCCAATTACACCCTGTTTTTGTTGCTGTAATTTACAGACCACCGGGTATCTCTTTCACAGAGAATTCAGAGCTACTCGATAACTTGAGACTTTGATCATTGCATAATAATGGGAGATCTGAACGCAAATATGTTGTCGGCGTCCCAGGATGCAAATTTCATCAGAGAGCTATCTTGTGAGCTAAATCTTCAGCTTGTTTATCATAGACCGACTCACCATGTTGCGGATTCTCACACCTGGATTGATGTGATCTTTGTTGATGAGGGTGAGACCCTAACCATCCCTGCTCCTAGATCCTCACCTCCTACTTTGAGTTCCTTTTATTTCAGAGATTTTAAATCTGTTGGGCAGGGTGAGCTTCTTTCTCTCCTTGAGACACTTGACTGGTCAACTGTCCTCTGTCCTGCTGAGACATTAGACAAAAAGCTTGAATCTCTGAGCCAAAATGTCGCAGCTGCTATTGATGAACTTGCGCCCTTGAAGCAGTTTAAACCAATGAGGAAGGGTCTCTCGCCATGGATCAACGTCGAGCTTCAAGAACTGTATAATCGACGTGATGCTGTTAGACGTCGATTTCGTCGTACGCGTGACAATCGCCTGTGGACTGAGTTTCAGTGGCTCGCTGCGGAGGCTGAGCTACGCACGGCAGAGGCGCGGGATGTCTTCAATCAGAATAAAATCTCGGAGGCCTTGGATGGCGATAAAAACATCTGGAATGAGCTCCGCAATCTTGGGCTGTTAAGTAGGACTAGAGAGGAATTATATGGCTTTTCACCAGATAAATTAAATACTCATTTGTCGGGCGTTTCCATTTCTCAGTCAGAGCGTGAGGAGGACTTGCATGCTGTTCTTGCAACGGCCAGTGAAGATGGTTTTAAGTTTCGTGATGTAACGTTTTCTGATGTTGTTCTGGCTGTTGCACATTTTACATCACAGGCGAAAGGGGTAGACGGTATTACTCAGGATATCATTGCAAAGTCCCTTTCGGTTCTGGGTCATCAACTGGTTACAATTTTTAACCTTTCTCTGTCAAATGGAGTTTTGCCTGCAGCGTGGAAGAGGGCGCATCTGGTTACTTTGAAGAAAAGAGCAATTCCATCTACTGCCTCGGACTTCCGTCCAATTGCTCTGTTGTGTTTCCTCACCAAGGTACTTGAGAAGATCGTTCACGATCAGATCTCGGAATACATCGAATAGAAGAAGCTTCTTAATTCCCGTCAGACGGGCTTTCGCCCGTTCCATAGCACGCAGACGGCGCTTCTAAGCTTGACGGAGCATATCAGAGCAGGCATTAACAGCAAGAAGCAGCTACTGACTATTCTTCCGCTGTTTGACTTTAGCAAGGCGTTTGACACCATGTCTCCCTCTAAACTCCTTAGCAAGTTGATTACGTTAGGGTTCTCTAAGTCGGTAGTTCTGTGGATTGGATCATATATCACAGGACGTAACCATCGAGTAGTTACAAAAACAAACGGCGAGTCAGATTGGCTCACTACCAATCTTGGCGTACAATAGGGCTCGGTGTTGGGACCTTTGCTTTTCAGTTTGTACATAAAAGATCTTCAGGATGTTTTGGCCAATTTTCAGGGGCCTGAGGGTTCACTATCAGACGCTGTTAGGCACTTGCTTTATGCGGATGACCTCCAAACATATACTCAGGTAGCTAGAGACAATCTTGCGTAGGGCGTGGATCGTTTATCGATGGTGGCGAGAGCTGTGTCGGCGTGGGCGACTGAGAATGTGCTCCCCCTTAACGTTAGCAAAATCAAAGCTGTGATATTTGGTTCGGAGTATAACATTAGTAAAATACAAAGTCTGGAGCTGCCCGGATGATTGTGATGGACTCGAGAATGACGTGGAAGCCGCAGGTTGATGCAGTTATTCGTAAAGTAAATAGGGCTTTATATGGTCTTAGATCTTTCAGATCCTGCACAACTGAGGCGCTTCGTAAGCGTTAGCTAGTGCTCTTGCAATCTCTCATCTGGATTATTGCTCTCTTGTTTACATGGATATCTCAGGGGAGCTTGAGTCTCGACTTCAGAGGCTGCAGAATTCTTGTATAAGGTATATCTGTGGTGTTAGGAAGGACGAGCATATTTCCCCGTACAGAAAGAAATTGGGATGGTTAACGGTTCGAGAGAGGAGAGAGTATTTTGCCGCGGTACTTGTACATGCTGTACAAGGCTATAGTTATGAGACAGCTTCCATATGTTGCTGCTCTTTTTGAGAGAAACCAGTCTAGGACCTCGAGCAGGGACCCGAAAGAACTTGTAGTCCCGAATTCACGTACTGAGGCGGGGAGAAGGCTTTCAGTTCCCAGGGTGCACGATTTTGAAATTCGCTACCGCGCGAATTGAGACGTCTTCCGTCGCTTAGTAGTTTTAGGACAGCAATACGCCGTTACATGTACCGAGTTGATGATGAATAAAAGTTGCGCATTGTAAAGTTATATCGACGAAATGTATATTGACTACGATATGACTATGATATGTACAAAATGTTTTTGACTTGTGAAAAATAAATTTTTATTCTATTCTATTCTATTCTTTTTTATTTTGAATTAGCGTTAGAAATTGTTTACTTTAAAACACGATAATAACAATATCATGCAACAAAAATAAATTATTAATTATTCATTAAGAAAAAATAGCGATTGAGTAATAAAATAAATAATAGTTTACGTTTTTTTATTTAACATAATGTAATTTGTTAATAAATATATATAATATAGCTACAATAAAACTAGAACCCAAGTAACAAACTATATGTGGAAATACCCTTGATAATATCATTAACATTAATTATTTTATTATCCAATCTCTATTTTTTCTTAATGAATAATAAAAATTTAATTTTGTTGCCTGACATTATTATTATTATTTTCATAATCATGTTGTTATTACTGTTTTGAAACTATATATATTGCATAATTGATAGTTTTAAAGTAAACAATTTCCAATGTTTAATATTTAAATGTTATTTGTGAATATAACCCTACATTTAAATAAAAAAGAAGAAATAAAAAAAGTTATCCAAGCGAGACTTGAATCCAGAGCCAAAAGGTTCCGAGGTCGAGACTTAAGCCACTAAACCACAAATGAAAACAAGGGTATTTTATTAAAAGTCGCATATGCGTATAGCTAGGCGTAATTTAATTAATTATAGTTTAAGCTTAATCAATATGCTGGTTATTATGAGGATTAATGCGGAGTATAAATTCTACATACGTTTATGATACAAAGAAAAATCTACTTACCTTCATTAATTCTTGTCTCTGCTTTCAAATATATAGATTTCTACATTTATTATGTAACATTTTATGCGTCATCTACGAATTAAGCATAATCTATACGAGTTTATAGAATTCTTCATCTACATTCCCATTTCAAGTTTGCTTGTATTCTTTAAAAATAAACAATATAATAAATACGAAATAGTTTACCATATAGCTACACATATCAGATAAATATTTTTTCTACTTGACTAAATTTTCAGCTGTTTTTATCGATTTTTAACAAATGCTGAAATGTTATAAAATTATTATTCTGATATTATGTTAAATAAATATACTTTATTCTCTAATTTTGTTGCAACTTTTTCACTTTTGTTTGTTTTATTCTTATTTATTTCATTTTTAGCAAAAATTAAATAACTCGTCGAATTTTTTTCGATTTCTAGTTGGAATTCCGAGATTTTTATCTCGTTCTTTCTATGCGCTACTTTCTTTTTTTCTGGAATTGTACTATAGTTATATGTTGTAGATTTACACTTTCAATTTGTTCTATCAGCCTGTTCTTTTAATTTAGTAATTTTTTGTAAAAATAAATTCTTACCGCTTTTCTTCTTTTTAATTAGCGTTGCTTTGTTTAATACTTGTCACGATGCATTTGATTTTAATGCGTGTTCAATGGGTTAAGTGACTGCTGTGTGAGCAGATCCAAGGAAAAAGTCGCATTTCGGCAGACCGTAGGAATAAATATGACCGTTTTATGAAGCTGATCTAAGAAGAAGTCGCTACTAAGCAGACTAAGGGATAGGGTACGCACACAAAATCCCTGCACTTGTTCTATATTTTGCAATTTTTTGTTATTAGATTTATTTTTAAAATTGAATTTTATTTAATTCTGTAGTAGATTGATTTATTGTTAACAACGGAACTAATTGTTAATTAGTTTGTATTTTAATGAATGTTTTTCTATTAATTAATTTTTTAAATTTATTTTCATTGAATTTTACGGATAAGATTCATTTAATCTTTTTTAGTATCGGAATCAATTGTTAATTGGTTTGTATTTTATAAAATGTTTTTCTTTTAATTAATTTTTTTAATTTATGTTATTTAAATTTCACGGATAAGATTCATTAAATCTTTTTCACTATCGGAACCAATTGTTACTTCCTCACTATCCTAAATAGAATAGATAGGAACGTAATTATATGTGTAGTGGCGAGGCTATAAGAAATTGTTAATTTGCGTCTAACACTCTCAACGTTAGTAAAATAAATGTAAATCTTACCTTTACGTTGAACCTAATACTAGTAGAGTTGATTGCAGCTGTTAACTGGTACTGGGTAATTTCGATTTTCTCGTAAATAAGTATTAGTCCGGGCGCCAGGGTGGTTTTCGTAGCTAATGGGGTTCCACGGCAACATCAAGGTTTTTCTTACGTATTTTTCCCCGCTGAACACGAATTTCGAGTTTGCTAAGTCGGAAAATGCCCAGGAAAATTTTTTCATGTTTTTTAATAAAGAACTATGTATAATTTACCAAACTCAAATACAAGGTGTCAGTGTTACAACTACAGAAAACGGTAGAAGTCAAGTGAGAGGTGCATCCAAAGTGCGTAAAGATCTTGTTAACTGTCGCTTAAATTATATTTCTAACGAAGGTATGTATGTCTACATCTTACTTTTCAAAATGCGTGTTTAATTGAAATAATATTCTATTAATTCTTAATATGTATTAACGTTCTCTATGGTAGTATATAGGCCATGTAGTATTAAATATGTAGTATTGAAAAGACCATTTTTTTATATGCCCTATATTTCGAAAAATGTATTCAAAATTCTATTTTATTTTCAGATATATTTTATTATCACATGACAAATAAATGTTACAAGAATCATGCGCATAAAGATAATATAAGCAAGAAATGCTCATAAGAAAAAACATAGCACAGATGAATCCATACGTATATCAAGGAGTAATTAATATAAAAATGTTTTAGCTCCAATGTTCCATAGCACTCCTCGTAAAAAAACTAAGAGCTAAGAAAATAGCTAAGTAAAATTCTTCTATAGATCTCGTCTACTGGGATGATCCATACGAGCTTGTCGATCGACTCCGATTATTAATTGCGGAGCGTACTGCTGGAAATAATAATCATACCATCGAAATCGCTTATTGAGGAATTACGTGAAGCTGGGAATATATATTAACACACACACACATTTGTTATTGTATCAGTAGTAACATGAGTCTCGATGTGTTGGGAAGAAAGCTTGAGAGCTCGCAAGTGAGTCACGTTCCTCCAGGTGTTGGTTTCAATATCACATCGGAAGGCGATTTTGACTTAGAAAATAAGCGGCTTTGAAATGTAGGACAGCCTCTTAATCAAAGCGATGCAATCACTTTACATTCATTAAAAGTTATGCTGCAGACTGAAGTAGATTATTTATCTTCTAAACTTGTTGGCATTAGTGAAGTTATAGAAGCATATAAGGAGCAAGTTGAAAAAGTTCAATCAGAAGTGGAGAAAAAATAAAAATATCTTTATGATGTATCTCAACGTAATTTAGCCAGCATAGAAAAAATAGTTAAAGAGTTAAATAGACATATAGGAAGAGCCTTCGTGGCTCAGTTGGTTAAGGCGCACACCTTAGCCGGATGAAACACGTTCGTTCCAGGGGTCGTGGGTTCGATTCCCGGTGAAGTCACTTGGATTTTTTCTGAGTTTCTTTCAACGGGAAAAGTACCCATGAAACCAGCTGTTTCGAGGCAGGTATTTCCCCGGAATTTTTTTTCAGTAAAAATCCGGGTTTTCCCTGTCTCACGGACGCAAGTCTGGGCAAATGCGAAGCAGTTGTTAGGGGCTTTAAAAAAGTGTGTAGGGGGTAATATAGGTTTGGCCAATCGGATGCAATAGGCAGGGAGCGCCGGCCTTACCGACGAGCAGCTGAGGCTAAAATATGTCCTTCTCCGGAGAGGCTAAACACTAAAGTGCGGACCCGATGTCCTCTCTAAAGGCAGAGAGTGTCGGCTTAACCGACATAGTGCAGGCTGAAACATGTCTTCACTGGATATGCATTCAGGTTCTATGTTGGGGTATGGGGTATGGTCAACTTCCTCACAGAGGTGGTGGAAGTCCCCCGTCAGCTGCGCCAAGTAGGCTACGACGGAAAAAAAGACATATAGAAGTCAAAGATCGAACGTCAAAGAGTAGCTGAAAAACTCCACAAACCTGCACATCGCAGGTACAAGCGAAGAAAATATGACATTGTTAGCATAGATGAGACTTGGCAAGCAGATCTTGTAGAAATGATTCCTTACTCTATAGAGAATATAGATTTTCACTACTTACTCACTGTAAAAGATATATTTTCAAAGTATGCATGGGCTGACCCAGTCAAGTCAAAGTGTGGCAATGATGTAACTGCAGCTATGGAATCGATATTAAAACAAAGTAGAGTACCGTCGAATCTACAAACTGACCAAGGAAAAGAGTTTTACAATTCGACATTCAGAAATTCATCGAAAAGTACAAGATAAACCTATACTCTTCACATAGTAATCTTCATGCAAGTATATGCGAACGTTTTAATAGAACATTAAAAAATGCAATGTGGATAGAGTTCAGTAAAGGGGAAGCTATAAGTGGTTGGATATCTTGCCTGAGTTGGTCAAAGCTTACATTTTAAAGATGTTACGCAAGCAAATCAGAGAGAGATCAAGAGACGTTTTCCAAATGAAAAGTTAACTGCGAAAAAAACAAAATTCAAAGTTGGAGATAAAGTGCGTATAAGTAAAATATAAAACGTGTTTAAAA
Organism: Muscidifurax raptorellus; assembly: GCA_020010945.3. Lineage (NCBI taxonomy): Eukaryota > Metazoa > Arthropoda > Insecta > Hymenoptera > Pteromalidae > Muscidifurax > Muscidifurax raptorellus. The sequence continues at coordinate 3,093,710 of JAHUUD020000007.1, forward strand.
AAGGTTATACACCAAACTGATTTACTGAAATTTTTACAATAACTCGAGTTGCAAAAACTAATCCGGTAACTTATCACCTTAAAGATTATTATGATAAACCCGTGTCTGGCGGCTTTTATGAAACGGAAATTCAAAAAACTAAGCATCCAGAAATTTATTTAGTAGAAAAAGTTTTAAAGAGAAATGGTAAACGAGTGTATGTTAAATGGTTAGGTTTCAGCAACGAGCATAATAGTTGGATTGATAACAATGAGATTCTTTAAATAAGCTAAATCTATATCAACAAAATTAACAATGTATTTTCCAAATATAATGGAAAGAATCATAGTGGTAGTAAATAAAAGATAAAGTGATTATATTATATTTAATTATACATTTATTCATGTATTACTATTATTATGTACAAGTTTTAATGTAAAAATAATAAATAGATAATAAAAAAGCAATTTGTGTATTACATCATTTTCCTTGCCTTTAACCAATAGTACCGAACTTAAAAAAAGTTCCACCCTGATATACTATAAATAAACAAAGCTTGTTTGCAGTGTTGGAAAGTTGGTGGAAAAATTCTTGATCTTTTAGGATTGCTGATGAAATCTTCTCTGGCAAGAAGATCTAGAAGCTCTCATCGAGCTCAGCAACTACCTTCTGACCGAATCTGGTTTTTATTTCTTTAAGTGATGTCACCATGAACTGATGATTTTTCTCCAAGTCCGTAACTTTCTTCCTGGGGAGGAATTCTTGCTCAGCAATCATGGTGAGAGCAGATAGATCCATTCTGAAAAATTAAATACCTTCCACCTTTGTCATTTTAAGAACGGCTGAAAATGTTAGTCTTGGAGTCGTGTAGAAGTGTGCAGGGCATAAATGATGGGCTTTAAGAGATGTTTCTCGAAAACTTTCGAAAACGTTAGCCAATAGAAAACATCGGTTTTCAGATAAAGATCTGAATACTCTCCTAACGTTCTAATATTGAACTTATTCCAAACTTGAAGAGCATGTTTATAGTCTTCTTCAGCAATATAAGGATCGGTTAGCTTATTATAAAAATCATTCCTTTCTGGCAAATTTGTAGTCGTCAACTTATCTAATCCATTTTCAAAATCATATGGAAATACACCTTTTACTGCTATCGGTACATTTTCCAGCAATATTAGTAGCTTACTGTTTCTCAGTCGAAAAACAGATGACGCTAGAAGGTATATGCATCTGCGTGGGATAGTTCGTTCACCTATCCCAGAGGAACACCTGTGCGAGGGTCGCCGTCTTCTACCTACACGAAGCTCGTATGGAAAGCGAAAGGGATTGTACCTGCGCTATCTGTACCAAATCAAATATCCGTGCGAGGGTTGCCGTCCCCTACCTGCGCGAGGATCGCAATAAATTTCTAGCTGCTATGGGAAAATACAAGATTTTTTTCTTCTCAGAAAAGCTACCAATGATCAGTGCAGTTGCTCTAGAGTAGGCGTGAAAAGAGAAATACCTATACGGATACACTACCGTTGCTTGGAAAGAAGGAATACGGAGAAGGAGGGTCATGAACCCACCACAACATTTTTTTTTGGGAGGCAGAGAAGGGAACATTTCGGACTTATACACACTATGGTTACTGGCTCACTTTGAGAGTGGGGTGAATTCTCGATCGCTAGGAGAGGGAAAGGAGGGATCGACAATCCTTCCATCTAAAATACACAGCTCAGATTCTGGCTCACTTTGAGAGGGGGCGAATTTTTGGTTGCTAGGAGAGGGAAGGGAGGGATCGACAATCCCTCCATCTAAAATACACAGCTCGGTTTCTGGCTCACATTGAGAGAGGAGGGGGTGAGCCAGAATCCGCATGAGCCAGTATGCCTATAGCCTATCTTCTGATACTCTAAGGAACATCAAATAAACACAGATCATTGTATAATTTGTGTAATGTTTTATGCAAAAACGATAACATTTTACATGTATTGCAATCAAGTGAAGGGGCTGCAAAGTTATATGAAGCTAGTCGACACTTTTAAGATGATCTTTTTGCAAAAACAGCAAACCTATCCGAAGCAAAATTATTGATTGATTTAAAAGTTAAATATCATTGATCTTGTCTACGATGTTACAAGATGAAATTCGAGAAGTTTACGAAAACTTTTGAAGCGACTACCGACCAAAAATAAATCATTGGCGATAAATTGTGTTATTATCGATTGCATAAAAAGTATTGAACCTAGGATTATGGCAGGGGAAATATTTTCTTTAAAAGATGTGTCTCAATGAATTATTTATAAGAATGTCCCAGATTTATTTAAATATGACAAGATAAAAACACTTTTAATTTATTATTTTGGGAATGAAATTTGTTTTATAGAATCGAATGTTAAAAATAAGCCCCAAATTTTTCAGTCTTACAATCAATCAACTGCTGTAAAAGATTACTATTACCGAAATAGCACGTCTGACTGTGCAAAAACTGTAGTTGAATCTTTGAAAACAACGGATTTTAAATTAGAGGACAAATTTTGCGACAATAATGACTTAAGGGGACAAACCACCTTTGAATCTTCAAAAAATCGAATTTTTTTTTATTTCTTATTTTTATAGGAAATTTTCCGTAGAATACGATTCTGAAGTCAAATTTTTCAAAAAGAAATTTATTGGTAAAGTTTTAAGCAAAATTTGTATACCACCTTTTTACTGAATTTCAATAAAATTCAGTTATATTTTTTCTTCTTTAAGACCAAGTGTGAAATAGATTTTGTTAAATAATATAAAAAGTAGCCATTTTTACCATTATATAGATATATGTTATTGTTTATAATGATTTATAACACAGTGGTTTATATATCATTTTATTCGATTTTAAAACATATTATGAATGTTCAAACACTGACAATTTTATGTAAACGTGTTATGACGGTCATAATACGTTTGAATCGAATAGGTATTGAATCGAAACTTGACGCTCGACGCGCCACCACTTTATCGGCGGATATTGGAACTCGTTTGCAGATGAGATCGAAAGAGTTTTCGAACTACCTTCACGTAGCTCAAATTGGACTATGTTCACACAGCTTATTGGTATGTGTATTTACATGCTGATTATTGGTATATAAACACAGCTGATATTTACATACTAATATTGCTAAAAAAAATTTTAAATTATACGATATTTGTTTGTTTAAAAAAAAACAATTTTAAACAAATCCGTTTTTAAAATTAATTTGTGTATTTTATTTTTTTTTCTTGACAATTTATGTTTGTGTGTGTGTGTGTAGTGCAGCAAAATTTGTCCAAAATGTCTTCGAGGGATAAGAAGGGAAGACTTCAAAGTACTCATCCTGACAGTAAGTATTCTTGAGGGAGACCTAAGAAGAGGCCAAGAGAATTTTTGACGAAGAATGAAAATCAATCAAAAAGACCAAGACCCTCTACCAGTGCAAAAAAACTTAAAGGTGCATCAGTAGTCAAAGATTCTATTAGTGATACAAGAAATAGCATTATTGACATCAATATTCTATTCCCTGCACTTCAGGACATTTTAGCATGCAATAAGTGCAACGGTAAAGTGACATTTAGTGAGTCTGGTGTACAAGGCTTCGGGTTCAAAGTTGATATTGTGTGTGTAAAGTGTAAGCAGATTGCTTCAATCAATTTAAGTGAAAAAGTTGGACTAAGAGTGGCTTGCTGGTTCTCAAGATTGGTGTATATATAGCTGTGACCTGTTGCAATGATGGACGCACAGGATTTCTGAATATTATGAGGAAGTTTGACATCAGCCCAGGATGTACAGCAGTGGATTAGACCAATACGAGCAACGATGCCAGACTCTTTCATGCAGAAAGAAAAACATTAAGCAGTACCGTAGAGGCCCGGACTATCAGAAGAAGAATACGAGAAGGAATCTCAGAGGAATCATATGTAGCAGGAGCATACTAAGTTATTTATTATAAATGTATTTATTATAAATCTTGATTTTAACTAATGATTATATTTTTATTACCACTAATTTGTATTTATTATTTAATTTATTTAATAAAATAAATAAATAAATATAATTTAGTTCCTAAATTATATTTATTCCCTCTAAAATGTAAAGTTTTAATTTTATTCTTTGCAGAGCTGGCATGAACCGTCTCTGTCAAAAGTGACAGGTGAGGTATGGATGTGTAGCAGACTCAATAAATGACTACAATGCTGTGTCTATGTGACAAAAAAAAGATAAGTATTATTAACTGAGTTAAGTGTGATAAGTGCAGTGTACTTAAATTTCTAATTTATGTGTTTTTTTCTGATTTCAGCTTATGCAACAACAAAAGAGCGGTTCAGCCCAAGCCAACCGTAGAATATTGGTGCCAACTGGAGGATACGCTTATCTAATGCATTAGACAGAGTAGATAAGATCCTGAACATATTAGATAAGTATTAATTATAGCTTATATAATTGAAATCTTAATTGTTAAATATCTCATAATATTGTTTTTCTTAATTTTAGCTCACTGTCCGTAGGATTCCAAGGGAATGCATGGTTGGATTGGGCTCAAATTTTGTGGAGATACTTATTAGAGGAGTACTTTCAGTATGAGCTTCAGGAGGCATTTTGAATTGAACGAGTAGAATTGATTCAACACCAATAAAAGTGATAAAATTATTGCAAAGTAGGTGTAATATTGCAATTATTTAAACAAAAATATATTTCTACTAGCTCAAATAAAATTCCCTCCGCTCATACTGAAAGTACACGTATAAAGAGTATCCCCATAAAATTTTAGCCCAATCCAACCATGCGTACACTTTGAATCTTACGGACAGTGAAAGAAGTCATCGAAACTAGTCTGCTTTGCCAGGGAGGCATTTCAAGTGGAAATATAATAAAAATTTAGATATTTAATGTTTATTGTAAGTACTTTTATAGATAAAGATTCTTTTTCAATTATATTTTAAAATTAAAATCTAATATTGAATTTTTTGTTTCAGATTTTAAAGGTGGTTTGTCCCCTTAAAGGCAGCTATGCAAACGCTTTCAGTTCCAGAACCCATGTGATAATATAGATCATAACGAATCGACGTTTCAGGATTAGGTTCCATGCATGATACCGCATTCGTTATCTTTCAAGATTTCAGTGAGGATTTAAATGGAACAAAACCAAACAATTCTCATTATTTAGATGATAAACGGGCGAGATCATTCACAAGTATTCTCAAGTGCCAAGAAGTACAAAATTTTGTTAAGTTTACAAATACAATTTCACAGTCAAACAAACTTGTGAAGTTCGATAATAATTATATTCCATCTAGTTCGAAGATATTACTGTGTAGTTCACCTACCTGCCGCGAGATGTCACAACCTTTAGCGAGACAGAATGAGAAAATTTTGTCGTAGTCTCCCCTCCCTGCGGCGGCTCTCGCGCCGTCTCGCGCAGCTCCTCATGTTTTAGAGTTGTTGTATAATTTATAAGAATGCAGGATGGGTTAATTGAGGGTGGGAATTAATATCTTCGAACTAGATGGAATATAATTATTATCGAACTTCACAAGTTCGTTTGATTGTGAAATTATATTCCATCTAGTTTTCGATATTACTGTGTAGTGGTTTAGAGCATTATAAATTATGCAACCAGAAGCTGGATTACTTTTGAATCATTTAATTTGAAAGGCTTTATTAGAGAAATATAAACGGTACATCAGTTTGAGGACGCTTAATCTAAGTACACCATGAGAGTTAATATAGTTAATGCAATCAAGAAATAAGATTTTTTTTTTATTTAACTTTGTTTGGCGTCAAGTATAGCAGTAGCGAAATCTTGTGCAGTTGTGTTTACAATGGGCCTATCATAGAACTTAGCGAATGTTTGTGAATTTGGGGTCCAGCCTGCTGTATGACTGATCGTGTCTATGTCTATTCCCTGAGCTTTAGCTTTAGAAGTGGCTGCACCTCTGATTGAGTGTGCTGCGAAGATGCTGAGGTCGATGTTGCTGTCTTCTAGCACGGCTTTTGCCCATCTGCTGATTGTTTGTGCGCCTACTCCTCTATGTGGTTTTCTAGTTGCGATAAAAAGTTTGTCGGTTTCTGTTCTGAGTCCTTCAGACCTTTTAAGGTAGGCTTGTAGTGTTGTAGCCACACAAATCTTCGTGTTTTGGGTGTAGAATGGTAGCCAGAGTACTGGCTGATGTTTTCCTGGTGCCGAGGTCTTAATTGTCGCGGAGATGCGTATCATCACGCCGTTGGGTAGTGTTGAAATATCTTTTAACTTGATGCTAGCGATAGTTTGGGCCCTGTGCCCTGTGCACAGTAGTATGAGCATGACTGTCTTCTGCGTAAGACGGGCGAAGGGAACTACGTTCGGCGGATCGATTATTTCCAGGTGTTTGAGCACCTCTTGATGTCCCCTTAACGAATCTGGAGATAATGGGGTCTGCACCTATCTTGTTTTTTGAGATTAGTGATAAAGCACATCTTGTTGATTTTATCGAGCCGTATTTTGCTCCTTTCTCGTATTCTTTCGTTAAATATAACAGAGTGGATGTGGTGTCTGGCTCAAACGCATCGAGGTTGTTTTCTTTGCAGTGATCAAACCACGTCTTGAGTGCAGGGATTGCGTAGATTTCGACAGCGATGCTGTGATTACATCTACCGTCTCTGCGGGAATGTTTCTCCTCAGGAAAGCTGTCCTGATACTGTTGCGGCTATCAGCGACAACCGGTCTGCTTTCGGGTGGATCTTTGTCCTGCAAGGAGATAAAAGTAGATCAGTGCTTGGTCCCAGCTTGATTTTCTTCACTGTGAGTGCGAGAAGTAATGGGTACCATGGCTGGCTAGGCCAGTCTGGTATTAGGATAATGCCCGTGGCCTGTTCCCTTCGTATTTTCATTAATGTTTTTAAAATTAAAGAGAATGGTGGGAAGGCGTAGAAATAGAAGTTGTGCCAGTTGCATGTGAGGGCATCGATTTGATAAGCTCTAGTGTCGGGGAACCAAGAGAAGTAAGTGGCGCATTTTGCATTTTTAGCATTGGCGAAAAGGTCGACTTCTGGTTTGCCGAGGTGATTGATTATAGTCCCGAAAGCCCGAGGGTGCAGTTCCCACTCTGTGTCGTGGTTCTTAATGCGAGATAAGGCATCGGCTTCGCAATTTTCGCTAGATGCGATGTACGAGGCGAATAGAAAAATATTTCTCTTCTCTGCCCATAGCAGATTTCTCGGGCGAGTTTGCTAAATTTGGCAAAGCGAGTACCGCCCATCTTGTTGATGTATGCGATAGCTGTTGTGTTGTCAACGCGTAGCAGGATTTGACAGTTTTTGAGGTGTGACGCGAGTTTCTTGAGAGCGATTTTGACTGTAAGCAGCTCTTTATGATTTATGTGTAACGCTTTTTCGTTTCCGCGCCAGAACCCTAATATGCTATCGTTGTTATCCGTAGCCCCCCAGCCGGAGTCCGATGCGTCCGGGAAGATCGTCGTGTCGAATTCGGTGGATCTTATTTTCCCAATCGAGGTTTTTATGCTTTTTATCGATCATGCCAGTTCCTCTTTGACGTGCATAGGCATTGCTATCCTGGCAGAGTAGTTGTGATCGTGGATTGTGAGCGCGATGAGTTTGTGTTGCTCTAGCTTCTTTGTGTATGTCCAGCCGTACTCGGTAATAGTGCAAGATGATTTGTCTAGTAGGGATTGCAAGAATTTTGTTACGTTTTTTCTTTTGCGTTCCGGCAATTCTAAGGTGTAAAATTTATTATAATTCCTAAGAATTCGCAGTATTGCGAGGGTGCGTTGCTACTCTTACTGTGGTTGATAAGGGAACCTATCTGGGATAGAAGTTGCATGACGAAGTTTTTGGCTTTTTCGCAGTTATCTGCATCCTTAGCAATGACTAGGATGTCGTCTAGATATACGACTAGTGTAATGCCCATTGATCTTAGATGTTATGTGGGGACTTTCATTACCTTGGTAAATATATGTAGTGCTAAGCATAGCCCGAATGGCAGACAGGTAAATTGGTAAGAAGAGCCGTTAAATGTGAAACGAAGGAGTCTTCTGCTACTTTTATGTATGGGTATCATATAAAAAGCATCTTGTAGATCTATGGTGCTCATGAAGCAGTCGGGTGAGATTAGGTTTATGGCTGTACGAAGATCTTCGATTTTGAAATGAGTCGCAATAATGTATTTATTTAGTTCTTTTAAATTTAGGATAAACCTGTCTGTATCACCTTTCTTTGGCCACAAGAAGAAAGGAGATCAAAATTGATCCGCGCATGGCTTGCAGACCTCTACCGCTTTTTTGTTTATAAGTTTATCAATCGCGATTTTGTATCTATAAAAATCTTTATCTTGTGGTTTGACTGTAGCGAAGACGGATTGTACCGGTTTCCCTATAAGTGGTATTTTATAGCCTCGTATGGCATTTAGAATATAGTTATCGGAGGTTAGATTTTTCCATTCGTCAGTAAAGCGTTTCAGGCGCCCTGCAATACTTACTTTTATTTCCTCCTTGGTGGTGAGCTGTCCCTCTTCGATGATTTGGTCTTCGTGTTGAAATATTGTTGCTTGCTCTTGAACGATGTTTTCTCCCTCGACTGGTTGCCATCTCCGATTCGTGTTCGACGGTGGCCACCGATGCTGTTGTCCCCCGTATAAAAAAGGTTTCTTAAACATTTTCTTTGGTTGTTCTTTGATGTCCTCTTTGAATTTTGTCATGGCTTTCGATTCCTTCACACGTTCGGTGAGGTTGGTTGTATATAGGTGTTCGTTTATCTCCAACGTCTTCATGATATCTGCCACTTGAGGGCTGAGGTCCGAGATGTAAACGTTAGCTCTTCTAGCTATCGAGATGGCGTGATGGGTATGTATCGACAACTTTACCGCATTGTTGAGTAGTTTGGCCACGTCATATTTGTCGCAGTCTTCTTGCATTATCGCTGTTATAGCGAGACCCATAGCCGTGAGTTGAGAGCCGATTACTTTTTGTATGTTGGCCAGGTCTGTGTCCCTCTTAGCGCACCTCGAGGACAGAGCAGCTTTAATTTCGGTGTTCAATATCTTGGCGTCAAACTCTGGGGTTACGGTATATTCCTTCTGTAATTCATCCCTGAGTTCTCTTTTAAGTCACTTGATGATAAGAGCCTTCCAGGCAGCCACCAGTGCGTTGTCGATCGGAGGGTTGTCGTCTTCTTCCTCAGAATTCTGGATGCCCAGTATTTCGAGTACGTCTTCATCCATAGTCGATGCGTCTGGGTCTTCTTGGTCTGGGACCTTACTTTCCTTGGACTCCTTCCCTCCGGTTGTCCCTGTGGATAGACATCTTTATTAGCTTTATTAGCTTTTATACGACGTCTTATAATGACGCTCTGTTTTTTTTCTTTTTTTTGGCGTCTTTTAATGGCGCTTGAGATTTGGCGGAGCCAATGTACGAACTTTTGTGTGCGTATCATATGACGTCTTCAAATGACGCTCGAGAAATTTTGGTAAATATATTATCGCAAATAAACGACGTCTTCTAATGACGCTCAGTATTACGGGTGATTTGTTTTTGAGATTCCGCGTAGCGTCTTTGACGCTGGCTGTTTCTGATATTCTCGGAACTACGACGGAGCTTGCCAGACGAGACCTGCAGAGCGCTGCGGCTAGAAAAAACAAAACGAAATCTGGATCGTAGGGGGGGAGGAGGAGGTATTGTTCTCGGTTTGAAATTTTTACAAGCCAGACTTTTATACCTGAATCCTCTTTGGTTCCCTTTCCGTCCTTCGTGTCGGATGTTGGTGATTCCTCGCGATCGGAGGCAGGATCGTCGTCCGAGGTGTGCGGGCTACCATCGAACAACGGGGAAAAATTTCTTTCAAATCCATTTCTTCCCTCATCCTTTTGAAACGTTTTTGAAACTCCATCCATTTCTCGTAATCCCCGGGGACGATTTTTCTTTTTGCCATCTCGTACTGATGATTGAAAACTGTCTCACCGAAGGTGTCGACGCTCGCGCACAACGAACCGATATGAGAAGCTGCGCGAGACGGCGCGAGAGCCGCCGCAGGGAGGGGAGACTGCGACAAAATTTTCTCATTCTGTCTCGCTAAAGGTTGTGACATCTCGCGGCAGGTACGTGAACTACACAGTAATATCGAGAACTAGATGGAATATAATTGAGCTTCCTTCAAATTACCCTCTTAATGTTAACCATAAACCTCTAACGACACAAGCATATGAAAATGGATTAAATTTACAGTATTATATATGACATTTGTGTCGAATGAAACTTTCTGATTGCGACCAAAATATTTCGTTAGATCGTGATAACGAACAGCAAGTACCACCGTGGATTTCTTTTTATTCTGTGATAACTGAAGATTTACGACCAACCCAAGTAGTAGGCTTTTTACCTATTATACTATCGCCTCTAACAGAATATTCTACTGTATACACAAGTTTATGTAATTTCAAGGATTTGTTAAGCAAGTGTGAATTCGAAAACATTTTAATCTGCCTCGGGAATTTCCATATTATAAAGATTTGGTTGCATTGGAAAATATTAAAAAAAAGCGGAGTCGAAAGCATCTTTATAAAGACTGGTTTGTTTGGGATTTGCGTCACTGAGCGGTAACAAATGGAACTCATTATGCTCGTTCGGTAAAGGCTTTTAGTTATTTATCGGAAGCTTTAAGGCGACTGTAAATCAAAGCATTTTTTACCTCAGACAAGTTAATTCAGCATGAATAGAAATTATTACTCTAACAATGCTAAAAGATAGTTTTCAAGAAAAAATTTTTTATGAAATTAAAAAAATACTCTCCGATTATGAATTAAGTTTTTATGATTTATTGATAGATTTTCATCAGTTGTTTGCGTACTGGAATAATGTATTTATTTTAATTGATCTTGTCACAGAAGAACTGGAGGTGATGGAAGGTGCTCTGGGAGCTCAGCAAAAAAAAACAGGAGTGAGGTCGACTGAGTTTATTGGAACACAAATCAGGAGCTATGCTCTCTGTCGTAGTCGCCGGGGATCTGCCCGCTCCGCCGTCAATGCGACGCGTCGACGGCGAGCGGTCACACGCCCAAAGATGCACGTGCTGCATCTTTGCGCGTGAGAACTACAGGCGGCGGCGTTCCCTGCTGACGATGCACCTAGCGCATCGTCGGCATCAGCCATCGGAGATTCCACCGGATAGCCTAGTGCTCGTCGATGACACGTCCGCCGCGCGGCCGTCCGTCCCCGGCGCCCAAAAAAAAACAGGGTCACTCGGCGGAGCCGGGCCTGTAGTGCGCTTGTATATATGCATAGTGTCCTGGGATGCCAGGTTCACGGAGTGCAACTCTTTGCGCCGTGCGCATTGAGAAGTGCGATTGTAAAGGCCGAGAAGTTTATCGCGTGGAGTGTGTGAGTGAGTGAGTGAGTGTGTGTGTTTTTTTTTTTTTTTTTTTTAATTGGAGAAAGAGGTTGGAGGGAAAAATCTTAATAGACCATGACATGGCCTGAGCCACCGTGTGTTGGATTCTCACCAACTAAAACCCTTCATATTGCGACTGAATATAGAATCCAATTGCAACCCGAATCCTCTTCGCTCTCCTTACCGATTTGTCGGTGAGGAGGGCCAAGCTCCGTCTTCAGTGCCTTTTTTCCCCCGCGGTACCACGGTCAAGTATTACTTCGCGGGGGGCCATAGGGACATTGCCCTTGTCTCCTTGATGTGATTGTCATTCCTTATGACCTTCATTATAGGCTGCCGTCTACTTCTTACCGCATCGTCCGGTCGTCAGCTTCTTGCAGCATCTCTCGTCTTCTTCTCTCTTCGTCACCCCTCACTTTCTTAAGGATGACCGCGGCATAGTTACTAACCACGTGCCAGCCCTCAGCGGTGGCGAACATAGTTACCATAATAGACTCAGGAGTTGCTCTGGTCTGGAGATAGCGTTCAAACTCTTCACGCTCCTGCTGGTAACGCGGGCAGTAGCAAAAAACGTGCTCAGCGTGCTCGCACATGTCCAGACATGCTGGGCAGTCTGGACAGTCTTCTAAATTAAATCTACACAGGTATGCTCGATAGCATCCATGTCCCGTCAAAAATTGCGTGAGGTAGTAGTTTACTTCCCCGTGTCTTCTTTTGATCCAGTTTTCCATCTTTGGTATAAGTCGGTGCGTCCAGCGCCCTTTCAGGCTACTGTCCCATCTTCTCTGCCACTCAGCTACTGTTTGTTCTCTGGCAGCGTTCCAGATTTCTGCCTTCGTTCTATCGCTGTTCTCCTGTTTTGCCATGTATATGGCCTTCCACTCTAGTGCTAAGAGGTCAATGGGTGGCATGCTTGCCACGACGCTTATTGCATCGTCCGATACCGTGCGGTAAGCAGACGCTACTCTTAGCGCACTCCGTCTATACACGGATGACAGGTTTCGCGCATAGGCTTTTATTGCCATTGCATCTGCCCAAATTGGTGCCCCGTACAGCATAATCGATGTACTGACACTTGTTAACAGCTTCTTTTTCTTCTCAGTAGCTCCACCGACATTCGGCATGAGCCGAGAAAGAGCAGCAGTCGTTCTTGCCGCTTTTTTACCTGCTAATTCAAGGTGCTGTTTAAACGTCAACTTTTCGTCTATAGTAACGCCCAAATACTTGATAGTCGATTTAGAGGTTATCTCATGGCCGTCTATCATTAGGGCGATCGTCTCCATTTTCTTCCTGCTAGATATCAGGATCGCCTCGGTCTTGTGTCCAGCGAGTTCATGTCCCGTTTCTCTCAGCCACCTCTGGATGGTGGTGATCGCTTCATTGGTGATTTCAGCGACGTCTTCTTTTTCCTTCCCTACTACTACAAGAGCTATGTCGTCTGCGAATCCTACTACCATAGCCTCCCGCGGGAGTTGTAGTCTCAGCACTCCGTCATACATAATGTTCCACAATGGCGGGCCCAGTACTGATCCCTGTGGAACACCTGCCGTGACCTTGTAGGTTTCAGTGCCGCAATCCGTTTCGTACAGTAAAGTTCTGTCCTTCAGATAGCCGGCCATCATCCTCCTGATGTATGTGGGCACCTCAAGCTTTTCAAGCGCTTCATGTATCTTCGTCCAATTTGCAGAGTTGAATGCGTTTTTGACATCCAAAGTAATAACTGCACAGTACTTCTTTGTTCCGCCCTTCCACCGTTTTCCACTGATGGCTGCTCGGGCTCTGTTTACGACTAGGCCGATCGCGTCCAAAGTAGATCGGCACTTCCGAAAGCCATATTGGTGATCGGCAAGCCCCTTGGTCTCTTCGATTATGCACTCCATCCTGTTGCTGATAATGCGCTCCAGTATTTTTCCTTGAGTGTCCATCATACATAATGGTCTGTACGATGTCTCCCCTCCGGGCGCTTTGTTACCCTTAGGTAACAACACAAGTCGCTGCTTTTTCCAGTTCGTCGAAAATCTCCCTTCTGCCAGGCATGCATTGTAGAGGCCAACAAATTCTTCAGGTTTAGCCTCGATGGCATGCTTCAGCGCTACATTTGGTATGCCGTCAGGACCGGGAGCCTTATTGTTTCCTACCCTCTTGCTTGCTACAAGTAGCTCCTCAACTGTAATTGGAGGTATATTTTCTTCCCGCACTTCCTCTGCTATAGCATATGGTGCATCCGGCTGACTTGGAAAAAGTGTTGTCACTACCCTCTTTAGTACCTCTGGGCACTTTGGTGGGGGTATATAGCTTCCTTTGAGTGTCTTCATAACTGTTTTGTAGGGCCTGCCCCATGGATCTTTATTGACCTCTTCTAGCAGCTCCTTATGACATCTCTGCTTGCTTTCACTGATGCACTTCTTGAGGGTGCACTTGGCTTCTTTCATTCTTCTGCTGCATTCTTCTACAGCTTCGCTTCCAATACCGGTTCGGTAAAACTTTTTCCTTCCCCGTTGCTCAAGCCTTCGTGCTCGGTGGCAAGCGGAGCGCGCTGATCTAATCTTCTCATTCCACCAATATACTGGTGCCCATCTTTGATTGGGCACTTTTCTTGGCATAACTGCGTCACAGGCTCGGGTGAGCCATTTTGTCATTTGTTCAGCCTTATGTTCTGCTGATCCCGTCAATTGGATATTTCCTAACATCATCAGTAATAGTTCCTTGTCGTACTCCTTGGCTCTGTCTCTCTGTCTCTCCGTCTCTCTGTCTGCCTCTCTCTCTCTCTCTCTGGTAAGTTCAACATCGCTTACAAGTCACTCTACCAGCTACACCTGTTTAACAGTTTTTTTCACTCCTACGAGTGATTTTTTTCAGCGGAAGGGACACCCCATAAGGCTCTTAAGCTAGCGCAAAAAACACTAGGCATCTCTGAGTGTTTTATGAGCCGGGAGATGTCTTTTTCCGCTACATAACCTCAAATATTGGTAGCTGGGAGGACGTTCACGGTGCAGCTAAACGGACACATCGTTGGTAACAACACATTTCAACATCTCTGAAAAAAGAAAAAGAAAAGGAAAAAGAAAAAGGAAGGAGAAGAAAAAAGTGAAAAAAAATATAGAGGCACCGGCGGAGAGGAGAGAGGCGGCATTTGAGGTTAGAGAAATACATTTTCCTCTATCTCTTTCTATTGCGCGCGAAGAACGTCAACATCGCAGCAACGAAAGCAGCTGATCGACTAGTCAAGCAAGTAAGCACCAAAGGCACTAGTATTAAGTTGGCATCACTGACATCACCATGAGTCTACATCTGCTCATGCGTGAGTCTAGTTAATTTAGGCGAGGGAAATTCAAACTTGACCTCCATTACTGTAGCGCGCGAAATTCGAATTTAAAAATTCAAGTGACGCATTAACTTGAAGTTAATCTAGTCTAGTAAATTAGTTTATTTTTACTTTGTGTTTTTGTTAATGAAATGGCTCCGGCATCTTGCTCGAAGGCGTCATGTAAGAAGATTTATCGGACAAACGCTGTTATGTTGAGATGCCACAAATGCGATAAACCATATCATAATGTGTGCCATGACTGGACTTTCCGCGGACGAGATATATGTATCTGCGTAACTTGTAACACGAAGAGACAGAGTGGCATTGACGCCAGCGGTAGCAATACTAGTGTTTGCAATTTAAGTCAGGATACTGTAGTCAATAAAAGCAAAGTTATCACTATTAATAACAATAGAAAATCGACAGATAAATCTGCTTCACAAAAATTTCAAACCTCAAACATAACTTCAAGAAAAGTAAAAAACACTCTAAAAAATGATAATACTGCTATAAATAATACTGCGAATGTAATGAATAATACCATTGTAAATAATACTGAAAATAAGACTGTTAAAAATCATAATGACATAAATAATACTGTACATAAAGTTTTTGTGAATAATACTAGTTTAAATAATACTGCTATAAACAATACTGACTCGGTTAACAACACTGGGCTTGCTGACGCTTCCGACGCTACTTCTGAGGCAATTTTTGTAAATAATGCGAATAACGTAACCAACAGCGCAGTTGGTTTAAAGGATTCTGTGCTTGATTTTGAAAAAAGCAATTGTGACTTGTCGCCATCCGTGACATACGTAAATAATAATGTACTTATCCCGCAGACCACCTTGGATCTGTTTTTTCAAAGGTTTGATATGCTCCAGCAGCAGTTTGACGATATCATGTCCCATATGAGACGAGGTTCTGTATCTGCCGGTAGCTCTGTCTCACTCGCACCAACTGCAGAGGAGATAAATAGAGATCTGGTGGAGCAAGTCTCGGCTCTGAGGGACGTGGTGGATAGGCAGACATCCCAGTTGGAGGAACTGCGTCTGGATCGGCAGCTGATGCTGGAGGAGGGGCGGCTCCTGAGGGAGCAGAATAAAGCTCTTAGTGAAAGCTTGGGAGCTCTGCGGGACCACAAGTGTCATGGCGACGTGAATGCCGGCGTTGTCTTGCCTACCAACTGCACATTACAGCCATTGGCTCTCCCGTCGTCTGGGTCGTCTCGGGAGGCTGGGGTCGCGGGGCCGGGTGGCAGGGGTGATGAGGACTGCGAAATAGTTATTAACGGTATATTATCAAGCGAAGTAACGGCCTCTCAAGAGGACCTGCATAATGTGGCCTTCGCAGTTCTCAGCACCATAATCCCCACCTTTGACCGGGGTAACGTCACCGGGGTCCGCGTCCTGGGGCCTCGTGGTCCGACCGTGACGAGTAGGGATTCTGCGGGGGGCGGCTTGGGATCGAGGACGAGGGTAGGTGCGCAGCCATCTTGCGTGGTGAGGCTTTCCCGGGCGAGTTTGGTCGGTGATGTGATGCGGGCTAGGCGTGCGCTCTCCAATAATTATTTAACAACAAAAGACATAAACCCAGATATGCTTGGTCGGTTGTCGGCTGTCGGCCTGCCTGTACGGAAAATTTTTATCAATGAGCTGCTGCCCCACAGCAAATTTCAAATCTTCAAAAGTCTGAAACCCATAGCACAGGGGCTGGGTTTCAAGTACGTCTGGCACGCCGGCGGTAGATTTCTTGCTAGGCGTAGGGGTGGCGAGCGTGCGCATATCTTTGCGTCGGCTGCCGATTTGCAAGCCATTCACACGGCGTACCGGGCTTCTTCTGACCGACGGCCATCTATAGATATACAAGTTACTGACAGCGACGACAACGGAACTGTACAGAACGAAACAGTGGTAAGTCCGGAGGGCAGATCGGTGGCCTCCACCTGACTAGATAAGCCTGCTAACATCGGAGGGAGGGCGAGAGATTCCCTCAGAGCGGGATTTCTTAATGTGAATTCGCTGAGAGCTCGCATTGAGAGTCTTCGACTCTTCCTTACTGAACATCCCTCCTATAACATCTTTGGTATTGCTGAGTCATGGTTGGGCTCGGTCGTTGATGACGATCTCATTCGGATTGATGGCTTCTCACTACTGAGACAGGATCGCAATGTGAATGGAGGCGGGGTGGCGTTGTATGTACGCAATGAGTTTAAAGTACATTTATTGGCTAGTTCTAACACACAGGGACCTGGAAAACCCGGGATCCCTGAATATCTGTTTTGCAGCATACAGCAGGGTTCCTCTCCTCCAGTTCTTGTCGGGGTCATCTATAGACCTCCGAAGGTCGCGATGCAAAGGGATTCTGATCTTTTCAGCATCCTACGTGATCTCAGCGGTGAATTTAGCCACAAAATCATCATGGGCGATCTGAATGCTGACCTGTTGTCGGGATCGGATGATGCCAACACCATTCGGCGTCTTGCTGAGGAGTTATCTCTTCAGATAGTCGGCCATGGTCCCACGCATTATACCTCTACCTCTTGCACGTGGATTGACTTGATACTAACGGACGAGAACGACAGAATACATGACGTTAAGAAGGAAAGGCTGCCCAGTTTTGGTAAACACTGTATTATAGAGGTCTCACTTAACATCCACGCTCCCATTCTTGGGAAGGAGCCTTTTGTTTACAGGAATTACAAAGGCATAGACACCGCCTCGCTTGGTGACTTATTATCAAGCTGCAACTGGGAGGCCATGAACTCTATTGAAACCAATCTGGAGGGTGCTTTGGAAAACTTGAATGCTAACTTAAATTCGGTAATTGATATATTAGCACCTCGTAAGATGGTTTGCATAAAGAAAAAATATGCTCCTTGGTTTGGTCCTGAGCTACGATTGCTCATCGATAAGAGGGATGCCACGCACGGACGCTACAAGCGCACTGGGCGTTCTGAACTCTTTGACGAGTTTTTCCGGCTCAGCAATGAGGTTGATGTTCGCATGGCTCAAGAGCGAAACTCCTATATTACTAAACATTTGTCGGATGCTCTTGATGATAATCAGGATATATGGAAGAAAATGCGTAACCTCGGCCTCATACCTAGGCGTAAAGAGGAGGAGTTTCATGGTTTTACGCCGGGCGAGCTGAACGACCATTTCGCTGGGATATCTGTCTCACCCGATGAAAACGTGGATGACGCACTGGACTTCATTTCTACTGCAAGTGAGGAAGGCTTCAAATTTAGTCCAGTCAATATAAATGATGTCATTCTCGCCATTGCACACTTTTCCTCACAGGCGAGGGGTGTTGATGGGGTCCCTCAGGGAGTGATCGTGAAAGCTCTCCCAATAATTGGCGAATTTATTGTAAAGATATTTAACTCCTCTTTCGCTTTGGGCGTCTTTCCGGGCATTTGGAAGCAGGCGCAATTAATAGCACTAAAAAAGAACAGTGCCCCTTCATCTGTGTCAGACTTTCGACCTATAGCTCTACTCTGCTTCCTATCTAAAGTGCTCGAAAAGTTAGCTCATTCCCAAATCACGGAGTATCTAAACAAAAACAAAATTTTGGATCCTCTCCAGACCGGTTTCAGAAAACATCACAGTACCCAGACGGCGTTAATTAAACTGACAGATGACGTACGTATGGCCATTAACAGAAAGGAGGTGACGCTCTTGCTGTTATTTGATTTCAGCAAGGCCTTTGACACCATATCACCTACCAAATTATTAACTAAGCTGCAACGGCTGGGTTTCTCACGGATGGCTCTCCTGTGGTTAAAATCATATCTTCAAGGCCGCACGCAGATGGTTACTTCTACCAGGAATGGTAATTCCGAGTGGTTGGAAACCAATCTGGGTGTTCCACAGGGTTCGGTCCTGGGACCCCTGCTGTTCAGTCTGTACGTTAACGACCTACAAGACTTACTAGACAAAAGGACGACTAAACATATTTTTTATGCAGACGACCTACAGATTTACCTCCATACCACCAAGGGTAAACTTGGGGAGGGCCTGACGCAGCTATCCGAAGCCGCAAGGCGGGTGTCAGAATGGGCGGAGAGCTCTGGACTGCGTCTGAACTCTAGCAAAACCAAGGCAATATTTTTTGGCTCCAGAAAGAACGTAAATGACATTAAGACCTTGAATTTGCCTGGGGTAAGGATGTATGACGGAGTGATCGTCCCTTTTGAAGATGCGGTGGTGAGTCTCGGTGTTACACTAGATAGTAAATTAACATGGAAACCGCAAGTAGATTGTATAACTAGAAAAGTCAATAAAGCCCTGTATAGCTTGCGTTTTATCAGGGATTGTACCACCGAGGCTCTAAGGAGAAGGCTGGTTGAGTCACTGGTCCAACCCCATCTGGACTATTGTACTGTGGTGTACCTGGACGCGACTGACGAACAGAGAATACGACTACAGCGACTAAGTAATTCATGTGTAAGATACATCTTTGGAGTAAGAAGGGACGAGCACATCTCCCCCTACCGGAGAAGACTGGGCTGGCTTAGTACTGACTCACGTAGGCTTTATTTTAAAGCTATACTCCTTTACAAAATTATGAGATTGCGTGAGCCAGAGTATCTGGTATCGTTTTTTAGCAAGCATCAGCCCAGGCCTTCCGCAAGGGGGCCGCCGCCTGAGCTTCATGTTCCGGTGGTGAGCACTGAAACTGGCCTAAAAGCCTTTCAGATCCAGGGTGCTCGTTTCTGGAACTCCTTACCCTCTTCCATACGCCTTTTACCTTCTCTTGCATCCTTTAAGGAAGCAGTGCGCGGCTATCTGCTCGGCCTTGAGCCCTAGCCGTCCCTCATGTGGGCGGATGACGCGGGCATTCGATAAACTTTATTTGTGATTACTTTGACTTGGCCTTTCCGGCCTAGATGTGTGATATTCTCGACGAGTATTCTCGACGAGAACATTTAGCTGACTGTGATATGATGGGTCTACGACCAAATTTATTTATTTATACTAAAAATAACTAAAAAAGAGTATATATTTATTTATTGTATTAATGTATTTATTATTAATTAATTTATTATTTTTTACTGTACAGTAAGAATAAAGATCTATCTATCTATCTATCTATCTCTCTCTCTCTCTCTCTCTCTCTCTCTCTCTCTCTCTCTCTCTCTCTCTCTCTCTCTCTCTCTCTCTCTCTCTCTGCCCCACAGCAAATTTCAAGTCTTTAAAAGTCTGAAACCCATAGCACGGGGGCTGGGTTTCAAGTACATCTGGCACGCCGGCGGTAGATTTCTTGCTAGGCGTAGGGGTGGTGAGCGTGCGCATATCTTTGCGTCGGATGCCGATTTGCAAGCCATTCACACGGCGTACCGGGCTTCTTCTGACTGACGGCTATCTACAGGTATACAAGTTACTGACAGCGACGACAACGGAACTGTACAGAGCGAAACAGTGGTAAGTCCGGAGGGCAGATCGGCGGCCTCCACCTGACTAGATAAGCCTGCTAACATCGGAGAGAGAGTGTGATTCGGTGAGAGCTCGCATTGAGAGTCTTCGACTCTTGCTTACTGAACATCCCTCCTATAACATCTTTGGTATTGCTGAGTCATGGTTGGGCTCGGTCGTTGATGACGGTCTCATTCGGATTGACGGCTTTTCACTACTGAGACAGGATCGCAATGTTAATGGAGGCGGGGTTGCGTTGTATGTACGCAATGAATTTAAAGTACGTTTATTGGCTAGTTCTAACACACAGGGACCTGGAAAACCCGGGATCCCTGAATATCTGTTTTGCAGCATACAACAGGGTTCCTCTCCTCCAGTTCTTGTCGGGGTCATTTACAGACCTCCGAAGGTTGCGATGCCAAGGGACTCTGATCTTTTCAGTGTCCTACGTGATCTCAGCGGTGAATTTAGCCACAAAATCATCATGAGCGATCTGAATGCTGACCTGTTGTCGGAATCGGATGATGCCAAAACCATTCGGCGTCTCGCTGAGGAGTTATCTCTTCAGATAGTCGGCCATGGTCCCACGCATTATACCTCTACCTCTTGCACGTGGATTGACTTAATACTAACGGACGAGAACGAAAGAATATATGATGTTAAGAAGGAAAGCCTGCCCAGTTTTGGTAAACACTGTATTATAGAGGTCGCACTTAACATCCACGCTCCCATTCTTGGGAAGGAGCCTTTTGTTTACAGGAACTTCAAAGGCATAGACACCGCCTCGCTTGGTGACTTACTATCAAGCTACAGCTGGGAGCACCTCGTAAGATGGTTTGCATAAACAAAAAATATGCTCCTTCGTTTGGTCCTGAGCTACGATTGCTCATCGATAAGAGGGATGCCACGCACGGACGCTACAAGCGCACTGGGCGTTCAGAACTCTTTGACGAGTTTTTCCGGCTGAGCAATCAGGTTGATGTTCGCATGGCTCAAGACCGAAGCTCCTATTGTCATGGAGAAGCGTTAGGTTCTCCGTGGCATCTCGGATGGCCGCTACCGACGACGCCGGATGCGTCGTCAGCAGGGAACGCCGTTGCCTGCAGTTCTCACGCACAGAGGTGCAATGCTTGCACTTCTGCACGTGGAGACGCTCACCACCGCCTCGTCGCAGCGGCGGCAGAGCGGGAGACGTTCGGCGACCGCGACACAGGGCAGAGCTCTCTTTTCGGCAATAAAGAAGTGCTACACACATCTCCTTACTTCTCTCTTGTGTTCGGAGGCGCACCCATTCTTCCTTTTCCATCCGTGACATTCTGGAATCCCTTGTAAGGACCTCCGTCACATCTTCATCAAAGTAATTGGAGGGCCAACGTGCCGAAATTTTTTTTATCGGCAACGAAATCTGTTGTTTGTGCCAACGTAACGTGAGCAATCCAGTGCACTTTGGTCGCCGAGGCTCGGGAAGGACCCGAGCTAAAAAATAGTAAGTCTACACAGACGAACAAGTGCTTCTCTGGCTTTTAATGGCGCGCTATGTGTTCGGAGACGAACAAGTGCTTCTCTGGCTTTTAATGGCGCGCTATGTGTATATACTCTCAGCGCGAGTCGCCGCAAAGATAAATTGTTTGTAAATCGTCCTGCAGCGTTAATACACTCGTAAAAGTCTCGAAGCACACACTCTGCCGTGCGGAAAAAGAAAAATACCCTATATACATCATATTCGGCAAGATGGCCGCGGCAAGCAGTGGCTCGCAGCGTAGTCTAAAGGAAAATGTGCTTAAAATTAATAACAAACAAAAAGTTAAGTCAGTGGTGTATATAGTGTGTGTTAAGGTGTATCAAACTAGTGATTTTGAAAAAATAGAAAAAGCCATAAGATTAAGTGCAGCGCTAGGAATCTGTCCTGAACATGAGGAACTCGACCTAACCTCAAAAGATAATACAAAAACGCTAAGTAATGATGCGAGGCTCATAATCGCAAGAGTCAAGGCCTTTGAAAAACAAAAAATAAGAAAGCAAATACTAGAAGAATTCGATAATAATCTACTTAACGAAGGTGAGCAAGAACTAATAGGAGACAACATCAAACGTGAAAATGCTTTACTGAGAGAATTGAATAAAGAATTAAAAGAAAAAAATGACTTATTGAAACAATTACTAGACAAAGAAAGAAATGAACTGCCAATGGTTAAAAGTAAAACGTATGCTGATGTTATCTCAAATAATAAAAATAATAGTAAGCCTAAACGTATACCTAGTATTATAATAAATAATAAATCTGAAGAGGACACCATTGACGATATAAATCAATTGGTATCGCACTACTTGATAAAAGACAAATCAATTCAAACTAAAAAAGTAGTCAAGAAAAAAGATGAAATAATTATAAACTGTTTAAATGAGGAAAGTGTAGGCAAAGCTCATAAATTACTACAAAGTAAGCTGTCAAAATTATGTGATGTCAATAAGGAACAGGTTAATAATCCTAAAGTAAAAGTTGTAGGAATAAACAATTTGGAAAATATGGATGATAAAAATATGGAAAATGACATCAATGAAAGGAACTTTGGAAATTTTAAAAAGAAATGTGTTGTTCTGACTTCCTACAAGAATAACAAAACGAATCTGCAAACAGTGATTCTAGAAATGCCAGCCGAAACATACCAACACATCAGAGAGAACAGTAATAGAATATTTGTAGGTTATCAAAGCTGCAGAGTGTATGATTACTGTAACATTAAACCATGCTTTAATTGTGGCAGGTATGGACACAGTGGCAGCAAATGTAAAAATAATTCTATATGCCTAAGGTGTGCTGGTGATCATAAAACTAAAGACTGTCAAGTAAATAAATTAAAATGTGCAAATTGTGATTATAGCAATGAGCGATATAAAACAAATTTCAGAGTTGAACATATGGCAACAGATAGCCACGAATGCAAAATTCTGCAATCTAAGATCAGAAAGTTCATCGACTTTACCGATTATACGACGCAGCCTGCATTACCAAGATATATCGGCAATGCAGTGAGAACATCGGACAAAGGTGTCGTGGCTAAAACTTCTGGAATATCGTCAACGTCACTCCAATCAATCAACGTGAATATAGCAGCAAGACTAAGAAGCAAGAAGCAATAGTGATGGATCAAGACATCAATTTTGAAGAGATAAGCAAGTTTGAATTGGAAATAGACGATATCAAAAAACTTAATAAAGCAATAATGAAAAAAAAGAACGTAATGTTGTGTGTGAATATAAGGAGTTTGAATGCAAATTTTGAAAAGCTGGAAGTGTTCATTGAATGTTTAGTAAGAAAACCATGTATACTTGTATGTACGGAAACTTGGAAATTGCAACATTCTCAATACTATCAACTGCAAGGTTATGAAAGTTGTTACAATGAAAGTTATATAAATAAGGCGGACGGCGTCATGATATATATAAAAAAAAATATTTATTATAATACTAGAATAGATGTTGTTGATAGATTGAGTGTTGTAAGTACTGACATTAAACTTATGTCCGGAGAGGCAATAAGAATATCTGCCATATATAGGTGCCATGATATACCAAAATCTGAATTTGTAAATAGTGTCAAAAAGTTTTTACCAAAAAATAGAAATATTAATAACCACTGCATTTTTGGAGATTTTAATATAGATATATTAGAAAATAATATGGTAAATAATGAAATGAGTGAAAAAATAATTAGTCAGGAATTTTTAATGAATTATCTAGAACTTGAATATATACCATACTTTAGAGGAATTACACGACCCTCAGTAAATAATGAAAATGGCACGTGCATTGACAACTGTTTCGCTAAAACTAAAACCATCAATATTGATTCTTTTAAATTGAATAATCCGTTTAACGATCACTATCCATTAGTCATAAGTGTTAATGAGAACACACTACAGAAAGATGGCGAAAAGGATAACAAATACATAAATTACAGGAAACTAAAAAAGTATGCTGAAAAACTGGATTGGCAATCATTGCTGACCAAACAAGATCCCAATGAAGCAGTGGATATTATGATACAGATGTCACATAACTGTCTTGAAAATGCTACATGTTGCAAAAAAAACAATAGAAAAAATAAAGGTACACTGCCGAGAAAAAACTGGATAACTAAAGCTATCCAAGTGTCATGCGGTACTAAAGAAAATATGTATAATCTATGGAAAAAGAACCCAACTAACTTAGTTTTAAAAAATGAATACAAAAATTACGAAAAAATTTTGAATAAAGTTATAAAAGATGCGAAATACAAATTTGAGAATAGTGAAATAAAAAAAAATATTGGCAATCCAAGACAGTTGTGGAGTATTATCAACACAAAGATTGGCAAAAAATCTCAAAAAAACAAGTCACTTGATTACCTAATCGTAAATGGTCAAAAGGTTGAAGACAAATATACTATAGCTAATCACATGAATAATTATTTTTGTAAAATAGGTATTGATTTAAGTAATAAGATTCAAAATTTAGATACAGAACTAAAACCCCCAGATAAAAATAATAAATCAATTTTCATCTACCCTACTAACAATTTTGAGATTATGAAAACTATTAATTCGCTGAAAAATAAAACTGGAGGTGTTGATAATATTAATGCTAAAACAATTAAGACAATGGCCAATTATATTGCGGAACCATTGACACATATTTTTAATGTGTGTATACAACAAGCCACGTGGCCAAACGCTTTAAAACAAGCGGACATAGTTCCTATATACAAGGCTGGTGATAGTTCCTGTGTATCAAATTACAGGCCGATATCGCTGATATCAAATATAGCCAAGATCTTTGAAAAAATATTATATAATAGATTGTTTAATTTCCTAACCGAATGTAATATTATATCTGATAAACAATTTGGCTTTGTTAAAAATAGAGGAACTACGGATGCTTTAAATTACATCTCAAACATTATATATAATAATATAGACAAAAGTACTCCGATAATAACTACATTCTTGGATTTAGCAAAAGCTTTTGACACAGTAGATCACAAGAAACTTTTAGATAAATTAGATAGGTATGGAATAAGAGGTAGTGCTTTTGACTTAATAAATAGCTATCTCTCAGGTAGAAAACAATGTGTTAAAATCCAAGACTGTAAAAGTGAATATAAAGATATAACTATTGGTGTCCCGCAAGGGACCATATTAGGACCATTATTTTTCATACTTTATGTTAACGACCTACTGAGGGATATGCAGAATGATACAATTGTGTCTTATGCCGATGACACTGTTATCATTGCTAGTGATAGCACGTGGTCTTCTGCCCAGGACAAAATGAACAAATATCTTAGCGATGTAGCAAAGTGGCTTACTGTAAATAAATTATCTCTAAATGTTAAAAAAAACGGTTTATATTGCCTATGGCAGCTACTGTGATAGTGTCCCGGACACTCTAAATATAGAGATAGGAAATACTAAAATAGAAAGAGTAGAAAGCCATAAATATTTGGGATTAATTTTTGATTATAACATGAAATGGGATAAACATGTTGATTATATAGTAAAAAAAACAAAATATTTAATTTTTATTTTTGCGAAAATAAAAAAAAGAATGGATAACAAAACATTAATGATGATGTATTATGCTTTTTTCCAAAGTTTAACTAACTACGGCATAATAGCCTGGGGAGGAGCGTACAATAATTGTTTAAATTTGATACAAGGAATACAGAAGAAACTATTAAAAATTATAAACAGGGATCAGTTTCAAATACAAGACCCTCCTCTTACTGTAAGGCAACTTTTCCAATTGGAAGCTATTACATATCATTACCATAGTTTAAGAGAAAAATATAGCATAAGTTCTAGCAATACTAGGAATAAGAGTATACAAGTACCAAAAAATAAGAAAGCTGTGAACAGAAAAAACAGCTATTTCGTAGCTGTAAAAGTGTACAACACTTTAACGAATGATCTTAAAACTTTAAGAGGTAACAAAATCGCAATTAAGAAAAGACTAAAAAAGTTTATAAGAGAAAATTATAGATAGCGTTATTTGAAAATTGTATGCATCGTTACTTAACTTACACAGGAATTTATTAAAAAGATTATCAAAAAGATGCTGTATCATCTTTTTGTTATTTTTTAGATTAAGTTTTAGATTCTAAGATTATCTGTACCATACCTATGTACAGGCAACTAAGTTTGTCTCTATAGGATGCTTTGATAAGCATATGTATATGGTCAATAAAATAAAAAAAAAACAGCCGTCTAGTCTCGCCAACAGTTCCCAGCCTTTAAGGAAACAGGCCATGGCCGTGAATCTACAAGCCGATGAAGGCTCCTCATCTATCTGAGCATCGGTGAGCCCGCAATCGCAGTCCCAGCGCAAAAACCAGCTGCAGGATAAATAGATAATAAACGCACGGCTAATCGTACGTGCGCCTCAAGCTGATCTCAGCCAATGAAAGCCGTCAGTGCGGAACAGTCACTGGCGTGCTCCGGAAGCCGTAGAGTGCAGCCAGCAACAACAGCAGCCATCTAGCAGCAACCACAGCAGTTCACACCAACCCAGGATCCAGCTCAGAAGCAGCCAGCTCTACAGCGGCATCGCAGAGCAGCCACAATGCGTCAACTTAGTCTACTACTGTAAGTTTTCCTCGCCGTTTTTTTATTATTACGAGCACCTTGGCTTTCGGGAGTGAGTAGATTTTCGCATTACTCGCGGTTCTTTTATTTGTATTAAATTTAACGCGTCGGTAGCCGCCAATTAATATAATGGTTCCCGGCCTGTTCAAAACAAAAAACCGCGGGTTGAAAACGCGATCGAGGAGCCGCGGTACCTGCAGCGACCCGGAAAAAATCGACGCGAAGGTGGTAAATCGGGTAAATAAAATTGCGGACCTGTATTTGAAAAATCCGCGAATCGTGCGTAAAGCGTTTATTCGCACAGCAAATCGCGAATTTTCATCTTCAGATTCCGCGGACGAAATAAATCATGACAACCGTGCTGAAGAATGTCAAGATTACTTGCCGGCTAACGCGTTGTCCGGTAGTTACAGACAGTCGGGCACTAACGACTTTACAAGCCGAACCGAAGACGAAAGCACCGGTCATATCCGTCCACCCGCGCCAAGCCCCGTAAGTTCGGTAGAAGGAGCGTGCGCACTTAATTTTGTAAAACCGAAGCCAGCCAATTTAATAGACCTAAAAAGCCTAGAGGAAAAGCTAAGCGGCTGGAACTTGCATACTAAGTCGCGCGCCAAAGCCACTACTGGTCATGCCGACACAGAACCGCGCCCTCCTACGCCAATACCAAGGGATATAAATCCCAGGGCGGCCAAAGCATCTGCCGCAGAAGGTCCGATGACGAAAATGGCGAAATTTTTTATCAAAACGACCGAAGCGTTTAAAAATGCGGGCAATGAAAATAAAGTTCGCTTAAAGCGCATAGAGCGCGTCGCGAGTGCACGGGGCAACGCGCTAGAAACAGCCGTAACACAGCCGCCGAAAATGCGAGGAAAAATCGAGCGCCCAAGGTCACCCGCCGAGAGCTTAGTAAGCAACGCGGCCCACGGCTCAAACAGCAGCTGCGTCGGAAGCAGCCTATGCGACGCAAATTTTGCGGCGTTAGAAAAGCGCATAAATGCGGTGGAAGCTGAAAACGCCAGGCTAAAGGCCGAGATGATAAAACTTTCTATAGAAGTAAGCGATGCATCTAGGGTGGAATGCGAGATGTTCCCTAGCGTGGAAAATGCTCAAAACGAGAAAATGCGCGCTGCTAAGAACGGTGGAAATCCTGCATGGTACAATCTCGCGACTTCAGGACTACCGGATCAGGTACTTGCGTGCCAAAACTCGCGGTGCCAAGAGCCAGCGCGCCGAGAGCCGCTGTGCCGAGAGCCCGCGAGCCAGCGGCCGCAGCACTAAAGTTCGGTAAATACAAAGCCCCCGCGTCAAAAGTCGAAAAGCGCGAGCAATAACGCGCGCAGAAACACTCTCGCCGACAAAGAAATTGGAGACGTGTCCGCAGCTGAATCCTTCGCGGTCCTATACTCTGAGTCAGAACAGGAAGCCGTGAAAAGCGCTAAAACTCGTCGCGATACTCGCAAAGAAACCGAGACACCGTCAAATACTCATACTCAGTCCACTGCGCCGTTAAATAAATCGGAAAAATTAATACAGCGCCGAATTTCGAATCCATCCGACGGCGATAATAATTACACGAACAATTCTTGCTCTTGCACATCGCTAGCAAGTTAAAAACCAAAAAGACCGAAAATTATCGCGCGCGCATTGCCAATTATTCATCCGTGGATAAGCTCCTTCACGACTTGACGCTGCACTACGCGAATGCCGGAATCGCCGATCAAGTTTTTGCCGAACTGCGCGCGATTAAGCAAGGCGCACATGAGTCGGTAGGCGACTACGGCCTGCGCGTTGAAAAGCTATTCAACCGCTTAAATGACGATCACCGAATCAGCCCCCGGTTTATCTGACTCAGACAGGCGGGCTCGGAGACGTCAGGCGCGTACCGACGTTTTAGATCAATTTTTGTTCGGGTTGAAAGCCCCACTTGATCACCAAGTGCGCTGCAGATTCCCGAGGGATCTGAATGCAGCTATAACCGCAGCCATAGAATTCGAAGGCAAGCAAAGCGGCCGAAATTTTGATAATGCCACGCCGACACCCGGAAAAACCTCGCAAGTGTGCAGAGCAACGGCAGAGGAAGCCCAGCCGGGCAATAGCGAGCAGGACGGCGCGAAAAATTCGCAAAGTCCAAACCAGCTCTTGAAGATAATCCTATAGCACATTGCAGCTACTGCAACCAGCGCGGTCATGCTGTCGGCGTGCATCTCAGCATATACTTAAAAATCCGTTCCCGAATAACAACGGGAATCGAAACAACAAAAACAGTGCGGGCAATAATAATGGTAATAACCGCAATAATGGCAATGGCCAGAATCACGGTAATAGTAACCGTAATGGCGGCGACGACTGTAATTCTGGAAATAATAACGATAATCGCAATAATGACCATAATCGTAATTACAACAAAAAGCAACGATGGAATTCCCAAAAAAATTATAACTATAAAGGCAAACGTGATCGCTCGAACGAAATCAGCCGTAACTCGAGAAGCAGCGAAGCAGCGGCTGCTTTAAACTAGACGCACGTTCGCCACGATCCTCAAGCGGCGAGCGTCGAAAAAATAAGCAGCTGGAAACAAAGCAACAAATCAATTCAGCAAAAATCAAGTTTATCACTACGGGTAGACAGCCTCCGATTGTGTCCGTAGAATGCCCACAATTGCGTAAGCGCATAGGCAAATTCTACGCTGACTCGGGAGCAGATATTTCGATTATAAAAATCGGGGAATTGGCCCCCGGTTATCCTATCGATGCACAAAAAATTATTAAAATTTAGGGAGTGACAGAGGGCACAGCCTATACGCTCGTCCAAGCGGAAGTCCAACTAGGTGGACTACGCTGCTATCTCCAAGCCGTATCAAATGATTTCCCGATAGAAAATTCCGGAATCATTTGCTGGGATATTATCGATTCTCACGGTGGCTGCGTCGATGCTTTGAGCAAGAGTCTCAAGCACGGTAACACGCACCTTCCGTTCGACGCTGGCGAGCAAGTCACTATTCCCCCACGAGCCAAAATGACTATTAGTGCGCCGTTAATTAACAATGACGTTGAAGTCGCATAGGTCCCACTAAATGACCTGCATCTCGATTTGCTATTCGGCAATTTTATCTCCGATAACGTAAACGGCCGTGTTTACGCGGAGTGCATCAACGTCAGTGACTCAGAAGTCACCATATCTGCCCCGATGGTCGAGCTGCAAGAATGCGAAATTATCGCGAACCCGCTGTTTCAAGCCGACGAGGACGGCTCTGCTGAAAATGTTGCTAAGTTCACTGCTAATTTGCGACGCATGTTCGACGCAGAAAAACAAGAAAAATATCGCGAGGTTTTCAACCTGAATCGCGACTTTTAAGCAGATGCTCAAAAAAGACACGATCGAGTCGAAAAAATTATGAAGCTAGCGGATCTTGAAGGGTGCAACGAGGAAGAGAAAAACCTTATTCGCGAAATCGTTGACGAATTCGCTGGTGTGTTTGGGCTCGACGGGGAACCTCTACCCGCGACCCACCTGCTGCAACACAAAATCGTGTTAAAATCAAACAGGCCTATACGGAACCACCGCTTTCGATTCCCACCCGCTATCAAAGAGCACATGCTACGCGAGTTAGCTAACTTGCGAGAGCAAAAAATCGTCGTACCCTCCAACTCAAACTACTCGTCCTCCCTCTGGATTGTTCCGAAAAAGCCGGACGCTGACGGTAACAAACGGTTCCGCCTAGTCACCGATTTTCGGGGCCTGAACGAAGAAACAGAGGGAAGCTGCCATCCGCTTCCATTTACTAGCGATATCCTCGAGCATCTCGCGTCGGCTATCTATATAACCGTCATGGACCTCAAGTCGGGGTACCATCAAATTGAGATGCAACCCGCCTCGGCACACTTAACGGTATTTTAGGCCCCTGACGGCAAGCATGGCAATCAGCTTCTGCAATTTAACAGAATGGCTATGGGCTTAAAGGAAGCGACAATCACGTTTACACGTGCAATGTCGCTGGCCATGAAGGGTTTGCAAGGCGATGAGGTCGAAATTTATCTCGACGACCTCATGGTGTTCGGCGAGACTCTCGACGAACACAATAAACGCCTGCGTCGTGTATTAAAAAGACTCTTAGAGGTCAATATGACTATCGAACCAAGAAAGTGCCAATTCTTGAAAAGAGAGGCACAGGTGCTCGGTTATATAGGCCGCGGTCTAATTAAGACAGACCCGGCGAAAGTTCGCGCCATGGCCAACTATCCGACGCCAATAGACGCAAAGAAGCTGAAACAAACAATTGGATTGTTTAGCTATTATCGGCGATTCATCCCCGATTTTTCAAAAATTGCTTATCCATTATTCAGGCTTCTGCAAAAAAGAGTAAAATTTGAATGGGGCGATGCCGAGAAAAATGCGTTTGAAAGTCTTCGAAAGCTTATGTGGGAAGAGCCAGTCCTAAAGGCTCCGGACCTTTCGCAGCCGTTTATCGTAACAACAGACGCAAGCGACTTTGCACTTGGCGCAATTTTAAGCCAAGGCAAGAAAGGCTCAGATCAGCCGTGCGCGTACGCGTCGCGATGTCTGAAGGGCAGCGAATTGCGGCACCCGACATACGACAAAGAGCTCCTCGCGGTCGTGTTTGCAAAAGAACAATTTCAATGTTATTTATTTGGAAGAAAGTTCACAATCTTTACCGAACACGAAGCTCTTAAACATTTTCATACGACAAAAAAGCCGGATTTGCGCTTTAATAGGCTAAAGGCCGCGCTAACGGGCTACAAATTCGACATCGTATATCGCCTGGGAATCAAAAACGCGAACGCTGACGCGCTCTCTCGCAATCCAGTGCTAGCGGAGGGCGAGGTAAATCCGGACCTGCCGCGCCACGAGCTTTACGAGCTTGCCGATCAGCAGGTGCTAGATTCGCCGGACGAAGAAGCAGGCGCTCCACCAGGAAGAATTTTTCGTGCGCGCGCTACGAAAAAGCGAGGTCAGGCCTCCGGAGAGAAGCTTCAAATATCGGCCTCGAGTTCCGAAAACTCATCAAATCGCGCCATAAGTAAAAAGCCCAGGGAAGATAACGCACTGATTTATAAACGCGACGAGGTTCACGCGGTGAGAAATGAGTTCGACGGCTACTTTATCTGCCGCGCACTTCACGACGTTTATCACGGAGACGATAAAGTTAAAATTTAGTGGTTTACGGAAAAGAAAAATCGAAAACACGTATACGCACCAGATTACCGCGACGCGATCTGGTTCGATTGTATTTCAACAAACACATTCTTGAAGCTCGTAGATAAAAACCACTATGCGTTAAGCACCGGGGAACGCACGCGTATAGAGGCAATTCTGCGCGAATCAATCCCGTTCCAGAACCACCTAAGCTGTCTGCCGAGCTCGCAGAATCCTCAGATTCCGATGAATCCATGCCATCAGTAATTTCGGCAGTTTCTTGCTCATCGCGTGATTCAATAATTCCCTCCGAAGTACGGCTGTACATAAAATACGTAGCGCCATCCGATCGCGAAACTCGCGGCTCGCAAAATGCTCGTGTCACGGCCCCGCAGAAAATTCACGAGTCCAGCAACTCGAGTAGCGATCAGGAGAGTATACGGATCCCCCCGTCGGGAAAAATCGCCAACGCAATCGACGCTCCGCAGATATTTAGATTCCCGCGAAATTTATTGCCGCGAAATTCGAGTCTGCCGCAAATTTCGCTACCGCAGGACTCCTTGAACCCGTCCTCACCGAGCAAAGCCCTGCGGCCCACGGCCCCCGAATTTCATATGCTGATTATTACGAAAACTGCCTCGCCGCCTGAAATACAAAATATTCCAGGCGTCGAGAGTTCGCCAGCCAAGGCGTCAGAGCCCCAATCGCCAATGATCTGGCCGTGGTCTGGCGACCAGGCCAAGAAAAAGCTAAGGGTGGATATTGAAGGAAAAGATTTCGCAGGGAAAGGCGGGGTGCGCATCGATTGTTAGGAGACAAATTCAACCGCCGCGTCGCTAAATAAAAGAGCACCGATGGCGGTCGAAAATATCCCACGACACACGCGCACACATGAGCCGCCCGTGATAAGAGAAGATGCTCTAGAGGCTCCAGAAGCTGCTCAAAGCATGGTCAGCATAAATGAAATGGCTGATGTATGCAACACGAGTGCTTTCATCGGAAAAAATGGCTCCAATGCGCAAAATCGCAACTTGAACCTCGGAGAAACGACTTCCAGGCAAAAGCCGACACCCCCAGGTGCGTCGCTGCTGGAACCAAGCGTGGAAAGAGCGCTTGAGGCGCGAACGCTTTCCCCTCCCGCTATCGATGGCCCTTTCGAAAGTTTCTCCGGTATTCCTCTCAATTACGAACGCAAGCTATTGCCATCGGACGAGAATTCGTCTGCAAGCTCTGGCGATGCCTGTGTTCATACATATATTCGCAAAAAATATTGCGCAGAGCCACAGGAAAAATTACGGTGCTCAGAAAATATTCCCTCATGAAAATCATGAAGCTCAAAATTTCAGCGACGAAATTGAGACGTCAGCTGTTGGCCTCCCCTTGGCTCAGATCATGCGGTGAACCGGCCGAAACAGAAAAGATTTTAAAATCTTCCTCAGATTATGGCACCATAGACTGTGTGTTTATCTTTGCCCATGAGTTTAAAGTGAACGTTTGCGTACACTACGATCCCCCTGGGGACTCGCGGATATATTGCCATGTGTTAGTAGACAATGCTGCTGATACTATACATTTAAACTTGACGGGACAGCATTTTACGCCGTACTTACGCGTGAGTGCCCCAAAGGACACCGCCAAACCGGTCAAACCCGGGCGCGAGCGATCCCTTTCGACAATATTTTTGGCGGAATAGCATTGCACGCAATTCTGTACAAGAATAATTTACCAATCCCTCCAGCCTCTGATCGCTTTAAGTTAATTAAAGAGTATCATGAGGCAGCGATGGGCGGACATCGGGGTATGTCGAAAACATATAGCAAAATTGCTAATGATTTCTACTGGCGGAATATGCGCCCCGATGTAAAACAATTTGTCGCCCGATGCGCGGTGTGCCAAAGCAACAAATTGGTCCGCGTTAAAACCCGGCTTCCAATGCTTATCAGCAATACACCTGCAATACCTTTCGCACATCTCGCTTTTGACTTTTACGGCCTGTTAGAACAAACCAGACACGGCAATAGGTATATTTTGTCAGCACAAGACATGCTCACAAAATATACAATCTTAACGCCAACAAAGCATGCAAAGGCAGATGAAGTAGCGCGTGTGTTGACCGAAAGGATAATATGCATTTTCGGTCCTCCCGCTGCTATTGTCACCGATCAAGGCTCTCATTTCCAGAATAGGGTACTTGAAGAGCTTGCCAAAATTTTTAATATAAATAAATTCTGCACGACCGCTTATCACCCGCAAGCGAACGGGTCAATCGATCGAATGCATCACACATTGACTGAGTATCTCAGAAAATATGTAAAGCATATTGACAGGTGGGACAAATGGACAGCCATTTGTCAACATGCATATAACTGTACCGAACATGAAAGTACCCGGTACTCGCCGCACGAGCTGCTCTTCGGCTTTAAGCCAAGAACACCGTCAAGTTTTCCCCGAAGCAGCGACGACTTATCATACAACGATTATTTAACAAATATGTCAAATAATCTAACGGTTCTACAGGCAGTAGCTACAATGAATCAGATACAGTCAAAGTATCGGTCCAAGCACTACTATGACCGGAAATTAAATTCAAAACATTTCCGTGAAGGCGAAATCGTCTTTTTAATTAACGAGCCGAAGAAGGGAAAGTTCGCGCGAGAATACCGCGGACCGTATGAAATTATCGCGATTAACCGCGAAACAAATAATGTAACGCTGCAAAACGACGAATCAACAAAGGTCGTGCACGTAAACAAAATTAAGCGTCCGAGCGAGCTAGCAAGAGACGCAGAGGCCTCGGATTTGGACCCAGTGGGTTGAGACGTTTTTTTCTACTGTTTTTTTTGCGCGTCCCCGGACGGGCTACGCCGCAAAAGAAAACAAGAACGTCCCATGGCTAGAGCCATCCCAATTACGTCCAAACCTCAGTAAAGCCAAGCTGCTCAATAGCTATTTCTGTCTAGCTAAAATAACCGTGTTGTTCTTCTCTAAAATTCTAGACTGTGCGTTATACAGCCTAGGGAGCGGAGAAACGCAGACAGTCAACAGTCTGGCCCATTTCATCCAGCAACTACGGGAAAATTTAGGTTTAATAACAGAGAAGATAGCGCCGCTCGCAATCTCCAGTACGAACTGGAAAATCATCGAGAAAATCGATCTGCGCACCTATTTCCAGGCTAGCGATGTCCTGGTAAAGCTCGTAACGACTGCGGTACGCGCGTGCATCCCGCGTTGCGACGCGAAGGGTCTGATAAAGGAGGCTGAATCCGCCACCTGCGACGCCGAGCATACGAAAAATCTGATTTTAACTCACGGGGAAAGAGCCGATCCTCAACGTATGCGGCGCGCGCTTCTGCCGTTCATAGGCTCGATTCATAAATATCTTTGTGGCACGCTAACCGAAGCTGACGAGTCCGAAATCCAGGAGGCAGTCAGGACAATTGCCAAGGACGTGCGCGCGACAGCTGCCCTACTTGCCAACCAAACCGAGATAGTCGAGCACGAACTCGCGCATCTGAACGAAAGGATGCGCAAGTTAGAAGCACTTTCGACCGCATGTGCGAACAGAACCGCTGAAAATGCGAAATACATCAATGATCTTGAGGTAGAAATGAGCATTAGAGTCAGCCTAGTGCAATTCCGTTCTGACACGGAAGTCATCACTAATGCAATTCTTTTTGCAATAAAAGGGCTTATCCACCCAAAGGTTATGGCCCCGGAAACTATTGCCCGTTCGGCCAAAACCATCGAGAGTTCGATTAATCACGCGAAATTTCCTCTTAAGCCGAACGAATTTTCGGCAATTTCGATAATGGGAATCTCTAAAATTTCCATATTGGTCTCGAACGGCCACCTGGTATATCACATCGCTATTCCATTGGTCGACGTTGAAAAGTTTTATTTATTTAAGGCCTCACCGGTTCCCGCAATCCAACAAATATCTGCGACTAATCGCACTTATCTCCCAATCCCAGCCGAGAAAGTACCAAAGCTTCGAAAGCTTCAAAATACATTTATTGCGGTAGACCCAGAACCGGTGCGAGAAATTCGCGACAGCGTAGTTTGCGAAATAAAAATTGCAGCCGGACGCGAGATTCATAATTCAGAAGAATGCGATATTCGCATTAAGAGGCTGAAAGAGTCATTCTGGTTGCGATTGCACAGAGTGAACACCTGGGTTTATTCTGCAAAGCACCCAGAGGATATCTATATCCAGTGCTTAAGGGTAGAGCAAATAACGGCGCAAATCGCTGGAGCTGGTATCCTCGAACTACGCGAGGGCTGTACTGCTCACACGGCGAGCGCACGCTTAATAGCTTCCTCCACAGTAGCCAAAAAATGGAACGACACGTCATTTGGCGGTCTGCAATTTAACGTATCAAAAATCATGGCACGACTAAATGAATCAGCCGCTTCCGCCATGGATCTGCACCAGGCTATCTCAAATCTGGCCGAACATTGGGCTGACGCCACTCATGGCTCCGGAACTGAGAACCTAAAGAGCGGGGCCAATTTGCGCGAAATCGCGACTAAAGCCCGCGAGATCGCTCAGAGAAGGTCGTTGGCCTTCGAATTAAAAGACTTAAGCTACACCATTAGCCTGCTCAGCTGGGTCTCGTGATCTTCGCTCGGTCTAATCGCAGCAGCGATCCTTGTAATATGGTGCTGTATGCGCTACCGCGCTAATATTATGATTATGCGACAACAGCGCGAAATGCTGCAGCTCGAATCGATTCGGAAAATTAGCCGCAGTAGAGCGAACTTGGCAAACTAAAAATGCAGCTCAAGTTCGACGCATCCTCGCTGCCACGGCCGTAGAAACATCGCCGCGAGTCATGTTACATGAACGAGCCGGTTATCGAATTCAATTATTTCAACGGAAAATGAATAGGCCGACTCATTCTCGCGCTACGAGTAATTATTCTCGTGGTTCACGGGCCTCACTGCCATAAGCCAGGCTGCTCAACGGCGAGAAAAACATTAACTTTCTAGAAATATTCATAATAATATCAAACTTTAATAATAAATAGGTGCATTATGATCACCTACGTATCAATGGGTTATTGGGTTTTTTAGTATTTCAGCCATATTACAATTATATTATAATAATCATTTATATACACACACTAAAGGGTTTAGTATAATTTTGTATATACTTCGCAGTTATACATATATTTTTTTTTCTCTCCATTTATATGCATATATCATGCTCACCAGTTGCAGCAAATTGTTCTGAGCCTTACAAACGTATTTTTACGCAATAGCCATATATTTTGTAATAATACAGGCTCGGACAGGCCACGGTACACAAAAGAAAAGTACTCGTGTGCAGGAGCATAAATTCAACCATGAATAATTATATATATATATATATATATATATTTTCATATAAATTTTGTAGTTAGGGGTAAGGTATTTTGTATTTAAGTGCTCTGCCAGCCCAAAATGTAAGGCAGCAGCGGCTGTCAAGGACAACACCCGCGCCTATACATGAACACCTTCACACACACTTAATATTGCATAAAACAAATTTTTTTTCCTGTACTTAACTCGACATTCACGGAGTCGAGGGCAAAATTGGATCAGAATCCAATGCGCGCACTTCGCGCGTATGTGCACAAAGCACTGGCATCCCGCTAACATATTTTTTTCAAATAAACGTAAACTCATACACACTTCAGCGCTGAGCGCGCTCTTGCGCGCCCCGACGCTTTACACTCTTGCACTGCACGCACGGCTTCGCCGATGACCCTGTTTTTTTTTGGGCGCCGAGGACGGCACCGAGGACGGTTCTCCGTGGCATCTCGGATGGCCGCAACCGACGACGCCGGATGCGTCGTCAGCAGGGAACGCCGTTGTCTGCAGTTCTCACGCACAGAGGTGCAATGCTTGCACTTCTGCACGTGAAGACGCTCGCCACCGCCTCGTCGCACCGGCGGCAGAGCGGGAGACGTCCGGCGACCGCGACACAGGGCAGAGCTCTCTTTTCGGCAATAAAGAAGTACTACACACATCTCCTTGCTTCTCTCTTGCGTTCGTAGGAGCACCCATCCTTCCCTTTCCATCCGTGACACTATATCACTAGACATTTGTCGGATGCTCTTGATGACAATAAGGATATATGGAAGAAAATGCGTAACCTCGGCCTCATACCTAGGCGTAAAGAGGAGGAGTTCCATGATTTTACGCCGGGCGAGCTGAACGGCCATTTCGCTGGGATATCTGTCGCACCCTATGAAAACCTGGATGACGCGCTGGAATTCATTTCTACTGCAAGTGAGGAAGGCTTCAAGGCCTTTGACACCATATCACCTACGAAATTATTAACTAAGCTGCAACGGCTGGGTTTCTCACGGATGGCTCTCTTGTGGTTAAAATCGTATCTTCAAGGCCGCACGTAGATTGTTACTTCTACCAGGGATGGTAATTCCGAGTGGTTGGAAACCAATCTGGGTGTTCCACAGGGTTCGGTTCTGGGACCTCTGCTGTTCAGTCTGTACGTTAACGACCTACAAGACTTACTAGACAAAAGGACGACAAAACATATTTTTTATGCAGACGACCTACAGATTTACCTCCATACCACCAAGGGTAAACTTGGGGAGGGCCTCACGCAACTATCCGAAGCCGCAAGGCGGGTGTCAGAATGTGCGGAGAACTCTGGACTGCGTCTGAACTCTAGCAAAACCAAGGCAATATTTTTTGGATCCAGAAAGAACGTCAATGACATTAAGTCCTTAAATTTGCCTGGGGTAAGGATGTATGATGGAGTGATCGCCCCTTTTAAAGATGAGGTGGTGAGTCTCGGTGTTACATTAGATAGTAAATTAACATGGAAACCGCAAGTAGATTGTATAACTAGAAAAGTCAATAAAGCCCTGTACAGCTTGGTTTTTTCAGGGATTGTACCACCGAGGCTCTAAGGAGAAGGTTGGTTGAGTCACTGGTGCAACCCCATCTGGACTATTGTACTGTGGTGTACCTGGACGCGACTGACGAACAGAGAATACGACTACAGCTACTAAGTAATTCTTGTGTAAGATACATCTTTGGAGTAAGAAGGGACGAGCACATCTCCCCCTACCGGAGAAGACTGGGCTGGCTTAGTACTGACTCACGTAGGCTTTATTTTAAAGCTATACTCCTTTACAAAATTATGAGATTGCGTGAGCCAGAGTATCTGGTATCGTTTTTTAGCAAACATCAGCCCAGGCCTTCCGCAAGGGGGCCCCCGCCTGAGCTTCATGTTCCGGTGGTGAGCACTGAAACCGGCCTAAAAGCCTTTCAGATCCAGGGTGCACGTTTCTGGAACTCCTTGCCTTCTTCCATACGCCTTTTACCTTCTCTCGCATCCTTTAAGGAAGCAGTGCGCGGCTGGTCGGCCTTGAGCCCTAGCCGTCCGTCATGTGGTCGGATGACGCGGGTATTCGGTAGACTTTATTTGTGATTATTTTGACTCGACTTTTCCGGCCTAGACCTGTGATATTCTCGACGAGAATTCTCGACGAGAAAGTTAAGCTGACTATGATATGATGGGTCTACGACCAAATTTATTTATTTATACTAGAAATATCTCCAAAAAAGAGTATATATTTATTTATTGTATTTTATTTATTTATTTATTTTTTACTGTAAAGTGAAATAAAGAAAGATCTCTCTCTCTGTCTCTCTCTCTCTCTCCTCTCTCATGACAGTCTCTCCTCCCGTGCGCTGGAGCCCCCCCCCCCCCCACAGTGGCGAGTGAAAACAAACCAGCCGCATTCTGTATACATTTCATACACTCTTTTATACAAACTTAAGCGTAAAATAAAAAGAAAGAAAAGAATAAAGAAAGACAGAAAGAAAAAAATAATAAAAAAGGTGGAAGAAGGGGAAGGCGGGGCTGTCACCCCCTGTCACTGTAGGATCGAGGGCAAAAAATACTGAAAAGGCCAGCAGGTCGATGGATGTATCCCTCGAATAGCGCAGTCCCGATAGTACGACAGCGTTGTTGTTAGTGTTACCCTGCTGCTGCTTGATCTTTAGCAGCTAGCGACGGTGTTCAAGTAGGCCCAGTCTCGTCTCCAGCCTCGTGAGCTTGCTGGTTGTGATCCTCAGGGACTCCGCCTTCTACAATGCTCCGCTGTGCTGTGTGAACTTGACAGCCAACATCTGGTTGACTAATTCACCTAGAGAAAACTTAGTAATAACAGATTGGACCAATTAGATACTTGCTGCTAATTTCACACAGCACAACGGAACAGAACGCACAGAACAGAACAGACAGAACAGAACGCATTGTAGAAAGGCTACCGTTCGTATAGCACTTTTGCGGTGGCTCTACGCGAGCGCGGCGTGTTTCTACAATATGACTTAAGAGTTTCTATCGCGATTTTTTCTTGTTCCCGCGTGTGTTTGTCCGTATCACTCTTGGTGTCCCGGTGTCTTTCGGATTGTTTATTGAGCCTAATCGAAGATTTAGACAGCTCGAAAACTCCGGGGGGTGCCATTGTCCTTTAATTTGTGCCGAAGTCGGCGGAAAATAACCCCGAATCGCGGTTACGGGAGGTATCACTTGCATCGCAGAAGCCAAGCCGCTCTGGACCGAAGGAAAAAGAATGCCACAGACGAGAGAGACTTACAGTATGTATATAGGTAGAGCGCGTATGTTTGATGCGGCCCGATGGTGCAAGTGGCTGCTGGAGATGGTCGTGCGCGTCGGCGTCTGATCCGCGCAGGCGGCTGAACTGCGTACGGCGGCTGCTAATCGGTGCTGCGACGGTTGGTGCTCACCGTAGCTGCTCTCTGGCCCAGGTGGGCTTTGTGAATGTAAGAGATTCCACTCTAACTTGCAAAAGTCGATGCTGGTTCTGTAGTTCTTCAACTTGCGTGAATTTTGCGTGCTCTGATTACGTAGCAAAATTGGCAGTGAGAAAATTGAAATCGCTTTCAACCTCAGAAACTTTGTGATTTCCACAGCACTCGAATCGGATGTGTGCGATTTATAATTGCTCGCAAAACGACGTTGCTATGGCTCCATCGACTTCCTTTCTACTCGTAGCCGTCGCGTGCTTCTCCCTGTTTGATAAAGAAGTCTTGGCGAGATCTAGACGGCTTCGTTATAATTTTATTTTTATT
Source organism: Muscidifurax raptorellus (assembly GCA_020010945.3). NCBI lineage: Eukaryota > Metazoa > Arthropoda > Insecta > Hymenoptera > Pteromalidae > Muscidifurax > Muscidifurax raptorellus. The sequence continues at coordinate 3,134,684 of JAHUUD020000007.1, forward strand.
CGAAAGCTCGGGTGAACATTCCCGAGCCTGGGCGACTGGTATTACTTGAGAGCAAGCCGCTGTAGTAGCGATCGGCTGCGCTGCAGATGCACCAAGACCGTAACACTGCTAAAACACTTGCAAAATTTGCGACAAACCCAGACTGATCACCATGCAAAAAAAACTAATACAAGCATATGAAAATGGATTAAATTTAAAACGACACGAGCATATGAAAATGGATTAAATTTAAAACGACACAAGCATATGAAAATGGATTAAATTTACAGTATTATATATGGCATTTGTGTCGAATTAAAATTTCTGATTGCGACCAAAATTGTTCGTTAGATCGTGATAACGAACAGCAAGTACCACCGTGGATTTCTTTTTATTCTGTGATAACTGAAGATTTACGACCGACCCAAGTAGTAGGTTTTTTACCTATTATGCCGTCGCCTGTAACAGAATATTCTACTGTATACACAAGTTTATGTAATTTTAAGGATTTGTTAAGCAAGTGTGATCAGAGACATTTAACTGTTACATGCGATGAAGGCGTATACCTTATAGCAAGGCACATCAAATTACAACGCGAACAAGAATTTGAAGACATTTTAATCTGCCTCGGAAATTTCCATAATATAAAGATTTTTCTTGGTTGTAATGGAAAATATTTAAAAAATAGCGGAGTCGAAAGCATCTTTATAGAGACTGGTTTGTTTGGGATTTGCGTAACTGAGCAGGTATTACATGGAGCTCATTATGCTCGGCCAGTAAAGGCTTTTAGTTATTTATCGGAAGTTTTAAGGCGATTGCAAATCAAAGCATTTTTTACCTCAGACAAGTTAATACAGTATGAACAGAAATTATTACTCTAACAATGCTAAAAGATAGTTTTCAAGAAAAAAATTTTTATGAAATTAAAAAAATACTCTCCAATTATGATTTAAGTTTTCATGATTTATTGGTAGATTTTCATCAGTTTATAGCGTCAAGATGTAAAGAGTCAGAAATGTTTGCGTACTAGAATAATGTATTTATTTTAATTGATCTTGTCACAGAAGAACTGGGGGTGATGAAAGGTGCTCTGGGAGCACAGCAAGAAAAACAGGAGTGAGGTCGGCTGAGTTTATTGGAACACAAACCAGAAGCTATGCTTTCTGTCGTAGTCGCCGGGGATCTGCCCGATTCGCCGTCGATGCGACGCGTCGACGGCGAGCGGCCACACGCCCAAAGATGCACGTGCTGCATCTTTGCGCGTGAGAACTGCAGGCGGCGGCGTTCCCTGCTGAGAGCCTAGTGCTCGTCCGTGATAATCTAACGCATAATTTAATACGCGCAGATGGCACTGGAGATTGGAATCTTCATTTGAAGACGGTGTATAAATTACAAAACTTTTTTCATCTTTTTGATAAAGTTAATTTTTCTAGTTGCTGTAATGTATATTTAGAAGATATGCAGACTCTTCAAAGTTATGCTCCAGAAATCTTGGAGGAATTTCAAAAAGGTAGATTCACAGTGAAGCGATCAAACATATCATGTACATCGGTCGCTACAGATCAAGCGCTACGGAACAGACGATCAATAACTCTTCTAAAGGTTTGGAAGGGATAATCGGATCGACGAAAAAAAAGAAACTGTCGCTGTCTGGGACATTACTTTCCAAGAATTACTGGCAATATCAAATTTTTATCGAGAAATCACTTTCATTAACAATGAAAACGACTTCGAAATTCATCACGAGTATTCCGACGCTTCAATAAAAATTTCTCAATTAGCCGCTGATACAATTGTGGAATACATTATTACAAAACAAATCAATTCATTTCAATCTGGTAAACAACAATTTCTTAATCTTGTCACTGAACCATTAGTGCATCCTGATATAACTAAAGACATTTTGAATATTTTAGAAAAGGAAATCAGTCTATACGAACATTTTAGAGAGGAACGATTTGTACAAAAAACTAAACCTAAATCTGCAGTAGTTCCAAGAAATAATCTTCCAGACTTTAAAATGTCTCCTAAAACAGAGGATACAAAAAAATCTAAGAGAAAAGTAACAATAAATTAAACTCAGCGCATCATTGCATAAGCTAATGAGCGTGATTATCCATTAGAGTTATTACTACAATACGACTTGATATATAAGAATTTGTTATTTGATGGAGATGGATTTTTTAAGAAAGAAAATAATAAAAGTTTATTATGTCGAGAGTTAGAAAAAATTCTTTGTGCTGAGCCAAACGAAAAACCGAGTAATAATCAAGAAATGGGTTAGTTCATTGATGTTATGCTTGTTTTACGTAAAATATCATGGAAAGGAACTCATCCTCCTCTCATAAATATCATCATAAGTCTCCGGCAGATTTTTGATTGCTCTCTTTGCGGCTGAGATGAAATTCCGACACTCCATAATCGCAAAATGAGGATTAATGAGAAAGCTTCTTTTCGCCTACTTACAATAGCTTAAGAGCGCTCAATAAAAGTATACTGGCTCCTCTCACAAATATCATCATAATTCTCCGGCATATTTTTGATTGCTCTCTTTGCAGGTGAGATAAAATTCCGACACTCCATAATCACATAATCAGCAATTATGAGAAAACTTCCTTCGTAGTTCCTAGCACTCGCTTAAAATAGCTTAAGAGCGCTCAATAAATGTATACTGACTCCTCTCGCAAATATCACCATATGTCTCCGGCAGATTTTTATTGCTCTTTTTGAAGCTAAGAAAAAATTCAGGAACACAATAACCTCATGATAACGAATAGCGAGAAAGTATCTCTTCGCCGACCCTAACGCCCACTTACAATAGCTTTAAAGTGCTCATTAAATATATACTGGCTCCTCTAGCAAATATCACCATAAGTCTATGGCAGATTTTTGATTGCTGTCTTCGCGGCTGAGATAAAATTCCGGCCCTCTATAACCTCAAAATCACGGATAATGAGAAAACTTATCGACCCTAGTTTTTAATAAAATTTAATATAATATAAATTATACAAATCAATTGTCAAAATTGATTAAAAATATTAAAAATTCACAATATAAGTATAAAATTAAAAAAAATTTCATGTACATATATACACGTTTCATAAGAAATATAGTTTTTTGTTTATATTTCAGTTAATAAAAACAAAAAAATATATAAGGTAGATGAGGATCCTGCTTTATAGTTGCAAGATTGTTTTAATGGGGCGGCTGGCTGTTGCAGCTAGCGTTGTCTGTTGCATGGAGGCCTCATCATGAGGAGCTCGATCGAGACGCCAGGGCATTATGCATGAAAATGCCACACCATGGCTAGTGTATGCTACTTTTTAAATATTTTCCTAAAGAAGCCGAAAGCATGCTAGTTAATCGCATTGCTTTATAAAAGTTAAAAGTCAATATCTAATAAATTCCATAAAATCTGTATTTTATTGCTTGTAGAAGTTGATGACGATTAGCTTTCAAACTGAAACAATTTTCAGATTTATTAAAATTTGATACTAAATGGTAAAAAATCAATGTATTACTTTAATATGGAATGTGTAACGCATAAAGTCTACATATCATGCATATAATATTGCTGCTTTTATCAAAACAATATACATTAATTTTGCAGATTAGTTTAAGTTTATAAACTTGCAACCATATTCGATTTATATGTTTACTACTATTGATCTTCATCACCTAGTTCATGTTGTACTTTATTGAAATCAAATTCTTCACCAGTCGCTCTTTTAAAAATATTCAAAACATCCAGGCATGTTGTTTCAAAATGTGTTGTAGCATCATAGCTGGTTGAAACAAAAAGCTGGCTCTGAGTGCCATCATCTGTTGGTTCCAAATAATCTGACACATAAACAAATTTTTGTCTTATTAGTCCCAATAAATCAAGACCTGGTTTAATTTCAGATTCTGGCTGTGAAGTTTCAACTGTAGTGGACACCATTGCTATAAACCATCCTTTTGCAGCGACCTGATGCGTATAAGATACTAAAGAAACATAAATATCTGAATTGCGATTAACCTAAAAATAATGAAAAAGTAAAACAGTCAATACTATGGTTAATACGAAAGTAAGAAAATATAATAATTATAAAAGCAGGAACGATATAATTTTCTAAGAATTAAAAAAAGTTAATATTTAAGAAAAAATATGATGGGGATTGGTATATTTTATATTGTCAAAAGACAAAAATTAATTAACCTATGTTATACATTCAGATACACTCTGAAAATCATAAAATAGTTTTTAGACACGACCGCGTACATGGAAGTGACTTAGTCCAGTTGCCGCAATACTGGTTCATGTCACTTTCATGTGGCAGCAAACATCAAAGATATGTTATTGTATTTTGACCTCCTGAAGCCAAAAAATGTGGGTGTTTTAGTCTTTGATAGTTACATTAGAAGTCATTAACAACTTTTGTAAACATATAGCCAATTTCCAAATGTTACCCAGGGACTAACTTTTTTAAATTAATCAGTATACGGTATCGGTACACTTTGAACCAAAAATAATCACATAAATTTTTTCGTAAAACGCTTATTTTTCCAGATATACGCGCTTTAAGTTTGAAAAATTGTGTTATTACATCCTCTGGCGGCTCATTACTTCGATTACATTGAACATTTTTGAAATAAAAAGTTTAAAAATAAACTTGCGCTGATTGTCCAACATTTAATTTGGAAAAATATATTCTATATTTTAAGATCTTGATGTTCTTGTCTCTTACGAAAGCCGACAGTTCGCACGCTCGGACGCGCTCGAGCGTTTATTGCCGTCTTAACGTCAGAGTGCAACAGACTGAATTAGTACGGTGTAATAAATTACTAACCAATTCCATGCAATCAAATGATTTTTCAAAGTTGAAAGTAAATTTAATATTAGACGAGCAACGTAAGTCCTTTACGTTGCAAAAATGTTCTGTAATAGAAGTAATGAGCTGCCGAAGTATGCAAAATGCAATTTTTCAAACTTAAACGCGCATATATCAAAAAGTAAGTATTTTACAAAAAAATATTTTTTGATAAAAATGTGCTAATTATCTATTAAAAAGTTGATCGGGGGAAGATATTTTGTAAGTAGCAATTTGTTTTCAAAATTGTTACTGATTTATGTAACCACCTACGGCAAAAATACTTAAGTTTTATGATGCGTAGGGTCAAAAATAAATAAATTAATAATTAAAAAAGTATGGCTTGACTTTGAGGGGGGAGGCATGAACTGGAGTCCTGGGTCTACAAGATAGGCACGCTACCAGTGAACAACAGCTACATATCATCGGCCCCAAAGAATTAATTATTGGTAATTTATTTATGTTTACTAATGAATTTACCGTAACAAATTTTTCTAAAGCTCGTTTTGCTAAAAAATATTATGATAAAAAATTATTAAATTAAAGTATTACTCGGTTTATGAAACGTTATATAGAGTTGTATTCAAGTGAGTGACTAGATTATATAAATGTACTTTTTAATAATTTATCTTCAAGTGCTTTGTCAAAGTCTTTCATTGCACATTCAACATTGTACGCAGTGAAATATATGAACTGAGAATTCTCTCTTTTCATTAATTTATCTTTGCTATAGTCCCCTTCCTTTCTCACAATAATCTCTTTAAATTTTAATAGATATTTAATTCTATGATTTATATTTTTGCTAATAACTTTAATCTGTCAAAGATTACTCTTTTAAATACTAGTGAAGGCGTACGTAGTTTTAGTGCCTTAAGTTCCTTGCCACCTTCCGCCATCTCCTCCTCGATCCGTCACTGACTCAAACGCCCGATCTGAGTAGCTGATCATAATTAAATCTGGCGATACAGCCTGAACTAATGATTCGTCCATCAAGCATATCTTCCTCGATCTCGTCAAACTGCTATCGAAATTGTTTGTCAGGAGGCGAGCGGGTAAAAGTTGTTCTAACCAAACACCATCGGCAGAATTTGGTAGCAGCGGGATATGCTCTTTCGGCTGGCCATCTTCTTCTTGTTCTTTTTCTTTGGGTACGAACTTGCATTACTTGTCTTCTGAATTAGAAATGTGGTCTGTGCGCTGCAACCTCTTCAAGTTAAATACATTATCGGCAAATTAGATAGGAGGAGAGACCAATGAGGATCAGTCTCTACGGAGGTGGGAAACCAATGTAATCATTGATTCTGAAGTGGGAGTTCAATAGAAATCTACTATTAAACAAATCAAAGAACTAACACTTTTAAAGAATCACACAACTAAAATATCTTATTACCCTGGGTGTTTTACATTTACATTTTTCGATATCGCATTACAACTTGTTAACAAATTTTTCTGCTATGTCATCATTTTTTCTCAAGTCTGATGAATAATTTTTTAGCAGTCGTAGCAAATCTAAATCCTTAATCATATAATATAGGAATATGATACATACATACATATCTGCCACAGGTATCAAAAAAACTGCTTTGTAATCGAATATTATTCCATCTTATCCTTATAATTTCGCTGAATTCGATTTACGTGATCGGGAATGTCTGGTGGTATGCCAAAACTATTAAAATACCATCAAACATAGCTCTCAGCCACATATATAATGTCTCCTATGATTCTCCGTATTAAGCATAAAGCTACATGGTTTTGCCCATGATATCGGAGTCAGATCTGATGGATAAGTTCCGACCGCATGAAACTTCATTTCTCGCAATTTCTGCAGAATATCCAGAGTATTCATTTTTGCAAACCTAGAAAGGTCAGAAGAAAGGATGTTCTGCTAATGTAACTCTCACTATCTTGTGTATTTAATTAGAATTTCAATTTGTATGCTTGAGTGTACAGTACGTCATAGCGTCTTACGTACAATACCTCTCACAGTAAGGTCATCTGTATAAAGACGGGCAAGCCTACTTCTGCGCCAAATTAATAATTTCTCATGTATTAATCTTATTTAATAATTTTACCTTCTCCACGCCTCGTACATACATTTTATTTGCTCTTATCCTGCAAGTATCTTGGAAACTTTTATAATTTCATTAGCGAAATGTCACCATCGTACTGATCCAGTCCATAATTGTGTGTTACTCAAATATTTTAAAAAATTTCCTTTTTTTAAAATATTCTTCTTTAAAAATCTGGTATTACAAGTAGGCTCAATAATTTAATGCATCAGATTTTCTTTATATAATACCACTACTACCGTCTCCTTTGACAGGAAACGACACTTGTTGTTCTTGAAAAATTGCAAATCAATAACTAGATTCATTTTTCGTTTGTCTTATCAGGTCAACAAGTTCGCAACGACTGACACGATGGTTGTGATGGTAGGTTGTTTTATTAGGTTTCGAGGAGCGCCAGCTCTGTCTCAACTGCTATAATCAACAAAATTTTATAACAGTAGCTAATGCGTCATTAAATCGCACATCAATCTTCAACCTGCCTTTTTTAATTAAATTCCAATGAGTATCATTGTTTATATAAAGTCGGGTGTCAAACCGAATGCAAGAAGAAAGTAGCCATTTGGATACGCATCACGCGTTATCAAATTACCGGAATTTGAAAAATGTAGATCCATACCCGAGAAGAGCGTAAGATGCGTATCCACATACATTTTGGTATTTTTGAAGTCAGACTGTACTGATTTTGAGGGGATTTGTATACCGTTGTAGAATCACCGAAGGATGTTAAAGGCGATCCTTGGTCGTAACGAAAATTAATTTGTGACAACTATTCAAATAAATAATGACACACGTACAAATAAATATCAAAAACGGACTATATTTAAAATATTTACTACACAAAACACAATTCACAAACTTTAGTCGCGAGTACAATGCCAAACAAAAAGTATCGCTCGCAGTCTTAGAGGAAGCTCCAAGATGCTTTCTGTGCCGTGGTCAAGTCGAATATGATTTTGGTTCACTTCTCAATTTTTCATTTTGAGGAGACAAGGGTGAAACAGGGTAGTGGGAGAGTGATAGGTGGAGTTTCGAAAATGTAACAAGGATTTTCATTGGATATGAAATTTAGCATAGAGGGTAAGCCCGATAGGTGTGTCCCTTTGGAGAGGTGAGGGTGCATGAAGAAGGGTTAAAAAAAAAGGTGATGTGGAAAAATTTCCCGGCAATAAAACTTAAAGAGGGTCATCGGAGTATCATTAATGAGTGCGTACGTGCGTCTGTGTTTCTCGTCTCATGGTAATAAAATGTCGGTGATCTAGAGCCGTTGTATGCGTGCTTAATTACGGTCTTGTCTCAGTCCGATTTGTAATTGTACCGTTAATCTTCAATTGTAGGCGGGTGGGAATTACCCTGTTTATATCTACGCAGCAGATGTACAAAGTGAAACGCGAAGATGCCTATAAAATCATAAAGTTCTTAGATCTATGGTGAGTGTAAATTCAAAAAATGCAGCTGCCCATACATTATACTAAAGTGAGGTATGCTGAAAATAATGTTAAGAATACAAATAACATATTTTTTGATACAGTGTGCGTAAAGTGCGATTTTTGAATCTTTTCTTTATGCAAACTTAGACAAATTCGTATTTTAATAATTAAATATATGTAACATTCAAATGTTATATTTATTACAATTTTCTCGAAAAAAATTGCCTACTAGTTTAAATTTTTTCGTATATATTCGAATATAAGACTATTTTATATACAAACTTAATTCTAATTATATTTACAATTTTTTTAATCAACACCAAATCTTATGAGGTCCAAGACCACTTGATTTAGAATCCTTTTTGCAGAAAAGCTGGATTGCGCTTTATTACATATCTTTATTGCATATCTTTTTTTTTGGTAGGAGTCTGTGAATCCACTTAACGGACTGACTGGTACTCTCTTGCCACAGCACCATATGTGGGGCTCAGCGGCGGCGACCACCTCTGTCCACTAAACATATATCTCCTTGTACACTCGACACCAGCCTGGTACCGTTTATCACATTACTTCGAACTGGGCCACTGTCCTTTGCGCTTCCTTTTCACATTCATTCCTTGCTTCCGGTCATACAATACTACTACGATGTTCTTTCACTCTCTCTGTCACTTACAATCAGTTATCCAGACATCCATCCACTTTCTTACTTCGCAGTATACTACGAACGTATGACGCGATGTTTGTCCAAGCCACTGTACTTGTTTTCATGAGTGTCGTCACGTTCTCTGGTGTGATCGTCTTACCCAGTAGTGTCTCTTTTCTCTGTCGCTGCTTCGTCCAACGGTTGCACCCGAAGAATATGTGCTCCGCGTTGTCCCAGAGATACTTTTGGAAGTACCCGTGTCTAGATCAGAATTGGGTAAGGTAGAAGTCTACCTCGCCGTGCTTCCTATCTTTCCAGGATCCCATCTCCGGTATCAGTAGATGCGTCTGCCATTCTCCAGTCGTCCTTATCCGTTCCTCTGTGCGTTTTTTGTAGCAGTCTACTGCTTAGTTTTGAAGATATAAAGAATCAAGAAAATTAAAAAAAAATCAACCATATCTAACAAACTATAAGATTTTAAAAACTGCACAAAATCTCAAGATTTTCACGTCCGTAATCAAGGAACAAATAAAACTCATTTTTTTTCAATTTTCGATTTATTACTAAATAAATATGTAGTCATATAACTTGCAATTTTAATGGGATATAGTTTGATACGTAAGCCATCAACATGATTTTTTTCGTGAGGTTGTGATGTGTATTTTCAGAGATATGAATTTTTCCAAAAAAATCACCATGTTTCATTTTTGCTGCCAAACCGTGCGATCGATGCCGTTGGTTATTTTATTCTCTTTCAACCGCATTATAGCTGAATTGATTGTAATAATGGGATGATTGAAAAAAACGCAAAATAGTGTTATTCAAAAATCAAAAAATAGCAATAAAACGGAAAGGAGTTGGCAAAATAAAAAATTACTGCTTTTTCCGACTTTGGAATTGAAAAATAGATATACATGTCAAATTTTATTGATATTGACTGAGTAGTTCTCAAAATATTACGGTATACACACACACATCCATACAGACATTTTCTAAAAACACGTGATTCGAACTCCAAACATCTCAAAATGGATTTCTAACCTGTTTTTGACCAAGTCGAAAATTTTACTATTATAAAGCTTCCTCTAGGAGGAAGCAAAACTGGCATTAAAACTATCATAAATATGTATTATGTTAACATTATAGTACATAGAATTCCAATATCCTTTTCTAAATATCCAGAAAACAATATTTCTATATATTCACGTAAGCGTAAATGTTGCTTAACATATGGTATAATTTGGGGGATTAAAATATTTTCTCTAAATTTTTTGTAAACATCATCAACAATATTAGCACTGCACTGCGACACGATGGCTGCTATTTTTTTATTAGCCTGGATTGTATAGTCGGTACACTCGACCGTATTAACAATCCCTTCAAATGTTGTCTTTTGTAGAATAATTGCAGGTGGATAAGCTTTTTTCTTCTTGTTTACTTGATACTCCACTTGTTCATCTGTGATTAATGATGTATAGGTTGCAGTAATCTTTTCTTCAATTGTCTAGTAATATAGCTTTAGTACCATATGAAGATGTAAAACTCAGTGTAATACCATTAAACAAAATCTTGTCAAAACCAGATGAATTATTTTGCACTTCATCACTGAAATAGTTAGTTATTTTATCAAAATGTTGTTTGAATGGCTGCCAGGCTTCAATTCTAAAATTTATACCAAAAAATGTTTGATTAATTTTTTTTACAACGCACGTAAAATCACTATTTTTTCGAGGTGCGAGACCAACGATAATTTTTCTAGTGTTTCACACCTTCACAGGAAGTGTTTAAAGGATAGACTCTTGAATATAGTAGATATTGTAAAGCGCCTTCACGGGAATTATAAGAGTACGTCCAAAAATTTTCAGCCCGATTGGGCCGTACATTGTCCTGGTATCGTGTGGACAGTGCTTTTCGGTATTTGATTTTTTATTAGGGTACATTAGGACTAAAAAAGCCAAAAAAATTCTCAAATGAAGATAAAGTTGTGTTGTTACGTATGTATACAAAATTTCAAAACAATCCAACTTATCTGCATGAAATTAAATATAATTATTTTTTCGAGTTTTAAAGGTGGTGTATCCCCTTAAATTCCTGAAGATATTATAACCAAAGAAGAAGATATTATTAAAGAAATATTTGAAAGTATAATAAAAATAAATGATCCAACTTTGAAAAAAAAAGTTTTTTTAGTTACAAAAAAGTCTGATATAATTAATATAAATAATTAAAATTTGACCATAAGTACTGATACAGCAGAAGATGACGAGACACGCGTCTTTATATACGACTTTGTTAATAGCGAGTATGTATATAAGAGAGGGTAGAAGAGGAAAGCCCTAGTATGAATAATCACATTAGTGGTTAATGTGGAGAAATTGCCGAAAATAACGTGTAATAATATTAGTCATCGAAACGCTGAGTTAAGGAGCAGTAGTTGCAGTGTCATTACTCGGTATGCCGCAGAACATTAAGGCTTGAGAGCGTAAGCATCAAGCATCATGACGCCAGGGTATTACGGTGCCAAAGCGATGCCTCTCTATTGCTGAATTAATAGTTCATTCAGTTAAGTAAGGCGCCTTTTTTAATAGTTTTATTCCTAGTCAGATACTTAATCGGTGTATGCCGATACCTAGTAACCGAAAACTGATTAAACCTTAGGGTAGGTAAAAGACTTCATTGAGCCCAGTAATGAAGATCATTAAGCTTTTCTAGCTTGCAGAAATTTATGTTGCTTAAATAATGTGATATTAATGTGCCTAGTTCTGTGACTAGAGTGAATCTTTTTATAACCGGTATAGACACAGTGAGTCGCCTTGCCAATAAAATAATTTGAACTTCATTAGAGGGATTGAAAAAAGGCTAGACTATGGGAAATTAAGTACGGCTATAGTACTGAATTTTGAGTTTGGGGAAAAATCAGTTCTACGATCAAAGCAATATATAAGAGTCCGTAACTAAATCCTAGTATTTAATAGTAGTTAAATCGTAGATGTTAATATCGATTAAACGGTTGGTTGTGGCTTGACTGAAATTAAATTGTTTCTAAATTATTATAAAAACTCGAAACAGCTATACATGTATATACGCTTGAATAATTAGGTACAGGCGGGCAGATATTTTTCAATGGTTTTGAAGTTTTAAAAACTGACAATATTGTACACAAACATTTTTTAAATATTGTATTTACGCAATTTGGAAATGAAATAAGTTACTTTGATGTAATTACTAATTTAACTGGTTTAACAGCAGGTAGGTATTAAAGTAAATTATGTAATAAAATAAATAGAAAAGCAACGCACAAGTGTGATAACGTTTGTAATCGTTGTAACGCTTCACCCATGTGTGCAAAAAATAATAAGATAATAAAATGTAACGATTGTTCATTTAAGTTTTTTTGAACTGCTTGTTATAACATTTAGAATTAAAATCGTTTAATCAAAATCTTAACATTTGCGCTGCTATAAAGAACCGCTGCCAATTCATTGGCACGTAGCTTCCTCCAAACAAATCTGTTGTTCCTTGTTCGTACGTATCGTTCAAGAATATTAATTTAATAATGCATTTTTTTTATCCGGATATTCTTAATAAAATAAATTGCAATTTATATCACAAATAGATCTCATAACCTCATAAAACCATGAATTTTGTCAAAACATTCTTAGTTTTCATTAGCAAGTTATAAGGTTTAACAAAAATAATAATTTTCAGTTATACAGGGTATACAGGGTGAGAGACAAAGAATTTGTATTTTAATATCTTTTCAACTAATCGATTTTATAAGCTGCATAAAGAACTTAACCGAGGTGATCAAAAAATCTATCTTTTCCCAAAATTTCAAGTTAATTAAAGCTTTTTTACTCCCGTGACCGTGCGACATAAAAAACAGATTTTTTTAGGTTTTCGATTTTTTTCTTAAAAACTCATCACCAAAATGACTTAAAATTTTTACATGTAGACATTATTGTTCTTTGTTATCATGAATTTTTTTAAAACATTAGACTGTTTAATTTGGAAGATATGAATTTTAAAAAAAAAACACTTTTTTGTCATAACAATTGAACGAAACATACAATTTAGAAAATCTTGCGGGAAAATGTAGGAAATTTTATACTCTTTCCAAAATACTACTGCTAAATTTTTCGTATAAATTATATCATCTAAAAAAATGCAACAAAAAATTTTCATAAATGAAAAATGGCCAAAAAAATGGCCACAATTGTCAAAATATAAAATTTTTTATTTTCCGAATTCAGAATCAAAAAGCAGATATGCATGTCAAATTTTATTATTATAGACCACATAGTTCCAGAAATAAGACGGTATACATACATACATACACACATCCGCAGCTATCCGCACGGACATTTTCTAAAAATACATGATTCGAACACCTCAAAACATATTTCTATGAAGTTTTAGCGAAACTGAAAATTTTACTACTACAAAGCTTCCTTAGGAGGAAGCAAAATGCCGTGTCTGCAATAATGTTGTTGCAGTTGAGCTAAATACTCACGAGTGCGGAAAATCATATTTTCCCACTTGCTCCTGTATGCGTCCCTATAATCACCTTTGTTATATGCCTGTTGTGAAAAGTGAAGTAAAAAAAAGCGGTTGATGATAATGATACCGAAGTAGAGAGAGGTACCCTATAGCGAGACAGACGGTGGGTGGTTCCACTTGGTTTGCACATGTTTTAGGGCTCTCACTGACGGCGTATAGCGAGCCCCTCTCCCCTAGACCCTTGGAGCAGGTAGTTGGACTCTCTTCCTCTTCCCCCTCGCTCTCCCTCCCTCCCTCCCTCCCTCCCTCCCTCTCTCTCTCTCTCTCTCTCTCTCTCTCTCTCTCTCTCTCTCTCTCTCTCTCTCTCTCTCTCTCTCTCTCTCTCTCTCTCTCTCTCTCTCTCTCTCTATCAATTTAAAAGCATTCGTAAAGACTGCTTCACAAATCTACACACTAGGCACGCCAAAACAAGAATCCTTGTCAAAATTACTGGGCCAAAAAGTAATTGATTTAGAAAAATATAAAGCACCAACTTATTCCACGCTAGATTTTTCGTATAAAAATATAATGTCAAATAGCTGCATGTATCATAAAGTTTGTTCGAACGTTTGGCGTAATTGTCATTACATAAAGCTGGGTTGTTGAGAGAGTGGCTCTGTGATATTATAAAAAAAATATAAACATTCGACAACAAAATTTGTCAGCATTACACCGTCAAGGAGCATGCTTGAACGTGGAAAGAACGAGACTTTGGAAATTTTAGAGATCTATGCTACAGAAGTGCGGAAAACTAGCGAGAAAGACTACAGCGACTACAGAGACTATGAAGACGACGACTATATAGTCTCATATAAATCAACTAAGACCACAATAGCAGTAGATAGTGACGTTGACTGTGGTAAGCCTATTAAAGTTCTTACACCTACTGGAAGTTACAAAAACATAAAAGACGGTCTATCAACAGTAGTGGAGAACAAAGAAACAGAAGAAGAAGAAGAAGAAGAAGAAGAACAAGTTGAAATAGCCGAAGAAGCATTGGAAATTGTCCGAGTAATAGACCAACTAGAAAAAAAGAATGAACACGTGTTAGATTTTACAAGCGATCCGAGATCTACCTGTCGTCACAGCGGGTGTCTGTCCTGCAGATCGGATTCCCAAGGTGTTGACGAAACCGACGGCGCTGGTCATTAACGCAGACGAAAGTTGGCGCTCCGGCGCTCATTGGGTTGCGATATACATAGACAAGGATAGTTCAGGTACGTTTTTCGACAGCTATGGAAACCCTCCGATATCACGCCATCATCGTAATGCTATAAGAAGAAATACTTGCAAATATAAGTGGAATACTAAATGTCTCCAGCAGACAAATTCAACAGTTTGAACTGTCGTCCCGACGACGACCTGACGGACCCGACTCCACGTCGTCGAGCTCGAAGTGGCGGTTCATGTTGTACCGCCGCTTCTTGCCGTTCGGCCCGCGGAGCCGGGGCCGCTCTTCGACCTGGTCTTCTTGGGCCCTCCTCTCCGATTTGGTCCGCAAGTCGGCCAAGGGCGGGGGAAGCAAGGGCACCCACCGACCGGGCGGGGACGCCTGCCCTTCTCCCACCAGTGCCTCCAGCTCGGCCACCGCTCGTCGGCTCGCCGCCTCCTCACTCTCCTCCTCTTTGTCGGGCGGGGTGGCTGGTGCCTTCGCGGGTGGCTGGCGGCGCGGAATGGTCGGCGCCTCCGATGCTGGCCGCGGCCAGTGCGGCTCTCCGCCCACCTCCGTTGGCGAAACACTGCGCCTTGCCCAGCGGTCGGAGGCGGCGGTCATGTCCGTTACCGGACGTCGTCGCCTCTCCTCCCCCCGCCGGTTGATGGCCTCACGTGCATCCATCTGCCTTGACATCCTGTAATATCCTCTTATTGTTAGCAAGGGGAACGACAACACACATAGGAGATAACGTGCAACACTTACTGCCACCACATTTACGTGTTCGCGGGTCGGTTCCGCGGCGCCACGTAGCGCCGCAGCTCACTCACGTGCACTTTCCCGCTCTGCCGCTTGTCACTAACTTCTACCTCGTAAATTAGCGGCGAGAGCTTCCTCAGGATCCTGCACGGAGGTGCATAATTCAGCGGCCGTTTCCCCTTGGCTACGCGAGAGTGCATCCGGCACGTGGTGACTTGCTCCCGGGCGATGTTTGACCTCGAAGTCCCACTGCTGCATCTCCAGGGCCCACCGAGCGAGACGGCCCGTCGGGTCCTTGAGGTTCTGAAACCAGCGTAGGGCGCTTAGGTCCGTAATCACGGTAAACTGGTACCCTTCCAGGTAGGGCCGCAGTTTCCGGATGGCAAATAATATCGCTAGGCACTCCCGCTCGGTAGTGGTATAATTCCTCTCCGCGGGAGTAAGGACCCGGCTTAGGTAGACGATAGGGTGTTCGCCGTCCTCTAGCTCCTGGGTGAGCACCGCTCCAACCGCGTAATCAGATGCGTCGCACTGCACCGTGAAAGGGCGGCTGAAGTCGGGCCTCGCCAGCACCGGAGCCCTTGTCAGAGCCTCCTTCAACGCTTCGAAAGCCGTTTGTTGTTCCTCTCCCCCTGCCACGCGCAACCCTTCCTCATCAGCTTCAACAGGGGAACCTTAATTTCCGCGTCGTGAGGGATAAATCTACCGTACCACCCCGCCATCCCTAGGAAGCGTCTCAATTGCCTCACATCTTTGGGTGCGGGGTAGTCAATGACCGCAGATATCCGCTCAGGGTCGGGCCGCAGCCCTTCGCGGTCTAACAGGTATCCTAAGTACCGAACCTGGGAACACCCGAACTCACACTTCTTGCGGTTTACCGTTAGCCCTGCCTCGGTGATTTTACGGAGCACTACTTCCACCCACTTCAAGTGATCGTCGAACGTTTCAGTGACCACGATAATGTCGTCTAGATACCCAAACACGTAGGGTTCAAATTCCGGACCGAACAGCTTGTCCACCAGTCGCTAGAAGGTGGCGGGGCTGTTGGTCAGCCCGAAGGGCATTCGTTTAAATTGCCATAACCCTGAGCCCGGGACCGCGAACGCCGTGTATTTCTTACTCTCCTCCTCCATTTCGATCTGGAAGAACGCTTTCCGCAAGTCAATCTTTGTAATATACCGCGCGTTCCTGAGTTTGTCTAATATCCCGTCCATGGGCGGCAACGGATACCCATCTTTGACCGTAAATTCGTTCAAGTCACTAAAGTCGATGCAAAATCTCTCCTCCCCATCCTCCTTCTTCACGATCACGGGTGCGCTAACGAAGTCGCTGTCCGATTCCTCGATTATCCCCGCGCGTCTCATCTTATCGATCTCTTTCCACGCTATGGCGGTTAGAGTCATTGAACGCTCCCGGCGGTCCTGGCAGTCCCCCGGATGGGTTCTGCCGGTCGGGATGATAGTTCCCGTTCCGCGGTTCGGTTTGCGGGTTCCGCCGTTGGCCTGTTTCGCCACTCCCCCACGCCTGGTTCCCGATCCTGATCGCGCCGTCTTGGTTGCCCTGGGTACGCGGAACCACGGCTGCTGCTTCGTTCGCCGGTTGCTTGGCGGGAGCCGGCTCATTGGCTACGACCGCCTTGGGTGCCGGTTTCGAATTTCTGGACCCTTGATCGGCTGCCTTTGCCTCGGCCGCGGCGTTCACTTGTTTTTTTGCTCCTTCCGGAGGGACATATGCCGACCCCGGGAGTTTCATTTTCTCTTTCGCCGGAGGTGACTCCCAACGCTCGTTCAACTCTCTATGACGTTCGTACTTCCTCCCGTAGTGCTCTATATCCTCAAGAGAACGGATTTCCCGGGACGCCATGAAGTTACGATATTCCGGCCTGATTCTCTCGTACACTAACTCTACCTGCTCTCGACGCGATGGAGGCCGCTTCAAGTGGTCTACCACATATTTGAAACAGTCTATGAACGCCGTGATCGACTCTCCTGATCCCTGCGTACGTCTCAACATGTCTGCATGCACGTCTGCCTGTCTGATCTCTCCCACAAACCGGTGGCGGAACGCGTTTTTCCATTCTCTCCATGATTGGACTTCGCGACGTTTAACTCTATACCATCTCGCCGCGTCGCCTGTCAACATGCACGCGATTGCTTTGAGCATTTGTCGGTCGTCTACCCTTTCGCTTTTCCGACAGTCATCCATTCTCTCTATAAAGTCTTCCGCCGCGGACCGTCCCTCTCTACCCGAGAACCGCTGACTCCAAGTCTGTAACGATTTTGAGAGCCCTGTCCACCGCCTGCCTCCGCCTGACACGCTTCTGCCGCTCCTACTTGATGGACTACCGGAGCTATCGGAGCTAGAGGTGCGGTACCGGTGATGGTGGCGGTGGTGTCTCGGCCTACTCCTATACCTTCGACTATGTCGCGACTCTAATGACTCATCTCTCGAGCTCATGCCACGCGACGAGCGTCGGCTAGAGTGACTGCGTCGTCGGTGGCTTCGCTCACACCTCCGCGAGATTATGCTACGCCCTAAACTGCTCGAATTACTTGATTCACTCGATCTACTCTCACTTCTGCGTCTTCTCTTTTTATCCCTCTTTTCCTTATTCCTAACTTCTCGCCTATTTCGGCGTCTGCCTCTCGTCGACCTACTTCCGTAGTGTCTTGTTGACCGTTACTAGCGCCCCCGCCGCGGGAAGAACTTTTCTCCTGGGACGTCGTCGGTGTCTCCGGAAGATCAATGTTCAATCGTTTGTGAAATTTCGACGACTTCTCGTTAAGCCGCGCACCGTTATCTACTTCTGCCGGCTTCTGGTTCTGCCGCGGCGGTAGTATATCTTTTCGTCTATCGCCTAGATCCATCCTGTCATAAGCTATCTGCAGGTCCTGCAACTGACGCTGCACCGGGTCGTCGTCGGCCGGTTGCCGCCGGGTCGGACCTTGCGGGTTTATCCCCGTAGCCGTCACTGTGGCCTCGGGGTTGAAGTCGAAGGGATTCTTGTCCTTCACCTGCTTGGGGGTTACATTCCCCAGCAAGTTAATTTCCTTCCTCCCTCCTCCTCCCGGCTGTCCTGATCCCTTGCCGTATTCCTGGGTGCGGACTACTGTTTCGTCCATCGATTCATCTTCCGACGAACTCATCACCAAGGCCTCTCTATAGTTCAAATCCTGACTTTCCCCCGAATTCGCATCTCTCTCTGGGTACCATGGCATATCTCCGTCTGTACCGTACGCTAACAACTCCGCCCGGAAAAGCCGCTCCGCCTTTTCCGCTGGGGTGCCTGATACACTAAATTTTTTACTTTTTCCCGCCAGAAGTCGCGTTACTTCTAATTCCGGTAATCTCCTAATCTCGCGTAATCTCGCTCTTAAATCCCTCGAACCTCCTAATATTGTCCGCATTTTCCGCGCATACTCCTCCTGCAACCCGCTTTTCCCTTTCTTCATTTTGTTAATCTCTAGTACGATAAACGAGCCTACAGGAAAAATTTTCTAACTGGTCTATCCCAACCGTCGCTTAGCGACGGTCAATATTGCGCGCTTCACGCCTAGCCTCTCGTTTGTTTACCTGCTCGCGGCTCAGCTCTAGCGCGCTCGTGTTTACCGCGTCGCGACCGGACTATTCGCCAACGGCCGAGGTGTTATTGTATACACTCGCAGCGGCTGTCTATAGCGCTCGCTACGGCGCAAACAACTTTACCTTAGGCGCGTTTAGAAAAAAAAATTTTTGCTTCGCGCATTTAACTAATTTCCCCGCTCGACAGCCTGTCTATTTCAGCCGTCAGTGCTTCTTATTACCCAAATCTCCCCCCGAGTAACAAAATTCTTATTCGCACACGTGCGCAACCAGACAGTTTCTCGCAGACTTTTTGGGGAAATTCCGTTAGAAAAGCCCCACGTTGGGCGCCATTGTGATGTTGGGATTATTCAGGAGAATATTTGAAGGCGTAAAACCTCCCAAATCAGCAAACTATTCAACTTCTCCCTCAGGACTCTTAAATCCCGGGAGGGACGGTTTGGGAAATGTCTGCGAGGGTCTGTCGGGTTGTAATTAAATAGACAAAAAAATATATATAGTATAATCAATTTATTCAATTTATTATTACGACGGGGAGCACGGACTTTAGCCGTCTCCCTACTGCTCCGGTCTGCTTCGTGCTGTGACCTGAAAAACGCGAGAGCGACGCGAGACCCGGTCGCTCGACTCGACTCCGCGACCACGATCTGCAATCACCTGCCGCGAACCGCGCCTGAAATCGCGAAAATCCACTCCGGTGTTCGCTGCGCGACGCCGACTCGACGGTTACTCGCGAAATCCGCGCGGCGCGATATCCCACAACTTACACAGGACAGCACTCCCGAGATAACTCGGCGCAACGAGGGTAACGGGCTCTAGGCCGCGTCGTCTTCCCGACGTGAGCAGGAAAATCTGCTCGTCGCACGATAAGGTAAGGGAAGGAAAAGCAGCGGCGGACTAACAACGCCACGTCGCTGCTCAGGGCTATCACCAGGAATATTCAGGAGTCGCGGTGAATCTATCGGCAATATACGCGAAAACCCGCGGCGATAATATTCGCGACTTCCTCACCTCGAAGCTTTGTCTCGGGGTAGAATCCTCACGGCGTCTCGTTCTCTCTCTCTCTCCCTATCTCTCGCGCTATCTCTCGATGGCTCCCTCGTCTCACCTCGGTAAGGCCACAGGACCTCTCATGCGCGCCCCCTCACTGGTGGTGCTGCGCCGATCGTCCGCGCACCGTCGTCGCGACGAGCAAACGCGGGAGAATCGATTTCCCCATTAAGATCGATTGCGCCCGCCGGAGCCCGTCACGAGACCAGTAGCTTACCGCTAGTGACGCGCGCCAATCGCACTCACCCGCTGTAGCGTGCAGCGAGGCGAGCGCGCCTTATCTCTCTTTCGCGCGCGGCTCCCCACCGCGCGCCTAGTCGGCTGCTGCGCGAGAGCGGTGCGCGCGCGTCATTCTGCGCCACGCGGTCGCTCTCGCCACATCTCCCTCGCGCGTTCCACTTCCCGGCCGTCGCCGTGGCCAGGAGGCGTGTTCGGCCTCGCAGTGTCTCGCGACCAAGCCTTCGCGAGTGTGCGTGTCTGGTTTCCTGCGTATTGGCTGCTACTCAGCCATCGGCCACCGGATTGGCCTCTCTGCGCGTGTATGTGTGTGAGTGTCCGGCTCTCCCGGTCATGGCGTCGGGGACACAGCTGACACTGTTGCCCCGTCGCAACATCCTAAACTTTTGTCACATCCTGTTTCCGGCCCCATCATTTTTTTATAAATATACATATGTTTAAATATACAAGATTATTGCTACTACTACGTTTATTACACCATCTTCTAAGCCATTCTTAAAGAAGATTACATATAACAACTGTGTAAATACCCACACCACATAATTTTTTCTCTCTTTACTTTTCATTACGCATTTTCCAAATCATCGCTCAATTTATCACAGTCCACAACTCCTGTAGTAACAATCGCAAACCAAGAGAAAAAATGCAGCCCTCACTCGAATTCGTAAGCGCAAAAGAAAAATAGTAATTTTTCTATACAATATAGAAAAATTGATAAAAAACATTTTAAAGGTAAAAGTCAGGCAAATACCAGCTTATTATTTGCCATTAACCTGTGGCAATGGTTTTTAATATTTATTGTTCCTATATTGATCATCTATTTCTTTTTATCAATAAGTTATCACTTAAATGATATATTAAAGTATAATAAGGTACTGCGTTGCTGTCCCGAAGGCATGGCTGTTACTTGCCTTCCTGGCGCTGCCGCGCCCTTTGATATAATTAAAATGTTTTAAATTTTGGAAATGTTCTAAAAATTTATATAATAATTTGAAATGATTAAATTTTTTAAAATAGATTTCGCTTCATTGTTTAGAAGACGAAATTACAACTTTTCCCGTATATGGGATAAAATTCAAAAATTGATTTCACCCCTTGTCCATCATCCCTAACGTGTCTCAAACTAGCGCACGATTCCGAAAAAGCACGAATTACTATTTTTTAGTCCGTAGGCGAGGTTTAGGGGATGAAATTCGAAAATCGATTTCATCCCTTGTCCATCAACCCCAAAAAATGTATTCTTAAACGAGCGCACGATTCGTGAAAAAGCGCGAATTACTATTTTTTAGCGCGTAGGGGTGATTTAGGGGATGAAATTCAAAAATTGATTTCACCACTTGTCCATCTACTCCATCATGCTAATAAATGAGCGCGCAATTTCCGAAAAACTGCGAATTATTACGTTTACTCTGTATTGCTTTTTAAATCTTGTAGGGCTATCACTACAAATTTTCAGAAGTGAAAATCAGAAACTCCCGAGATAGTGGGTTCTTGAATCGGGCTCCGAGATAGAGTGTTATCGAACCGGGCTCTGAGATAGGGGGTTCTCGAACCGGCCTCGGAAATAGGGGGTTACTGAAACGAGCACGGAGGTAGGGGGTTATTCAAATATAAATATATAAATCATTATTAATGTTATTATTATAATAATATGTATATTATATGCATATTATTTTTTCTGTTTACAGTGACGACGAACACAGCGAATCTTCAAACCAAAGAGTTGATATTGAAACCCTCCGAGATTCATTTTAAGGTGATACCGACCAAAGATGCTGTAAGTATTTTATAAAATAACTAAAAGTACGTAATAATTTCAATTCCTATTCTAATTAAATTATTTTGATTTCAGAAAACTATAAAAAGATCAAGAGGGATGCTACAGAGGCGACTGACAGCCATTATGAGCCGCCCCCTAATATTTGAGGCCCAGGAGAAAACAAGGATCTCCAACCGGCTCGATGCGATTAAAAATACAACGGCCGTATTTTCAGCAAGATTACTTAACAGCAATACAGAAAAAATTTAAAATTTATATATTTTTAAAAGTTTAAATTATTTATTAATATATTTTATTTAATAAACATTTTTGAAATTTTTTCATATACTCGCTACTTTTCAAAATCCTATTTTTTCCTATCCACTACATACAGGGTGTCCTATTTTAAAACCACCAACCGAAAATCTCCCAACCAAAGCATTTTAGAGAACATTTTTTTAAACAAAAGTTTTCAAGTTTCAAGGGGTACACACAACGATGACCTTGACCTTGACTTCGACCTTGACCTTCATCGTTGTTTTAAGGTCAGGTCAACTCTGACCTTGACCTTCAGGGTCAATATGAGGTCAAATCGATTTTTTTATGTTAACCTTTAGTTTCATTTCCTATTCCGATAGTGCAAAAAATTCTAAGTATCGAATGATATTTAACAATTTCCACCCCCTGACTTTTCTAAGGTTGAATAAAAATGTTGAATTGAAGTTGAATGTAAGGTCTGCTTACACCGCGAGAGAGAGAGAGAGAGAGAGAGAGAGAGAGAGAGATGCTCCTACCGGCGCCAATGGTTTAAGAAGGGGGCTCGCTATACACCGCGAGCGAGAACCCCAACACATGAGCATATCACGTGGCACCACCCACCGTCTCTCTCGCTATAGTGTACCTCTCTCTACTTACCGACATATTTGTTTAATGTACTTTTGTGCATTTTTGTTTAGATTTAAGGACCAAAGACCTTGATACGTGTAATGTACCGACTTGTCTCTTTTACCCGCAATTTAAAAAGAGTTTAGAAGGTGAAGCTTGGAGTCAGTGTATTAATAACTTACTTAGGCTTAAGTTTGAGAAAAGTTCTCAGTATGAGAAATATGTAGAAAAATTAAAATTGTATGCTAACGTTTGCGACATAAAGTTTAGTGCTCGGGTTAAGTATATGGATGAGTGTGAGTGGTGCGTTTTATGTAATTATATGTTTTGTGATAGTTATGAGGATGTGTGTATTTCTGTAAATAATGCTAAGGCCGAAGATTTATTGCTTTGGATAGTTTGTAGGATGTACTTTGTATTCAATTCACAATAGATAATAGATTAGATGTACTGACGTATACAGGCAATCATAGATGTCCTATACATGTAAATAGCGAACGCTAGCTATGTCGGCTTAAGAAAGGTCATCGAAACCTTAGTTCCGATTATTACTGATTTTTAATAATACTGAATAAAGATTTAAAAAAATATTCTCAACTAATGTACATATGATGTTGTTTTTATTTTTAGTACCCAAAACGAAAATTATCTTCGAAGAGAAAGTCGCTGTAAACTGCAGCGTACCTATCTGTCGTTTCTTTCCGAAGTACAAACTATCATTGGAAGGATTGGGATGGCAACGCGTAGTACATACACTTTTGGCTTTCAAGGAGCACAAGAAAAACTATGATATTATGGTGAACAACTTAAAACATTTTTCTCCATTTAGTTAAACTCTTTTTTCGTTTCAATGTAGATATACAGTATATGATTATAATTTTAAAGTAGATGACGCGATTATTGATAAAAGATACTGTATTTTTTCATTTAAAAACCAGTATATTAGACATCTTTTAAAATTTCTGGAAGTACATGATGTGACTTCAGTCGCATTTATGGTTTCTAATGTTGAAAAAATATACAGATTTACAGATAATCCATATTGTCCAATCCACGTTACAAAAAATTTAAGATATATGTATAGAACTCGTAGGGACTTAGGGAAAAATAATGTTTTTTAAATATTTACAAAAAAATAACCTTTTTTAAAGAGACAACAATAAATGTAAAATATTTGATATTTGTTAAATTTAATAAATAATAATAACACTAATTCTAGTGTTTTATTTATAATAATATTTCCCAACCAGTTTAGCTGCTATATAAGCTAGTCAGTACGCTTATAAAAAGTAGCGGCCGCGGCGTAAACTTGTACATTAGCTAAAACGATAGCTTGTTGAGTACCCAGCCCGCGCGCGTGGGAGTACCTCAACAAGAAGGCTTTTCTAAAAAAAATAAAAATGAGTTTACCATGAAAACATCCGTGGACATCGATGATATGTGGACCGACCGATTATGGAAAAATATACTTTGTCAAACGATTTTTTCGAAATTCAGAGCGTATGTCGGATACACCTTTTGCATGTAAAATGTTTTGTTATTCAGAATGACGGGGTAGTCATTTAGAGTATGGTAAAGATGTAGAGTTTCACAAAGATCTACCTCAGGATAAGGATTTTGCATCAGATTATAGACCAAAATTAGTAGTTATCGACGATCTTTTGCGAGAATGTTCTAATAACTCAATCTGCGAACTTTTTACAAAAGGTTCTCATCACAGGAATTTATCGCGTATATTAATATCTCAAAATTTATTTCATCAAGGTCGAAAACAAAGAGATATCTGGTTAAATGCGAACTATATTGTTATTTTTAAAAATCCTCGAGACAGAGCATAGATTCAGCATATAGCTCGCCAAGTTTATCCAGAAGATCCGAAATTTTTACAAGAAGCTTATTTTGATGCTACAGCAATACCCCATGGCTATTTATTATTAGATTTAAAACAAAGTACTCCCGAATCGTGTGGAGTGCGTACTTGTATTTTTCCCGATGACACATATCAGTATGTTTATATACCGCGTAATATAAGAAGAAACGTAGGAGAGTCTGATCTAGCAGTCTTACGTTTATAATGACACCGTCAACATCTAGAAAGTCACTAGATGCTATTGAGTGACGTTCTAGATATGCTCGATGCTTTACACGCTCTCTATCATTTGAGTAAAGAGCAGCGCAAAGCAGTATTAAAAAAAGCAAATAGAAAAATTAGTTAAAGGCATCTGTGAATGTACTTTAAATACCTTAAAAGATAATGTACCTTTAAATGCATCACAAATAGTCAAAATAAAAAAACATAAAGCAATTTTACGCCAATTATCAAACTCAAAATCCAAACTTTGGAATAATAAAAAACGATTAATTGTTCAAAAAGGAGACGGTTTCATAGGGGCATTATTTGCATCCTTAATAGGTACAATTTTTTCAGCATTAAATCCCAGTAGACAGTACAGCAACAGCAACAAGAACAGATTCGGAATATCAACGAGATAGATGATAAAAATGAGATCATATCAGCTATGAACAGCGTAATCATTTGTCAAGACTAGATTTTGAGATAAACGAAATTTTTAATTCTTCTGAAAAAGATGAAAGAGAAAAATGGAAAAAATACAAACGTGCATTACAAAGATACTTGTTTTCGTTGAAGAATTAAAAAAGAGTAGCGAAGCCTCGAATGTGTCAACAGATAAAAAAGAAGAAGAACCAGATCATAGCATTGACATATCAACAATTGCTATGTCAGTACCTGTAACCTATAGGCATAAAGCCGAGTTAATGCTACCATTTTTAAAAATCTCCAACAATGCATCGAGATTAACTTGGAACAATCGCGGCACCATAACGATAGATGGCGTTGTTTTTCTATATTCAAATATCATAGATCTCATAAATGACGCTGTGCGTAGTAGAAAAGGAGTGAGAGCTGCAAGTCGTGAACATTTCGCCTGGTTACTGCTAGATATTGGGATGCCTTTGGAATTTATTGGGAATACAGAATTATACAAGGAAGGGCAAAAATTGACACCATAAGCATTACCCTACACGAGTTGGAAACAACAGTAGTTTATCATCTAAACAAGGAACTTTTACCATATACTTCTACACCCATACCTAACAGGAATTCGTCTAATGATTCATCTTTAAATAACAGCACATACATTGATTCATCGACTATAGTAAATGTACAAACAGACAACGACGAAGACCATAACAGCTCGTATACACTTCAAAGAAAGAGAGTTAGATGAAACAACAGTAAAAATACTTCTGTACAAACAGGTGGTTGGTTAAGGATTTCAATGTAATTTATAAAAATAAATAAATAAAATATGGATAAAGATAACCAGTCCTTGGAAAGAAGTTTTATGATCCAAAAGATGAAGCACGATATGCAGGTGCCTATCGTCTTGTTAATAAAATTAAAAACAAAGTAGATAAAAATAATATTTACAAATGGTTGAGAGCTCAAGACGCTTACACACTTCATAAACCAGTGCGTCGAAAATTTCAAAGACTTCATTATAATGTACAAACTATAGATTCTTTAAGGGAAGGTGATCTTATAGAACTTTCGTCATTGAAAGGTTATAACGATGGTTTTTCATATTTATTAATTGTTATCGACATTTTAAGTAAATATGCTTTCGTTGAACCTATCAAAGACAAAATGTGCTTAGCTGTTACAGAGTCATTGAAGAAAATTATTTCAAGGAGTAGTGTTAGAATCCAAATGACCTTTCAAACTGATAAAGGTAGTGAATTTTTAGGTTATGAGATGCAAACTTTTTTAAAATCAAAAAATATTGTTTACCATTTAACTAGAAATCCAGACGTTAAAGCTGCTATTGTTGAAAGGTTTGATCTTAGTTTGAAAGAGCGAATGTGGCGTTACTTTCGACATAAAAACACAAAACGGTACATCGATATTCTACATGACCTGGTTCAAGGATACAACAATTCTAGACATTCCACTATCAAGATGGCGCCAGCGGTTGTGACTATATATAATGCTCAATAAGCTAAACGAAACATGGATTTACGATATAAAATACAGGAAAGAAAGCCAAAGTACTCAGTCGGAAACCTAGTGCGTATAAGTCGTACAAAAGGAACTTTTGAAAAAGGTTATGAAGCCAATTGGTCAGAAGAGATTTTCAAAATTATCAAAGTATTAAAACATAGAAAACCACCAATTTACGAACTTGAAGATTTAAACGGTGAACTCATAGATAGTATATTTTATGAAGAAGAACTCACAGTCATAGAGAAAAATTTAATCAATACAGAATACAAAATAGATAAAATTCTCAAAACAGCTGGTAGAGGTAAGAAGAAAAAATATTTCGTTAGTTGGGTAGGCTACCCAAGTAACTTTAATTCTTGGGTACCTGCTTCAAATATAAAAGAAATTTAACACGATGAAAGAAAATCAGTTTTATATGATTTTGCCAAGCAATAGTAGTATGAATGTATACCCCGAGAACACAATGTCGTGTTATGTCACTAAACTACCTCATTCCCCTCCTATGGGAAGTAGGAATATCTGAAATTCCTTTTTCACGATCATTTTTACATTTACTAAAAGAAGATAAGGATATAACAATGAATTCGATAATATCACCTGTGCACAGAGATATATACGGTGATCAAACATCCTATAACTGGGAAGTAACAGCCTCTTTGCATTATCGTTTTTATAATACATTTACAGAATTCTTAGATCATTTGAACGAAATTTTAGTCATAAATGATTCACATATGATTATCAGATTCTCAATTGAACATAACAACACTTTAATTTTTGCTGAATGTACCTGCAACGACGAACTTTGTAATTTTGAACATTCTGTGAAAATGGGCCATGCTGCCCTAGAAATATTAGGTTTCGCTGAAGTTTCTGAATACATTAAAGTAGATAGTAATCCTGCTGTCGCAACTCGGCCTGCCAATATTTTGAATGCTCTCCCGAGACAGTTGTATATTTATACAAACATATGCGAACCAACAATTGTTGGGGGCATACAAACAGTTCTACTACGTATTGCACCTGTAAATTACAAAGATTACGTATTCAGTTTTAATCAACATCAAACTTTCACACCTGTAAACTATGTGCCTTTAGTAAGGAATTGTTTTGGAACCATCGTGATCGATATAAGAGATCATCTTGACATTGTTATACCATTCGAGTGTGATATGTCAACGGTGACACTTCATTTTAGACAAACTACGTAATGACATTCAACATGAGTCATTGCGTGCAATATTATGATTCACAAGTTGGTAGCGGTGGCATCGAACATGTATACGTAGGAGTACCGTATCAGAAAGGCCATGGTGGTATAGGTCGTTTTCTTGGAAGTCTCTTTCGGAGGGCGTTACCATTTCTAAGACGAGATACACGGGCTATAATGCAATAATAGATGATGTAAATGAAAATAAATCTACATTTAAAGAAGCTCACGCGCGAGAGCAAGTAAATCGGGTCTAAATTTTAAAAGAAAAGTCGAAAAAAAAATAGATAGTCTTATGCAGGGTTCTGGTAATAAAAGATCACAACGACGGCAGAAGCGTCAGTCGAAAGTTAGTCGTGGTAGAAAGCGCATTACATGTAAAAAAAGGCAAGAAAAACAAAGACAAGGAAAACTAACAAAAATTCAAATAAGAAAAGGAAGACTCGAAATATTAAGAAGAAAACTCGTTCAATTCATGACATTTTTGGACCTGCTTAATAAAAATGGCTTTTCTTCACATCCACTCTTGCGAGTGTGCAAAATCCGAGCTAGACTTATTTACACTTCCTCCTACTCAGACATCTATAAAAGGTACTCAATGGATTGAGTATAAATCTGTAACTAGTATTTAAGAAGACTCGTATTTAGTATGATAAATCTTACTGTATGTCTTAAAAAAGGAGACTCGCCTAAAGAAGATAAAACTTTAGTTGCACCTGTTAACAACTTCCTGCATAGTACTTTTAACCAAGTAGATGTATTTTTCAATCAGAAAGCTGTTTCACCACCGAGTGATGCTTATACTTATCATGCATATATAGAAACATTACTTAATTATTCAGAAGAAGCTAAAAATTTCCACTCGACTTGTGATCTATGGTATAATGATATACCCGTAGGGATGAATGCAGCTCTACGACAACCTAGTGATGATGGTAAAACCTCTTTTTCCGCCAATATCGGAGCATGTGTTTGTCGTGACTATACTGAAGGCGGTAAAATCATTGGTTTACTTGGTCATTTGCACGCAGACGTTTTTAATCAGAAAAAATTCCTCCTCAATGGAGTGGAGGTTAGAGTACGGCTTTTTGTATACGTAATACGTAATACGCTCCAAAGACGCTTTTTGTTTAATAAATTATGAAACTGACAATATAAAAGTGAAAATTCTAGATGCTTTATTATGAGTACGTCGTGCTAAAATCAATCCCGGAATTTTACTTGCACACACAAAAGCGCTATCTAAATCTACAGCTAAATACTCATTAACCCGCGTTGAAGTAAAGTCCTTCACCTTACACACTGTTATAACTGGCCAGAATTTAGACAACATTATTCTTGGACAGATTCCGAAACGTACAATAGGTAAACAGGTTTAGTATCAAATAAAAGTTTTAACAGTAGTAAAACAGAAAACCCATTCAATTTTCAACATTTTAACTTAAACTATTTAGCAATGACGGAGTACAAGTACCGAGCAGGGACATACAACCAAACTATCCATACAGATATGTAGATGCTTACCATACATTATGTAGCGGTACCGGTATTCATTTTGCAGACGATTGTAATATGTCGAGAGAAATCTATCCTGACGGTTATTGTTTATATGCGTTTGACCTTACGTCTGATTTATCAGCAAACTGTAATACACACTGGAAATTAGTGAAAACGGGAACTATTCGTTTAGAATTACGATTCGAAAGTGTTCTACGATAATCTTTAATTGTATCGTATATGCTGAATACGATAACGTTCTTGAAATTGACTCAGCTCGTCAAGTCATAGTCGATTTTGGAGGATAACTTTTAGAAATTTTATGTTTCACTTATATTATATAATGACCACTAATTAACATTTTTCACCGCGTAAGCTATGGTGATTACCGATAATAAAACTCATTACATTGAGTGGTCTTGGGTATAAATTACAGTTTTCTTGTATGAACAGTAGTTAGAAAGGTTTCGTGCTCAGCTCTCTTCACATCTACTACACACATGATTACATAGTTGACGTTTTGGGTTTTCGCAATAGTGCCGACAAGTTCATGATAAAAGAAGTTGCTGTAGTTTCTTTAAATAAAGAACACATCGCATACTGGATTGCAGCTGCACCTCATTCATTCTCAGACTTACCTATTAAAATACAAGTCTATGGTATCGAGAAGTTCGAAGGAGACATCCCCTACCGCCAACTACATGCAAATCTTCGAGAATTAGCAAGAACAACCAGACAAATTTTGGCACGTGGGGCAGAGGAGATACATCTTATACAAAGCGTAACTACACGATTTGTAGAAAATTTGGAGAATTACAACTGTCGGGCTACACATCATTTACCGAAGCGAGATATTTTGTTTTATCACGGTTCTCTACACCGAGGCGTTCACAATTATGCTTTAAATAACGCCTACAGAATAAAATCGTGGGTAAATAAGAACATTGCTCTTTTGGCTGCTCTAGATACACACTACGATTATTCAGACCCAAGGCTCGTTTACCGCACAAGTCCTGATCGAGCAGTCCCTGATTGCGCTTCAACAAGTGTACCTGTTCTAACATCTAGTGCTCTGGATTATTCAAAACAACAAAAGAAAAATATTAAATATTTAAAATCTTTAACACCAGGGCATGCATTAGATGAACCTATATATGACCAAGTTTCAGGCATTGGTTATTAACATCCGCAACATCATCGCCTAAAACACACTCTACATATATACAAGATGAACCCGAATCAAATACAAGATACTCTACGTTTATTCAGAATACCTTCAGTGGGTGTATTCTCTGCGGACAGGATTCCTCGGACATTGACGAGACCGACGGGGTGCGTATTTAATACAGATATACACACAGCCTGGATCTTATTGGGTAGCTTTATTTATTTATTTATTTATTTATTTATTTACCAGAGTATATATACAATACAAGTATGATTACATTAATATTGCACATTAATTACGTTACAAAAGAGTAACCCAGCAGAGGGAAAATCCCTGTTCGCTGGTCTGGCTCGATATAAACTAAAATGAAATTAACAAAAAATACTTATATCTAAGACTTAAAAACTAAAGAAAAAACATTAAAACTACAAGTATGTGTGTAATCCGCCATCCCGACTCAGTACCTGGTAACATCGTTACCAGGTTAGAATCAGAAATAGTAAGATCACACACACAGTAAATTCTTGTGCTCTTCTATCGCCAATATCTGATCAACATTGAACTAGCTTTAGTAAAAGTTTCAGTTGGTGCGTTCTTTTTCCTCTTGTATGCTTCTTTTTCGTAACTGTTCATTTTGGCTGGACATGTTAGGCCTACCGCGCACGTAACTCTATAATGCGGAAACATTTCTCGATGTTGATGAGAGGAGTCACATTTGCAGTCAGCACTAAAAACAATTCCGTCCAATACAATCAGATCCTTGTATTTCGGATGTTTGGAAATTGGAAGCATTGAGTTAGTGAAAGTTTGTGTTCCTCGTATTCCTCTGTCAAAATAGAGTAAAGCTTTGTTATTTCCGAGGTAGTTAATGTCCCCATACGACATTCTTACTTCATTTTTTTGTAGTAAAGTTTTCCCGGGTGGTTCTGGACATTTTTTGGCTAAAGCTTTTTCCGTATTTTTGGTAGCCTTTTGATCGATTTGAGTGAAAACTTCTTCAATCTGTATGTACGGGGTTTTTGTAAAGTTGTTCTTCTTAATAACTTGCTTACTCCTGACAAAGTGCGTATGTCTCAATCCCTTCAATTTCGGGTTCAGACAGTACACACATCCAAATACTTTTGTTTGTTCCTTTTTTCCTGGTGATGTTAAACTTCCAATTAGTTTGCTATTAGTTGCTAGATTTTTTATTTTTATTAAATTAATTTCCTTCTTTTGCATTTTTTTCCAGTTGTATTCCGATATCCGGCGATGAGAGCGCTTGTGTTGTAGTTGGCATAAGCCATTTGTACAAAAGTATGTTCTTAAGTCTAGCACCATACTGTCTGTGATAATAGACACCCCCTCATGGACTTCCGATGTAGAGAGATCCTTCTCACTCAGCATGCTATCTAGACTTCTCCTATGTATGTGTTCTTCTAGTAGATGTTTAATGTTTTTATAATTTATTCTGTTATTTATTGTGTGCGTCGTTAATAGCTTTCCTTCAGCCATTTTTTGAGTTTTGATTTCCTGCTGTGAATCATAACTATCGTTTTATATTCATTAGGCAATCTATTGAAGTAATAAATTGCCCTTATGAGACTGTTTTTATTACTCACTCTTTTATTAGTTTTTGGTAGAATTATGTTCTTGTTTCTTGTTACTGAGCTAGAGTTGCTAAATTTCTCCATCAAATATTCATAATGATACAGGAGAGACTCACAAGTAAACAGCTGATCAATATTAAGGGGTTGTTTGTCAACAATGAAAGTATTTTTGTTTATTATCTTGAGTATCCTGTTTTGTAGATTTTGCAGAGTTCTTGTGCAGCTTATATAAGCTCCTCCCCATGCAATAATTCCATAGGACAATGTACCATGGAAAAATGCATAGTAGAGCATTCTTAAGGTGTCAGTTGTCATGATTCTTGATAATTTGTAAAACACAAAAATAAAGAATTTGTTCTTGTTGTAAACGCTCATCACATGTTCTTCCCATTTCATGTTACTGTCGAAAATAACACCCAGATACCTTGTGCTATTCACTCTTTCTATATTTTTACCTTTTATCGTTATGTTCATTGTTTTTGGTGTACTATTGCAATTATTTCCAAATTCTAGGTAAATTGTTTTATCTGTATTGAGTGACAACTTATTGTAAACAAGCCAGTTTGAAACTATAGTTAGAAAGGTATTGATTTTTGTTTCAACTTCCGTCCAATTGTTACCTTCTACTATCACAGCCGTGTCATCAGCATACGATATAATCGAGTTTTCTGGTAATACTTCTAACATATCATTTATATAAATGATGAAAAGTAGAGGTCCTAGAATCGTTCCTTGCGAGACTACGGTATTAACTGTTTTATATGAACTTGCTTTATTGTTGACTTTTACTCTTTGCTTTCGATTTGTTAGGTAACTTGTTAGAAGTTGATGTGCATTACCTCTGATTCCTATATTGTATAGCTTCTTTAACAATATTTGATGGTTTACTGTATCGAAGGCCTTGGCTAAATCAAGAAAAGTGACTGCAATTGGTTTACTGTTGTCCAGCTGATTGTAAATCAGATTAGTGATTAAGTTCAACGCATCTTTTGTACTCTTTCCTTTTCTAAAACCGAATTGTTTGTCGGAGATAATTTTGTGCTTGTTAATAAAACTTATTAGACGGTTGTGCAGAATTTTTTCAAAAATTTTTGCTATATTAGAGATTAAGGAAATTGGTCTGTAGTTATTTATGAGAAATTTTTCTTTTCCCTTGTGAATTGGTATGATTTCTGCTTTTTTAAGTTCATCTGGCCAGGTTCCTTTCTCAATGCAACTGCTTATAATAGTCGCTATTGGGTCGCTGATATATTCTCAAATTTTTTTTAGACAAGCTGTATTTATGCCATCTATGCCTCCATTTTTGTTTTTTAAGCTTTTTATAGTTTTATGAACTTCGATATTATTAGTTGGAAAGATAAAGATATTTTTATTATTGGCTGGTGGTAAAGGAATTGCTTCGTTTGACTCAATCTGTTCACTCAATTTTAAACCTATGTTGGTGAAAAAATCATTCATATGTTCTGCTATTAAATCTGAGTCAGTTATTTTAGAATCTTCATTTTTTATGTATTTGACAATCTCACTTTTTTTATTGCTTTTACCTAGTTTATTATTGATAATCTTCCATAGTTTCTTTTGATCACCTTGACTAGCCTCTATGGTTTTTTTGTCATAATTTTCCTTGGCTTTATTAATAACTTGATTTAATGATTTCACATAATCTTGATAATTTTTTCTTTTTCCTGTATTCGTTGGATCTTGCTTCCAAATTTTATATAGCTGTTCTTTTTTGTTGCATGAAGTCATTATTGCACTAGTTATCCATGATTTTCTAGGTCTCATGTTTCTTTGTTTACGTTTTTTAGTGTTGCACTCTGCATCTTTCATGCATTTTTGTATCATTTGTATTAGCCTGTCTATAGCTTTATTTGGGTCTTCTGTTTCAGCAACGTCAGACCATTTCTGCAAGCTTGCAATTCTGTGTAGCTTTTGATAATTTATGTGTGTATTGTCTGTATTTTTATTTTTATTTTTGCTACTCTTGATGGTCATGAAAATAGGGTAGTGATCATTAAAAGGTATTGTCAAAGCATAAGTTTTGTATTCAATGTTATTAGACTTTATGTAGAAATTATCAATACAACTTCCCCTATTACAATCAGTAATAGCGGGTCTAGTAATATCTTTAATTCCAGGATAGTAGCCATTTTCTAGCATAATCTGCAAAAATTCTTGGTCTATTGTTTCGCTACTATTTATGTCAACATTAAAGTCACCTACTATGATGTTATTTTTGTTTGATTTGTCACCTTCTAGTAGAGCTTTTATATCTAAGACAAATTCTGATTTCGTGAGACTGTGACTTCTATACAGAGATGAGATGGTAATTTCATCATTGTTTTGTAAAGTGATTTTTGTACTTAAAATTTTTAAATTGTTTATTTGTAAGATTTCAGTTGCTTCATTAATACTTTCATGAATATAAATTACAACTCCATCATTTTGATTTATATGGCTGTTATTATAATAGCTTTTGTATTCATCTAGATGGAACATATCATGGTATTTTAAATTCCACGTCTCATTACAGACAATATATATTTATATATAGACAGACGAGGCCATGGAATCTTTTTCGACAGTTATGGAGTACCACCCGTTTTTCCATACCACATAAGAGCGATACGGTGAAATACTATTTTTTATGAATGGAACACTACACTGAAAAAAATATTGAAGCGTCAAGGTACCAATTTTTGTAATTGTGAGATTCGTCGAAAGCTTAGAGCACGGTGACATTGCTCCACTTCAATGATGGTAGTGTGAGGCTCCCATCGTTGCGCTACAGTAGCACCAAGAGTTATTGTGGCGCCACAGCTCTCGCGTTGTACTGTTTACTCGTACATTCAAGATTCAACGCAGTTCCCGGTTCCCACCACATCTCGTTCTATCTTTTTTGTGTTTTGCAAACATTATTATGTAACTTGATTTACATGTAACGTAAGTAAAGTTTAATTTACTCAACAATAATAATCGTAATGATAGGTACAATAATTATTATAATAGAGTTATTATAATAGGTAATGCACGTATTTATCAAATGGTATGCAAGGTTTTCAAATATATAACTGGTTGTCAGTGTGTTTTCATATATAGGTTAGGATAATATACATTAGCTTTTAAATCGGTTTAAACATATTCGAGTCAACTATACAGTAAAATGTCGAGGTTAGTAAATGTATAAGTATAATAAATGCGAGACAAATATGAATTTTTGAATAAGAGCAAAAAGTGAAAGTTTCTGTGTATAAGTATAGAGTGTATTCGCAAATGATATCTAAGCTGAATTTTAAGTGATTATTTATTTAGTGTTGAATGTTGTTTAAGTGTATGTTTTGTGTAGAAAGTGGTGAATTTATTGTATTTACACTCCCAGATAGCTAGCAGTAAGCTCTGGCAGTGACGTGTTAAAATTTTGAAAGTGCGAGGTTCATAAGGAATGTTGGCTAATTTGCTTTTTTGCGTATTAGAGAGTAAAAAAAATGAGTAAAATTATGTGGAGTGTGGCTGCCACTACAATTTTTTCCAAGCTGGCTTGGTACGCCGTCCTAGAGTCTAGGGCTTGGCGCTAAAAAATTTTCCTATGTGTGCTCATGTGGACATGTAAATTTTCAAAATTAATTAAAACCGAGACCAAAATTAATTAACGAAGACTATTTGAGCTACAGAGCTGAAATTTTACAGAGAACTTTGTTTTGTTGTATACTACAGGGATATAAACTTGGTTTTGATTAATTTTGAAAATTTATATGTGCCACATGAGCACACATAGGAAAATTTTTTAGCGCCAAGCCTTGGACTCAACTCTAGGTGGGCGTACCAAGCCAGCTTAGAAAAAATTGTAGTGGCAGCCACACTCTACAAAATTTTTTCTCATTTTTGTGTAAAATATGAAATGTTTGGCTGCCATAGAATACTTCTAATACGTAAAAACGCATTTTAGCCAACATTCCTCACTGAACCTCACACTTTCAAAATTTTAACACATCACTCCCAGAGCGTACTGCTAGCTATTTGGGAGTGCGAACACAATAAATTCACCACTTTCTACACAAAACATACACTTAAACAACATTCAACACTAAATAAATGATCACTTTGTAACGGTTGCGTTTCCCTCGCGCCGGATATTGCAGTCAGTTTCTGGTTCCTATTACCCTGTGTGCTCACAGTGGTAACAGGGACGGAGAAACGGTGGGACGGTGGTTGGCGATAGTTTAGTGCCTGTAGTTGCGCCACGTGTGCTCGCGAAGGCGCTCCTCTAGGTACTTACTGGGTCTGAATTACCCTGTGTGCTCACAGCGGTAATCCAGATAGCGGTGCGGTGTCTCTAGATATCTGCGCCGTTACGTGTGCGCACGAAACGGCCAGATGTCGGTAGATCTCTTAGCGCTCTCCTAACAGTGTCGTGTGCTCACGGCAACGCTTAGATTGGAAGCTATAACTGAACTGCCCGCTGTGCTGTCGTGGCCGGGCTTATATAGCTCCAGTCGCTAGCGTTAACGCCCTCTGGAGGTGAGTGGGTCGTGTATTGTGTGTGTATTCGTGTGGTGCTTTTCATGTTCCCTTCGCTAGTGTGTGTGCGGTGATTTGCGCCTGTCGTCGGTTTTACCCGCGGCTGTATTCGCGTCGCTCGAGCACGTGTTGCTGTACATGAGCATTCGGCTTGTGCTCGCGTTGTTTACGTGCGGGTTCGCCCTTTGCTCGCTCATGTGTGTGGCCGTTTTGTGTATGTTTTGCACAAGACTGACGTCTCGTTGCAACTTAAAATTTAGCTAATTTTTTATAAACTTTTTGTACAACTATATTGCACTCTTCCTTTTATTACAACTATAATGCACTCTTCCTGCACAGTAAGAAAATATGTCATTTACTATACGTAAATAAGTTATAAGGCTTTCGTTTAATTGGTTTAGAAACTTCTTATTTCATTTTTATTTTATTTTTATTTATTATTTCATTTTTTACAGCACGCAAATCGCATCATTTCACTATGAATCCTCAGTTTTCCAATTATCAGTCATTCATGCGTGAATGCTTAAATATGCTATTATAAACATTGCTGACTCATTTGTACCTTATGCTTAATTTCTTTAATATACCTTGCAGTTACTCCTCCTAACTATCCGCCTCAAAATAACGATAACAATCGTCAATTAGATAATCAACAGATGGGTACTAACGAGGCTTCACAAGATTTTAATACGTATTACGTGTACGATTATTTAAATACTAGGAATTTTATAAATCACGCTTCTAGCTATTCCAATTACATTCCAAATGCGGCTTCATATCCGAGTATGCAATTAAATAGCGCCCGAAGTTTAGAACCTCTAAATTACTTTGAGAGTGTAGATTCATCAAATCATTCAAAATCTTTAAAGCGAGTTGAATCGCAAAGTTTAGATAATCCTGATAGTTTTAAAAAAATAAAAATTGTTGATAACGCTGAAGAGACACTAAATTCGTTGAAAGATAGCCAGACAAACAAATTAATGATGCTTTACAAGGTTAATTACTTAATATATAATTAATTATGTATGACATTTTTTAAATGTAGTATTCCACAGGAGAATCGATTGATAAAGAAGGACACTTAGGTATTAATATTAAAAAGAAACCTTTTTACGTCATTTTATTTATAATCATCGAAATTAAATTACTTATAGATATTCACGCTTAGATAAAAAGTGATTTCGGTTCCATAGAGAGAGAGGTGTGCATATTCTAAATAATAATAACGTTAATATATGGAACTAAAGTGGTTACGGTCCTAACGATAACCTAACCTCCTCCTTCCTCCTGCGATAACCTTACTCACGAATATAAATTTCATTACTGATGTATAGAAGAGGTACTATGCATCTATACTTAATGTATAATTTGTGTGATTGTTTTAATTTTCGGATAGAAATAAATAGTTTAGTCGTTCAAAGTATAATGTAGATACCAGAACTTTTGATATGATTTTGAAGAGATTGTGAACCAGTTTAGCTGTAATTTCTACTTTTTGATTGATACTCAAGGACCTTGAGCTTGTGGCGTTAGACATCAAGCTTTTTACGCTGGACCTCAAGTTTCTAGCACTGGACCTCAGGCTTTAAACATTCAATTGCTTCCTCCTAGAAGAAGCTTTGTATTTTCAATGACTTTATTTTATGGCCATTTTTCGATTTTCGAAAAACATTATTTTCTATTTTGCTTCCTCCTAGAGGAAGCTTTAAATTTTTAGATGTTAGAAGTTCGAATTACGTGTTTTTAGGAAATGTCCGTATGGATGTGTGTGTGTGAATATGTATACCGTGATATTTCAGAAACTACTTGGTTAATATCAATCAAATTTGACATGCATATCTATTTTTGGATTCTAAATTCGAGAAAAACATTTATTTTTTTATTTTTTCAATTACTTTTGTTTTATGCCCATTTTTTGATTTTCGAAACACATCGTATTCCTTTTTTTTCAATCATTCCATTGTTACGAACAATTCAGCTAAAATGTATTTAAAAGATAATAACATGACCTATTTTTCCCCGTTTGATCTCGGGATTCACCGCTCCGTTCTGCAGATAAAATGAAAAAGGTGGATTTTCTTTAAAAATTCATATCTCTGAAACTAAACATCATAACCTCACGAAAAAATATGTTGAGGCCTCATTGCACTTGAAATTTTAGGAAAAGATAGATCTTTTGATTACCTCGGCTAAGTTCTTTTCTAGCCTAGAGGCGGATTCCGGTCCTCTAAAGGTTAAAAAATAATAATAATAATAATAATATTTATTTTAACTTTAAAGTTTTCTACATGTTGTCTTAGTTTTTGTTATTTACATTTCCTTTTAATTTTTTTTTGTCTATTCATTTTGTTTTGTGTTATTTCTGTGTGTTAGCATGTGTCTTTTGTTTATGTAGTGTGTACTTTCATTCATGTGTGTGTAAACTTTTATGTGTGTCAGTGTGCTTGTTTGTGTAGAGTATTCTCTTCTCTTTTCGCTCTTCCCTTTTTTCTTCACTTATCTGGTCTCTCTTTTTTCTCTTCTTTCCTCTCTTCGCATTGTAATTTTTCATTAAGAAAAATAATAATTAAGATGTCGAATCTTACACATTTTGAAAAAGAATGCATCAAATGAACATTATCATTATACAATAACCATCGTATCCCATATAATGATGTACAAGATATTGTTGATTCCATTTAAAATTTTATTAGTCAATCATACATTACGCATTTGCAAACAACAATTTCAGCTAAGTTAGACGATTTGAATGATTCCATAATTGTTGACAGAATCAACGTGATTTTAGAAGGTCAGAAATATCCATTACAAAAATTGTCAAGTGAACATTTACGGTTCAAGAGGTTTAAAAAATATTACGGTTTTTCTTATCCAGAACCGTATGAACTTGAAGTAATGCAAACCTTTGAAATTCTAAATTATTATGAAATTCGAGTGAAATACAAAAATATTTATGGCATATTTAAGCCGATAAAAAATGCAATACAAAATTTATTAGAAACGCCTGACTTGTTTAACAATATTTTAAGATATACAGAATTATTGCAAAATGAAAAATTCGTCGTTTCAAATGTGATGCAAAGAAGATTATGGAAAAGAAAATATAGCATTCAACAAAATACAAAAAAAAGTTTTATTCTGCCTTGTTTTATATATTACGATGACTTCGAGCCAGGAAATACATTGGGCAGTCACGGGGGAAAGCAAGAGCTAGGTGGTGTATATGTATCTTTGTCGTTTCTTCCCCACATCTACTAACAAAGTTGTCAAATATTTTTGTGATGGCTGTATTTTATTCGAAATTTAGAAAAAGTGTAGATAACAAATCAGTATTTGGAAAAGTAATTGAAGAAATAAATAAATTGTCTTCAGAGGGTATTTTAATAAATATCAAAGATTCTACCGTGAAAGTTTATTTTAGATGTATTTTGGTACTTGCCGATAATTTAGGAGTTAATTGCGTGTGTGGATTCGTTCAAAGTTTTTCGTCTGCACGATTCTGCAGAATATATAGGGGAACATCAAAAGATTGTCAACAAATGACCGTAGAAGATAAAACTATTAAGAACAAGAGAAAACCATAAAAAAAGATTTGCTACAAAAGTCAACAAGAACCGGCGTCAAGATTGAATGCATATTTAATAAGATGATAGACTTTCATATCGCATTGCCGTGAGCACACGACACCGCTAGGAGAGCACTAGAAGGACTGTCGATATCTGGCCGTTTTCGTGCGCACACGTAACGGCGCAGATAGCGAAATTGCCGCACCGTTATCTGAATTACCACTGTGCGCACACAGGGTAATTCAGACCCACCAAGTACCTGGAGGAGCGCTCTCGCGAGCACACGTGGCGCAACTACAGGCACTAAACTATCGCCAACCACCGTCCCACCGTTTCTCCGTCCCTGTTACCACTGTGAGCACACAGGGTAATAGGAACCTGAAACTGATTGCAGAGACTTGTAGAGTCGTGCGCACACGTCTCTGTCAGACTCTGCACACACACCGTGCATACACCGTTCCACCGTCCCACCGTTTCTACCGTTCCTGTTACCACTGTGAGCACACAGGGTAATAGGAGCCAGAATCTGATTGCAGAGACTTGCAGAGTCTTGCGCACACGTCTCTGTCGGACTCTGCACACACACCGCCCCACCGTTCCGCCGTTCCCGTGCGCACACAGGGTAAGAGGAACCGCGAGAAACAATCCCAGTATCGGGTTGAGTCGTGCGCACACGTCTCAATCGGATCCTGTGATCTACGACACTGCACACGCACACCCCCACCGTTCCGATTTATTAAATATATAAATTGCTTAAACTGAATCAAACATAGTTATTTTTAACCTCACTTCCTTCTCCGAATCCTGGTCCCGACTGACAAAACCCGGCGCGAGGGAAACGCAACCGTTACAATTATATAATAGGATAAATACGTTGAGTGGGTAAAAATGTGACACACGAGTTAGTTATAGTTTCAGTATATTTTACACATTTTAAAACTACTTCGCGTAACAATCATTAATCAATTGGGCGCCAGCTACAGTCGTAGCACGAAGGCAATACAGCAAAAGTTTAACGCGCGCGGTCTCGCACAATAACTAAGTATTACTTACAATTCGAGCGAAGCTCCGGGGTTGCAAATCGAGTGCTCTAGCAGGATTTTCTCGTTTCTTCGAAACGCGACTTCGGTGCATTAGGTGAGCGGTATACGGTTTCTGGGATACACGAGGTGTACTTGCGAGTACACAAAGATGCTAACTGTCTGCGATGCTGGAACAGAGTGAGTCGAGTGCGATCCCGGAACAGAGTGAGTCGAGTGCGATCCGGGAACAGAGTGAGTCGAGTGCGATCCGGGAACAGAGTGCGTCGAGTGCAATCCCGGAACAGAGCGGTCGAGACCACGGAGATTCGGTAGCGGCGAGGCTCGATCTCGTAATTCCCTTATCAGCCGACGAGGCGCTGAGAGGACCAGTTACGTGACGGGGAAGGGACTCTAGGTATGTGTGTGAGAGAGAGCGAGCGAGAGCAAGAATGCTGCTACAGCATACCTCGTGACATACAGTGCCGCTAGTGCTTACAGCTGGTGGCTCGACAGGAGGTTATGATACTCGTTGTGCACCTCTGCCAGTGTTTGTGTCAGTGTTTGTGACTTCGCTCGTTCCTGGCTGTTCCCGTGCCTGCTGCTCCTCTCCTCTGCTAGGGCATCCGGAGAAGCAGTGTCGATCAACGGTAGCTCCTTGCTGTATAAGGTATTTGCTAATTCCAATCTGTATTCTAATGACTTAAGACTAATCTTTTCGTCTTTGTAGGAGCTGTCCCAGGATTCGTAGTAAGTAGCAGACTGTATCGTTTCATCTTTATCTATTTATTGCTTCACTCTCTTCTTACAAGATTTTAATAGCTTCTCTATTTACAGGGGACTAGTTGGGATGGTGACTGGCCTCCCAACGACTCAACGTATGCCAGGGCACTGAAGAAGGGAAGGTGTAAAGGGGGATATGAGTATAGCTTAGGTTAGCATATGAGGGGATAGGGTAGCTTTAGGTAGATATACTTAGTTAGGTAGGATTTAGCATGTGAGGGGTTAGGTGTTGGGAAGGTTCGCTCGTAGTGGCTGCATAGAGCCTTTCCTTAATCTATGCACTCTGTTCGCTATCTAGGTTTTTTGTATCAGCATGAGCAGGACTGATGGTTGCACCATCGCATCCTGCTCTGCTATGTAACACACACAAAGTGTGGCGTTATAACTTATAGAAAAAGACGCAGGAAATATCAATAACAGTGGCAATGTTCATAACAAATTCAAAATCAAACAATCTTCTGCCAAAATGTTGTGCCTGTGCCACTATTTAAGGGTTATGATGGGAAATTTCATAACAGAAAGTAATGTATAGTGGGATTTATATCTAACTTAAGGCAGATAATTAGAATTATAACTGCACCAAGATTTAACATAGCAGATGTCAGTGAACTTAGATATTTTATACGAAAACACAATGAGATGTATATCAACTTATTTGGACCTCTAAAACCAAAAATGCACTTTTTATTGCATATGCCAGATATAATGTTGGACAATGTCCCATTAATACATTTTTGGAGTATGCCATTTGAGCGTAAGAATAGAGAATTAAAGGAAATGGCTGTAAGTACAACGTCGCATCGAAATAGGATTTAACCATAGGATTGAGGTATTAACTACGAAAATCATTTTGAAATGTAACGTGTCCGAATTATTTAAGTGATACGGGTTTAGGGAACCTTAAAGATAATAATGACATTAGTAATTTTATTCCACATATAAAATCAGCAAAATCATATGAACACGTTGAATTCTACGGTAAAAAATTTATTTGCGGTTCTGGTATTATTACTGAAATCCACGATTCTGGTATAGACTTTGGAAAGATTATTAAAATTTATAATATAGTATGGAAAGTCTACTTTTCAGTAAGCAAAGTAATCAATTTTAGTTTTAATTATAAAATTCATGCTTACAAAGTTATTGTAAATAACAATCCTCATGCTATATACAATACGAAAAAATTACCAAAAATGGAGCCTTATCTATTGTGCAAATTTGAAAATGATGATTATATTGTTACGAGCTATAATGTTTAAATTTTCATTGAATTAAAAATGAATCTTTCGTATATTGCTGAATTAATAAAATTATTGAAAAAAACTATGATGTACATTTTGCTCAGCAATATTTATATCTAACTATAGACAATAATAAATAAAACCGTAAAGGTGTTAGAAAAAAGTTGAATTTTATTTATTTTAATATGAATTACAAAAAAAATCCTTAACGATGTCGTAAATCTTTCAGCCACCACTTTATAATACTATCTTTGTCTTTTCATAAGGAGCTTTGCAATTCTAAAGCAATGATTTTTTATAGACTCGATAAAAAACGATAAGGCAGATATAAATCAATAAAATTATATGAAAATTACAATGAATATGGATAAAAGTTAGAAATAGTTTGCTTTGTAATATTGTCTGTTATGTCATTTTATTTTCTACTCGCGAAATAAATAGGACGTCAGTAAACGAAGGTTTAACAAATTCATGTTTTAAATTAATGTATTCTTCTACAGCGTGTTACTGTAATTATTGATGCCCGTGAGATGATTTATTTTTTCAAACACGCTAACGACTCTTGCGTTTTTGGTACCTACTAATAGGAACTGCAAACATTTTTTTTGACCGGCGCGCAAGATAAAACATTTATAGCACAGTCTAGCTCAAATCCGCGTTCAAGTCACGACTATCGGTGGCGTAAGTAGTTGATTATACCGCTGGGTTTATCACACTCGCTACACTCGTTGCTAAGTTTGAATTAGAAGAATTTAAGCATTTTAGTTTTATTTTGTCGAATTTTCTAAAAGCCTTCCAAACCTATTACTCATGGAGATATTACTGAGTGTGGGGTTGGAGGGGTTGAGGACTTATGTTTTATAATTTTAGGTTTCCTGAAAGCCATCATAATCTGTTACGAATTCAAATCTTCCTGCGATTGAGACAGAGAGGCCACAAATGAAACCTCTCAAACCGCGAAAT
The DNA here is from genome assembly GCA_020010945.3 of Muscidifurax raptorellus. Classification (NCBI taxonomy): domain Eukaryota; kingdom Metazoa; phylum Arthropoda; class Insecta; order Hymenoptera; family Pteromalidae; genus Muscidifurax; species Muscidifurax raptorellus. Next base: position 3,179,200 of record JAHUUD020000007.1, read on the forward strand.
TTGTATCCCTTAAAATAAAATAGACAAAAAAATTACGGAAAAATTTTCTCCGTTTCGCATAATTATAAGTAATTAAAAACAAGCTCTCTTACAGCTTAGTAAGGCTACGAAAAATCGTAACCAAAATAACACTAAAATGCCCTAACATTAATAACCCATACACAACAAGATCAGAGCATTCTTACAGCGTAGGAATGCTCCTAAAATAAGTAAATAATTCAAAACATAAATGCTTTAACCCAATTAACCCATTTACAGCGAGATCCAAGCCCTTTTACGACTTACATCTAAGGCTGCGAAAATGGTGAACAAATTCAGTCTTGAATGCTTTAACAGTAAGGTTCCTTGCAGCTTATGCAGGCTCAAGAATTTGGTAAATTATTCATAAGTGGAATTAAGCTAAAACTTTAATGAACTCCGTTTATTGTATACTTACTGAGGTTATGATTACATTATTATAATTCCTATACCAATTTCGTAAGGCTGCCTAAGACGTAAGGAACATTACAGTAAGAACATTAAAGATTCAAATTGTTTATAAATTTTCGGAGTCTAAGCGGTAAGCTGCAAGAGAGCTTGGATCTTGCAGTGTATGGGTTATTTAGGTTAGGACATTTATGTTTTAATTTATTTAATAATTTCCGGAGCCTTCCTAACCCGTAAGAGGGCTCCGATCTCGCTTTGTATGGGTTATTAAGATTAAAGCAGTTAAGTTTTATTTGTTCACTAATTTCCGGAGCCTTCCTAACCCGTAAGAGGGCTCCGATCTCGCTTTGTATGGGTTATTAAGATTAAAGCAGTTAAGTTTTATTTGTTCACTAATTTCTGGAGCCTTCCCAACCTTTAAAATATCTTGGATCTCGCTCTGTATGGGTTATTAAGGTTAAGGCATTTCTGTTTTAACTTATTTAATAATTTCCGGAGCCTTTCTAACCTGTAAGAGAGCTCCGATCTCCCTCGTATGGGTTATTAAGGTTAGGACATTTAAGGTTTTAAACTATTGACTAACTTCCGGAGCCTCCCTAGGGTTAAGGCATTTAATTTTTGTATTTATTATGCAATACCGATGTTATAATTTTAATCGGACACCTCAAATACCCTTAGACCTGAATACTTCCAATGTACGGATTCAAATAGTTATAATATAAATAAATAAAATTGTTTAATTAATATATTACGTTGAACTGATGTCACATTTACATTAAGCAACCCAAAAAAACCTTAAATTTCATGTTCTTTCTTTATAATCTTCATTTCTTATCTCCTAAACCGTATTCTGTATTTTGCAATAATTTTTGTTAATTAAACATTTAATCAACTTGAAAGTCAATGATCTTTGAAGATGAAAAGAATTTTATATATTGCATAAAATGCATAATGTAAAGAATTCAAGATATTTATTATCAGTTTTAAAAAAGTATAAAATTATTTTTTTTATAATTATCTTGCTTGTTTTTAATTACTCATAATTATGTGAGATAGAGAATAATGTTTTTGCAATTTTTTTGTACCATTTTTGCAATAATACACAACTGCAAAGTTTAGAATCTAAAGTATGTGGTCATTTTTGTTTAATTTTTTTAGATTATATAAAGCGAAGTTATTCATTACAGAAATTTTGTAAATTATTCACAACAGATTATAGGAGTAGCGATGAAATTGTAGGGTGTTTTTATAAAAAACTTCGTGGCTTCACAACAAAATTTAAACACGAAAATAAATATATATACCATGTAGACAATGGCCATGAGCAACGTTTAAAATGTTGTATTCAATCATGTACACCTACACTATAAATAATTAAATATATATATAACTTTTCATTTATAACTAATTTGTTAATTTTGTACACCATTTCGCTTATTTTATCAATAAAATTATGTAAATATATTTTCAATTATTTATCAAATTAATTACTACCTGCACATACCTAAAAACACCACCAGTGCTTAGCTATGTATACACACACACGCATAGATCCAAGTACACAAATCTCCCTTACGAATACATAACCTTCCATTCAAAAAAGGGAAATTTTTCATACTCACACAGACGCTATACATATACGACGTCAGCTACTGAGGGAGAGGGAGAGTTTCTATACCCGTACAGGTCCTTTCACCACTCCACCAACCCACCAAGTCTACGGCGGCCATATTTCCTATCTTGCACTGATGCTACAACTCAACGGCACCCACATCGATTTTCTGTATCGGTAAAACGTCGGCTGCTACTGCGGGAAAGGGAGAGTTTCTATCAGGGAGTAAGCGAGAAGGAGACTCAACTCCGAGTACTGAAAGTGTTCCCATTTCTGCGACAAAGATCGCCATGCACATTCGGTGGAAATGCTAACATTTAACGAGTAACAGAGCCTCTCGGAAACCAAACGAACTAAATAGCGTTGTGTGTTTTCAAAAAGGCAACAGAGGATCAAATCTCGCTCGGGGAAATTTTTTTTTTTGTTGAGTAATGATAGAATTTGTATGTACAATCATTTAAATGTAATAATAAATTTTTAAACAATAAACAACATTAAATGAATAAGTATATGCTTACGTACACTCGCTTACAAAGATATGTGTAGCTATATGGTAAACTGTTTCGTATTTATTATATTGTTTTTTTATTTAAACAATACAGGCAAACGTGAAATGGGAATGTAGATTCTGTTAACTCTTGTAGATGAAAACTAATTCGTAGATGACGCATAAAATATTGCATAATAAATATAGAAATCTGTATATTTGAAAGTAGAGATAAGAATTAATGAAGGTAAGTAGTTTTTTCTTTGTATCATAAACGTATGTAGAATTTATACTCCGCATTAATCCTCATAATAAGCAGCATATTGATTAAGCTTCAGCTATAATCAATTAAATTACGCCTCGATACACCTTCTATGTTTTCCGCGTGTTTTGAGCCTGAAGAAATATTTGAGCTTTAATAAAATATATACACATATATATTGTAACGCCACACTTTGTGTGTGTTACATAGCAGAGCAGGATGCGATGGTGCAACCACCAGTCCTGCTCATGCTGATAGAGAAAAACCTAACTAGAGAACAGAGTGCATAGATTTAGGAAAGGCTCTATGCAGCCAATGCGACAAAACCTTGAAACGGCAGCACAACAGAGAGACCTCGCGCGCACCCAAACAACCGACGCTGGAGCGGCAACAAGGAGCGGCAACAAGAAGCAGCACACCCAAACAACCGACGCTGCAGTGGCAACGTAAACAAACAACCAATACGTACAACATATGGGACGGCGCCAACTATATAAGGCCAACACGCACAACAGCTCGTCACTCAGATTTGTCGCGAATGCTAATCTGTTCAGCTCTCCGGACTGAACAGACTATCATTGTTCAGGGGCTCTCGTATACGTGTGTCTATGCATGCCGAGACACCCCAACCCGCTGTACTTCATGTTACTCGAATAAAGTCTTCAATATATATATATATATAATAATTCTTTCATTTAACTGAGTCACATCCCGGGGCATCCTACGTGGTGTCGAGCTATTGAACCTCCGCACTACGCTAAGATACCCCCTACCTCCGAGTTGACGATCAGCGCTCAGCTTCCTTCAGTGCGGGTGATCGCGGATCCGAGAACATCTCAAGTGCATCCTGCCTTCCCTACTCCACGCTTCGAGTCTCGACACGAACGCGATCTCGCGATTCTTCTGCGGATCAACCTGGTCCGTTTCAACCTCCCCAACGCCTAACCCCTCACATGCTAAATCCTACCTAACTAAAATATATCTACCTAAGCTACCCTATCCCCTCACATGCTACTCTACGCTATACCCATATCCCCTTTTACACCTTCCTTTCTTCAATGCCCGGGCAGGCGTTGGGTTGTTTGGAGGCCAGTCACCATCCCAACTAGTCCCCTGTAAATAGAAAAGATATTAATAACTTATCAAAAGAGAGAGAAATAGTTAGCAGTGCAACGACACAGACTGACTTACCAGGATTCCTAGGCAGCTCCTATAAAGAAGAAAAGATCATCACGAAGAACTATAAAAATGAAATGTACCTGCTACTGCTCAAGGAGTCACCATCGAATTACGCTTCTTCACTGGACGTCCTGACAGAAGAAGGGAACAGCAGGCACCAGACATCCTAGAAGCAAACAGTCATTACACAAAAACTGGTAGAGGCGTACAGTCAATACACATAGGTATCATAACCCTATGTATGCACTTGCCAGACCATAAGTTCCACTAGCATCTTCGAACACTGTGTCCAGGAACGTCGAGAAGGAGACGGGACGGCCAACTCACAGCACTAGTAACAGGAACAGCTGACTGGTCGTACTTCCACTGCACCAGGAGGAAGCCGCACCGGTACACACTCGCCGCACTGTACGTCGTAGGTTATGCTGTAGCAGCATTCCCGCTCTCGTTCGCTCTCTCTCACGCACATACCTAGAGTCCCTTCCCCGTCACGTGACTGGCCCTCTCAGCGCCTCGACGGCTGATAGGGGAACTACGCAATCGAGCCTCGCCGCTGTCGAATCCCCATAGCATCGTTGATTCTGTTCCGGCACTTGGTAGAACTGACTTGAAATCCCACTGGACTCACTCGATCACTCTGTTCCGGGATATTACTCGCATCACCTCGTTTTGACATCGCACTCGCCATTAGTAATCATCAGTGTACTTAGTTATTATCGAAACCTTGTGTCGCACATCGAGAGCAACCCAGCTACGTTTGGAAAAGGGAGAGCATCCTGTTGGAACATCGAGACTGCGAATTGTAAGTCATACTTAATCATTGTGCGATACCACGCGCGTAGTAAATCTTGTTCGAATTCGAATCTCCGGGTTATTCAATTGTATTCGTGCTACAACTGTAGCTGGCGCCCAACTATAGTTAATGTATAATGATGTATATAGATTTAATGGATGTAAATATATTATGCATACAATTAATTAGTGTTCTATATCTTATATTATATTTATACCCAATTAGTTACTCAATATTACAACAAATTATGTTAAAGTCTGCCAGAATGCAGCGAGCATATTCCGCTGCATTGACGGAATATGCGTCATAATATATACATATATATATATATATATATATATATATATATATATATATTGTAACGGGCGGCGATACGCGCACGTCGGCGCGGGTAGCTGAAGCGCGGGAAGGCCAGTAGAGGACTCACAATTAGAGGGAAATTCGAGTCATAAGATAAAGTAGGAATTAATCTCTATTTTATTTATGCGCGATCGACTGGCGAGGCATTTGGCCCCAGTCGTTGATCCGGTAGATTTTGCGGCCTTCTCGCGACGCGAATACGCGCAACACGGACGACGGATTCCTTACTGAATAAACGCCTTTTTATTAGAATCGGTAGTGTGTTCATTTGATTGTCGTCCCGATCCCTCTTCCTATTCAAACCGCCGAATACCGCCGCCTCCGCGGGCACCTTCTCTTCCTCTCTTACCCTTCTAATCCTTCCCTCCTCCTTCTTCCACTCGTACAGGATTCCGTCCACTCTCACCTTGAAATCCCCATTCCTTAGCAGCTCCCCATTCTTTTTTGCTTCTTCTCTTCTTCTCTCTCTTATCCCCATGGCTTCCTTCTTTGCCCTTCTCTCCTCCCAACTCATCCACTGCTCCATTCTCACCTTTCCCCCTTCATTAATTTCCTCTCTCCTCTTCCAAATCTCCTCCATTTCCTCTTCTGTCGCAAAGATGATTCTTTTTTGTGTCCTGGTTTGCGGTCTCCTCCAGCTCCCAGCTCGTTCCCTCCAGGATCTCGTCCAGCCAGTCCTGCAGCACCTCCTTCTCATTCCAATTTGTCCCTTTGTGGATAATCACACCTCTCTCTCCTACTTTGCTCCTCCCTCCTTCCGTCTTCTTTCTTTTGTTGGCGTTCACAATCCTAACCTCACTTTTCACTTTGGCCCTTTCCCTTTCTATCCCTTTTCTCTCCTCTCTCCTTACTTTTCCTTCTAATTTTTCTACCAGTCCCTTCAGTTCCTTGACTGCTCTCTGTATCTTCTCCCTCTCTCTCCTTTTCTCTCTCAATTTTCCTTTCAAAATTTCAACATCACCTTCCATATCCGTCATCTTTCTCTCCGCCGCTTCTCTTCTCCCTCTCTCCAATTGCAGCTTCACCCTCCACTCCTTCATCTCCTCTTTCATGTCCCGCATCTCTCTCTCCACTCTTCTCTCATGCTTCGACATCTCTCCCTCCTACTTTTTGTCGCCTTTGGTTTTTTATCTTCTTTTTATCTCTATTGACTTTGCACGCTCTCTCTCTCCCTGTTATAACCTCTCTGCTCTCCTCACCATGTGCTTTCCTTTCTGTTACTCTTGTTCCTCTTTCTTCTCCCTGTTCCCTCCGTCTGATTCCACCTACCTTCCTTACCGACCCTCCTAGTTTCTTTCTCTCTCTCTCTCTCTCCTCCTAGGGACTTTCCCTAGAGTACCCCGCGTACCACCTCCTTTCTTCCTTAGTTCTTGCTCCACCGCCTTGTTCACCACATATATAGCGTCCGTTGTCCCTCTTCCTCTTCTAAATCCCATCTGCGTGTCACTTAACTTTTCCTCTTCTTCCAGTTTCTTCTCCAATCTTCTCTTTATCAGTTCCGCATATATTTTGTATCCTGTGTCCATTAGTGTGATCCCTCTATAGTTCTTACACTCCCCCTTATCTGCTTTTTTGTAGATTGGCGTGACCTTCCCTCTCCTCCACTCTTCTGGCAATCCTCCTTCTTTCCAAATCTTTCCTAGTATCTCCGTTAATTCCTCCACAATCCTTCCTCCGCAATCCTTCCTCCGCCCTGCTTCCAAGCCTCATTCTGGATTTCATCTTCTCCTGGTGCTTTCTTTTCCTTTAGCTTCTTGATTATTTCCCTTCCTTCCTCTACTTCTATCTCTCCCTCCTCTGCTTCCTCTTCGCTCCCCGACTCTTCCTCCTTATCTCTCCCTCTCTCTTACATTTCTCTCTCTCCCAGTTGCCCTTTAAAATACTCTATCCAACTCTTATCTTCTATCCCTTTATCTACCTGCTCCCTTTTGCCTTTCCTTCTCCTTTTCACCATTCTCCAGAATTTTTTTCCTGACCTGTCCTCCTTTGCCTCCATTAGCTCTTTCTTCATCCCTTCCTCCTTCTTTTTCATATACATGCTCCTTAACTCTCTTTTCGCCTGCGTGAACCTGTCTTTTCCCCACCTCTTTATCCCTTTTTTTGTCCTTTTCATTTCTGCCCTCTTCTTCCTGCAATCCTCATCCCACCATCTGCTGTCATCTCTCCTTTTTCTACTCCCCCTCTTTGTTTGGATCACGTTTCTTATTTTTATCTTTAATTCCCTCCATGTTTTTGCTTCCCCACTTTAGCTAGCCAACCTCTATACTCCCTGATGGCCTCCTCTGTCCACACCGTTCTTTCATTTCCTCTTCCAACCCTTCCGAACTTCTCCCTGTCTCTAATTCCAATTCTAATGCTCCATGGTTTGACTCCATTCTATCTTCTACCTTCAGTGACTTTACCTTTCTCCTGCCTTCCTCATTTACTATCCCATAGTCTATTACCGAGGATCCCTTTCCCCCCACGTACTTGAGTTCCCCTTCTTCATCCCCTTCTGTACTTCCGTTTAGGATTGAAAGCCCCTACTCTTTTAGCCTATTTAGCAGCTCTCCCCCTTCTTTGTTCACTACTCTATCCTTTGACTCCCTCTTTTCCTCCACTCCCCTTTCATCTAAAAAACCCCCCTCTTGCCCTGTTCTCGCGTTTAGGTCTCCACACCAAAGTATCTTTTCCCCTCCCGCTCTTTCTACCATCTCTTCTATTTCCTCATAGTTCCTGTCCTTCTCCTCCCTCATGTATGTCGAACCTATCCACCACTTTTCCCCCTTTATACTACATTTGCCACCTATGACTTCTCCTGATCTTCCTCTCAACCATTCAACTTTGTCCTCTTTCCTATCTTTCCTAACTGCCATTACCATCCCTCCCTTTAATCTCCCTCTACTCCCCCCTTTTTCGCCTCTCTTACCTCTGTCTCGAAGCCCTTCATTCTCTTCCTTATTCTTTCCTCCTCACCGCTCTCTGCCCACGTTTCCTGTAGGCATATGACGTCAAATCCTAATATGTATCTCCATCCTTCCTCTTCTATTCCTTTCAGTCCTGCCACATTCCAGCTCAACACCTTCAGATTCTCTTTTCTTTTCCCTTTTCCCCTTTCTTCCCTTTTCTCCTTCTCATCGCCATCTTACCTCCCCCTCTCGAAAAAGCCTATCCTCTCTTTCGTTACAGAAGTACGTCATGTCTCCTACCGTTAACTTGTTTCTTCCTACTTTCACTGGTTTTCCTTCGCTTCTCCATTCTCTTGCGAGCCCGTTGAACCTTTCTCTGTTTCTCTTCTCTCGCCACGTCAAATCGTGGTCGATGAAGCAGTCCGTCCCCTTCAGCTTGCTCTTTTCCTCCATAATCTTCTCTTTCTCCTCTCTATTTTCACATTCCACTCCTATTTTGCTCTTAGCTTTTCCTCGGGTGACCCACGTCCTTTTCACCTTTACCGAAATCCCCAGCTTCTCATCTACCCATTCTTCCACCTTAGCTTTGTCCCATTTTCCTTCTTTCAGCCCTGATACCACCACATTGTTCCTTTTCCTTTCTCTCTCCCCTTCCTCATTTCTCCACTCTAACTCCTTCAGTTGCTTCTTCTCTTGCTCCCTTTCCTCTGACCCCTTTACCCCTCTCTGGTCTCCTTTTTCTGTCTGCCTAGTTTTTGCCTCTTCCTCCATTTTCTTTATCTTCTCCTCCATTTTTCTTTCTCGCTCTTCCCTTTTTCTCCTCTCCTCCTCGGTTGCCCTCTTCATCTCCTCCTCCGCCCTTGTCCTCTCCCTCTTCTCCTCCTGCACTAGGCTTCTCACCTCCTCTAGCTTCTTATTCATCCTTTCTTCCGTTTCTAGCCATTTTCTTTCCCATTCTGCCCTGTCCTTTCTCTTTTCATCCTTTTCCTCCTCCAAGGTCTTCAGGATCCTTTCCAGCGTTCCTTGGAATTTCTCCATCTCCCCCTCATCCTCACCTTCCTTTCCCTCCTCCTTCTTTGGCGAAATTCTCCCCGTCGATCCGCTCCTCTCTAACGTGTCTCTCTCTCTCTCCTGTCTCTCTTCTTTTCTCTCTCTCTTCTTGCCCTCTTTCTCCTCCGGTGACCTTTCTTTCCTTTTTCCCCTCTCCGTTTTGCTAATTTGAAGCTCTCTGGGAGAACAAACTGCCTTTGCGCTCCCCCCTTTCCTCCGCTTCCCTTTCTTCTTCCCTTCCCTGTCTTCGGCGTGCTTTCCCACCTGCACGTTTGAATCTTTCTCTCCGGCTCCCGTTCCAGTCCGCTCGACGTCTTAAATTCCTGTTCCTCTTCGTTCCTCTGTTCCTTATTCCCTATCGTCACCTCTGCTGTCTCCTCTTCTCTATAGTTCATGGCCAGCGGCTTTGCCGCTCTCTCCTCTATCTCCGTCCTTTTCTACCTTTCCTAACCTCCTCCTTGCACTTTCTCCTTCTCTCCCTTCTCTCCCTTCTCCCTTTCTCGCCCTTTCTTGTCCTATTATCCTGTTTTACTCACCTTTCTCTCCTCTTTCACTCTGTATTCCTCTTTCTATTTTTACCTTTCCTATTAAAAGGAAAAGCTGCGTATTAAGCACACCCCCTTACTACACGTCTGACCCTGCCAATGGCTTCGTCAGACCTCTCCTATATATATATATATATAAAATTTGAATAATATTCTCTATTCGGGAACTTTAAAAGTTATGCTTCAATTTTATATAATATAACTAGCAGCAGATGCCACGCTCGCTGATGCTCGCTCGGTTGCATTTCGATGGCGATCATATATTATATATACATTTTAGATATATGCACATTTCATAAATATATTCCGTTAGATTTGAATTTTTAATCAGAGATAATTTGACACTTTTAAAATATAGTAAAATTTCAATCACGAAACATATTAAGGAGACAAATATATCTACTTCAATTCACAAATTCTATTTCCTAGTGGAAATAGAACTTATGTTATAGTATGATAAATCATTTGTATTTTGAAGGTGTACGTATATTAGGTGTACATTTTATAAATACATGCTTTAGGATTTGAATTTTCCACTAAAGATAATTTGAAATTTTAAAATGTGTTAATTTTTATTATGAAATTTAATAAAGAAGTTCTGGAAATACTAGTGTTTAAATTTTTTATGATACCTTGTTTAAAAAAATGATTTTATTAATTTATTTACTTAGTAAATTTGAATTTTGTTCATAATAGATTTAAAAAAATCCAGTCAAAGGTAACTGGATATCTTTTTCTGGAAATCCACTTATTTTTAGCTGAAAAATAAGTTAGATCTATAGCTGGAAAATCCAAATGAATACAGCTGTAATCTAGTTAAAAAACAACTACATTTATAGCTGGATTTACAGCTATTTTTTACAGCTATAAGTTTTTGGTAGGAATGGCACAGTGTGGCACCGTGATACATAGTTTGGCACAATTAAGCATAATATAAAATTTTTAGATTAAAAAATGTTTTTTTTTATTTTTTTCAATTTTTGAGCACAATTTGGCATAGTATGGTACAATCTGGCATAATATGACATATAACGTCACTTATTCAATTTATTAAAAAAAATGACCAGAGATGGATTCGAACTCGGATAGCCGGCGTGCCAGTCGGGCGTCTAACTGAGCCCGAGCTACTTTCTTATATAATATTAGTATGATCAAATTCTTCCTTTTACACAGCAGCTAATATAACTATTAACTTATAAAGAGGAGTAGTTATTAATATAATTGTTTAAATGAATAAGAGATTCTGAAGTTACATAATCTTAAAATTATATATATTATAATGTTCAAAAATTATGATCAGCTACTCCTTATAAACAATACAGCAAAGTGGCACAGTTAACACTATGACGAACTGTGCCTAAAAATGAATAGCGAATCTTTAAAAGAAGAACCTGAAAAAGAAGTCTTGCGCAAAAAAGAAATTTATTGGAATAAAAAAGTGATGAATACAAAAATTTGCATGAAAAAATTCTGTTTTTACTTAAATATATTATTTGTTTTTGCTTATATACTCATCAATTCATTTTGATATACAGTTGTACACCTTGAGAAACTTTACGTTTTTATAAATTGTTATGCAAGTTTAAAAAATTTTCAAAGGATTAATATTTTAGTTAATAACTATGATTACATACATGCTCATTTACATTCATACATATGCGTATGCATGCACACGTACATAAGCACAGTATTCACGCACACGCACATAAGCACAGTATTCACGCACACACACACATTTATATGTTCACGCGCACTCACATACACATATTTATCAGTTCATATATATATATAATACTTATTAATGATAGTATAAAGCACAGATTTATGTGTAAATATATAGAAATGTATGCATGAATACTTGTATCAATTACAACATTATATTAAATGGACTATTATTAATAAAACATTACATTAAATATTACAACAAAATGTATATTAAAAACATATCGGTATAATAATTGCGAAAGAAAAAGTAAGTAGAAAGTGCATGATTAAATATAAAGACGGGTTAGAGAGGAAAGATTGGGGGAAAGAGAGAAAGCGTGTATGTGTGTGTGCGCGAGTGTGAAAAGGAGGGAGAGTCTCAGATTGCTACTGCAAAAGGGCTTTGCGAAACAATACCTATTTCCATATCGACTGCTAAGATGACGGGCCCAGCTAATAAACGAACGTCATCAAACAACGACCAAGTGCCTTTTAAAGATTTAAATGTGATATTTTTTGCACGTTTAAGGAAGCAGAAAAACTTAAAGTTATCTGCACCAGAAACTAGATCCATTGATTCTTATGTATTTTGATACGCGGAATCTAAAGGCAAACTAGCTCGTAGACCCTCCATTTTTTTTAAATCGCAAAAGAACACCCTCGAATACGAAAATTCGCGCTTTTTTGACAGTTGGCGTTCGGTATACGACTTAACAGTATTTGAAAATTACTGTAAATGTTATGCTACAAGTATTTTGATGTGCTGAAACCGAATCCAAGGTCAGAATCACGCCAACACCCTTTATTTCTTTTTATATCTCAAAAAACCGCCCCAAATATACAAATTTGTTGTTTTTTTTTTATTTACCCATTTTTTCTTTTATACCGAACTCTTTTATCTTCAAAGGTTCTACGCAGAGGATTTGGCTTCCTCTTTTGTCCTCTAGATTTAGTTTCTCTTTTCAGCATCCAACAAAAATCTGCCATCATATTTACGTCCCATCTCCCCTGGTATCGACGCTCCATTTCCTTAATATCTTGGTGAAACCGTTCTCCTTATTCTTCGCTGTAATCTCCAAGATTGAGAGAGAGAGAGAGAGAGAGAGAGAGAGAGAGAGAGAGAGAGAGAGAGAGAGATTGCGAGAGCCAACAACGAGAGCGTCGTGAGCAGCACATCAAAATAGATGTAGTACAATATTTACAGTAATTTTCGTATACCGAACGCTCACTCTCAAAAAAGCGCGTATTTCCGTATACGAGGGAGGTTTTTTGCGATTTAAAAAAAAATGGAGGGTGTACGAGCTAGTTTGCCCTTAGATACAGTTTCCGCGTATCAAAATACATAAGAATCAATCAAGATAACATAAGAATCAATCAAGCATTAGTATGCAATTATTATTTTATTTTTTTTTAATTATTATATGCAATTATTTAATATAATTTATATTTTTTGTCAAAAATGTTTTCGTAAAATATTTTGCGATATTTATGTGAAATTTAATATAAAATTTTTTGTAACTTTATTTTAAAATATAGAATTCTATTTGTAATAGTTCAATAACCATATTTAAAATCTATCGTGAAATTATAAGTAAATATTTATATCAGGACTTGTACGTTTATGTGTATTACGTATTATTCCAGAAGTGTCGAACTCGCTCATATACATTCTGCTACCCGCATTAATGTAAACACAAACTAACTCTATTTACTTTTTTGATTCGACACGGAATTTACGTTGTATTCATTATTATCTGATTTATAATTTTCTTTTTAATTGTAGACATAATGTTTTTTTGTAAATATTATTTGTATAAATGTATACATACTCTAAGTATAATTGTATGAGTTAAAGTTTTAATTTTTTTCTAATCTGAAACTGTTTTAGTACATACACTTAACTGGGATTAAACATTTAATTAATTTTAGTAAAATTGAATTCACATACATACGCACCTCATTTATGTACTTACACTTACTTTTAAGTCTATTTGTTTGTTTTGACATTAAACACATGCTTTGCATATATTATTACTTTTCCGTACACTGTTGAATTTAGATGTAAAACTTGACGTAACACTTTACATAAATTTTATATAACTAAAATTTATTTACATACCTTATTTACAGTTTATATTCTAATTAAATAATGTATTTTTTAGTGTTTCTGTCAGAGCCCGCGTCATAAAAGTGACAGAATAAGTTTTGCCAATGGAACCTTATTTACAATGGATTGCATTGACACTTCTGGTGAATTCAGAGTAACTGGTTTCATGAAGTTACATCTTTACTTTATCAAAAATTTAAATAACAATCTTTAGTTATATATTTTAATATTAATGAAATTGTATAGTTACTTACTTATATTATTTTAAGGTCAATACTGTTGATAAATTAAAGAATGTAAATTTTTCATTGCCTAACTAGAAGTTTAATAAATTTAAAGAAAATACGTATGAAATAAGTTTAAAAACGGATTCAATAACCAATGAAATCGAGAATGTGGCGGCTATAAGTAAAAACATATTAAACTTTTTATCATTCATGGAGATAGATTCTAAAAATTCTGCAGATTGTATAGATAAATAAATTTATTTTAAATTGAAAGTATATTTTTCTTTAATTCAATACTTAAAATTTTAATTTGCAAAATTGGAATTTTTATTATTACAGATATTGTGGGTATTATTAGAAATATTGGCGAAGTAGAAAACATCAAAGATGATACTTTTGTTACATGTGAAGTTACACTGAAAGATGATCTGAAAAATAAGATAATTAAATGTTTTTTGAATTGACAATTTTTTGATGATTTTAGTATGCTAAATGTATGTTAACATAATAACAATTTTTCAGTTAACTATCGTTTTCTGGAATAAAAAGACAAATTCATTCAATGGAAATGTAAATGATGTAATGTCAATAAAAGCCGTTAAAGTGGTTGAGTACAAGGGTATTAAAAAGTTTCAGGTCTCTCAATTACTATACTGAAATTAATTGATACGTCAATTCCAGAAGTTAAAAGGTAAAAATAATTAATTTTAATTATCTAAGTTATAAATTTATTGTTAATTTAAAAATAATACAAACATTTTAATTTTTATCATTTTTTTAATAAACCTTAGAAGTATGAAAGTTTATGCCTAATATAGATTGAGTCACCTAATATATTATAACGGGATGAACGCGATGTTAATTATGCGGCGGTCGCGCAGTCATCAGCTGCGTGCAATGTGACCGACGATCGTAGTTATAATCGAGTAGCCGACGGGCGTACTCGTTTGCTCGCGGAAGCAAGCGGTTTGGGGTTTCTGCACCTGGTTCCGCAGAGGCGACGGCTAGTCAGTTCGCACACACTTTGAGAAGCGAAATGCGTGCCCGCGTAGGCGGCTGGGTCGCTGAAATACGCGAAGCGGCAAGTAAGACGGTAATACGTATCTATTTCGCTAGTCGCGTATCGCGTTGCTCTCTCTCTCCCTATCCTACTCACCTCTGGCTCGTCTCCGATGTCTCTCCTGTAAACACATATATATATATATATATATATAACTTAGCCTACAGGAGCATGCTGGGCTAGACGAGGGCTATCGCTCTCGTCACAATATACCAAATTATTTTAATAAAACAATATTAAATATGTATATGAGGGAGGTGATCCTGCCAGTAAACAATTAAAATCTTTGTATTTTTTAGGTTGCTGAAAGAAATGATTGCCGCAAAGGAAGAAGATTAGTTAATGTATCAATTAATGTATCGAAAAAGGCACTTATTTCGATGTTGTTACTTATTTTGTTGTTAAATATTACGATTTACTTTTACTGCTTTGTATTGTACTGGTTCTTGTATTAGTATAGTGTTGTAGAAGTGTAGTAGTATGGTAAGAGCAAGATAATTGTTCTTAATTTCCTTGTACTAAGTTTAAATGATTCTATATTTAATTTTTGCAAAAATAAAAATTAAATATCTTGTTTTCTTAACTATATAATTCACGTGTTTATCCCATTTTATATTACAATCAAATATTTTAGAGTTATTAATAAATATTACGAATTACTTTAAAAAAAAAAGATCATAATAATATGCAATAAAATTTAAATTTTAAATTCAATTGTATAATTTAAGCTGTAAAACAAAAATATAAAATTTATCCATATACACCTTTATTATTATGCGTATGTACGAGGTGTTAATGTACGTGCGTAAGGTGATATACTTAAATAAACATGCTCTTAGGTAAAAAGAATGGAGAAATTTTTTAAAGAATTTTATACACTTATTTATAATAGTTTAATACACTTGTTTGCGTTTAGATTTATAAAATTATATGCATCAATATTTGTAAAAATGTTTAAGATCATGCCAACTTTTATTTAATGTACAAAATACAAATTTACGTTAATAGAAAACAAATTTATATCGACAATATATCTATATATTGATTGATAGTGGAAAAGAGAAAAAAAAGAAATTGTATATGTGTAAGTGTGTATATATGGTGTATGCGGGTATGTTTGTTTATGTGTGAGTTTGTTTGTAGGTGTATGTGTGAGTCTGTTTGTATGTGTTTGTGTGCGTGTGTGTATGACTGAGTGTGAGTGCATGTATATGTATATATGTTTGAGTCCATAATTGGGATTTAAATTGCTTCAATAATAAAAATAGTACTAAAAATGTTTCTTATATTTGCTTATTTTAATTTATTTAATACATACATTTAATTTTATGTAATTATATATGTTTATATATTTTCATTTGATTTTTCTAGATATTCATCCAGTTCATATTTAACTATGAAATATGCTTTATTAATACCTTGTGAAATAATAGAAACTTTATAAATTATCAGTAAATACAATTTTGAAAATGCCAAATTTGTGATCGTATCCCAACATGCAAATCATTAACATTTTGAACAAAAAAGTCAATTTCTGAAAGATTATTACAGTGTTGTACTATCAACGTAGTAATTATTTCGAAAACATTTATGAATTTGAATTATAATATATAGGATATTACCTGTACATTGAGAAATTGATTGTTTCAATTTTGATTTTATGTCTCGTGCGATTTTTTTTTATGCTTCACAATTTTTCCTCTTAATACTTCACGTAATTTGTCAATTACTAAAAAAGTCATATTATATAAATAAACATAACTAATAATATTCAATAACACATAAGCATAATTCAAAATAATGTTAAGCATTACCACGATTGATAAATTTTGACATTTTTCAATAATATATGCTAATAACCAATGTTTTTGACTAACGAAGTTCCAAAACTCGACTGAATATAATCGTATGTGTCTATACATTGGTATAGGCGATTTATGTAATAAGGGTTTTCGTGTATGTACACTAATACAAATTCAATATAGAATGATTTGAGGATAACATTCGTGCGAATATAGTGATTGATCTAATACACGTTGATTGTATTTCTTCTATTGGGCTTGAAAGCTTTAACTACTATAAATAATATAAATATTATGAATATAATATAAATTATTATATTTGGCGAAAACATCGCTATTTCAAAACAATGCGAAATATTAAAAATAATGTGTACGTATTAAAATATAATATTATATTGATTTTTATTTGTATAAATGTAAAATAAGTTATTATAGCATAATAAAGTTTAATCAAATAAATTTTGGCTTACATACGAAATAAGTTTTCTAAATCATAATTCTATATCGTTGTTAGATTTATTTTATTTTTTATAAAATAAATTGCGAATTTCTTAAGAGTTTTATTTTGTACACAAATTTACTTTTAGCTAATGTTTAGAAGTTCAAACAAATTACAAAAATTGAAATGTATCTTTTAAGCTTTTTGTAAAAAAAAAAAAAAAATAAAGCCATCAAATTATATAACTTACAAATTAATTTTTTGGATTTAAGTGAACCTACATATTAATTATTTAAAGTCGACAAATTAAATTGTAGGTTATATTTGATAATTTATTCATTTTGTAATGTGGTACTCTTCTAAAAAATTAAAATGTACTTTTTAATCTTTATAACTCATCTGGCATTCCGAAAAAATAAATTTTATGATTGTGTTTAGAACAGTGCACATATATACAAAATGCCCGAAACGGAACTAGTATAGCACAACGTAGAATGTTTGATTAAATGTGGCACTGTTCGACATGATTTAGCCTGGTTTAGCTAAAATTAACATTATTTGGCACAGCAAATTTCTCAGATATCGTTTACAAAATTGATGGTTAAGATTAGTTATGATAGTTGTTTAAATATAAAAGTTATTTTTTAAACGAGTTATAATAGTATTGTTATTTTACATTTGTTATTTAAATGAGTTATAATGGTTTTATTGTTCGATTATAGCATTTATGATTTTATTCTAGGATTCTTTGATTTAGTTCATATTTTACTACGTTAAGTTTTTTTTTATTAAAAACATTGAAATTGGCCATACACCGTCAGTTTATCATGGTTTTAAGTCATGAAGATAAGTTGATTGTTAAAGGAACTGAACAATTTTCAGTGAGTAGGAGTAGGACTGGCCCGCGGCAGTGTGAGAGCGTCATATTTAATAGAGGACGCTATGAGACCTCGAGCAGTATAGTATAAATACGTAGCAGGCCGAACGGACTATGCTACAGCATGAGAGAGAAAGATTAGATTAGATTAGATTAGATTAATTTTTATTACTGTATATTTTGTTGTACAAAAAGAACATTAAAGTAATACAATAAAGAATACATAAAATTGAGGTGAAATAGATACAAAATATATTTGCGAGAGTGATAGATGCGGTGATGAAATGAAAGATGTGATGACTATGAAATGTGGCGAGTACAATACATAAATTGATAGATGCTGCTTATGGGTTTTTCAAGTTGGTGAAATGTTGTTTGACTTGATGCTTGAAATGTAGTATTGATCTAATGTCACGAAGATGAGTGAAGCGGAATGAGCGAAAAAAGAGAGAGTAAAGCGGAATATTGCACAGTGACCGTCTCTCCGAACACAGGTCCGTAACATGACTTACGGCACCACGGTTTGGAAACACTCCCGTGCCTAGTGTGGGTCCACTGACGCATAGGGCAATAGATGGAACGTTGCAAGGTGGAAAAAGGTAGTAGACAAATTATTATAATATAAATAAAAAAATTTAAAGAAACTTAACAACACTTATGACAGCAATAATAAAAGCAGCAAAAACAATGTAAATCAATTAATATAATTTGATAAAGTGCACACGTTTTCTAAAATTTCTTTTTATTCTTGTTTAATCCAACTTTAGTTACAATATTGACGAGAGAGAAAGAAAAAGAAAAATATAAGAAAGAGTGGGGGAGATAAAGGAAGAAGAGAGCATGAATAGTTTAATAAATGAATAGAAAACTGTCATCTAAAATTTAAATTTTGCAAAAAATATCAAATATTTTACTATATATTGATCATCGTATAATCTAACATTTGCATGATGCAATGTCAGATATTCTGTTCAACAGCAAATAATTGGAATAGCTAACTGTCATATCGTCGTACGACATCACTTGGCAACTTCAATATATGCCCATTATCTTGGAGGGATCTCACAAAACTTTCATAATCTACTAACTTACTATATTTGTTTGGGATTCTCAAATTTCGTCCTTGGTCTCATCTTATCCTTTAAGTCTTACTTATTAATGTAATTAGGAATTGACGCAAGCCCGATAACGCAGAAAAGTTTTGATTCCATTCAGAATAACCGACTCCAGAGAGAAGTTGAATGCCTTTATAAAAAATATTAAATATGTTGAAATATCAAAGCAGTTGCATATTCTAGCATATACCGATCATCGTATGATGTAACATTTGTATGATGTACCGTCAAATATGAACATATAGGGAAATCGAGGGGAGGTGGAGGGGAAGTGGAGGGGCAGTGGAGAGGAAGTAGAGGGGTAAGTAAAGGGGAAGTAGAGGAAGGTGGAGGGGAGTGGAGGGGCAAACCTGGTCGCCCCCGGATAGGGCCCTGTTTTTGTTAGGGGGTGGTGGGGCCTCGCTGCATTTTTTGAGGAAACTATTGAGGTCGACTTGAGTTGTGGCATGAGGCCAGAAAACAAGACTGGGAGGCTGGGGTTTGGGAGAAAACCCGAGTTAAACGTTGGTAACACGAGTAGAAAAGGGAGGACAAAATTATAAATACAACTCCAGAAAATAACTTGGGGTCTTGGGAAGCCCCAAAAAGTGTCAATGGAAATGGGTCCACAACCAAGAAATAAGACATCGAGCAGAGTCTGAAGAACACGGAAAACAGCATGTTTATGTGAGCGCTGAAAACGAAGTGCTTGCGTACTGGAATGAAATTCAGAACGCTAAGCAACGAGAGACGAAGATATGGGAGAAGATTCGTGAGAGACTGGACGCAATAGATACGGTGGCATTAAACGCGTCCAACATTCATAGGGCAGTGAAAAGTGATGTGGCATAGGTCATGATGCTGGTGAACGACTTCGAAAAGGTACGCGAGACGCTTAGAAAGAATAAAGGGAGTTTTCAGCTTATGCTAAAGACCGTGGAAACTCCTAGAAATCAAGAGAAGACTGGAGTGGCGAGCAAGTCTACGCAAGATGTAAGGATGAATACACCAAATAAGCGTAAAGTCACGTCGTCATGTCAGGTGGATGGAATAAGATATGTAAATCCCAAAAGGAAAAAAAAGAAAGATTTTCCACAAGGATAGACGCCCGAAAAGAAAACAAATACACCTTGGCAGACGGTAGAAGCGAAGAAGACATAGAAAAAGAAGCAAAAGGAAGGCGGCAAGGATGGCAGTGATGACTTAAGCCAAAAAGGCAAGAGAAACAGAAGCAGCCGGTATACACTTATACAGCTGCTATGCTTCACGACGAGTCAATTGAGCAGTTCGAAAGACTGTTAATTTTACTCGTACAGGATGTTGTAGGAAGAAGGCCAGTGAGTATAGCGGGCGATTTTAATGCATGGGCCGCAGAGTGGGGCAGTCAAAGAACTAACCAAAGAGGACGAGTGCTACTTATGCTTTACCAGAGGTCTTCATGGATTTGTATGACCCATGACTGAAAGAGAGCATTTTCTGCGGAATAGAAGAAACAAGGCTTCGTGCTGCTGCTAAAAGGAAAGAAGCCACCTAAAGACGCTTTATTATACAGACCGCTATGCACGTTGGGCACCTCAGGCAAGATTCTAGAACGTATAATCTGCGTCAGAATGGATCAGGCTATAGAAGGAAAAGGTGGACTAGCGGGACATCAATAAGGTTTTCAGAGGAAGAGATGGAAGTTGTCCTCAAACTGAACGTCAAAAATGCATTCACAACACGCCCGAATGGAACAAAATAAACGAGGCATTTCGGAAGCAAGAAGTTCTTTTATATGTACGAAGGATGATGTCCGACTACTTGAAGGATAGACTCTTATTATATGAGACAGAGGATGACCACCAAGACCTATGAGGTAACAGGAGGCGTCCTCCAAGGATCAGTACTTGGCCCATCAACCTAGAACGTCATGTACGATGGGGTACTAAGGCTGAAATTACCTAAAGGGGCTACGGTAGTGGGATTCCGGGCGACATAGCAGTAGTCATAATAGTGAAAAACAACGAAGACATAGCAGACATATCTGACGAGTCTATTCGTGTAATACACGAATGACTGATAGAGACAGGCTGGGCCTGGCTTGGAATGCTAGCGTGACGACCGCTCGCGCCCCTCCCCTCTTTTTAGTCCTTCGCGTTCTGCGACAGCCGACAGTCGGCACGCTAGCATTCCAAGTTTCGAGGTCTGAGACTGCGAAGCGTCGAGTCCTTCGGTGCGGAGAGTTTCGAAGTCCTCACTCTCCCAATCCGACCCCTAATACTACCATTCTCGCATCCATATATGCACGAAAATTTGTGTTCCCGTACTTCCCGTAGTTCCGAAAGTATCGAACGCTGGCAGTTCAAAATTTCTCTCAGTGTAGCACAGATTTATGACTGCTACGTCCGTAACGCATAGACAACTCTGGTATCAATTGTAAATTTTTTCATCGGTTCTTATACTAGAGGTCTCTCTCTCTCTCTCTTGCCCCCCCCCCTCTCACACATCAGTCAGCATGCGCGTCATTGCTATAGCAGATATCCCTCAACGAGTAGCAGTAGTCATGGAAAACGATAGTGTTATGCGAATTCGCGATAGTGTTGTGCGTGTTGCTAAGGGGATAAGACTTAAGACTTCACCATCGGGTACTATTTTGGAAGTCCAATCGTACATAGCTTAGGAACCTGCCATGAAATTGCGAGGAGCAACTGTGTCGCGATCTCATTGTGGTTATCGCAGGATAACTGCGCTGCACAGAAACGTGTTTAGGTACTCTCGTGCGGTATTGAGAGTTGTAGGCCGATAGCTACTGGAGCGTGGTTCAAGTAAGTTGTACTGTTTGAGCCGATTGATGGACGATTATATAAGCTCAAGTTTTTAGTATTTAATTTCAAAATTTTTTGCAATGTTTTTTTATAGTAATACTTTTTTATTAGCATTTCTAGAGCTCCAGGAGACCAGTGATAGCGATAGCGATACTATATCTCACAATGGCTCACCACCTCCATCTGCGCGCAGAGAATCGCTAAATGATTCGAGTACCGATAAATCTGAGGGAGAGCAGGCTGCCGAGAAGAAGAGGCTAATGTCGATGTGGAGAATATTGATATTTCGGCAGATGAAGTCTACCAGTCGGGGGACACTAAAGATGTGCACATAGTGGAACAACCTCTGGAGGAAGAAACTGGTGCAGCTCGGCTTGTACCGTATTGGCATCGGGAGGTTAATGATCAGCCAAACGAAGCGCGTGTAGAAGAGGATATGGGCCTAGCAGCGGCCCCCGACGAAAATGTTGTAGTCGAGGAAGTAGATCAACATAAATTGTTTACATTTCACGAAATCTACGAGCACAGCGCCCCAGCACCGTTGAGAAGAGAGAAGCAGGTAGTCTGAATGACTGCACCCAAGATTCACTACGCTATGGAACTTTTGAACATTATAGGCCATTGCAAACAAATCCTTTTCGGGCTGAAATCATCGATGAATTTTACAATCGTCAGCAGATACCACCAGAAGTCCAATGTTTTCGATGGTTCAACCAGCATGGGGATTTTAAGGAAATCGTAAATAAGAGTAGGAATAAAACATTTTTCTATTTTTAAAAATTTAAAAGGATGATTACATTTTTTTTTGTTAGTGGGAAGAAAACGAATAAATTTGTGCGAAGGGCTCGAATTACATGACCGTCCTGATAATCCGTTAGGGATGGTTTTTCAATTACACACTCAACGTGTATATTAATATCCAAGAGCTCGGGAAATTCGCTGGTTTAATAACCTATTGAAAACCGCGTTTGTAATGCCTGTGCTCGTCAGTTGCTCAACCTTTTCGCGAAAATTGGGAGTAGTTTTAGTAGTCGGTCCGAGCCATAAAAGGTGGAAAAATTCCAATGGACGACGAAAACGTGGCGACAAGCGATGTGGACTTCCGAGTGCCGCCGATGGGTCCCTTGTCAGCAAGACAATCGTCAACATCTTCCGGCTTACAACAGTTCGCAACAGTAGCAACAGTAGCAGCAGGTGGTCAAATGCAGCTCGGTGGGTCAAGAGGTCACATCGCATCAGGGAATTTGGAGGTGTCCGCAGGTAGCGGACTAGCGATCCCAAGGAGACGAAGATGAGGGTCTGAGCAAATGATTAAAACTTTTCGGTTAATGGGTAAAAAATTAACACTTCGACTCAACCAAGCCCCGTATGAAAGCACGAACCCCATTTTTTCGGTCGAATTAGCGATACAGGACATTCACACGTATTTGCTGTCAATATCTAAAACGATAGTATCGGAGTGATAAGAAGACCGGTTCAAAATATTTTTCTACGAAGACTTTTGATACGGAATTTAATAAGCGGTTTTTGTCAGAGTAGTGATTCTTTTACGATCAATGATGATAGTTTCTGCATATCCGTAGTTTTGGAGAACTACACGTAGAAAAAATGTATCGGTAGATATAGTTGGAAAGGTAAATTTAAAATAAAAAACTTTGGATACTAAAGAAATGCGTCTGAAAAAAGATTTAATATCTATCAGAAATTCGTAGAAATATCCATAGATATATAAAATACACAGAGATTTTCTTAATATTGCTTAATATTTCTTAATATTAGCTTTGCAATCTAGATTTCTTTGAAAAAAAAACACGAAAATCTTTTGTAACATTACCTTCAAAATGGGCCTTGTCTAATGTTGGGATGCGTGCATTAACGCGAGTTATATACAGGGTGTCCCATTTTAATTTACCACCCCCTAAAACTGGTTAATAATTTGCTCTGAGAAAAAATGTTTCAAATAAAATTTGTTGGATTCGAAGGGGGGCATCTTTTGGCTATTTTAGCTGCGACCTTGAACATGACCTTCAAGGTCATTTGAAAGTCAAGACCAAATTTTCATATGAAATGTACATATTTTTATGGCAGATTCGGATTCTACTAAAAAAGAGAAACACTTTTTGTTCGAATCATTTTTTGAAAAAATTCCAAATTTTTGTTGTAAACGGCTTTAAAAAAGTTGAAAAAATCACTAGATATCGCTTATTGCCCCACCCTTTAAAAGAAGTTAAAAATTTTACATTTTATCCGAGGAATTAGAAACGTAGACAATTTTACAAATTTAAGCCCAAGTATGACCTTAGCCATGAACTTGTCCTTAACCAACAAGGTCATTCGAAGGTCAGTCAATTTATTTAACGGTAATCCTCGATTTTTATTCCGGCAATTGAAGCTTGGCTATGACCTTGACCTCGAACCTTAAATTCTTAAATTCATTTTATTTCAGCTCTTTTTCAAAGAAATGAAATTACCAAAAAATTTATCAACAGAACCAAAGTTCATTAGAACGCTAATCTGATTCATTTTTTATCACATGGGGGAAGTTTGCAATCTTCGGGGTATGTTTGACGTTCTCTGGGGCAAGTTTTACGTCATCTGCGGAAAATTTGACATCATCTGGGGCAAGTTTACGGTCACAACTGGGACAAGTTTGACATCATCTGGGGCAAGTTTGAGCAGTAAGGGGCATGTTTTCAACTGAGAATCAAAATCAAGCTTAGTTTTTTTAATGAAAATTGTACATATTTTAAATCATATTCAGATTCTCTGATAAAGTAAAATTGTACATATTTTAAATCATATTCAGATTCTCTGATAAAGTACGCATCTTTTTAAGAAATATTTTTCTCGTAAATGCTTTATTTCTCGCTAAAAGACATTTTTTTGCTTCGTTATTGTTCTATTGGTAAAGCTTGTAAATTCTTACAGCTCCTCAAAGCTTCTCATCATTAGGTTTTCATTGACTTTCTGAATTTCAGAGCAGAAAAATACTTATAATAAATTATTTCAAGTAAGATTAAATATTCCCTAAAAAATCTACCTACAACAGATAATGACTGACTACACGCCAGTAGAGATAGTCAACATGATCAAGATTCTGGGAGAATGTCACGACAATTACAAGGCTGCAGCGAGGCTGTACGCTGAAAGGTATCCGGACGCTCGTCATCCTAGTAGGAGGAATATTAAACTTCTAACGATAAGAGCTCAAGGAGGTAACTTAAGAAGGAAGAGGCGACGGACGGGCCCAAGAGAGCATATTGCGCTTGGGGTTCGTGCTGTAATTGCCGAGGATCCTCATATTTCGACGCGACAAATTCAGCGAATGCATGGAGTACCCAGATCAACAGTTTCCCGTGTATTGCGTCATTTTAGATTTCATCCATATCACTTGCACCTTACACATGCCATAGATTCTGTCAATGGGCGGAAACACGAATGCGCATAGATCCATTTTTCTTTGATCGGACTCTCTTTACAGACGAGGCAAAGTTCGACAATATGGGAGGAGTTAATCTTCATAACGTGCATTATTATGCAGAAGAAAATCCACATTGGCAGCGAGATCACCGTACACAAAGACGGTGGTCAATTAATGTTTGGGCGGGCATAGTTGGGGAATACGTTGTGGGTCCAATTTTTTATGACCGTAATTTAAACGGCGAGCTTTATTTAGATATTCTCGAGAACCAAATTCCACCTCTTCTAGAAAACATTCCGCTAGAAATAAGGCGAGACATGTGGTTCCAGCAAGATGGTGCTCCGTAGACTCAGACGTGCCCCGCTCATCGTAGACTACTTGTCAGGAGATTTCTGAACGCGACATAGCCAATCCAAATAGTTGGATTGGAATTGGTAGTCCAATCTGTGAATTCCCTGCGCGATCGCCAGATTTGACCCCATTGGACTTCATTCTGTGGGGGGCGGTGAAGCAGAGAGTTTACGCGGAAGCCCCGACGACGGCACAAAATATGATGGAGAGAATTGTTGAAGCATTCCGGGCGTTTACCCCACAAACATTAATAGATGTCCAAAGAAGTTTTCGGCAGAGAATACAAATGTGCATTCAACAAAATGGGCAATTGATAGAGCACTTGAGACGTTGAAATTTCCGTGACTAGCTCAACGAAGGGGTCTTGCCTTAAGTGGCTGGATAGGGTCTTGCCTTAAGTGGTTGGACGGGGTCTTGCCTTAAGTGGCTGGACGTGAAGGTCTTGCCTTAAGTGGCTGGATAGGGTCTTGCCTTAAGTGATTGGACGGCGTATTGCCTTAAGTGGCTGGACGGGGTCCTGCCTTAAGTGGCTGGACGTGAAGGTCTTGCTTTAACTGATCCAAAGGATACCTGTGTCTTTGTTTGAAGCTAGTAACATTCATCTAAAACAGCTTATTTCTAGGACAAATTCTCTTTTCAGTTAAAGAGAGAGCTACCTATTGATGATCAAAAAATGGTTAGACAAAAAGTGTTACTTTTTTAGTAGAATCCGAATCTGTGATAAATCTTATTCAAATGACCTTGAAGGTCATGTTCAAGGTCACAGCTGGAATAGCCAAAAGATGCCCCCCTTCTAACCCAACAAATTTTATTTGAAACATTTTTTTCTCAGAGCAAATTTTTAACTTCTTTTAAAGCGTGGGGCAATAAGGGATATTAGTAATTTTTTCAACTTTTTTAAAGCCGTTCACAACAAAAATTTAGGATTTTTTCAAAAAATGATTCGGACAAAAAGTGTTTCTCTTTTTTAGTAGAATCCGAATCCGCCATAAAAATATGCACATTTCATATGAAAATTTGGTCTTGACTTTCAAATGACCTTGAAGGTCATGTTCAAGGTCGCAGCTAAAATAGCCAAAAGATGCCCCCCTTCGAACCCAACAAATTTTATTTGAAACATTTTTTTCTCAGAGCAAATTATTAACCAGTTTTAAGGGGTGGTAAATTAAAATGGGACACCCTGTATATATCTATTGAACAGTCTCTATGCCAACGAATCAAAAATAAGTTTTAGGTATCCAAAAAAAATCTTACAGTATTCTATTGAAAATTGTGAACAAAAATGTTGTATGTGTAGCTAAAATGTTTCTATCATGCCTAAAAAAATTATTTAAGTTACCGATAAAAGGAAAAAATCGTAATTCTCTAATTTTTATATGGCTATATCTGCGCAACAAAGGAAATTACGCTCTTTTAAAAGTACACTGAACTAGGAAAAAGATTTTAGTCGAAATTTAAAAAATTTTGTGACGGGTGGACGTGGAATATATATATATATATTGTAACGGGGTGGTTTCTAGGCGGCTATCTGCCTATGTACCCCGTACAAATGCAAAGTCCTCCTGTACTTTGCTTTTGCGAGTTGCTGTACTCGCTCGTGTGGTCGCCTACCTGCGACGATGTCCCGGTGCTCAGCATGCACTACACTCCTGTGTAGTGCCCGCGGAGGCGGCGGTATTCGGCGGTTTAGATAGGAAGAGGGATCGGGACGACGATCGAATGAACACACTACCGTTTCTCATAAAAAGGCGTTTATTCAGTCAAACAATCCGGCGTCCGTATTGCGCGTATTCGCGTCGCGAGAAGGCCACAAAATATCCCGGAACAACGACTGGGGCCAAATGCCTCGCCAGTCGATCGCGTATAAATAAAAAGGAAAATGAGATCCTACTTTAGCTTATACGACGATCCTCCTTGTACTTTGGCCAGGGAGTCCTCTGCTCGACCTTGCCGTATCCTGGGGCTGTGGTAGCGTTGGGTTGCTGCCGTTGCTGCTGTTGCTGCTCCAGATGCTGCTGTCGCTTCTAGGGCTGCTGTTGCTGCTAGGGCTGCTGTGCTGTGGTTGCTGCTTGGGCTGCTCTCTTTTTGCTGCTGCTGTAGCTATAACTTTTGCGCGCGACGTCAGAACTATTCGCGAGAGCGGTCAAAAGTTAACTGTCTCGAATTTCCCTCGAATTGCGAGATCACTACCGGCCTTCCCGCGCTTTGGCTCCCCGCGCCGACGTGCGCGTCTCGCCGCCCGTTACAATATATATATATATATATATATATATATATATATATATTATAACAGGCAGTGAGACGCACACATCGGCCTAGAGAGGGGATCCGCGGTTCGAGGGATATTCACGAGTCAATTAGCTTTTGTCCTCGCACGAATCGACAATGCGAAAAATCGGCAAGCGACCATAAGAGAACAGCAGCAGCAACAAAAGCAACAGGAGCAACTCCAGTAACCACAGCGACTGAAGGGAGAGAAGCAACGGCTCAAACAGCATCTACAGCAGCTGCAGAACTGCAGCAACAGCCTAGGACGACATCAGCATCTCTGAAGGCAGAGCCAGCACCCTAACAGCTA
Organism: Muscidifurax raptorellus; assembly: GCA_020010945.3. Taxonomy (NCBI): domain Eukaryota; kingdom Metazoa; phylum Arthropoda; class Insecta; order Hymenoptera; family Pteromalidae; genus Muscidifurax; species Muscidifurax raptorellus. The sequence continues at coordinate 3,207,266 of JAHUUD020000007.1, forward strand.
GCAGCCCACGGCAAGGTCGAACGAGAGACTCCGTTGCCAGAGAACAGCGCTGAATACCACCGCGAGCACTACATAGGAGTGTAGTGCATTCTGAGCACCGGAGCACCGTTGCAGGTAAGCGACCACAGGAGCGAGGACAGTATCTCTCTCTCTCTCTCTCTCTCTCTCTCTCTCTCTCTCTCTCTCTCTCTCTCTCTACATATATATATATATATATATATATATATATATATATATATATATATATATATATATATATATATATATATATATATATATATATATATATGAAACGGCAGCACAGCAGGAGAGACCACGCGCGCACCCAAACAACAGATACTGGAGCGGCAACAACAAGGAAGTATACAAGAAGCAACATAAATAAACTGCGGATACACACAGTATATGGGACTGCGAGGAGTATATAAGGCCGGCGCGCACCACAGCCAGTACTCACATTTTCGCGAATGCTAATCCGCTCAGCTCTCCGGACTGAACGGATTATCATTTTACAGGGGCTCTCGCATACATGAGTCTTATGCATGCCGAGAATACCCCAACCCGCTGTATCTCACACTTATTCTCGATATTTTAATAAACTCATGATTCAATGTATACATAACTGTTTAATTAACTGCGTCTCTTCCCAGGGCATCCTATGTGGTCCAGAGGTATTATATCTCCGCACCACGCTAAAATACCCTCTACCCCCACATTGACAATCAGCGCTCACCTTCCTTCAGTGCGGGTGACTGCCGATCTGATGAGCATCTCAAGTGCATCCTGCCCTTTTCTGACCACGCTTCGAGTCTCGACACGACCACGATCTCGCGATTCTTCTGCGGATCAACCTGGTCCGTTTCAATATATATATATATATATATATATATATATATATATATATATATATATATAGCTTACTTCCAATTAGTCGGGACACTAACAGTGCATCAGCAACTGTAAAAAGTTTACCTAATCTGTTTACACCTTATCGCTCTATTACTTAAGTTATTTACTAAGATATCTTCTCGTTATTTCCCTTCTTTAAAATGTTTAAGCAATTCCTGATTCCGTTCATTAAACGAAAGCGTAGGCCAAAACTGTAAAATTTTATAGAAATAGTGGTTGCATCGCTGGATATATTTTGTATTCATAAAAGACATAAACCTGTATTACTGACAGTTCACGTTAATCAAATGATAGTGACTATTCTTTATTCACCCTAGGAAAACAGAAGTGAATTATTCGGTTCTTTACACTTTCTATTTATCGTTAGTAACATAAGATGAATTGAGCATTTTTTAAAAATCCTTAAATAAATGATGGTAGGGTATTTAATTTTGCTTTATTTACTTATCATGCGTTCGAAATGAAATGAAAACTGAAATGGGTGTCAAACTTACCTGTTTTTGCGGAATAATTATTTGCGTTGATAATGCATCTCCTGTATTAGGAACCGGATGGTCTAACAAACAAATGCAACGAATTACTTGTCCAACTTTTCTTACTAAATCCGGTACATAAGTAGGGTCACAAAATATTTGTTTACATAACGCAGTTTCATTTCCTGAGCGAACCCCAATTACTTTTCCATCTTGTTTTACTAATTCATCGACAGGTTTATCTAACATATATGTACCACCATAAATAGCACTTAATCGGGCAAATCCCTGTGGAAGTTCACCTAAGCCATACATTGGATAAAGATATGGAGATTTACCATAGCGTGCTAAACTGTCACTATACAGTTTTATTCGTCGAATAGTAATTACTGCACTATTTGATATATATTCATCATTTCTGTAATAGAATATTTAAAATAATTTAATTATACAAATAACATGTAATTTTAATACAAAGTTAAATTTTTAGAAGACTAATAATACCACAGAATGTAAGAGGAAATATTATAACTTATTGTGGAATTAATAATAAAGTATAGAACGGATTTTACGAAATTTGTTTATTATTAATAATCAAATTTTAAATTAAATAGGTGTTCATATATGCTGTGACCGGTACAAGTTTGTAAATCAACAAGGAAGAGTCTCGATATGAGATACTTAGAGACTTGCCTATGCACCAGATACTCAAGATCTCAAAAAATAGATAAGTGAGATCGGACAGTAGTCAGTGAGGGATATGGGTGAACTAACTTTGATTAGTGCAGGACCAGCGATCTCTTCTAACAAGGAAAGTCTTTCAAATGTACCAAGTCGATTTTGTCAATTTTGCAATATAATGTAGAGCATCCTTTCTCCCCAACTGGTAGGAATCCCTATATTTTCTGAGGTTGAATATCACTTTTTTCTTTTCTATAGAAATGTTGCAATTATACGAATCCCATGAAACATCATTCTATTGTGTACAATATTGAGATTTAATATGGAGGAGTTACCCCCTCCAAAATATACCCCTAATAAGAGTTTCCTAATACTTACCTTAATAATTTTCTTAATTTTTTAAATGTTTTATAAAATATGACAAAAAATATAAGAAATGTATTAATGCGTAATTGTTAAGACATGGCATAACAATAATATTTTTATCACGCAAATGTTTCATACAATTCCATTTAATGTTATATGGTTTTTTCTATTAAGTCATATTCACACAATTTTCAAGGTAAAGTAATTTTAATATTACAAATATGACATATTTCAAATTTTTTTAAAATATTTATATATTTGATCAGGTGAATGCAAAGGTTTCTCAACAAAAGTAGTATATTACACTGACCTAATATAAAGTCAGTGTAATATACTACTTTTGTTAAGAATCTTTTGATCGAGGTCAGGTCATACGATTCGACTGTTTTTTATGATTAAAAGTATCTTCGATAAAAATAATGACAGTTCCCTGGTAAATACATTTTTAGCGAATATCAGTACTGAAGATACACGAATGAGATTCCTAAGCATTTAGTTTGTGTAACGTACGGTAACCAGTCAACGAAGTACTAGTTTTTTATCCGCATATAGTTAAATTTACTTTTTTGGTAAATTTAATAGCCACAAATAACTTTAAAAAGATAAAAAATCGAATAACTGCAACTATTCTTTTTGAAACTTCATCGGAAAGTAGAATTAAAAAGGGTACTACTACTTTTATTAATACTAATCTCATTTAGGGTATTTATAAAAATTGTTTAATGGTCCTAGTCTCTTACAAGGAAACCGTCCTGAACCAATAATTTCTATTTCAATAATCTTCACCACCGATTTCCATGATCTTTAAATATGTTGTACTCCATCAAAAAATAAGAGAGACATGTTTTATTTAATCGGCGGAAAAGCATATTAAAGGATTAAAAACCAACCTTAAAGGTCACCCCAAAATTGATTTTTTAATATGTCAGGTGCAAATTGATATTTCTCAATGAAACAAATCATATTTTACTTCTCATTGAAATACTCGACTAATATATGTAGTTTCGACCATGAGAGTTACAACCTCTATCTTTTTATTAAGAAATCTACGTTTTCCATCCCATTTTCATGAAAATCAAATTCATAAAAGTGCTTAAAAATGTTAAAAAAAAATATTTTTGTTGATAGAATACGAAAATAAAGTTGACCTGTTTGAGATAATTTTTCATCTTAAAATGCAAAAATCACCCCAAAGACGATGTTACAATATAATTCAGGCTGTATTCATAATTTACCACGTAAATAACTTCATTTTACTTGTCATATGAGTACACGACTAACCCGCATAGTTTGGACAATAAGGGTTGAACCCCCTATTTTTTTCAAATAAAAATTTCATTTTTTTATACCGGTTTAAGTGGAAAAAATTCGAACTGCGCTTTAAAAAAATTGGATAATATTTTCGTCTATGAAATACAAACAAAGTTGACCTGTTCGAAATTATCTTACAAATCACCTTAAAAGTGAACCACCCCTTCAAAAAGATTTTTACTTCCTCCTAGAGGAAGCTTAGTAATAGTAAAATTTACGACTTGGTCAAAAAAAGGTTAGAAATCCATTTTGATATGTTTATAGTTCGTATCACGTGATTTTAGAAAATGTCCGTATGGATGGATGTGTGTGAGCGAGCGCGTGTGGCGTGTGTACGTGTGTACTTGTGTGTGTCCGATTTATTATTCGGAAATTTTGTAGCTGAAAATGTAAACGGGCAAATTTACGCCAAATGTATTAAAGGGATCCAAACACCTTTACAACCTGAAATAAAAAATATAAAAAATGATTTTTATAATATAATTTCAACTGAAAATCTTTTTAGCTAAAAGTCTATATAAAAAGCTAATAATTTAAATTTGTTTACCTATATTGACCATAATATACCCCCAATACATACAGCTTACAATGATTTTGAGCACTGTCCGTAAGATTCCAGGTAAACCTATGGATGAAATAGGCCAAATTTTTAAAATTATGATAAAAAACATTATTAATTACATAAACGTTAATAATTTTTTTTTATTACTCCATTACCGGCGCAGCCTTCTGACCCAGCTGCATTCCACCACCTCTGTGAGGAAGTTGAGCCCAATCCTATCCTCATTTCTTAACCAGTCTTATTCCTTTCTATATTTATACCTCCCTGGAAGGCTTTTCCGGTGAGAACATATTTCAGCCACGCACTTTGTTGGTTAAGCCAAAACTCTCTGTCCTCGAGAGGACATCGGGTCCGCCTTTCAGTGTAGGCCTCTCCGGAAAAGGTCCGTATTTACGGAGCCAGCTCCCCGCCGGTAAGGCCGGCGTTCCCTGCCTAGTGCATCGGAGTGACCTACCTACTTTATCGACCTTTTTACATAGTCTCTACCACTGTTTCGCATTTGCCCAGGTGTAAGCCTTTGAGGCAGGGAAAATTCGAAATTACACTGACGGAAAATTCCGGGGAAAAACCTGCCTCGAAACACCCGGTGTCCAGGGTTCTTTTCCCGTTGAAAAACACTAAGAAAAAATCCGAGTGATCTCACCGGGAATCGAACCCTCGACCCCTAGAACGACGTTGTCTCTGTGCCTAGCACGCTAACCACTGAGTCAATGCTGCTCCATAAACATTAATAATTATATTTTATGTAACATTTAATGAAATTTCTAATATATGTGTTTTTTATTTCTGTTCCTTCAAATACGTATGTCATTGGTCATGAAATTCTTAAAAGCATATACAAACTGCAGGATATCTTTGTGTAGTTAGCTAGAGTAAAGAAAAAACAATCCCAATAGATAAGGAAAGAAAAACGAACCTAATTTTTTTAATTTATTCCTTGACGTAGCAAATCTTGGATACACTAAATATTCCAACAAGATGGTAGTGTAGGTTATGAAGGCGAAGAAAAACACCGCTTTCAGATTACGACAAGAAAATGATCAGTAATCACATAAATGGTTAAACTTAATTTAATATTTATTGAAACTTCTAATTTGTGAATTTATCAGCTCATTAAAGTTACTATGAATATGCTTATAACATTTAAATAGGTGTATAAGCTGCAGAAAATGTTTTTCTAGTTTGCCCGTATGAAGAAAAAAAATTCCAATAAATAAGATGAGTATAAGAATTTTTTATGCAATGAAATTGAATTGATTGTAATCAATTGAATACACTCTTAGATATGTTTAATAATTAATTATAATTATATGTATGCCATGAGAAATAAATCAACCCCACAAAAGGGTAAAAATATAAGTCTGAAAGTAACTATGGCAAAGAGCGTCAATTACTTTCACCAGTGCGATGTCTCTGGCGCTGTGGGGCAAGGCGAGGAAGCCGAAATTTATCTAGACAACCTCATGGCCTCCAGCAAAACTTTTTATAAACATCGAGTCCGCCTCCGCGGCGTGTTAAAGTGACTTCTTGATGCAAACATGACGGTCGAACCCAAAAAATACCAGTTTCTGAAAAAAGAGGTGCACGTACACGAGAATATAGTTGGGGCAGGTTAATAAAGATCGATCCAGCAAAAACAAGCCAAAGAACGTGCTAGCTACTACCGCCGCTTCATAAAGAACTTATTGAAAATCGCTTATCCGTTATTTAAGCTCCTGCAAAAGGATGTCTACATCCCAGTAGGATGTCTACATAGAGTTCATCTGGAGAGAGGTGGAGAACGACGCGTTCGAAACGCTGTACTAACTCATGTCCGAGGAGTCGCTGCTAAAGACGCCGCATTTGACAGGCGTTTATTGTAACAACAGATGCGACCGATTTTGCCCTAGGCGCTACATAAGCCAAGGTAAAATAGGCGCGGAGCAGGTTTGTAAATTTGGCTCGCGCTCTTTGAAGAGCAGCGAGCTCAAGTATCCTACCCACAATACAGAGTTGCTCTCGGTCGTGTTTGCGAAAGAGCAATTATCTTTTCGGTCGGAGTTCAAAAAATCGAACTTACACTTTAACAGGCTGAAAGCGGCTCTCCCGGAAGGCTAAGTAAATCCGGATTTACTTCGCCGCGCATAGACTTACTCAAATTGGACCATAAGCAAATCGAAGAAAATCCGGACGAGGAAGTGGGCGCACCGGGCAGTGTTTCGTACTCGTGCGGTCAAAAAGCAGGACGTCGACGGGAATAAAAAAGTACTGAAAAGGTCAACAAGCTCGGTAAGTTGAAATAAAACCCAATTAATTAAAAACAAAAAAAAAAAAAATGCTGCGATCGAATTTTGATTTACGCACAAGGGGAAATTCTCGCCGTGAGAAATGAATTTATCAACTTTACTTGTGTCGCCTTCTGCACGACGTTAACCACGGTGATGAAAATTTTATAATTCAGTGGTTTTCGGCAACAAAAGACCTAATTCATGTATACTTCGGATTATCGCGATACAACGTAGTTTAGTTGCGTGTTAACTAACATTTCGCTAAAATAGGTAAATAAATATCACTACTTTTTGGATGGCAATGAGTGCAAGCGCATTGAGGAAATTTTAAAAGAATTAATTGAAATTTGTGCCAATTCACTCGCGGTTCGGCCACCCAGTCAGTCACCTGACGATGAAGTAGTTTCTGGCTCCGACGAATCAATGCGAACCAAAAAAGTATTCAATAATTACTAATATCACGGGGAGTTCGTTTAAACTGTAGCCGCAACCGAGCGCAAAACTTGGGGTAAGCAGAAATATCAGAGCGTGATTTCTGATTAGGTACCCAGACCAAACAGCCCGTCTAGTAGCTTAGAGGACTCGCTAGATCCTCCCTCGGTCGGAATCGCTAATGCGATGAGCCCATGCAAACGTTCAGTTTTGCACACAGTCTATCGCGGAGTTCGAGTTTCCTGGGGGTCGGTGAGCAGAGCCCTAGCAAGATCGACAACGAAACGAAACCATTGCATCGCATGCATGCTCCTTTCGAGGGAAGGAGTCCACTCGGTACAGAAGTGACGACGCACGCTGTTCAAGCGCTAGATACCGCGAGTAAATCGCAGTCTAACCACTATGGCCATGGTCTGGTGATAGATCGAAAAGGAAACTAAGGATTAATATCGAAGAGAAGGAATGTATATATTGTAACATGGCAGTTCATTGCCAGTTACAAGCGGCCGCGCAGAGCACGGCAGCGCCGCGGCACGAGTCGGCGAGCGCGCGTTCGGCCGTATTCGCGGAGCCTCGGCCGGCATCGGCTAGGCCCGAGCGCACGAGAGCGAGAGTAGGTAGGCGAGCGACCGAACCTAACGTCGACGGCGAGAGGGGTCGACGCGAACGCTAGTCATCATCTCTTCCCTTTTTCGTTCTAACTGCCGTAGCAACCGGTACTTTGGCCACTGACTCTCCGCATTTTCTTCCTGATCGAGCATCGAACCACGCGGACGACGTTTTGCTGTAATAAAGAAGTATTGTGCGACGGACTGCTGTGTAACCGTGAGTAGAGTGTATATTGTATTCAGTGATGCTCGCGGGAATTAGTGTGCCGATTGCGGAGTAGCGCAGACTCGCGATAATTAACTCGCCACGTGGCCAACATGGCGGCAGGAGTGCGGCGAAGCATGAGTGCAGCTATAGCATGCTTCGTCGACATAACAGCGCTGAGTCGTTCGGCGTATTAAGCGAACATTACACCTCGACTGAATTACCGCAAACTATAACTACTGTACACCTGACTGACATGACAATTATTGTACTGACGCTATCGTTTACATATTGACGACAATTATTGTACTGACGCTATCGTTTACACTATGACTACAACTAATCCACTGACGCTATCGTTTACACTATGGCTATCGTTATCACACTGACGCTATCGTTTACACTATGACTACAACTATCACACCGACGCTATCGTTACACTAATTATTTTGCTACACTGACGCTACCACTTATAAAATGACTATCGTTATTACACTGACGTTTTCACGATAAAGACAAAGACCACAGCTACACTGACAAGCTATCGTCCATGCTCTCGTTTGCAACACAACCATGACCTACACGACGACACAAGGACACGACTATCGATAGTCCTAGCCCGCGCGTTAACTCGCATTAGATTAAGAATTAGTATTAGATAAAATTAATAACCGATTGTAATATAAGTAGATACTAGTTGGGACAGCGGTTCCGTTAAATTAAATATAGTGTTATGGAGTGAGTGAATGTTTGCGTCAAAGTTCGGGCGAAGTCACCGGCGCGGCAACGGCGGGTACGCTTGGGGACTTGCGTACGTCGGGAGAGAATGGTCTCGTGAGGGCAGTTTTTTTCGATGATAAAAACTTGGTTATGTTGAGGAGGCGCAGCCGAAGAAACAACACTTCACTTTATATTATCAAAGTATAGCTTTATTTATTAGTAGAAATAAAGAAACTTTCGAGGAAAAACTTTCGATATATAAAACTCTTTCAATAACTAAAGTAGCATTTGCTCAGACAGTCGAGCGAGAAGTGACAGCGGTGCGCCGACCCGCTCGCTCGTTCGCGCAGCGGCAGAGCGGGGAGGCTCGTCCGCGCCACGTATGGATGACATGGCGGGGGGGGGGGGGGCACTTTCAATACTCCCTCCCTCACCCTCATGTCTATTCAGTCGTTCCTGTAACATAAGAGAATTACGATAGAAATATTTTCATACATTAATTATTATTACTTTCGACATTCATAATGGAATTAGTTAACTTCCTACGCCGGTCCGAAGCCCGGAACTCAAATGGGTAGCTCCTATGGGAGGAGGAGGAGGGGGCACACTGAACAAACAAGCACTACTCTAACACACACCACACTGACACAAAGAACTCGAGTCAATTCGTGAATCGGAGTGAGGGGAGTGCCTGACATGGTTTGCCAGACCAAACGAATGGAGGAAGGCTAGACGGGTGGACCTTGGTATACATTCTGCTAAGGTCTGCTACCCTGATAACGCTGCACGCACCAGTGCTTGATGGAGAGCTGCACCGAGGGAGCCGATTGTAGAAGGACGAGAGGGATCCTGTGAACGGATTGGCATCTCTGATGGTGCCACATGGGAATACTGGGCGCGGAACGGTACAATCTACCTCCAATCTGCCCCGGTCCCTGTCGACAGAGGTGGAAGTCGCGCTTGTATGGCAAAGGGCGAGGAGAACACCTGGCCCTGAGCCAGCTCGCTAGACCAAGCGGATGGAGGAAGGCTCGACGGGTGGACCTCGACTACTAAGGTCTACTACCCTGATAAAGCCGTACGCACTAGACGACTACAAATCGGCTGCATTGGAGCAGCTTTCGCTCTGGTGGGAGGATGAGAACGATCCTATAAACGGCTCATAGTCTCTGATGGTGCCATATGGGGATACCGGGCGAGACGCATCTCAATACCGGGTCCCAGTCGACAGGAGTGAATGTCGGGTAAGCGTGGCGAAGGCGGACGCTCTCATGCTCCATATCGCTGGGGGGCACCAGAGGGACGCTACACCATTTAACACTCACGAAACGAAAGCACTTACAGACATCACACCACACGGTTGTAGGGGGAGCCCGTTCTTAACGTGCCTAAAAAACTAAGGTCGGGTTCCCACCTGGCAGCGGTGGGGGGCCCAGTGTAGTCTCCTAGATAACTCATGCTGGATTCTCGCATTGCCCTGAGGTTGGTCACGGAGTGCGTAGGGGCTGACCTCAGAAGTGTAGCATATTCTAGGTATACTGCACTGTTAACACACATAACTCGCACCGCTAGGGGGAACGCCCTTCCGCCGAGCGACTAGCGTCATTTGACGTAGCGGAGTTATGGGCGGGTTAAAATCCTTTATAGATACCTGGAAAAATGGGCGTTGCTGCCAAGCAGCACCCACCCACGCCGCTACGTAGGTGCTCCGGGGAAGCTGTCTCTGGCCGGTGAGGTTAGTAGCCGAATCGAGTAGGCGAATTGCCTTATCGGGTGGGTCAACCGAGTGGTGAAGGAAGGGAGTGACGTCCCAACCGACACCCACGGGTCCAACGCACCCATGTTGCAAGGCGGAAGGCCCCGTATGCGCCCTCGACCCGCGCATACCCGGCTCGAGGTGGAACTATAGGGCGTTCGACTCCGAATGGGGTAAATAATTAATAATGAAAGGTTCGTCAATGTTGTCAATGATTATGTCAGTAACGTCAACTGCGTCAACTATGTTAACATTGTCGAGCATGTCAGAGTCGCAAGGCACTCAGGAGGCAAAACCTGGGTCAGGCAACGCCACTGATATGGAGTTTGCCGTTCTGCGACAAGAACTGTCCATGACAGAGGCGAAGTGCTCCACCATCTTTGAGAGCATCAAGACCCTGATCGCCGAGATGACGGAAGCCCTCAAAAGGCAACCAAACATCAGCAAGACGGTCAAGGAGGGTCTACCCAAGCTGCAAGGCCACTTCGAGCAGCTTGAAAACGTCCAGATCGGTGCTCTAAAGGCCAGGAGAACCCTGGCAGAAAAAGTGAAGGTGGCCCACACAAGAACACCTTTGACACCTCAGGCAACGAAGCCGGGGAAACGGCCAAGCTCCGTTTCTCCCAATGACAGCAACGAAACGGAAGGAAGACACGACGTCGGCTCCAACTTATCCGCCCAAAGAAAAGTGGAAAAAGGTGGAGAAGAAGAAGAAGAAAAAGAAGAGCGAAGACCCCAAATCCTCCTCGAAAGAGGAGAAGAAACGGACGGCCCCAAAAACAGAAGCCAAGGTCAAAAGAAGACCAATGACCGAGGCCATCGTCCTAAAGCCATCGGACGGGAAGACCTACGCAGAGATTATGGGCGGAATCAAAGCAAAGGTTAACCCGTCTGACCATGCGGCGGAAATCAAAAGCATCCGCCGCACCAGGACGGGGGACGTCCTAATAGAGCTGAAAAGCACTGGAGAGAGCAACAACAGGCTCGCTACCGCTCTAAAGGGCGCCGTAGGAGAAGCGGCAAGCCTATGATCACTGATCCCACCAAGAGTCAAGATGGAGATCAGAGACATAGACTGCTGCGCAACGATCCAAGAGGTCAGTGCTGCGGTCACGGCGCTGACATCGCAGGTGCCCTTCAGCGTGAGGCTGACTGAGCCCAATAGAGCCAAGCAGCGAATGGCTATCGTCACCGTTACGGAGGTCGAGGCCAGGAAGCTGCTCGAGTCAGCCCGCATTAAAATTGGTTGGGTCAACTGCAGAGTTCGACGACGACAAGTTGTCGAGCGCTGTTACAGGTGCCTGGGTTTCGGGCACCTGAGTTCGACCTGCAAAGGCCCCGACCGCAGCACGTGCTGCTATCGGTGCGGAGGACAGCAGCACAAAGCTGCAGATTGCACGGCCGATGCCAAGTGCTACCTCTGCGCCGATGCAGGATGATCTGGCGACGCATTAAAGCATAACGCCGCATTAAATGAGGGCAGGGCTTTTTGGAAAGCTCTGAAAAGAACCCACCGAAATGGCTAAGGTTCTCCAGGCAAATCTACGGAGAAGCAGAACGGCTCAAGACCTGCTCACCCAGATCTGTCTCGAGAAAGACGCTGACCTAGTCCTGGTCAGCGAACAGTACCGAGACAAAGAAGGGGATGCATGGCACAGCGACAACCTGGGTACCGCCGCTATATGGATCTGCAATCCACACCGCTTCCGAGCGGTGTGCCATGGATCCAGCAGCGGCTTCGTTTGGGTGAGAAGCGGCGACGTGACTTACGTTAGCTGCTACCTCACTCCGAACGAAGAGATAGGGCGATTCCAGGAAAAACTAGACGCTCTTGAAGACGCTGTCAGAGAAATGGAGGGGGAGCTGATAGTGGCTGGAGATTTCAACGCCAAAGCTCTCGAGTGGGGCGAACCTCATCCGGACTCCAGGGGAAGACGAGTCATGGACATGGTGTCCAGACTGGGACTGGTGGTACTTAACACCGGCTCCACGTCAACCTTCAGGAGACCCGGATGCAGGTAGACCATCATCGACGTTTCGTTCGCTTCAGAACGCTTGGCCGCACACGTGCGGGACTGGCAGGTGATCGGAGACTATACAGCCAGCGATCACCAGTTCATCACGTTCCGCGTACGTGGGAACGAGCCAGTCGAGGAGGCTCCACGGAGCAACACTCGCAGGTGGAACGTCGAGAAGATGGACACCGAGAAGCTATCTTCGGCCCTAGAACGTGGTCAGCGAACTTTGGTTGAGATACCAGACGGGGTTAGCGTCAACGAGCGGGTTGAGCTGGTGGTGAGCGCGATCATGCGCCTGATCCAGCGAGCTTGCAAAGAGGCTGTACCTATCAAGAAGGTCGCAGGCGGGAGACGCCCTGCATATTGGTGGACGAACGATATAGCGGAACTGCGTCGGACGTGCCTTCGATTACGACGCCAAGTCAAGAGGGCACGAAAGAGGCAGGATCCGATCTCCGCCTCGAGGGCCATCCAGTATCAAGCGGCGAGAAAGTGCCTCGGTCGGGCAATACTGGCCAGCAAAAAGAGGTGCATCGAAGACCTGCGGGTGGATCTTAACAACGATCCCTGGGGAAAGGGCTACAAGATAGTCATGCGCAAAGTGGGGGCGTTCGCCAAGGATGCCCCTATTAGCGCAACGACTATGGACGAAATCGTCCGTACCCTTTTCCCAGAACATCCAAAACGACCGGATGACCCGCGGGCGCCGCTTGAGATCGAGATTCCTCCCTTTACACGGGCGGAGCTCGACTCAGCGGTGAAATCGATGAAAAATAAGAAGGCGCCAGGACCAGATGGGTTACCGACCGAGGTACTGAAAGAAGTAGCGAAGAGCCATCCCTAGCTCTTGCTTTTCTTGTACAACACCTGCCTCCAGGCGGGGATATTTTATTCATGCTGGAAGGAGGCGAGACTGGTGCTGATAAGTAAGTGAAGGGACCAACAGGCGCGGCATCGTCGTATAGACCTCTGTGCATGTTGGACACTCCGGGTAAACTCCTGAAGAAGCTTATAAGACCCCGGTTGCACGCTGCATTGCGAGCAGCCGGTGACCTCTCTGAAAACCAGCACGGCTTTCGGAGAGAAAAGTCTACCATCGAGGCAGTCCAGGAGGTTGTGGAGGCGGCCAGGAGCACGGAACACGGGAATCATTTTTCCCGCCCGATCTGTCTCCTGGTGACGTTGGACGTCAAAAACGCCTTCAACTCGTTGCGGTGGTCAGACGTGCTACAGGCTATGGGGCGTGACTTCCAGGTACCAGAGTACCTTCTCCAGACTATCGGAGACTACCTGAAAGATCGCTTCATCCTGTACGACACCTAGGAAGGTCGAAGACGGCTAGAACTGACCGCAGGAGCGGCTCAGGGCTCCATCCTGGGACCCGATCTATGGAACATATCCTACGACGGGCTCTTAAGGCTGGAGATGCCAGAGGGCTGCTTCTTGGTCGGGTACGCGGATGACGTCGCTGTTACCATAATTGCACGCAATGTGGAAATAGCACAGACGCGACTCGACCAGGTCATGTGCCGCGTGCGCCGCTGGATGGCCAATGCGGGCCTACAACTGGCAGAGGCCAATACCGAGATCGTGTTACTGACCAAGAAGCGCATCTCCAAGGAAATGGCGTTCACGGTGGGAGAGACTACGGTGCACTCTAGAGCAGCCGTAAAGTACCTGGGGGTGATGCTTGACACAGAGCTCACCTTCGGAGAAAATATCCGCAAGGCGGCTGACAAGGCGGCCGGGGTGACGGCGACTCTGAGCAGGGTTATGGCCAACATTAACGGGCCGCGACCCTGCGTGAGACGCCTGTTACTTCGAACTCCCGAGTCAATAATGCTCTACGGTGCAGAGATCTGGGCCGATGCGCTGCGACATAACATCTACCGCAAGCGCCTTGCGGCGGTCCAGAGGAGATGCGCGTTACGCGTAGCCAGTTCCTACCACACGGTCTCGGAACCGGCAGCGCTGGTAGTGGCAGGGGTCATACCCATTGACCTTCTCGCCCAAGAGAGGAAGTTCGTCCACCAGAACAAAGAAGTCCTGGGACGAGCGAAAGCCAAGGAGACAGCCAGAGAGCAGACGCTGCACTCTTGGCAGTCTAGGTGGGAGCAGGAAACGCGCGGAAGATGGACGGCACGGCTTATTACCCAGCTGTGCCCATGGCTGGAACGTAAGCATGGAGAGGTGAACTTTTACCTTACCCAGCTACTGACTGGACATGGATACTTTCGCACGTTCCTGCATAGAATGGGGAGAGCAGAGGGACAAAACTGTCTCTACTGCGCCTCGCCCAAGGACGACGCCCTGCACACGTTTTTTACGTGCGTACGATGGAGCGCCGAACGATCCGGCCTTGGGGAAGATGTCGACTGGTTCACTCCGGACGGCATCGTCCTCCACATGCTGGCTCGGGAGGAAAACTGGACGAAGGTGGTCTGCTATGTTGAAGCAATCCTTCGATAAAAGCGGGCCGACGTCCAGTAAATAAGAGGCTGAAAATGGAGGGTGCCGCGAGGCGTGTTGCTGACCCCATCCCGAAGTATTCCTAACGGTAAGTGCCGGGGAGGACTAAGGTCAGGTGAAGAGGGGTCTCCTCGGTGGATCTTTGTCGGCCTGGAGTCGCAGCGTTGCTGCGGCTCTAGGCTGGCAGGCATGCACTGATAAGGTGGGTTTAGTGGGTAGTCTGCGTAGCAGGAGTCCCACACTCTGATTTATCCAGGTTGGCGATCAAGCGCTTCCCCCTCTATAAAAAAAAAAAAAAAAAAAAAAAAATGGAATTAGTTAAGCAAGCATGCAAGTTAAATGACAAGGGTTTAGTAAATACGTCCGCGATTTGTTCTTTCGATTTAATCCATAGTACTCTTACGAATCTTCTTTCGACACATTCTCGAACATAATGTTCTTTCACGTCTGACATATGTCTTAATTTATTGCTTCCGCTGACTCTTGAACTAGACTCTGCTGTTTTATTGTCACACAACAACTTCATCGAAAGGAAATTGTCTGTGACTATTGCTTTCAAAGAATTGTTTAATGACATTAATTCCTGACAAGCATCACTCATCGAGACATACTCAGCCAGACAAGTTGACAATGCCACGTAACTCTGCTTTCGAGTTCGTCAAGTAATTGAATCTCCATATAACTTTACAACAAAGACACTAGTTGTTTTTGATTCTTTGCAATCGGCAAAACTTGCATCTGAATAGGCCTGCATATCATTCGATTTTCCCAAGTAATTTAATCCTAACGTTCGAGTCCCTTTCAAGTAGCAAAACACCCGTTTAATCATGTTCCATTCGTTCTCCGTTGGATTATTTTGATGTCTACTCAGTACATTTACTGAATAACAAATATCCGGTCGACTTGCATTTGCTAAGTATAATAACGTTCCTACAGCTTCTCCGTATGGAATGTTGTCAATACTGCTTTCGATAAATTCTTCGAGATGCTCACTTTCTTCTCTATGCTTTCGTTCACGATTTGATACTTGATTTGTAATCATTGGTGTTTGTTTTGGATGTAATCCATCAAACTTGAATTTTCGAAGCATTTAATCAATATACTTGATCTGAGTTAGTTACAATTCTTTCGTACTTCTGTTTTTTGTTATTTCTAGACCCAGAAAAACTTTTGGTTCTCCTAAGTCAGTCATTTTAAATTCTTGCATTAGCTTTCGTTTAATCTCATTCAATTTTACAATATCGTTGCTTAATAAAAGTATATCATCAATGTATATAATTAAAATCAGAAATTTATCTTTCTGTCGCCAAGTAAATAAACATGGTTCGTTCTCATGAGATTGCAGACCAATTTTCAAAGCGGCACTCGTGAATCTTTTGTTCCATCGTTTTGAACTTACTTTCAAACTATATAATGCTCGTTCTAATTTGCAAAGTTTATTCAATCTAGTTTCTTTCGAACATTGAACTCCTTCCGGAATTTCCATATATATGTCATCATTTAACGTACCATTCAGGAAGGCAGTTTTCACATCCATTTGACATACTTCAAAATCGTATTTATTAATGATGACAAGCACGACTCGTATCAGAGGTAATCGAGGTACAGGTGCATAAGTTTCTTGCAAGTCACAGACATTTCTGTCCTCCAAACATTATTTTTATACTTTGAGTTCAGTTCTTCGTTGATTGCTTCTGTCCATTCATATTTTTCTGGCGTAGCCATTGCATCAGCATATGATGCTGGATCACCATTAAAGACTGTAATTTCTTTAAGTATTCAAGAGATGCATGACCCATTCGTGTATACCACAGCATAGCTTGGTCGTTAATTTGTTTGTTATTACTTTCGAGTTCTATATTGTAATTTGAATTTTCTTCCAACGAATTTTGATCAATTTGTACTATATTTCTATCTCTCACCGTAACATCAAAATCTGAACAGTTTCCTAAACTTGAGTTTACAATCGCGTTTGCATTTTCGCTTTCGAGTTCATTCTCTATTTCGTTTACAGGTTCTACTCTTTCGTTTCTTTCTTTTGAACTTTCAATTTCTAAATTATTACCCTTTTTTCTAGACATGCTTCGCGTTATTACATATGCCTTTATTGGGTGTTATCTACTTCAAATTCTATGATCCAGAATGGTCTTTTATATATATCAGTTAGTAAGGATTCATTCGATTTGGGATCATGTATATCTATGCGCTGATTATTCAAATAAATGCTTGAACCCTGATCAACAAACTTTCGCAAAGTTATCAGATTTTCAGAAAGATTTTATTTGAAAAGCATAAACTTATCAAAATTTTTTCGTAAGTTCAACCAAATGTATCTTATTGTTCGTTCTTTTTTAGGTTGCAGGATTTAAAGCGGAATCCTATCCAAAAGACCTAGTTGTGACTGAAAAAAAATGTGTACAACTTCAGTTTATCGTCAAAAGTCAAATGACAAAAATAATTCAATTAGCAACATATTCTGCTGCTCATTGGTACCACTACAGTTAGTCGATAGGGCAACAAAAAAACTTTATTGGGAAAATCCTCGACCATCATCGATTAGACTTTGTCGACCAATAAAAATTCTGTATGAAAAAAAAACTGATGAGCTTTGTAAAAATGAAGAGAGAGATATAATAGCTCAGATTGGAAAACTGCAGGATATTTCTATAGCTGATTGTACTGTCCAATTTGAAATGATATTGACAATGATTGATGGAAATGTTATAAAGCCTAACAGTCGGCTAAAAATGCTTAATATATATTTTTGTATGATTATATATGTCTAATAGCTTGGTGGAAATCTAAATATCGAAAATGTGCACAATATTATTGACAAAACTATTGATAAGTCGATAAGAATGAACCTAACCTCTAAATAATCCTGACGATTTTGTTTTTGCATTGTACAGGTTATTATACTAAACATAAAAAAGTACAATTTGACAAAATATTTATTTGTAATTTTTTTCATTATTTTATAGATTATATTTTTTATTTTATTAATTGGCTATAAATTTTAGTTAGCTTCATCTGATTACATCTATCTCTAGTAAATTTAAAATAGCTTGTAATACTATTTAAGAAATGTCTTATGCAATCTTATTCTAGAAAATGCTAAGAAAGTACCCTAAAAAGCGTTTTAATGATGGCAAAAAGTATTCTAGAGTAAAAGAAGTTGCAGGCTTGTTTCGATTCCAAAGTATTTTCGCTTACGAATAAATAGCCAACTCTTAAAATTGATTTCTACTCGGGTTTATACAATATAGTATTTTTTGATACAACATGCGACAAATTAGATTTTTTCACGCGGCATGTAGCGTAGCGTACGCTAAATCGAAACACACGTATATCCTTCTCGTATAACTGGTAAAAAGTTGACCTATTACTAATAATATGTTCTTATTATATAATTAAAGTTTTTTATACTCTATTTTTAAGATTTTATACGATATTATTTTATGAATTACTTTACAAGTCGTATCTAAGAAGAAACATACAAATTGATCAATTTCAAAATAGTTAACACGAATTAATAACCAATATTTTTCGAATAGAATATCTTCATAATATATATTATAACGTAATATTTCATAGATAGCTTTCCTAAATCAATATATGGTAGATGACTCTTGTTGACATTTTTTTCCGTAAATAATCTGAACCATTTATAAAGAAAAAATTAAAGATCTCTACAACTTGTAACGGTTGCGTTCCCCTCGCACCGGATTTTGTCAGCTGGGACCAGGATTCGGAGAGGGAAGTGAGGTTAAAAATAACTCTGTTTGGTTCAGTTTAATCATTTTATATATTTAATAACTCAGTAGGGCGCATTGTCATTCGCCACCTGTAACACAACCAAACAAAAGTGCGCCTTTAAAAAGACTTGTCTCTTATAATTACTTCTTAGTGTCTAGGCGGTGCTTAACATCTACGCGGTATGGTTACGGTACTTATCATTTATCGGCGCGGTACTTAACATCTAATCGGCACGATACTTAACATCTAGTCAGCGTTTAATATCTATTCGTTGCGGTTTATGGTGCTTATCGTCTACACGGTACGGTTGCAAGTACGCTTCCGCTTACATATAATTGTACATACTAGGCCTAGAGCACGGCGGTTCGGTTATTCCCTCGGCGAAGCACCCAGGAGTGTTATCGACGTCGCGGAGTCCTTGCAAGAACGTGTGCGCACGATCTTGTGCGGACTCCGTGCCGGTTCCCGGTTTCCTCCTACCCTGTGTGCGCACAGTGGCTCCAGTTTTAGCTTGCCCGGATTTCTCAAAAATGTTCACCGTACAGACTGACGCTAGCAACGAAGGACTGGGCGCCGTACTGACCCAGGAGACGGACGGGAAAGAAAGCGTCGTGGCGTATGTCAGCCGTTCACTGAATAAAGCCGAGAAAAATTATTCAGCAACGGAAAAGGAGTGTCTGGCCATTAAGTGGGGGATTTGGAAATTCAGGGACTACCTAGAGGGCTACCATTTCAAGGTGGTTACTGATCACCAATCTCTCAAGTGGCTAGAGAAGATTGATACCCTTCTGGACGGCTAGCCAGATGGGCAATCGAAATGTCCCAGTGGGACTATGAGGTCAAATGTCGCAAAGGAACCGAGAACACCGTCGCAGATGCGCTATCGAACTATTACTTCATATTTCTTATCGTCTGGCATTAGAACTTCCAACGTGGAGGGTAAGTAATATTTCTAGATATATGGATACATATTTAGAAAGATTTGTTTTGTGTTTTTCTTAAAAATGGAAAAGTTGGAAAATCGTGCTGTCATCAAATACTTCTGAAAATCAAAGAAGAGATGGACTCAACACTGGGGACATCCTCCCCATCATATTCAACCATTAAGCAGTGGGTTTCCGAGTTTAAAAAGGGCCGTGTGAGCACCTCTGATGAGCCTCGCTCAGGACGCCCTGTAGAGGTCACTCCAGATATGATCGAAAAAATCCATCAAATGTGCTGGAAGACCGCAGATTAAAAGTGCGTGAGATAGCTGAGACCTGTAAGATGTCATATGAACGTGTGCAAAATATTTTGCACCAACATTTGCATATGGAAAAGCTTTGCGCAAGATGGGTGCCGCGTTTGCAAACAGTCGACCAAAAATTGATTCGAAAAAACATTTCTACCGCCAATTTGACGTTGTATACGTGTAATTCAAGCGAATTTTTGCGTCGATTCATAACCGTTGACGAAACTTGGATCCACCACTACACTCCTGAAACCAAAGAACAGTCTAAAAAGTGGATTGGACCAGGAGAACCAACTCCAAAGAAGGCGAAATCAATTTTTTCGGCGAACAAAGTTATGGCTACTATTTTTTGGGATGCAAGAGGTATATATACATTGATTACCTTGAAATGGGTAAAACATCACTACTAAATACTACGCAGACTTATTGCAACGTTTGAGCCACGAGGTAAAAATTAAACGACCTTCTCTGGTGAAGAAAAGAATCTTGTTTCATCACGATAACGCACCAGCGCACAAGTCAATCGTTGCGATGGCTAAAATCAACGATCTGAAGTTTGAATTGATGCCGTACCCTCCCTACTCTCCAGACCTAACTCCGAGTGACTATTATCTGTTTCCTAACCTCAAAAAATGGCTTGGCGGTAAGAAATTTGTGGACAATGAAGAAGTAATCGAAGCTGTAAATGGGTATTTTCAGGAACTTGACGAATCAGTCTATAGAGATGGCATTACTAGACTTGAATACCGCTATGAGAAATATATCAGCCTTGGAGGAGATTATGTTAAGAAATAAAAAAAAAAATTCTTAATAACGTTGTTTTTCTTGGTCAGGCCGGAAACTTATCAATCCACCCTCGTATGTATATATATCTGTAGATCTGACCTATGAAGAAAATACAGCAGGAAGAGATATAAAAGAATGCAGAAGAAAAGAGAGTAGTTGCTGCGTTGATAGATAGTTGATAGATAGTTGTTGGTTCGGCCGACGTTTCGGAGGCTTAATCCCCCCTCTTCAAGGCCACTAAAATTTAGTGATAAAATATTTACATAAGCACACTGTTATACAAGAACTTGATTTTAAAAACTTACGTTATATGTGTCAGATAATAAAGGTTATATCTGTCAATTAATAAAAGTTGTGTTTGTCAAATTAAGTAAAATAAATTAAATTATCCAGAGAAGGATTTATTGTCAGCTTTGATGTTGTTGAGCTAACAGGAGATATGATACTGAAGGGATTCGGTACTATTGCGAAATGGATAGAGTGTGTGATTGTGTGTAGTGTGTGATGGTGTGTGGTTGTGTAGGTGTATGTATAGCATTTCTCTGAAGCGTAGTGTGTAATAGTTGCGTGTTTTGTCTAGTATGTTTGTGTCTATTATTTTGAAGGTGTGACCTGTGTCTATGTTGTGTATTGCAAGAGGAGATTCTTCATCTTTGTTTTTTATGGATAGTGCGTGTTCTCTTTTTCTATGTTTTAATTGTCATGTTATTCCTATGTACGTAGCTTCGCAGTCATTACAGTCTATTTTGTACATTTCGTTGCGTGTATCATTGGCGTCTAGTCGGTCTTTTCCTAGTTTAATGTACTTGTTGAATTTATTTATAGTCTTGTTCGTCATTGAAATTTAAGATTAGAAAACAGTCGTCGTGTTACGGATAAAAAGGGCGAGGAGCGAAAAGAGTAGACGACGGGACTCGAACTCGCGGACCCTAGAGCCAGAGGCCTGTGCTCTAACCACGGAGCTAACGTCTACGATGCAAGCAGGCGCTATGCATCGCAATACGACTCCGCTGCTCGACTCTTATCATATCGCTGCGTTGCAGACACTGCGTCTGTGACAGTCGACATAGCGGAAATATAATATATTATCATTAATTGGGTTAAGGCAAGAGGTTTCTAGTTTTTCTAATACCAGGTTTGCAAACCAAGGGCTAGTGCAAAAGCCCATGTGTGCGCCCAGTAATTGGTTATAATATTTGTTATTGAACTATAAATAAGTGGAGTCTAATAAAGCGGATATTCCTGTTAAAAATTATGATTTAGTTATGGGTAGACAAGGACTAAGATATCTCCACTTGTCAGCGACTGTCTCCAAAATTAAATCTCTATGAATATTGCTAAACAATGAGATGACGTCAAATGATGCTAATTGATGATGAAGGTTTAGAGATGTGTCTGTTAAAAAGAGTGCTAACATGATCAAATCACACTCCAATAACAAAAAATGCCGCAATAATACAATAAATATGGACTCAAGACAGGGCGAGAACGCTACGATGGGATCAGGCGGATCGGGGGGCTAAGAAGGTGGCGCATAGCTGCTACTGGTAAAAGCATAGACACGGTTGTTACACAATGGGAGGTCACCCTCCTGGTCGCTAACTGTGGGCCGTGCCCCTCTCCAGAGCGACAAAAACCAAGGACGAGTGGATGCGCTCAGAAACCCATCGCCCCCCCCCCCCCCGACGAGACTACTTGCCTACTTGTACACAAAACCATGCTACCTTCTCGATTCTCCTGCCATGCTGATACCCACTCGCCGCTCTCTCGCCTTTCTTGCAAAACACTACCCCCCTACAACCACACACACGCCACACACAATCACAATCACACATTCTACCCATCTCGCAATAGTACCAAATCACTACAGTATCATATCTCCTGTTAGCTCAACAACATCAGAGCTGACAATAAATCCTTCTCTGGATAATTTAATTTATTTTACTTAATTTGACAAACACAACTTTTATTAATTGACAGATATAACCTTTATTATCTGACACATATAACGTAAGTTTTTAAAATCAAGTTCTTGTATAAAATATATTGATAAAATATTTACAATATTTACAATACAGCAGCAATCTCGGTGCACCTGCTATCGCCCGTTGAATTCCAATCGCAGTCTAGCGATCGCTTTTTTACTATCAACGGCTCGAAAAGCTGGGACTCAGACGACGAAGGGAACTCCTCTTCCTCAATTCCTCCTTTTCTTTCTCATCTCCTTGAGTTTTCGTTTTTTTAGCTCCTCTGCTGCGGCGGCGCAGCACCAAGCCTATATACAGGGTGTCCCATTTTAATTTACCACCCCCTAAAACTGGTTAATAATTTGATCTGAGAAAAAAATGTTTCAAATAAAATTTGTTGGGTTCGAAGGGGAGCATGTTTTGGCTATTTTAGCTGCGACCTTGAACATGACCTTCAAGGTCATTTGAAAGTTAAGACCAAATTTTCATATGAAATGTGCATATTTTTATGGCGGATACGGATTCTACTAAAAAAGAAAAACACTTTTTATTCGAATCATTTTTTGAAAAAATCCCAAATTTTTGGTTGTAAACGGCTTTAAAAAAGTTGAAAAAATTACTAATATCTCTTATTGCCCCACCCTTTAAAAGAAGTTAAAAATTTGCTCTGAGAAAAAAATGTTTCAAATAAAATTTGTTGGGTTAGAAGGGGGGCATCTTTTGGCTACTCCAGCTGTGACCTTGAACATGACCTTCAAGGTCATTTGAATAAGATTTATCACAGATTCGGGTTCTACTAAAAAAGTAACACTTTTTGTCTTAACCATTTTTTGATCATCAATAGGTAGCTCTCCCTTTAACTGAAAAGAGAATTTGTCCTAGAAATAAGCTGTTTTAGATGAATGTTACTAGCTTCAAACAAAGACAGAGGTATCCTTTGGATCACTTAAAGCAAGACCTTCACGTCCAGCCACTTAAGGCAAGACCCCGTCCAGCCACTTAAGGCAAGACCCCGTCCAGCCACTTAAGGCAAGACCCCGTCCAGCCACTTAAGGCAAGACCCCGTCCAACCAGTTAAGGCAAGACCCTATCCAGCCACTTAAGGCAAGACCTTCACGTCCAGCCACTTAAGGCAAGACCCCGTCCAGCCACTTAAGGCAAGACCCTATCCAGCCACTTAAGGCAAGACCCCTTCGTTGAGCTAGTCACGGAAATTTCAACGTCTCAAGTGCTCTATCAATTGCCCATTTTGTTGAATGCACATTTGTATTCTCTGCCGAAAACTTCTTTGGACATCTATTAATGTTTGTGGGGTAAACGCCCGGAATGCTTCAACAATTCTCTCCATCATATTTTGTGCCGTCGTCGGGGCTTCCGCGTAAACTCTCTGCTTCACCGCCCCCCACAGAATGAAGTCCAATGGGGTCAAATCTGGCGATCGCGCAGGGAATTCACAGATTGGACTACCAATTCCAATCCAACTATTTGGATTGGCTATGTCGCGTTCAGAAATCTCCTGACAAGTAGTCTACGATGAGCGGGGCACGTCTGAGTCTACGGAGCACCATCTTGCTGGAACCACATGTCTCGCCTTATTTCTAGCGGAATGTTTTCTAGAAGAGGTGGAATTTGGTTCTCGAGAATATCTAAATAAAGATCGCCGTTTAAATTACGGTCATAAAAAATTGGACCCACAACGTATTCCCCAACTATGCCCGCCCAAACATTAATTGACCACCGTCTTTGTGTACGGTGATCTCGCTGCCAATGTGGATTTTCTTCTGCATAATAATGCACGTTATGAAGATTAACTCCTCCCATATTGTCGAACTTTGCCTCGTCTGTAAAGAGAGTCCGATCAAAGAAAAATGGATCTATGCGCATTCGTGTTTCCGCCCATTGACAGAATCTATGGCATGTGTAAGGTGCAAGTGATATGGATGAAATCTAAAATGACGCAATACACGGGAAACTGTTGATCTGGGTACTCCATGCATTCGCTGAATTTGTCGCGTCGAAATATGAGGATCCTCGGCAATTACAGCACGAACCCCAAGCGCAATATGCTCTCTTGGGCCCGTCCGTCGCCTCTTCCTTCTTAAGTTACCTCCTTGAGCTCTTATCGTTAGAAGTTTAATATTCCTCCTACTAGGATGACGAGCGTCCGGATACCTTTCAGCGTACAGCCTCGCTGCAGCCTTGTAATTGTCGTGACATTCTCCCAGAATCTTGATCATGTTGACTATCTCTACTGGCGTGTAGTCAGTCATTATCTGTTGTAGGTAGATTTTTTAGGGAATATTTAATCTTACTTGAAATAATTTATTATAAGTATTTTTCTGCTCTGAAATTCAGAAAGTCAATGAAAACCTAATGATGAGAAGCTTTGAGGAGCTGTAAGAATTTACAAGCTTTACCAATAGAACAATAACGAAGCAAAAAAATGTCTTTTAGCGAGAAATAAAGCATTTACGAGAAAAATATTTCTTAAAAAGATGCGTACTTTATCAGAGAATCTGAATATGATTTAAAATATGTACAATTTTACTTTATCAGAGAATCTGAATATGATTTAAAATATGTACAATTTTCATTAAAAAAACTAAGCTTGATTTTGATTCTCAGTTGAAAACATGCCCCTTACTGCTCAAACTTGCCCCAGATGATGTCAAACTTGTCCCAGTTGTGACCGTAAACTTGCCCCAGATGATGTCAAATTTTCCGCAGATGACGTAAAACTTGCCCCAGAGAATGTCAAACATACCCCGAAGATTGCAAACTTCCCCCATGTGATAAAAAATGAATCAGATTAGCGTTCTAATGAACTTTGGTTCTGTTGATAAATTTTTTGGTAATTTCATTTCTTTGAAAAAGAGAGTATTTTCCATTAAAGTGATGGTTCTTTCTTAGAATGAATTTAAGGTTTGAGGTCAAGGTCATAGCCAAGCTTCAATTGCCGGAATAAAAATCGAGGATTACCGTTAAATAAATTGACTGACCTTCGAATGACCTTGTTGGTTAAAGACAAGTTCATGGCTAAGGTCATACTTGGACTTAAATTTGTAAAATTGTGTACGTTTCTAATTCCTCGGATAAAATGTAAAATTTCTAACTTCTTTTAAAGGGTGGGGCAATAAGAGATATCTAGTGATTTTTTCAACTTTTTTAAAGCCGTTTACAACAAAAATTTGGGATTTTTTCAAAAAATGATTCGAACAAAAAGTGTTTCTCTTTTTTAGTAGAATCCGAATCCGCCATAAAAATATGCACATTTCATATGAAAATTTGGTCTTGACTTTCAAATGACCTTGAAGGTCATGTTCAAGGTCGCAGCTAAAATAGCCAAAAGATGCCCCCCTTCGAACCCAACAAATTCTATTTGAAACATTTTTTTCTCAGAGCAAATTATTAACCAGTTTTAGGGGGTGGTAAATTAAAATGGGATGCACTAGGGTGGCGCTTATTTTCCAAAATGCTTGAATACGGGCTCCCGTTTCGGGAATCACTTGCATTTATCAAAAAACGATGAAATCAGCAATAAAATTTGATTTAGCAAGTGTTTAACCCGTTTCACTTTTCAAAAAATATGATTTATTTCGCTCCTACGTATTTAATGCTTTAGCATTCAAGGACTGTCAAACGTCAATTTCCAATATGTAAGATATGTTTTCGATGTATTTTTTCACGTAGAATATGATGGCGCTGTTGCTTCTATCATAAAAGATAAACTAAAAACGCTAGGCGCATAAAATTGCGTTTTTAGTGTTTTTTAGTGATTTTTGGCCCCTACTGCTTTAAGGTTATGTTTTATGATAAAATCAGTACCGCCATCGTATTTTACGTGAAAAAATACATCGAAAACTTGAATTCGAAATAAAAGAAAATATATCGAATTTGGGAAGAAAATATATCAAATATAATCTACCTTGGGCTATAATAAAAAAGTGATTAGTATACGTCGGGCGCCATTTTTTGACGTGGTAGCTTCGCTAACGCGTATTTGTCAACCGATTGTCCCGCCAAGCAAAGGGGACGGTCGGACGAAACCATCGCCTTGACAAAAGATCGACTTTTGATGACAGAAGAATTGCACCGGCAGCTCAGCTATCTCCGCTTTAGCGGACCGTGGAGAGTGGCGGGATACTTCTTTGCTTGACTATCTCGGAAATGTTTGGATTCGGGATGGGGTGCATGCAATAGATCACTTCATTTATATAAAACACTATCGGGCTAAATCTGCCATTCTACAATTATTTACTAATTAACGATGGTTTCGCGGATCGTTCCGTTTAGTTACATTCGGTTATTTCATAGAGTGTGTGTGTGTGTGTGTGTTTTTTTTTCCCTTATAGAGTGAGAGGTTAAGGGCAAATCCATTATGGACGATATGGCACCGACTGGTACCACCTGTGTGGGACTCTCACCCACTAAACCCTTCGTTTACCGTTAGCTTTTGAGTTCCAACAGCAACCGAATCCTCTCCGTCCACCTTACCGACCCTAAGTAAGTTGGACCTGGCTCTTTCTCCAATAAGCCCCCCCGCGGTAACACCATTTGAGTATTGCTTCGCGGGGGAACTTTGGACTACCGCCCTCGTCTGTTGATGTGGTCGTCATCACGTTTTCCGCTGCCGTCTACTTCTTACCGCATCGTCCGGTCGTCTGTTTCTTGCTGCATCTCACGTCCTCTTCTTCTTTTTTCTTCGTCCTTCCGGACCTTCTTAAGGATGTCTGCAACAAAATTGTTTATTGCGCTCCATCCGTCGGCCGAAGTCATCATGGCTACCATAATAGACTCAGGCGTTACTCTGGTCTTTAGGTAGCACTCAAGTTCTTCTCGTTCCTGTTCATAGCGTGGACATTCACTGAATACATGCTCAGCGTCCTCGATTACATTCAAGCACGTCGGGCAATCCGGGCAATCCTCCAATTTAAATCGGTGCAGATACGCCCGGTAGCATCCATGTCCACTCAGAAACTGCGTTAGGTAGAAATTTACTTCCCCATGTCTTCTTTTTGTCCAGTCTTCTACACTTGGTATGAGGCGGTGTGTCCACCGTCCCTTACTACTAGAGTCCCATCGCTTTTGCTACTCCGTCATTGTTACTTTCCTAGCGGCATCTCAAATTTCTATCTTGGTTTTGCCGCTGTCTCGTCTTTTTCCTTCGTCGATTGATTTTCTCTCCCTTGCTAATAGGTCTATTGGCGGGAGACCGGCAATAACGCAGACCGCCTCGTCCGATACCGTACGGTAAGCAGACGTGACCCTAAGTGCATTTCGCCTGTGTACTGAGGAGAGCTTTCGTCCATATGCCTTCATCAGTACAGCGTCTGCCCATATCGGGGCTCCATACAACATGATTGATATACTAACGCTTGCCAGTAGCGTTCTGCGATTCTGTGTGGGACCACCCACATTTGGCAACAGCCGCGCCAACACTGCGGTAGTTTTTGCGGCTTTCTCTCCTGCTGCTTCCAAGTGCTGTTTAAAGGTCAGCTTTGCGTCTAACGTTATAGCTAAATATTTAATAGTCGGTTTAGAAGTAATTTCGTGGCCGCCAATTCTCAAGGTGATTGTCTCCGTCTTCTTTCTGCTAGATATTAGGATTGCCTCCGTTTTATGGCTTGCAAGCTCCAGATTCGCATTATTTAGCCACTTCTGTATTTTAATGATAGCTTCCCTAGCAATTTCAGCTACCTCTTCTTTCTCTTTTGCTACCAACACCAAAGCTATGTCGTCTGCAAATCCTACGATCATTGCTCCTTCTGGTACTTCTAGCTTGAGTACGCCATCTTACATAATGTTCCACAACGATGGGCCCAGTACAGACCACTGTGGAACTCCCCCGGTAACCTTATAATTCACCGTGCCCTCCTCGGTCTCGTATAAGAGAGTTCTGTCCTTGAGGTAGTCAGACATTATTCTTCTTATATACAGAGGGACTCCTAGTCTCACTAGTGCTTCGTGAATTTTGCACCAATTTGCAGAGTTAAATGCATTTTTCACGTCAAGTGTAACCACCGCGCAGTACTTTTTCGCCCCGCCTTTCCATCTTTTCCCGCTTATGGCTGTCCGTGCTGTATTCACCACTAAGCCGATAGCGTCTAATGTTGAGCGGCACTTACGGAAACCATACTGGTGTTCCGCAAGCCCCTTTGGTCCCTCGGTTTTGTCTTCCATCCTAACGAAGATTATGTGCTCTAATACTTTGCCCTGTGTATCGAACATGCAGAGCGGTCTGTATGACGACCCTTCTCCAGGTGGTTTGCTACCCTTTGGTAGCAACACAAGCCTTTGCTTTTTCCAGTTTCGTGGAAACGTTCCTTTTTTGAGACAAGTGTTGTACAAGTCTATAAACTCTGCTGGGTGATCCTGGATGGCATGTTTCAATGCAATATTGGGTATGCCATCAACTCCTGGAGCCTCATTGTTTCCAACCCTCCTCCAGGCTGACAGTAGCTCCTCCTCCGTAATTAAGGGTATATTATCTACATCTATTTCTTCTACCATAGCACATGGAGTGTCCGGCTGATTTGGGAAGAGTGTTGTTACCACCCTGCTTAGTACCTCTGGGCACTTTGGTGGGGGTATGTAACGTCCCTTGATCTTCTTCATGATAATTTTATAAGGTCGGCCCCAAGGGTCTTCATTGACCTCATCTTGCAGCTCTCTTAAACATCTTTGTTTACTCTCTCTTATACACCTTTTAAGGTTGCGCTTTGCTTCTTTCATTTTTTTGTTGCAGTTCTCCACCGTATCCATTGCTCTACCGGTTCGGTAGAATTTCTTCCTTGCCCGTTGTTCCAATCTTCTAGCTCGATGGCAAACGCTGCGCGCTTGTTTGATCTTGTCATTCCACCAATATGCTGGTAGCCATCTTTGACTGGACACTTTTCTCGGCATTACCGCGTCGCACGCTTTGGTGAGCTGGCCCGTCATTTGTGCAGCCTTGTCGTCTGCTGATCCCGTCAATTGAATATTGTTAAACATCGTCAAGAATAACTCTTTGTCATACTCTTTGGTTTTCCATTCAGTTCTTGTACTACTGGGATTTGTACAGAATTTCCTATTTGGTCCGCCTAGCTCCATTATTATAGCTAGGTGGTCACTATTTTTGTAGTGATCACTCACGATCCATTTGCTTACCTGCCTTACGAGGCAGTTACTGTCAAATGTCAAGTCTATGAATGACTCTACATCTCGTTTTTTGAACGTCGGGGTGTCGCCTTAATTCAGCAAAACCAAGTCTAGTAGCGTGAATGCCTCCAGTAGCACTCGTCCCCGTTTATTGGTTCTGCTACTACCCCACTCGATCGCCCATGCGTTAAAATCTCCTGCTATTAAAGCTGGTTTTTTATTCGTAGCGTCTTGCACCAGCCGGTCCAGTTGTTGCTGAAACTGCTCTATTGATGCGCTAGGCGGGACGTAACAACTGTATACATGTATGCCGCCTATTTTCGCTCTTACGAAGCCATTTTCCTTATTTACCATCTTGCCCTGGAAGGTAAAGTCTTTGCCCAGATTGCGGCTTTACCTGAGGCGTCAGATTCCCAGGATGGTTCATTCAAATCTTTGTACTGCTCACTGACGAGGGCGACATCGAACTTGTGTTCTCGTACAAACTGACACAGAAGGTCTTGCGCAGTCTCACAATGGTTGAGATTTAGCAGGACTATTCTCACTACCCTTTCCTGATTTTTTTAACCGCTTCTTGGTAGGTTGGGCACAAGTAGCTACCAGTGACATGGTTCGTCGGTATGTTGTCGCCTTTTTTTCGGCACAGTAAACAACACGGTTCATAACGGCAACTATTTGCTTTATGCCCCGTCTTACCGCATTTGTAGCAGCATTTGCTGCTATCCTGCGGATCATTACACTTGATAGCGACGTGGCCAAAACCGAGGCATTTATAACACCTAAGCGGCCCCTTACTGCGGTTCGATGAACGGATCCTACAGTTGACCCATCCAATTTTAATTTTCTCTAGCTTTGTGAACTTGGTCGCTATTTCTTTCGACAATTGCACAACAGCTATTTGCGTATATCCGTACGCTTTTCTCAGCGATTTTACGGCAGTGATCTCAATCACATCTCTTTCTCCTATTTTCCTTTGCAAGGGCTCCAGTACCTCCTCTTTTGAAGTAAGTATGTCGAGGTCCCTTATTTGAAAGGTCTCTTCTTGCTGCAGTGTTTTTATTGTGGTTCCTTCCACTAGTACTGCTTTAACTGCTTCTTGGAAGTCTGCGGTTTTAACTTCTTTTGTGCGTTTGAGCTCTATGAGGAGATCTCCCGTCACCGTTTTGCGTATTTTATTTACGCTATCTCCTATGGCATTCAGTGAAGGAGCAGTTCTCACTGTTGACAAAATGTCCACGTAGCTCCTTCCTTCCGGCGCCTTAATGATAAGAGCGTCCGGTCTGGTCGGTCTTGCCCGCTGTGTTATGTCTCTACTGGTCCTACTCTGGTTGTTAACGCCAGGAGCCTTGTTGTTCTCCTTACTTGACTGTTTCTCCTTTTTTTTGCCTTTCTTGTAACGACCTCTTGCCAAGTTGCCTCTTTGGGTCTTTTACTCTCTTTCTCCTCTTTGTTACTCCTATCCTGCGGAGTATTTAAGGCCTCCCTTTGTTTACCCGCCTTTTTCGGTTTCAGACTTGGTGTTGTCTGAGTTTCCTTGCCTTCCGTTCCTGGACGTTGGCACTGTAGCAGGTCATCCTCCGCGCTGCACAAACTTTTATACATGACACTAATGCTTCGTGCCATGTCCTTGATAGTTTTATGGACGTTATTTTTGTCCCTTACAAACTCTCTTAGTTCCTGGATCTTTTCTCCTAGACGCTCCAGCTAGTCATTTCTTCTTTCAAGGTTGTAGTCCCAGTTTGAGTTACTGCCTCCTTGATTTACCTGCTCTTGTTCCGTCCGTATTGACCTTTCAGAAATAGTCTTTATTGGACTGCACTCCACGGCAATCATTTCTCTGCTGTTATCGTCCGATCTCTGGGTAGGGAAGCCAGTTTCTAAGACACTTTTTGGGGTATCCGAAGTCCTCAAGTTTGGTTTCTTTGATGTACTATGCATTTTTATTTTTATTTATCCTCCTCTTTCAACTTTAGTCACCTACCTTCCACTGAGCTTTCTCCGCGAAGCTATGCTTCACAGGTGTGAATTCTGGCCTCATGCCCCAGCGCAAGTCTTCCTCAGAAGCCTCCGGGAAAGGGTAACGAGGCCCCCCCTCTGACCACAATAGGGCCCGTTTCGGGCACCACCCGGCACTATTGAGATCATTGGGATTTTCGTCGGATGATAGGGCAGCTAGGGCGTGTCGGCGAAACATCCCCGGGTCCCTGTACTTTTCGGCAGCCTGGGAGTGTCAGAACCCAGTTTGTCTCGTATCCTTTCTCTTCAGCAGCCGAAGTTGAGTCGGACTGCGGCAATCGGCTAGCGCCTGCTTAGTCATAACCCTAAGATCAAACCTTGTTTCCGGTAGTGACAGATCTTCAATAAGCTGCTTGGTCCGCGGGAGATATTTTATTTCTCTCCTGCCCTCTGTTTGCAGCACTACGTACGTAGTACTATGCACTTACAGCGAGCGTTCCTCTATCCGCCACCCGAGGACGCGCCACATGGGGTACAGCTCCCCCTCGTGGTGTGTGTGTGCGTGTGTGTGTCTGTGTGTGTGTGTGTGTAATTCGTCGAGGCGGCCATCGAGATCGGCCGTCACGTGGGTGTAGGATTTTCTGCGACGCAACCCTATCCTAACTATTGTGCTGGATTGCACGCAGTGCTGAGGGCACTTCTTAAAGAGAGAGAGAGGGAGGGAGAGAGAGAGGGAGAGAGAGAGGAAGAGAGAGGGAGAGAGAGGGAGGGAGAGAGAGAGATAGATAGATCTTTATTTTACTTTACAGTAAAAAATAAATAAATAAAATACAATAAATAAATATATACTCTTTTTAGAGACCCATCTTATCACAGTCAGCTTATCGTTCTCGTCGAGAATATCACAGGTCTAGGCCGGAAAGGCCGAGTCAAAATAATCACAAATAAATTCTATCGAATACCCGCGTCATCCGCCCACATGAGGGACGGCTAGGACTCAAGGCCGAGCAGATAGCCGCGCACTGCTTCCGTAAAGGATGCGAGAGAAGGTAAAAGGCGTATGGAAGAGGGTAGGGAGTTCCAGAAAGGCCGGTTTCAGTGCTCACCACCGGAACATGAAGCTCAGGCGGGGGCCCCCTCGCGGAAGGCCTAGGCTGATGCTTGCTAAAAAACGATACCAGATACTCTGGCTCACGCAATCTCATATTTTTGTAAAAGGGTATAGCTTTAAAGTAAAGCCTACGTGAGTCAGTACTAAGCCAGACCAGTCTTCTCCGGAGGGGGAGATGTGCTCGTCCCTTCTTACTCCAAAGATGTATCTTACACAAGAATTACTTAGTCGCTGTAATCGTATTCTCTGTTCGTCAGTCGCGTCCAGGTATACCACAGTACAATAGTCCAAATGGGGTTGGACCAGTGACTCGACCAGCCTTCTCCTTAGAGCCTAGGTGGTACAATCCCTGATAAAACGCAAGCTATACAGGGCTTTATTAACTTTTCTAGTAATACAATCTACTTGCGGTTTCCATGTTAATTTACTATCTAATGTAACACCGAGACTCACCACCGCATCTTCAAAAGGGACGATCACTCCATCACACATCCTTACCCCAGGCA
Organism: Muscidifurax raptorellus; assembly: GCA_020010945.3. Lineage (NCBI taxonomy): Eukaryota > Metazoa > Arthropoda > Insecta > Hymenoptera > Pteromalidae > Muscidifurax > Muscidifurax raptorellus. Next base: position 3,240,493 of record JAHUUD020000007.1, read on the forward strand.
AATTCAAGGACTTAATGTCCATGACGTTCTTTCTGGATCCAAAAAATATTGCCTTGGTTTTGCCAGAGTTCAGACGCAGTCCAGAGTCCTCCACCCATTCTGACACCCGCCTTGCGGTTTCGGATAGTTGCGTCAGGCCCTCCCCAAGTTTACCCTTGGTGGTATGGAGGTAAATCTGTAGGTCGTCTGCATAAAAAATATGTTTTGTCGTCCTTTTGTCTAGTAAGTCTTGTAGGTCGTTAACGTACAGACTGAACAGCAGAGGTCCCAGGACCGAACCCTGTGGAACACCCAGATTGGTTTCCAACCACTCGTAATTACCATCCCTCGTAGAAGTAACCATCTGCGTGCGGCCTTGAAGATATGATTTTAACCACAAGAGAGCCATCCGTGAGAAACCCAGCCGTTGCAGCTTGGTTAATAATTTCGTAGGTGATATGGTGTCAAAGGCCTTGCTGAAATCAAATAGCAGCAAGAGCGTCACCTCCTTTCTGTTAATGGCCATGCGTACGTCATCTGTCAGTTTAATTAACGCCGTCTGGCTACTGTGATGTTTTCTGAAACCAGTCTGGAGAGGATCCAAAATTTTGTTTTTGTTTAGATACTCCGTAATTTGGGAATGAGCTAACTTTTTGAGCACTTTAGATAGGAAGCAGAGTAGAGCTATAGGTCGAAAGTCTGACACAGATGAAGGGGCACTGTTCTTTTTTAGTGCTATTAATTGCGCCTGCTTCCAAATGCCCGGAAAGACGCCCAGAGCGAAAGCGGAGTTAAATATCTTTACAATAAATTCGTCAATTATAAGCGATAACCGCTGATGTATATATATGTATATATCACACGAGCGAAGCGCGAGCAGAATGAGCACTAGAGAGGGCGGGGGGGGGGGGGGGGGGGGGGGGGAAAAGACAGCCGACTCATGCAGAGAACGTGGGCAGATTTTCGTATGAAATAGTATGCACTCTGTGTATATAAGGATCCACGGATGTTTATGCTCTATATATAGTGGCTGTGCGTCGGCGGCGCGGGAACTAGGCCCCCGGACCAAGCTGAGCTATTTGCAATCATTTTCATCCTATGGCACGCGCAGTCCGGTATGTCATGCTCGTGTGCGTTTAATATATTTTATGGAATTCCACGGATGAATTGCGAAATCGTACGGCTCGTCTACCCCCTCCCCCTGGCTTTCGCTCTTCTTTTTACACTACTCGCCCATTCGTTTCAGTCGTCTCCTCCTATTCTACCATTGCCCCCCGCTCTTTTTCACAAGCTCAGACTACCCCCGGTACTTCCTTACGTTCGTGAACGTGTCGTATCGCTCTAGCTGTATACTATATGTGTATATAGCTGAAGCAACGTCCGAGCATTGTTATACCGTCGGGCTACCTTTCTGCCGCGGGACTCTATGACGGTTAGGCGTTATTCAATGCTCTTGAAATTCCCGCTAATGTACACTTCCTTTCGCCAGGACCTTCGCTAGCGACGAGGCTTGATGATGCGCCTTGTTATCTTCGCCGGCGCGCCGAAATATTACCACGATTTTTTGCAACTAAATATTACTTCCATTTTCCAAAATGGAGGTAATATTTCGTCGCAGCATCTCTATTTCTGGCCCTCTGAGTTTTAAATCTCAATTATTGCGATAGGTTTAATAAAATTACTAATTTGCAAACTGAATAAGGGTTTCTAACATCAGCTACAACAACCTCTTTACCACACTGACAATCAATTATTTTTTATCCGCAGAAAGTGTTCGTGGTAATTTTCGTTCGCACAAAGGGGGTTTTTGTTCTTTTCACACAGGTAAATATTCAATTGATGTATAGATGTCTACCGTCGCATAATTTCTACGTAGAACGTTAAAATTTCTAAAATTAATTTTAAATATATGATTCAATTCTACTACTTATTAATAATTTAACTTTCTCAAGAATCAAATTTTATAAAAGAAAACATGCGACTTCACTAGAAAATTTCGTTATTCTATCGGCTGCGTCTGGCAGCAGTTTAACGTGTAACGCGCGAGACTTTTGACTCACGCTAGCGCGAAAACTTTCGAAAGCCCGAACTTTTTTCCCGATATCGCTCGGACGCGTTCGCATCGTAAAACATATAAAAGGCCTTCAATCACCGGGATTTGAAAATTTTTTCTGAATTTTATTCATTTAATCTGTCTTTTTATAGCTTTTCAGCTTAAACGAAGCTTTTGCAAGTTTTCGCAATTTTCCCTCACCTCTTTTTGCACATGACATCTAGAAATATAGTTAATCCCAGGTCTGTATATATATATATATACACATACACACACACACACACACACACACACACACCACGAGGGGGAGCTGTACCCCATGTGGCGCGTCCTCGGGTGGCGGATAGAGGAACGCTCGCTGTAAGCGCATAGTACTACGTACGTAGTGCTGCAAACAGAGGGTAGGAGAGAAATAAAATATCTCCCGCGGACCAAGCAGCTTATTGAAGATCTGTCACTACCGGAAACAAGGTTCGATCTTAGGGTTATGACTAAGCAGGCGCTCGCCGATTGCCGCTGTCCGACTCGACTTCGGCTGCTGAAGGGAAAGGATACGAGACAAACTGGGTTCTGACACTCCCAGGCTGCCGGAAAGTACAGGGGCCCGGGGATGTTTCGCCGACACGCCCTAGCTGCCCTATCATCCGGCGAAAATCCCAATGATCTCAATAGTGCCGGGTGGCGCCCGGAACGGGCCCTATTGTGGTCAGAGGGGGGGCCTCGTTACCCTTTCCCGGAGGCTTTCTGAGGAAGACTTGCGCGGGGGCATGAGGCCAGAATTCACACCTGTGAAGCATAGCTTCGCGGAGAGAGCTCAGTGGAAGGTAGGTGAGTAAAGTTGGAAGAGGAGGATAAACAAAAATAAAATGCATAGTACATCAAAGAAATTAAACTTGGGGACTTCGGATACCCCAAAAAGTGTCTTAGAAACTGGGTTCCCTACCCAGAGATCGGACGATAACAGCAGTCTCAGTAGAGAAACGATTGCCATGGAGTGTAGTCCAATAAAGACTATTTCCGAAAGGGCAATACGGACGGAACAAGAGCAGGTAAATCAAGGAGGCAGTAACTCAAACTGGGACTACAACCTTGAAAGAAGAAATGACCAGCTGGAGCGTCTAGGAGAAAAGATCCAGGAACTAAGAGAGTTTATAAGGGACAAAAATAACGTCCATAAAACTATCAGGGACATGGCACGAAGCATTAGTGTCATGTATAAAAGTTTGTGCAGCGCGGAGGATGACCTGCTACAGTGCCAACGTCCAGGAACGGAAGGCAAGGAAACTCAGACAACACCAAGTCTGAAACCGAAAAAGGCGGATAAACCAAGGGAGGCCTTAAATACTCCGCAGGATAGGAGTAACAAAGAGGAGAAAGAGAGTAAAAGACTTAAAGAGGCAACTTGGCAAGAGGTCGTTACAAGAAAGGCAAAAAAAAAGGAGAAACAGTTAAGTAAGGAGAACAACAAGGCTCCTGGCGTTAACAACCAGGGTAGGACCAGTAGAGACAAAACACAGCGGGCAAGACCGACCAGACCGGACGCTCTTATCATTAAGGCGCCGGAAGGAAGGAGCTACGTGGACATTTTGTCAACATTGAGAACTGCTCCTTCACTGAATGCCATAGGAGATAGCGTAAACAAAATACGCAAAACGGTGGCGGGAGATCTCCTCATAGAGCTCAAACGCACAAAAGAAGTTAAAACCGCAGACTTCCAAGAAGCGGTTAAAGCTGTACTAGTGGAAGGAACCACAATAAAAACACTGCAGCAAGAGGAGACCTTTGAAATAAGGGACCTCGACATACTTACTTCAAAAGAGGAGGTACTGGAGGCCTTGCAAAGGGAAATAGGAGAAAGAGATGTGATTGAGATCACTGCAGTAAAATCGCTGAGAAAAGCGTACGGAGATACGCAAATAGCTGTTGTGCAAGTGTCGAAAGAAATAGCGACCAAGTTCACGAAGCTAGAGAAAATTAAAATTGGATGGGTCAACTGTAGGATCCGTACATCGAACCGCAGTAAGGGGCCGCTTAGGTGTTATAAATGCCTTGGTTTCGGCCACGTCGCTATCAAGTGTACTGATCCGCAGGATAGCAGCAAATGCTGCTACAAATGCGGTAAGACGGGGCATAAAGCAAATATCTGCCGTAATGAACCGTGTTGTTTACTGTGCCGAAAAAAAGGCGACAACATGCCGACGAACCATGTCACTGGTAGCTACTTGTGCCCAGCCTACCAAGCAGCGGTTAAAAAAATCAGGAAAGGGTAATGAGAATAGTCCAGCTAAATCTCAACCATTGTGAGACTGCGCAAGACCTTCTCTGTCAGTTTGTACGAGAACACAAGTTCGATGTCGCTCTCGTCAGTGAGCAGTACAAAGATTTGAATGAACCATCCTGGGAATCTGACGCCTCAGGTAAAGCCGCAATCTGGGCTTGCAAAGACTTTACCTTCCAGGGCAAGATGGTAAACAAGGAAAATGGCTTCGTAAGCGCGAAAATAGGCGGCATACATGTATACAGTTGTTACGTTCCGCCTAGCGCATCAATAGAGCAGTTTCAACAACTACTGGACCGGCTGGTGCAAGACGCTACGAATAAAAAACCAGCTATAATAGCAGGAGATTTTAACGCATGGGCGATCGAGTGGGGCAGTAGCAGAACCAATAAACGGGGACGAGTGCTACTGGAGGCATTCACGCTACTAGACTTGGTTCTGCTGAACCAAGGCGACACCCCGACGTTCAAAAAACGAGATGCAGAGTCATTCATAGACTTGACATTTGTCAGTAACTGCCTCGTAAGGCAGGTAAGCAAATGGATCGTGAGTGATCACTACACAAATAGTGACCACCTAGCTATAATAATGGAGCTAGGCGGACCAAACAGGAAATTCTGTACAAATCCCAGTAGTACAAGAACTGAATGGAAAACCAAAGAGTATGACAAAGAGTTATTCTTGACGATGTTTGACAATATTCAATTGACGGGATCAGCAGACGACAAGGCTGCACAAATGACGGGCCAGCTCACCAAAGCGTGCGACGCGGTAATGCCGAGAAAAGTGTCCAGTCAAAGATGGCTACCAGCATATTGGTGGAATGACAAGATCAAACAAGCGCGTAGCGTTTGCCATCGAGCTAGAAGATTGGAACAACGGGCAAGGAAGAAATTCTACCGAACCGGTAGAGGAATGGATACGGTGGAGAACTACAACGAAAAAATGAAAGAAGCAAAGCGCAACCTTAAAAGGTGTATAAGAGAGAGTAAACAAAGATGTTTAAGAGAGCTGCAAGATGAGGTCAATAAAGACCCTTGGGGCCGACCTTATAAAATTGTCATGAAGAAGATCAAGGGAAGTTACATACCCCCACCAAAGTGCCCAGAGGTACTAAGCAGGGTGGTAACAACACTCTTCCCAAATCAGCCGGACATTCCATGTGCTATGGTAGAAGAAATAGATGTAGATAATATACCCTTAATTACGGAGGAGGAGCTACTATCAGCCTGCAGGAGGGTTGGAAACAATAAGGCTCCAGGACTTGATGGCATACCCAATATTGCATTGAAACATGCCATCCAGGCTCACCCAGCAGAGTTTATAGACTTGTACAACACTTGTCTCACAGATGGAACGTTTCCACGAAACTGGAAAAAGCAAAGGCTTGTGTTGCTACCAAAGGGTAGCAAACCACCTGGAGAAGGGTCGTCATACAGACCGCTCTGCATGCTCGATACACAGGGCAAAGTATTAGAGCGCATAATCTTCGTTAGGATGGAAGACAAAACCGAGGGGCCAGAGGGGCTTGCGGAACACCAGTATGGTTTCCGTAAGTGCCGCTCAACATTAGACGCTATCGGCTTAGTGGTGAATACAGCACGGACAGCCATAAGCGGGAAAAGATGGAAAGGCGGGACGAAAAAGTACTGCGCGGTGGTTACACTTGACGTTAAAAATGCATTTAACTCTGCAAATTGGTGCAAAATTCACGAAGCACTAGTGAGACTAGGAGTCCCTCCGTATATAAAAAGAATAATGTCTGACTACCTCAAGGACAGAACTCTCTTATACGAGACCGAGGAGGGCACGGTGAATTATAAGGTTACCGGGGGAGTTCCACAGGGGTCTGTACTGGGCCCATCGTTGTGGAACATTATGTACGATGGCGTACTCAAGCTAAAATTACCAGAAGGAGCAATGATCGTAGGATTTGCAGACGACATAGCTTTGGTGCTGGTAGCAAAAGAGAAAGAAGAGGTAGCTGAAATTGCTAGTGAAGCTATCATTAAAATACAGAAGTGGCTAAATAATGCGAATCTGGAGCTTGCAAGCCATAAAACGGAGGCTATCCTAATATCTAGCAGAAAGAAGACGGAGACAATCACCTTGAGAATAGGCGGTCATTAAATTACTTCTAAACCGACTATTAAATATTTAGGTCTAACGTTAGACGCAAAGCTGACCTTTAAACAGCACTTGGAAGCAGCAGGAGAGAAAGCCGCAATAACTACCGCAGTGTTGGCGCGGCTGATGTCAAATGTGGGTGGTCCCACACAGAATCGCAGAACGCTACTGGCAAGCGTTAGTACATCAATCATGTTGTATGGAGCCCCGCGATATGGGCAGACGCTGTACTGGTGAAGGCATATGGACGAAAGCTCTCCTCAGTGCACAGGCGAAATGCACTTAGGGTCGCGTCTGCTTACCGTACGGTATAGGACGAGGCGGTCTGCGTTATTGCCGGCCTCCCGCCAATAGACCTACTAGCAAGGGAGAGAAAATCAATCGACGAAGGAAAAAGACGAGACAGCGACAAAACCAAGATAGAAATTTGGGATGCCGCTAGGAAAGTAACAATGACGGAGTGGCAAAAGCGATGGGACTCTAGTAGTAAGGGTCGGTGGACACACCGCCTCATACCAAGTGTAGAAGACTGGACAAAAAGAAGACATGGGGAAGTAAATTTCTACCTAACGCAGTTTCTGAGTGGACATGGATGCTACCGGGCGTATCGGCACCGATTTAAATTGGAGGATTGCCCGGATTGCCCGACGTGCTTGAATGTAATCGAGGACGCTGAGCATGTGTTCAGTGAATGTCCACGCTATGAACAGGAACGAGAAGAACTTGAGTGCTACCTACAGACCAGAGTAACGCCTGACTCTATTATGGTAGCCATGATGACTTCGGCCGACGGATGGAGCGCAATAAACAATTTTGTTGCAGACATCCTTAAGAAGGTCCGGAAGGACGAAGAAAAAAGAAGAAGAGGACGTGAGATGCAGCAAGAAACAGACGACCGGACGATGCGGTAAGAAGTAGACGGCAGCGGAAAACGTGATGACGACCACATCAACAGACGAGGGCGGTAGCCCAAAGTTCCCCGCGAAGCAATACTCAAACGGTGTTACCGCGGGGGGGTTTATTGGAGAAAGAGCCAGGTCCAACTTACTTAGGGTCGGTAAGGAGGACGGAGAGGATTCGGTTGCTGTTGGAACTTAAAAGCTAACGGTAAACGAAGGGTTTAGTGGGTGAGAGTCCCACACAGGTGGTACCAGACGGTGCCATATCGTCCATAATGGATTTGCCCTTAACCTCTCACTCTATAAGGAAAAAAAAAAAAAAAACCACCCGGAGCATAAGGGCCAGCTACAGGGCTCTCTGCTCTGCAGACGATAACCTTATGCAGTGCCAACGGCCAGGGACTAAGGGCAAGGTGACCCAAACAACCCTAGCCTTCAGGAAAGGGCAATTAGCCAAGCAGAGGCGAATGAAGTGACCCTTAAGCCGGTCGGCAAGGGGAAACCACAGCAGGCTAGCCGTGTTAGTGGGTCGAGCTCTGCAAGAAGAGTAGCCGACGACAATGTCCGCCAGAGGGAGAAAGACTCGTGGCAAGAGGTGGTGACAAGGAAGGCAAAGAAGAAAAAAGAAAAAAGCGTAAACAGGGAGGATAACACTGGTGCTCGTGGCCAAGACCAAAAAGGCACCAGAAAAAGTAGGACGGCAAGAGCAAGACCTCCTAGACCTGACGCCTTAGTCATTAAGGCCGAGGGTGGAAAAAGCTACGCCGAAATCTTAAAGAAAATGAAGGCAGAGCCTAGCCTAGAAAAGTTAGGAAACAGCGTACATAGAATATGCAAAACAACAGCAGGAGATCTGCTACTCGAACTACGACGTTCCAAGGAGGTGGAAACAGCTGAGCTCCAGGAAGCGGTGAAAGCAGTACTAGTGAAAACTGCTACAATCAGGGCGCTGCATCAAGAAGAGGCCTTCGAGATTAAAGATCTTGACATGCTGACCACTAAGGAGGACATAGTGGACGCACTACGCAAAAATAACGAGGAAGGACATAATTTCGAACCTACGGCGGTTAAGTCGCTTCGTAAAGCTTATGGAGATACGCAGAAAGCAATAGTACAGCTACCTGCCCAGATAGTCCAGAAGTTTATCAAGGGTGAGAAGATAAAGATAGGGTGGGTTATCTGCCGAATAAGGGCAATAAAGCGAGACACCCACCCGCTCAGGTGCTATAAATGCTTGGGTTTCAGCCATACTGCTGCAAGCTGCATTGAGCAGCACGACAGAAGCCGCTGCTGCTACAAATGTGGCTCAGCGGGACATGTAGCAAAAGACTGCACAAACCAGCCCAGCTGCATTCTCTGCAGAGGAAAGGACGACGTAGAGAAAAGCGACCATGCCGCAGGTAGCTATAATTACCCAGCGTAACAAGCGGCAGTGAAAGCCACAAAACAAAGAAGATGAGAATAGTACAGTTAAACCTGAACCACTGTGAGATAGCACAGGACCTTCTCTGTTAGTACGTCCGTGAGCAGAAGATTGATGTTGCTATAATCAGCGAGCAGTACAGAGATCTTGAACAGCCAAGGTGGGAATCCGATGGTTCCGGTAAAGCAGCTATTTGGGCGTGCAGAGACCTTACCTTTCAAAGTAGGATGAAAGTCAAAGAAGCAGGTTATGCCAGCGCAAAGATTGAGGGTATACAGGTATACAGCTGTTATGCCCCACCCAGTGCGCCAATAGATCAGTTTCAGCAGTTCTTGGACCGGCTAGTACGTGATGTCAGGGCTAAAAAACCAGCTATTATAGCTGGGGACTTTAACTCATGGGCGGTTGAATGGGGCAGCCGATAAACCAATAGAAGAGGACAGGCTCTACTAGAGGCATTCACACTTCTGGACTTGGTGCTGGTGAACGAAGGCATCGTACCAACCTATAAAAAGGTGGACGCTGAATCAGTGATCGACTTAACATTTGTTAGTAGATCTCTGGTAAAAGAGGTGAGTAAATGGACCGTAAGCGATCACTTCACTAATAGTGATCACCACGCCATTATAATGGAGCTGGGCACACAAAACATGGTACACTGTACTAACCCTATAAGTACGAAAATGGAATGGAAAGCCAAGGAGTACGACAAGGAACTATTTCTGATGATGTTAGGAAATATCCAATTGACGGGATCAGCAGAACATAAGGCTGAACAAATGACAAAATGGCTCACCCGAGCCTGTGACGCAGTTATGCCAACAAAAGTGCCCAATCAAAGATGGGCACCAGTATATTGGTGGAACGAGAAGATTAGATCAGCGCGCTCCGCCTGCCACCGAGCACGAAGGCTTGAGCAACGGGCAAGGAAAAAGTTTTACCGAACCGGTATTGGAAGCGAAGCTGTAGAAGAATGCAGCAGAAGAATGAAAGAAGCCAAGTGCACCCTCAATAAGTGCATCAGTGAAAGCAAGCAGAGATGTCATAAGGAGCTGCTAGAAGAGGTCAATAAAGATCCATAGAGCAGGCCCTACAAAACAGTTATGAAGACACTCAAAGGAAGCTATATACCCCCACCAAAGTGCCCAGAGGTACTAAAAAGGGTAGTGACAACACTTTTTCCAAGTCAACCGGACGCACCATATGCTATAGCAGAGGAAGTGCGGGAAGAAGATATACCTCCAATTACAGTTGAGGAGTTACTCGTAGCAAGCAAGAGGGTACGAAACAATAAGGCTCCCGGTCCTGACGGCATACCAAATGTGGCGCTGAAGCATGCCATCGAGGCTAAACCTGAAGAATTTGTTGGCCTCTACAATGCATGCCTAGCAGAAGGGAGATTTTCGACGAACTGGAAAAAGCAGCGACTTGTGTTGCTACCTAAGGGTAACAAAGCGCCCGGAGGGGAGACATCGTACAGACCATTATGTATGATGGACACTCAAGGAAAAATACTGGAGCGCATTATCAGCAGCAGGATGGAGTGCATAATCGAAGAGACCAAGGGGCTTGCCGAGCACCAATATGGCTTTCGGAAGTGCCGATCTACTTTGGACGCGATCGGCCTAGTGGTAAACACAGCCCGAGCAGCCATCAGTGGAAAACGGTGGAAGGGCGGAACAAAGAAGTACTGTGCAGTTATTACTTTGGATGTCAAAAACGCATTCAACTCTGCAAATTGGACGAAGATACATGAAGCGCTTGAAAAGCTTGAGGTGCCCACCTACATCAGGAGGATGATGGCCGACTATCTGAAGGACAGAACTTTACTGTACGAAACGGATTGCGGCATTGAAACCTACAAGGTCACGGCAGGTGTTCCACAGGGATCAGTACTGGGCCCGCCATTGTGGAACATTATGTATGACGGAGTGCTGAGACTACAACTCCCGCGGGAGGCTATGGTAGTAGGATTCGCAGACGACATAGCTCTTGTAGTAGTAGGGAAGGAAAAAGAAGACGTCGCTGAAATCACCAATGAAGCGATCACCACGATCCAGAGGTGGCTGAGAGAAACGGGACTTGAACTCGCTGGACACAAGACCGAGGCGATCCTGATATCTAGCAGGAAGAAAATGGAGACGATCGCCCTAATGATAGACGGCCATGAGATAACCTCTAAATCGACTATCAAGTATTTGGGCGTTACTATAGACGAAAAGTTGACGTTTAAACAGCACCTTGAATTAGCAGGTAAAAAAGCGGCAAGAACGACTGCTGCTCTTTCTCGGCTCATGCCGAATGTCGGTGGAGCTACTGAGAAGAAAAAGAAGCTGTTAACAAGTGTCAGTACATCGATTATGCTGTACGGGGCACCAATTTGGGCAGATGCAATGGCAATAAAAGCCTATGCGCGAAACCTGTCATCCGTGTATAGACGGAGTGCGCTAAGAGTAGCGTCTGCTTACCGCACGGTATCGGACGATGCAATAAGCGTCGTGGCAAGCATGCCACCCATCGACCTCTTAGCACTAGAGAGGAAGGCCATATACATGGCAAAACAGGAGAACAGCGATAGAACGAAGGCAGAAATCTGGAACGCTGCCAGAGAACAAACAGTAGCTGAGTGGCAGAGAAGATGGGACAGTAGCCTGAAAAGGCGCTGGACGCACCGACTTATACCAAAGATTGAAGACTGGATCAAAAGAAGACACGGGGAAGTAAACTACTACCTCACGCAATTTTTGACGGGACATGGATGCTATCGAGCATACCTGTGTAGATTTAATTTAGAAGACTGTCCAGACTGCCCAGCATGTCTGGACATGTGCGAGGACGCTGAGCACGTTTTTTGCTACTGCCTGCGTTACCAGCAGGAGCGTGAAGAGTTTGAACGCTATCTCCAGACCAGAGCAACTCCTGAGTCTATTATGGTAGCTATGTTCGCCACCGCTGAGGGCTGGCACGTGGTTAGTAACTACGCCGCGGTCATCCTCAAGAAAGTGAGGGGTGACGAAGAGAGAAGAAGACGAGAGATGCTGCAAGAAGCTGACGACCGGACGATGCGGTAAGAAGTAGACGGCAGCCTATAATGAAGGTCATAAGGAATGACAATCACATCAAGGTGACAAGGGCAATGTCCCTATGCCCCCCGCGAAGTAATACTTGACCGTGGTACCGCGGGGGAAAAAAGGCACTGAAGACGGAGCTTGGCCCTCCTCACCGACAAATCGGTAAGGAGAGCGAAGAGGATTCGGGTTGCAATTGGATTCTATATTCGGTCGCAAAACGAAGGGTTTTAGTTGGTGAGAATCCAACACACGATGGCTCAGGCCATGTCATGGTCTATTAAGATTTTTCCCTCCAACCTCTTTCTCCAATTAAAAAAAAAACACACACACACACACACACACACACATATATATATATATATATATATATATATATATATATTTACATATATATACACACGTACACACACAGACACATACACACACGCACACACGCACGCACACACACACACACACACATATATATATAGAAGATAAGTTAGCAGCAGTCGCTCGAAGTGCGCGGCAGTACTAGCTCTATTTCCGCGGACCAATATCCGTAAAATTGGTACTGGAAAAGAGGAGAAAGAGGGGGGGGGGAGAGAGAAAGAGAATAATGAAAAATATAGTGCAACAACAGCGAGGCCTGAATAACTGAATCTTATAAAGCCGCATCGGAAATTCAGTTTGTATAGCTATATAAAGGAGGATCCGAATGAATTACTCATTATAGACAGCTGCGGTAGCCGGAGGAAAGTTGCGTAAAAGTTTGCGTGACTTTACTGCAGGCGGGACATCGCGAAACTGTAGTTTATAAATTCTGTCCTTTATACATCCGAAAATAAAAGTAATAGCTCCGAGCGGCATCTGAACTACAGCTTATAATGAATCCCCCGTTGCTCCGCAGGTACACCGTATACCTAGCGGCGGCGGCGGCGGCAGCGACGGCGGCTGCTGGTATATGGCTCCCCTTTCGAAATTGCTATATAGAAGCCGGCCGAAGCGACTGTATAAAAGTCCCCTTTCCTTATTCACGCCATCGTTTGCGGAACTTTGTTCGTAATGCCGTTCCCCGGGCAAGCTGCACCAGCACAGCGACTGAGACAGAATTATAAGGCAGTCTGGAGTCGCCACAGTGTCGTTAGTATACTCAAGTAGACTACTTATCTTGTACTTGCCGAAGGAGAAGAATAAGAAGAAGCAGCATCCGAAGGGCTAGGAACCGAGTAGCGATGAAAAAAGAAAGTGTGTATATATATAGGGTAGACGAGCCATTTACGAAATTTTTCATTCTCTCTCGGATCATTTATATTTTGCTGGCTGATCTTACAGAGAATCAAATATATATCTTCCTATAATATATAGTTGTGAGTGTCATTCTAACTTGAAATCCCCTACACCCCCCTCCACCAGGTCCACCACCTACCCCTCCACTTCCCTTCACTTCCCCTCCACTTAATAACGTAAAATTGTTTCAAAATTCACGTTATTTTTTCATGATTTGCCCCTCCACTTGCCTCCACCTCTTATAACATTTTTAATAGTTTATCATTAATGATTTTAATATCTTCATTATGAGAAGCTAGAATTACAGAATTTATAGAAATGTTTTCATTAATATTGCTATAAATTTTGTCACAAACATTATCAGTTTTCCAAAGTTGAGGTATTTTGAAAGGATTAATTTTACCTTCTCCTAAATCTAATAATAATGATGAGAATTCTTTATCATTAAAACTAATATTTTTTAATTTTAATACTTTAAGAAGAGGCCATAATTTGGAATATTTAATTGTTTCCTCAACAATAGGATTTCTATAACCATCTTTATTACTGGAAGAATTTGTCTAAAATCACCTCCTAATACAATTAGTTTTCCTCCAAAAGGTATTTTATTACAGCATACATCTTGCAAGGTTCGATCTATAATTTCTAAAGCTTTCATAGATGCTTCATCCCAAATAATTAAATCAGCCAACCTTAATTTTTTTATCTGATTCTAATTTTAAACAAGCAGTATCTACATTATCTAAATCCAAAGGTAATCTTAAAGTTCTATGACTTGACATTCCTTTTGGTAATAATATAGAAGCAATACCAGTCCAAGCCATTGATAAGATTTGTTTGTTTAATGAAATATAACAGTGTATTAAAGTTATATATAAGAAAGTTTTTCCTAAACCTCCAGGACCATCAATAAAATAAATTTTAGTTTTGCTGTCAATGAATTCTGTGAAAATAGAGTGTTGATCTTCATTTAATTGATATATCATTTTTTTTTTAAATATTGGCACTATACAATAGATTTTCAGAAGACATGTCATCATTAACAATAAGATTATCAGGTTCTGGTAAACTAAAATCCTTACAACATCTTTCTTCTGTTTCTAATATACTTTGAATGTGAGATAAAGCATTATTTTTTATATTTTCTATAAAATCTGCAAAGAAAAAATTTGTAAACATATTCCAAATTGTATTTCCTTAAATGTTTTCTGCTAATATAAACCAAGCGAAAAATTTACGTAATTGAAAAGGCAACATTATTTGGCAGGCATTTTGAAAAATATTATAAACACAAGAGTCATCAGCTACTAAACCCATAGCAAGTGCTGCTTCTTTATAAGTTTGATACAGTGTACTATCATAAGTTCGTAAATCTTCAAAAGAAGTAGCACCTTTCATTCGGTTTAGAATCAACTTTAGAAAAAACCTTTGACTATCTTTTGGAGATACAACATTTAATCGTCCGATGGCACTATATTTATAATTACGCGATCGTTTTATCCAAGATTATGTTTTTTTATCAAATCTGTAATATTGCGGAATTTGAACATATTTAATATTTTTTGCAAAATCATCCATTTTTCATTTGTTGTATTTTTTTAAACAAGGAGATGTATTTGTGTGTGGTCCATGTAACATGTGTTTAATTACTAATTTTTGTAAATCTTTATTAGAATTATTTAAAATCTCAGCAGAAATTAATTTATTTATTGATTCAGGTGTCATGATGTTGTTATTAGGATGTAATGTCACAACGATATGAGCATGTGGTAATTCTCTTTTTTGAAATTCTATAGTATATACGTAAGCGAGTACTTCTCCAAAAGTTTTATTTAAAATATCGTTTAATAACGAATTAAATTTTGCATAAAATAATCTAACAGTAATATTTGGAATATCGTTTGGAGTAGTGCCACTAGCAAAATTTTTTAGAGCCATTTTTAATTCTTTCCATTTAGGATTACAATTCATGGTAATAAATAAATCTGATCTCGATTTAGCTCTCGTTATGGCCATTGCATCTTGATAATGTTGCTGCATATATCGTGAACTTCCTATGTATGTAGTCGGTAGTATGAACAAATTATCCAATCTTTCTTTTTTTTTCAAAATTTTGTGAAATATTTGAAGCAGAATTATAAACATGATCGAATAAACCTTGATAACATTCATTCTTAATTGTTTTTGATTATTTCTAAAGAAATTCATTCTATTCTTCTCTACCATAACAAGTGCATGTATAAAATATTGTTGAGTTAGTCTACCACCAAATAATAAAGGAGAGAAACTTTTTATTTTTGGTCTATATGATAGGCAGTTCACATTGAACCCCATGGCTGGATCGTGGAAATTTACCCATAGGTGTTTATATGAAATTCAAAGCTATATCAGTTAAGGAAAAAACAATTTAACACATTTTTTCAACATGTCAAAACAAATGTTCATGTAATATTTCAGCTCACTAGCTGTGATACTTTTCAAATGAGAGCAAAAACAACATTTTTAGTTATTACTTGTTTTACGATTACGGTGTTTCACAACTTTGATTTGGCTCTCATTAAAAAACTTTTATAGCTAGTGAGCTGAAATTTTACATGAACATTTGTGTTGACATGTTGAAACAATATGTTAAATTGGCTTTTCCTTAACTGATATAGTTTTGATTTTCATATAAACACCTATGGGTAAAATTTTCACGATTCAGCCCTGGGGTTCGATGCGAACTGTCCAACCAAGGCAGATAAGTAAAAACTGACATTGTACTCTGTTTCTAAATAATTTTTAAAGTTTATGTGCGCTAATTAGTTGTATAACTTCAATATAGTGCATATAACATCCATAATATCAAGTATATTCCAAGATCTCTCACAATATATCTCATACGAATAATATACAGGAGCACCTTCACTTTCAGAGTTTATCGCTGGCTATCATGGGTACATATGTACTACCTATTCTCTCATAGAGATCTTGGCATCAAAGTTGTAAAACACTAGTAATCGTAAAACAAGTAATAAATAAAAATCTTGTTTTTGCTCTCATTAAAAAAGTATTATAGCTAGTGAGCTGAAACTGATACATATATAGACCACTGTTTTTATGATTTTTGTCATTTTAAAATTACAAGTTAAAGTGGGGGGTTGGCGAGCGGGGCGAGCAGGGCCCCCCCCCCTAGTATATATATATATATATATATATATATATATATATATATATTGTAACGTGGCGGTTGCTCCCAGGAATGTGAGTCCAGGAAGCAACTCCCGAGCACCAACGTTAACAAAGATTAGCCAATTCGACCGAATTTATGAACAATAGGCGCCAGGCCAAATGGTAATCTGCTACCTCGAAACTATTACTACACCGCGGCTGAGACACTCTCTCCCAGAGGAGATTCCGTCGTCAACACTTTCAGAGTTCTCGGGCGAACTTCGACTATCACGCATGTGTGAGGGGAAGAATGAACAGAGGTGATCACAGCTTAATTTAACAAACAGAAGAAATCATATTTATTCGACAATACTTTGGCCACTAGATACATATTCTTTCGACTCGCCGTATATATATAAATCAGTCATTCGCGCAATTATACCTCGCATCGCTCACGCCACGTGATTCTACTTCCTTCGCGACCGCTCTCGACAACACACCGACGCACCACGAGTTAGCTACCGACCACAATAATTACTTCAAATCCCAATACTCGATTAACACCAACCTCTACTACGATACCTCGACTCCTGGATACTTCGTCCTCGTCTCAGGACTTCAACTCCTATAACTCCTCACGAGTGCACTGGTACTCGCGTTCGCTCGGTGGTCGTCCTTCTCAAGGTGTGCTCTCGTCGCTGGTCCAAAACCGAGTGTTCCAGTCGCTGGTCCGACGCAAAGTGTTCCAGTCGGTGGTCCGAAACCGAGTGTCCGTACATGCTATTCTACCACCAGGTCGCACGTGGGCCTCCACCGGCACCCAACCTTTCGAACACTCATCGCACAGGTGTGTAGAACCATGCGCTAGAATAGGCCGCGAGTCGCGCGCATCCGCTGGCTATAACTGCTGCTCGCAGCGAGGCTTCCCCCTCTCCGCTCTGTATGCTCTCTCGATGCTGTATGTTCTGGCTATTGCCGGGCGGCTATGGCTCTGGCCGCGACTCTTTCCTCCTCTCGTTACCTCTACAAACAACAAAGAAGGAATTACTTTCCGTTGTTGTTGCGACGCAAGTAACGAGAGTTAGGCGAGGATTCAGTGCTTGGCCTGACGAGCGAACCTCGTCACAATATATAAATATATATATATATATATATTTATTTATTTATTTATTTATTTCCAGAGTTACATATAAACAGAGTTACACATAAACATTTGCAATCCGGTACAGAGTAGCTATTATTTTACTCAATAACACACTATAACGTCGTAAATCCTGCAGAGGAATACGAGGATCCCTGTTCGCAGGTCCGGTTTAACAATAAGAAATATAACAAAATGCTGGTTAATTATGCTGTGGATTACACAGCAATAACCCCCAGCCATATTTAAATCTTCCATACAATTCATTCATTCTTAAGGTAGCAAGTCTCCAAATCGGACTTCCTTACTCAGATCCTACTATCCTTCACACTTACACACATTCACACGCAAGTTTTGGTTGGGTTACAAAAGCCTTTTTGACTCTCTTCGTCCCAACTCTAGTTTACCTCATTTGTGTGTCCGGATTTAACAGTCATATATATAATCTTTTTAACATTTTGTAGAAATCCATCCCCGGTAGAAATCATTCAACCCCCCAGCCTAGACCAGCCAGTAACAGACCACTGTATGCTGTAACTGCATTTAAATGATCTGTCACTGGTCAGTCCCGACTAGGAAATTGAATGACTTATACCAGGGATTTTTGTTACTTTATACACTAAATTATCTAATATATGCTAAAGATTCTATATTTTTGTCTAATTACTAGTTTCATGATAATGTCACAAAAGTTAATACTTGCTAATAAGATTACATTGCACAACATTATGAGATTCAATATTACTGTATATTATAATTCTATCTTATCTATGAGATTCTATGTTTTTGTACATTATGTTTCTATCATTATCTAAATGTTCGTTCTTAAGATCTAGTCTTTGTGTCCACGCATTTTAGTTTACCAATTCCTTACTAGCATAGATCTTGCCGTTGTAAAAGTTTCTGTTGTTGCATTTTTGTTTCTTGCGTAAGCTATTCTTTCATATGAGTTAAGCCTGGCTGGGCACGTGAGTCCAACTGCACAGGTAACTCTGTAATGTGGAAACATCTTTTTGTGTTGGTTAGATGAATCGCATTTACATGATGAAGTAAAATCTATGTCATCAATAACTACGATGCCATTATACGGTGACTATTTTTTGAGTGAGCACATTGAGTTTAGGAATATTTGTTTCCCTCTTATTCCTCTATCAAAGTAAAAAATCGCCTTGTTTGAGCCTAGGTAGTTTATATCTCCATATCTCATTCTATTACTGGCTGAGTTGTTAATAGGTTGTCCCGGTGCATCCATTGCCTTTTTATTACTTATTTTTTTGTTATTTTCTATCGCCATTTCATCAATTTTGTCCAAAACCGTTTCTATTGGTTTATATCTTTCTGTGTTAGAATCTGATTTTGTTTCTAAATCATCAATTGTTCCTTTTATGAATTTTATATATTTGAAATTAATTTTTCCGTTTCCTGTTTTTTTGCTTCCATGCATTTATTATTTCATTTGTTATGTTCCCTAGGCTATTTATAATTTTCGGATATGAGTTGATCATTTTATTGTAGTTGTAATTGGAAATACGACGATGTTGTCGATTCTTGTATAATTTACAATTACCCTTGGCGCAAATATAAGTTCTAATATCTAACGTTATGTTGTTATTTAATGCTGAGTTTTTTCTGGTTCTATCCTCGCTTTTGATAGTTTCTTTTTTGATTAATGTTGTATTTTTATGTTCAAGTAGATTTTGCATTTTAGAGTATATCATACAGTGACATGCACCTTTATCTTGATAGTATATCGATTTTAGCCACAAATTAATTAGCTGGCAATCTATTCTCACTATTGCATATATATTGTAACGGGCGGCGAGACGCGCACGTCGGTGCGGGTAGCTGAAGCGCTGGAAGGCCAGTAGAGGACTCGCAATTAGAGGGAAATTCGAGTCAGTTAGCTTTTGTCCGCACTCGCGATAAGTTGAGATTACGCGCGCAAAAGGTTCCTAGTGTTCAGCAGCAGCAACAGCAACAAGGAAGTAGCAACAGCAGCAAGGAAGCAGCAACAGAAGCATCGAAGGCCACAGCACCATCGAGAGCAGCCACAGCAACCAGGGGAGGCAGCAACAGCAGCAACTGCAGCACAGCAGCAGCCGCAGTAACCACTGCCACTGGTGGATCACCGCAACCGGAGCACAGCAAGGTCGAGCAGGAGACTCCCTAGCCAGAATACGACGAGGATCGACGCGATAAGATAAAGTAGAAATTAATCTCTATTTTATTTATGCGCGATCGACTGGCGAGGCATTTGGCTCCAGTTGTTGATCTGGTAGATTTTCCGGCCTTCTCGCGACGCGAATACGCGCAACATGGACGACGGATTTCTTACTGAATAAACTCCTTTTTAGTAGAATCGGTAGCGTGTTCATTTGATTGTCGTCCCGATCCCTCTTCCTATTCAAACCGCGGGCACTACACAGGAGTGTGGTGCATACTGAGTACCGGAGCATCGTCGCAGGTAGGCGACCACACGAGCGAGTACAGCATCTCGCAAAAGCAAAGTGCAGGAGAACTTTGCATTTGTACGGGGTACATAGGCAGTTAGCCGCCTAGAAACCACCCCGTTACAACTGGCGCCCAAAACGTGTGGATACGCGGGATAGGAAAAGAAAAAGTGTTGCGCGCGAACTCGAGATAGGGAATTCCCGATCCAGCGAAAAGTAAGCGAATTTCGTAGAAAGACAGTTGAATTTCCGCGAGTTCGAAAAGGCCTAGGCGTGATATACAGCATTATATTTGCGCCGAGCCGATCAAAACAAATATCGGTTCGTTGGTCGGTTGAGCAGCAGCGCGCGAAAGTAGGAGAGTCCGTGCGCGCTATAGTAGTGTGCGAGCGCCGAGTACGAAGTAGCTGGCGCGTGTGAGTACGCTGCGTAGCGGGAGTATACGTGAGCGCGCGGAGAGTGTGTGCGCGAGCCGCTTGGTGGGAGCGTCCGTGAGCGCACGGAGAGTTTATGCGTGAACCGCTCGGTGGGAGAGTACGTGCGAGTGCTACAAGTGCGTGTGTCCGCTACAATACGTAGCGCAGGTATAGTGCGAGCGTGTGTGAGTGTGTGTGCGTATAGGATAGCACAGCTGGCTAGTGATAGAGCCTACCTGTGTATACGCAGCATAACGCGTATTATACGACAACAAAAGAGTGCGAGATCAAAAATTGGGTGCAACGCACGCCGTCTCGTACTTAGAATTCGCGAGATAGAATCACGCCACAGCTATTAGAGTAGAGGCGTTAGATTTTTATTTTTTTTTGATAGACTAGCTAAATCTAGATAGACAAGCGGAGGTTTTCTTGTATTGGAAATACACAGAAACTGCTGCTGCGCAAATCTATTGTTAATACCGTGACGTAGAGACGCGAGTAAAAATGTTGACGCAAGCAAATAGGGCAGAAAACTGCGGAGTCAACAGAAGTTGATAGCTGATGCGTTGGCAAATACCGCCGAAGATTTAAAGACGAAGAGTTGTAGCTTATATCAATTGCCAGATGAAGCAGTATTTTTGGCAGAATTGATATCGAAAAGCACAACTGCGATTACCTACAGTGAGGAAGCTCAACAAAGGATAGCTCAGGAAGTCAATGGATTTATCTGGAAGCTGTCAGTTGAATCCTTAATAACTGTAGCAGACGCTCTGTTATTGGATGCCAAGGATTCACCAATGGGTAGATATGTCACTCGAGATGAGAGGGACATAAGACTGTTGTTGCTGTTACGACCAGTATTACCGCATTTTAGCGACCTATTGGCAGCACGAATGGCGGCTGAAAGAAGGGTCTGTGGTAATACAAGTATAACGTAAGGCACTGAAGATAATAGCCAGATGTCAGGAGCGGACCAATCAGAACGAGACTGCAGAACTCCTTCGTCGAGGATAGACAGCGTTTCAGGAAAGGAGACTACCCATCAACTTGCTGTAGATGAAAAAGCTGCAACAGAAGATGAAAACGCTGCTATGGCCTCGACTACGACCAAGGTAGCGCATAAGCCTGTAGGCGCAGAAACAGCTCAAAACTTAGAGCACGAGTCAGATGCAGAGTCGCAATCAGACTCAATGCTCAGCAAATCAAGCTGTAACCCTTGTGAAGAGGTAACATGTCTCCTCGCACACTCACAGATACTCAAAGAGGTTCAGAGTATGCGTCAGGAGTTGCTAGAGCTGAGACAGAAATTGAGCAGTCTCGAGAATCAAAAGGCAGGCCAATGTAGTTGTCAGTGCAAAGATGCTAACACACAGAGTTCGCCAGAGGCCAGAAGAAGGCAGAAGAGGAAAAAGGTGTCAGGTACCGCACAGCAGAATAGGAAGTCTGCAAGCGAAGAACGACACCTGGGCCTAAAGAAACGTCCCAGACGCCGGAGTAAAGCGAAGCCTAAGGAAGGCACATGGCTGTCAGAGTGGCCCCGTTCTCAGAAGACAAAGAAGCTATAATCGAAAGAGCAATAATCGAAAGAGCGGCAAGGTCGCCAAGGCCAAGACAAGCCAAGCCTGTCAGGTAAAGGGGGAAAAGTTGCCCGACAGACAGAAGTGCCAAGGGCTCAACACGCAGAGGGAGCGGCCTAGCCCAAAGAGTAGTCCAAGAAAGGGGATACTACTAAGGGCGCGTTGCCGGCATAAGAAGTGTTGGGTATGTGGTTCAAAGGATCACTTGAGGCGAGATTGCATCGAGGCGATAAACCAGAATGTGCAGCTGTCTAATCGAGTGCATAAAAGACTCGAATGTTGGACATGTGGTCAGGTGACTCATTGGATGAGAGACTATCCTGAATGGAAGGACTGGTCGCCAAGAGCACGGTCAAGTCAAGTTGCTAAATCTGGAAGGAATGTTCCTAGTGAGACAGAGAGAAAGGGATGTAACGCTAAAGAAGGAACTACTAACAGAGGACAGGGACGGACCCTACTTCTAAGGCAAAAGAAGTAGCCATTCAGTATCGCAAGGCTTCGATACCACCATCTGATGGACGAGGACGGCAACACCCAGAGCTGGGTGGATTCAGGTCGACTGGTAGAAGTCCGTAAATCAGAGATTCACTCGGAGGAGGACAATCAAAGAGGGATGATATGAATATCCGAGGGATGTGGTAAGAATAGATACGAAGCGTCAGATGCTGCGTGCGAGCAAAAGAGACTCTGGTAACGAACAGAGCAATAATACGGAATCGCGTCCTGTTAGATCGCAGCACAGCGGTGCTCGACGTGTGAGCCCCCCTCAGTGTATCACGGAGCGTTAAGGTGACGACGTAGGAGACTCGACCCCGTCTCCTCGTAGGTTGCGCGGGCAACGCGACGCTACGCAGCAGATGGGAGGTCCAGTTACAGAGCGGCTAGGAGCCAGGCCGCGCGGTAGGCCTCGGAAGGTCCAGTACGCGACTCTACCGGTGCCCGCACAGCCACTGAACGAGGCCGGCGCGACAGGCACGGCTAAGAGAAAGCCTGGTCGGCCTAAGGGCTCACGCAACCGTGCTAGGTAGGCAGAACAATCTGTATTTCTGTTTCAGGATGGATTCTGGGGATTGGGACGGTGTCCTCAGCAGGCTTTTTGAGGAGGCCCGCTTACCGGAGGATTCGGTCATAGATGAGGATGACCTCATGGACCACGATCATCTGTCTGAGGAGGAAGACCCACCAAGGAGGGACTGGGCAGAGGAGACTCGGGAGGATGAACTCCTGATGACGCCCCCGAGTACCACCGACAGCCAACCACCGGAGGTGGTGCGATTCACAGGCCTGCCCATCTCGGCGCGGTTAGAGTCCGCCCAGCCCGTGGACCCAGCACCATCAGCACCTGCTCTAGAAACTGCCTCAAGCGAGGTGGAGAAGGAGTGGGCTAGACTACGGCCAATGATCGAGGAGGCGATCGAGGCGAACCTGGAGGCTCGAAGGCTGGCAGGAGAGGCCTTTAGGCGCTACGACAGCGCCGTGCGCCAATATGGGTCGGCCTTCCAGCAGCGCTCGAAAGACTGGATGCGGCTGATCGAAGAGGAGAAGGCCGCGCTCAAGACAAGAGCAAGCTCGACGGCGGCGTGCTCAAGAGGAGCAGAGCCGCGCAACCCGGGCCCTTAAAGAAGCCGAGGCCGCTTTGGAGAAGGTCCGGGCGTGGAAAGTGCTCGCCGACAAGAACGCGGCCAGAGGCGAAATTCGCCGAGGGGTCCGGCAAGGGGCGTGCAGGCGACCCCGGACTGATGTGCGTTCGGAGAGCACACCACAACCAGAGATGCCTATGCGCTCTGCAGGTGGTGGCTCTACTCGGCGTGAGCGGTCTGGGAATCGGGAGCACGTCTCTCCCGTGAACTGGCGGACAACGCCGGTCGTGCGGCGCAGCAGGTCCCGCACAGGGACGTGGGGACCGTCGAGGGACCAACCCAGAGGGACCAAGCGGCGCCGAACCAGCCGTTCCCGTAGTAGGTCGACGAGGAGGCGCCAGAGGTCTGGCAGTAGAGGGTCAGCTCCACCGTCGCCAGCTCGTCCGCAGGGAGTGCGGACGACCAAGCGAAGCTGCGTCATTTGTGGCCACGAGAGGGTCAACCGAGCTTCGCGGTGTCCAAATTACCCTCATACGGGCGGCGCCCAGGGCGCCCCCTTTTATAAATAAATGTTACTTTGTTTATTGTTACAGATGAGGAGTTGGTTATTTGGAGCGACCCTATCCCTATGTTATGGTAGAACCAAATATGGTAGAAGAATAGTCAGTAGCTGCTTCTTGCTGTTAATGCCTGCTCTGATATCCTCCGTCAAGCTTAGAAGCATTAATGAATATTATTTTATAATGTACAAACTTATTTTATATGCATTAAGTTGTTTCTAACACAAGCCTTTTTAACTTTATCAAAATTAAAGTGTCATAGTGCAATATGATAGAGAATTTTATTGCGTATCTATTCTCTTTAAGTAAAATGTTTTATTATTTTTTATTGCTTTTGAATTATTTAAACAAAAATACATTTTTGTGGAAAGAAAATTTTAGTGCTTTCTTTATTACTTAAACGGGCACAAGCCCTTACATAGTGTCACTTCAGTGCGTAGTGGCAAGTATACAGGGTGTCCCATTTTAATTTACCACCCCCTAAAACTGGTTAATAATTTGCTCTGAGAAAAAAATGTTTCAAATAAAATTTGTTGGGTTCGAAGGGGGGCATCTTTTGGCTATTTTAGCTGCGACCTTGAACATGACCTTCATTTGAATCTCATGAAGGTCATTTGAAAGTCAAGACCAAATTTTCATATGAAATGTGCATATTTTTATGGCGGATTCGGATTCTACTAAAAAAGAGAAACACTTTTTGTTCGAATCATTTTTTGAAAAAATCCCAAATTTTTGTTGTAAACGGCTTTAAGAAAGTTGAAAAAATCACTAGATATCTCTTATTGCCCCACCCTTTAAAAGAAGTTAAAAATTTTACATTTTATCCGAGGAATTAGAAACGTACACAATTTTACAAATTTAAGTCCAAGTATGACCTTAGCCATGAACTTGTCTTTAACCAACAAGGTCATTCGAAGGTCAGTCAATTTATTTAACGGTAATCCTCGATTTTTATTCCGGCAATTGAAGCTTGGGTATGACCTTGACCTCGAACCTTAAATTCATTTTAAGAAAGAACCATCACTTTAATGGAAAATACTCTCTTTTTCAAAGAAATGAAATTACCCAAAAATGTATCAACAGAACCAAAGTTCATTAGAACGCTAATCTGATTCATTTTTTATCACATGGGGGAAGTTTGCAATCTTGGGGGTATGTTTGACATTCTCTGGGGCAAGTTTGCAATCTTCGGGGTATGTTTGACATTCTCTGGGGCAAGTTTTACGTCATCTGCGGAAAATTTGACATCATCTGGGGCAAGTTTACGGTCACAACTGGGACAAGTTTGACATCATCTGGGGCAAGTTTGAGCAGTAAGGGGCATGTTTTCAACTGAGAATCAAAATCAAGCTTAGATTTTTTAATGAAAATTGTACATATTTTAAATCATATTCAGATTCTCTGATAAAGTAAAATTGTACATATTTTAAATCATATTCAGATTCTCTGATAAAGTAAAATTGTACATATATTAAATCATATTCAGATTCTCTGATATAGTACGCATCTTTTTAAGAAATATTTTTCTCGTAAATGCTTTATTTCTCGCTAAAAGACATTTTTTTGCTTCGTTATCGTTCTATTGGTAAATCTTGTAAATTCTTACAGCTCCTCAAAGCTTCTCATCATTAGGTTTTCATTGACTTTCTGGATTTCAGAGCAGAAAAATACTTATAATAAATTATTTCTAGTAAGATTAAATATTCCCTAAAAAATCTACCTACAACAGATAATGGCTGACTATGGCTGACTACACGCCAGTAGAGATAGTCAACATGATCAAGATTCTGGGAGAATGTCACGACAATTACAAGGCTGCAGCGAGGCTGTACGCTGAAAGGTATCCGGACGCTCGTCATCCTAGTAGGAGGAATATTAAACTTCTAACGATAAGAGCTCAAGGAGGTAACTTAAGAAGGAAGAGGCGACGGACGGGCCCAAGAGAGCATATTGCGCTTGGGGTTCGTGCTGTAATTGCCGAGGATCCTCATATTTCGACGCGACAAATTCAGCGAATGCATGGAGTACCCAGATCAACAGTTTCCTGTGTATTGCGTCATTTTAGATTTCATCCATATCACTTGCACCTTACACATGCCATTGAGCCTGGTGATCCTGCCAGGCGACTTAGATTCTGTCAATGGGCGGAAACAGGAATGCGCATAGATCCATTTTTCTTTGATCGGACTCTCTTTACAGACGAGGCAAAGTTCGACAATATGGGAGGAGTTAATCTTCACAACGCGCATTATTATGCAGAAGAAAATCCACATTGGCAGCGAGATCACCGTACACAAAGACGGTGGTCAATTAATGTTTGGGCGGGCATAGTTGGGGAATACGTTGTAGGTCCAATTTTTTATGACCGTAATTTAAACGGCGAGCTTTATTTAGATATTCTCGAGAACCAAATTCCACCTCTTCTAGAAAACATTCCGCTAGAAATAAGGCGAGACATGTGGTTCCAGCAAGATGGTGCTCCCGCTCATCGTAGACTACTTGTCAGGAGATTTCTGAACGCGACATACCCAAATAGTTGGATTGGAATTGGTAGTCCAATCTGTGAATTCCCTGCGCGATCGCCAGATTTGACCCCATTGGACTTCTTTCTGTGGGGGGCCGTGAAGCAGAGAGTTTACGCGGAAGCCCCGACGACGGCACAAAATATGATGGAGAGAATTGTTGCAGCATTCCGGGCGTTCACCCCACAAACATTAATAGATGTACAAAGAAGTTTTCGGCAGAGAATACAAATGTGCATTCAACAAAATGGGCAATTGATAGAGCACTTGAGACGTTGAAATTTCCGTGACTAGCTGAACGAAGGGGTCTTGCCTTGGCTGGACGTGAAGGTCTTGCCTTAAGTGGCTGGATAGGGTCTAGCCTTAAGTGGTTGGACGGGGTCTTGCCTTAAGTGGCTGGACGTGAAGGTCTTGCCTTAAGTGGCTGGATAGGGTCTTGCCTTAAGTGGTTGGACGGGGTCTTGCCTTAAGTGGCTGGACGGGGTCTTGCCTTAAGTGGCTGGACGTGAAGGTCTTGCTTTAAGTGATCCAAAGGATACCTCTGTCTTTGTTTGAAGCTAGTAACATTCATCTAAAACAGCTTATTTCTAGGACAAATTCTCTTTTCAGTTAAAGGGAGAGCTACCTATTGATGATCAAAAAATGGTTAAGACAAAAAGTGTTACTTTTTTAGTAGAACCCGAATCTGTGATAAATCTTATTCAAATGACCTTGAAGGTCATGTTCAAGGTCACAGCTGGAATAGCCAAAAGATGCCCCCCTTCTAACCCAACAAATTTTATTTGAAACATTTTTTTCTCAGAGCAAATTATTAACCAGTTTTAGGGAGTGGTAAATTAAAATGGGACACCCTGTATATATGAGATGTAAAAGATTATTATTATTCGTTGTTATGTGACAACTTTACGATAATTGTATTCGAACAATCATTTCGAATATAAAATCAAGAAAGTTCTACACATAAAAGGTACAGCGAGACTCAAGGCCACAAAAGTATCAGGTAGCCAAGAATCTCGCTGACCTAAACAACTTCCCCTCCACTGCGCAAGACCGCACGTGCGAAGCCACGCTGCAGTTTTGAACTCTTGCACCATTAACAGGTCTCGTAAGGCCTAATGAGTGCGACGAGTACAGACGCACTGACGTCAGCATGGGAAAGTGGAGCTTGGAGACGCGTGGGAGGTCCGGAAACACTTTCGAGCGTCCCCAAGCCACGCTACCTCAAGCACTCCGACTCGAGCCAAGCTGCCGAGCGGACGACTGTTTTTCAATAGTTTTTCTTCATTTAATTATCATTCGAATTGTTTGTTATATTTTCTATTTCTTATTTTTCAATTGTTTGTTAAAGATACTCATTTTATTTAACCTAATCTGCGGCGACGATCAATTTTTATTTCGGACATATATATATATATATATATATATATATATATATATATATATATATATATATATATATATATATAAAAGCTGAAATCATAATTGTCTACGAAAAAGGACCGAATAAAGCTAGAATTATTTTTGAACCCATATTTGTGTTCATTCTTGTGTCGAAACCATCCATAAATAGATTGGGTTTTCCTTGGTCCAGGGCCAATAGAGAGAGGGGCAAATTATCGAGCAACAACAAAAGAGTAAAAGGTAAGAAACTTTATCATACAAAAGTCCGCGTTTCAATAGAGAGAAAGATCAAGCTTTCACAGCCAGGAGAGGTTTGAGGAGTGGAGTCTCTCCCGTAGCTGTATAGTTGCGTGCGCGAGATCAACTCATACAATAATTAAATAAATATTACTAGGTGACTCACAATCACCTAACATTCGTATTAAAGCTTGCTTCAGACTCAAAATACGCAGAAAACATAGAAGTCAACAGTGTGAAAAATAGAAAAGTAAATATTAATATATATGGCGAGTCTAAGTTAAAATAACATTAAAACGATTTTACTTCCAAAAGGACATTTGCTTATATTATTCAAAAACTGAATGGAATTCAGTATCTAGTATTACTAAAACAAAGTCACACATGAATCTTGAAACTGTACAGAAAAGATTTAAGAAAGTTATATCCTTTAGTCAGCTGAAGCGTTGGGCTCGCACAATCAATAAAGATGGCACTTGGAGAGAAAAAATCGCTCAAATTTGTCAATATATATTAGATAATTTAAAAGCTGTACTCACTACTGGTTTTATTATTCATGACCACGATATACGTCGATGGGCATTACAAGCTCAAAAACAAATAGGTTCTGGACATTTTAGATTCAAAGCTTCCGCCACTTGGTTATCAAAATTTATAACTACACATAGAATAGTGTCTTGAAAAATAAATAAATTCCTTACGAAGGAAACAATAGAAAGCAATTTGGAACTTGAAAAAAAGCAGATGCGTTTGTCGTCGATGTTTGGTTATGTGCATGAGAAGTTGTAATTCAAAATGTATACAATTCTGACCAGAGTGAGTAGTAGCTACTCAGTTTGGGACACCAAGGCGCAGAAAGCGTAGTCAGTATATTTATTTCTGCCGAGTTAGTGCAGTGAAGTCCCAGCTGTTTCGGAGCGAAACAAAGATGCCATGCACCGTCATATACTGCAGGCTATGCTTGAAGCAGTAATACAATGTTAAAATAATAACATATTTGCAGGAGCAACAAACACTGTTCGTGAACATGCGACAATTTTAGTGTGCATCGCGGAAGTTTGAAAAATATGTGTGCAGTGCAGTTATCGATTCCAGTGCAGTTCTTAGTTCTGATTTTTGTGCAGTTCAGAGTTTTCAAAAACAACCATGAATATGTATACTTTCACGCCACCTCACAATCAATCTCAGTCATACTCTTATAAAGAAACATGTATAAATAATTTAAAATGACATGCGTGTTGTAAATTATTGTGAAGTTTCTGCTAATATTCTAATACTTGTGAGAATCTTAACCTTGCATAGTGAGTGTGTTACACAAGTGCACTATCGTTTTAGTTTTTTGGTAAAAAGAAACACAGAGATTATCCTCTTGACTCTCTCCAAGAGCCTGCACCATTGGACCATGCAAAATTTATTTTGCATCATATGGTTATTTGAATCATTATATAAATTTGTTGTTTCAAGTGTGATCTATTAATTTATTTACTTTGCAGGATTCGTTCAAGATTAAAGCAGTATTTGGACATCAGCCAACAAAGTGATGGACATTCAAACAAGGACCAGCAGCGTCAATCAGATAAGTAGCTTCAATTTTGCTGCGACACTTCTGGACTCTAATAAATTTTTATATCCAGAAAGTTATTGTATTCAACTTTTTAGCACAACATATTCACAAGAG
This sequence comes from Muscidifurax raptorellus, assembly GCA_020010945.3. Taxonomy (NCBI): domain Eukaryota; kingdom Metazoa; phylum Arthropoda; class Insecta; order Hymenoptera; family Pteromalidae; genus Muscidifurax; species Muscidifurax raptorellus. The sequence continues at coordinate 3,270,301 of JAHUUD020000007.1, forward strand.
CCAATTGTGTAAAAGGACAGAGTATAATAATCTTGTAGACATAAAAATAGATTTGATAGATTTTGTTACACAGCTGATATATTTGAAATTGTTTTTTCTAGGAAGAACTCTATTCAACAGTGCCTCTTCAATCAAAACCACTTTATGCATCGTTGGATCACCTTCATGTAGTCACTGAAAGAGCAGAAGTTATCATCAACGACAGCAACATCGTGAAGGCCATTTATTTTTTCAATGAATCAAAGAAGCCGATATATATCAAAAGTTACTCCATAAATTTTATCTTTGTTTACCTATTAGCATAATAGTCTGATATATATTTATTTCTTTGCACAGATCATCAAGTTTAAAATGGATGTGATCAGCGTAGAGAGCGTTGAGGCTGGGATTCGCCCATCCCAAAGTTCTTCGAGCTGATTGCTGTCAATTTCGTGTAACAAGCACATTTAATTATATATCACTATATTGTAGAGTGTTTTTACTAAAACATGTGTCTAATTTTAGGTGAGCAATATAGGTGCCCTATTGGAAAACCTCACCTGAGATCTCATGCCAAAATCTTATCTGACCAATTTTTTGCTTATCACTTGAACTTAGAAAATTATTGGCAAATTTGGACTTAGAATAAATATAGACATCAAAAAAATTTCTAAGTTCAAATTTTTCAAAAACTTTCCAAGTTCAAAATTTTCAAAAAATGTTTTTAATCAATAAAGAAAGGTTTATAACCTATAATAAGTAAAAAATTGGTCAGATGAGATTTTGGCACGAGATCTCAGCTGAGATCTCAGGTAAGATTTTTCAATAGGATGGTAGAAGATACCACATACTTAGTGCAGTTGGGCTACTTCGTACTGCAATAATAAATGTTTATTTAGGCAGCAGCTTGAGTTTTATGCAAGATGTTCTGGAAGATAGATCGACAGCAGCTACTGGTTACATTGCATTCTACTTTCAGGTAAAAATTAATTTAAATCATTTACTTCAAGCAGTATAACTCTTAAGCAGTATAACTTCTTAAGTATTTTTTTCTCTACTTTCCTTTTCTGGTATCAGAATTGAAAAGTTTTCACTCAAAAATCCAATACGGCGACGTATAAAAAAAAATGCAAAATTTCGATACTTTTTTTTTTTTAATCCAATTTCTTGTTGTGTTAACGTTGAGGACGGAACTTTATTTTTCAACTATGAGTGCATAAATGAGTTTTACTTTAAATTCAGTTTGGTTCCGAATCCAGAAATTCAATATGGCGGCTAGAAAATGGCGCCTGAAGCGCAAAATTTTGCCCAAACTTTCACGAATTTTTTTCTCGAATATATTGCATTCGACAACAAAATCAATAAGAATAAAAAGTGCTTAGAATCAATCAAGGAATATGTCTAAATTGTTTCACTGAGTTTTGAGCAACTTTTTTATTTTTACCAATTGGCAATTTTTGACAAATTGGAACATTTCATCGAATCGTCTCGAAAAAATTCAGATATACTTCTTGGTCAATTCTAAGTACTTTTTATTCCCTAACTTTTTCTTATATAACGCTTTCTTTTTGAGTAAAAAATAAAAAACCTTAAAATTCTTAAGATTTTTTAAAATTCAAAAAAAAATCAAAAACATTAAAATTTTTTGTTCTACATACACTTTTTGGTCAATTATGAGCAAATTTACTTCAAATTTGTGCCCGAGTATTAGAATAATCTTCTTCAGACTCTGATTGAGATCTTACATTTCTCCGGCGTTTTGGAGCCATTACAATTTTAAAACTTGAAAAGCTAAATGCACAAGTAAAATATTAACGCTAAAATTTAGAACACTAACAGTATAGTAGACAAAGAGTGAAAAAACTAAAGATTCTTCAAAATCGATTTATGAACATTCAATGATGATTCACTATTTTGAAATTCAGATAAAAACATTACAAAAGCTTTTGGCAAAATTCGACAAATTGAATATAGTAATTAAATTCAGACTTCTTCGATTGAGAATTCGATATAGTTTATGAAACGATTCCAAAAGTTGCATAACTCTAATTTTTTAAGGTTTTTTACTCAAAAACAAAGCGTTATATAAGAAAAAGTTAGAGAATAAAAAGTACTTAGAACTGACCAAGAAGTATATCTGAATTTTTTCGAGACGATTCGATGAATTTTTCCAATTTGTCATAAATTGCCTATTGGCAAAAATAAAAACGTTGCTCAAAACTCAGTGAAAAAATTTAGACATATTCCTTGATTGATTCTAAGCACTTTTTATTCTTATTCATTTTTTCGTCGAATGCATTGTATTCGAGAAAAAAATGCGTGAAAGTTTGGGCAAAATTTTGCGCTTCAGGCGCTATTTTCTAGCCGCCATATTGAATTTCTGGATTCGGGACCAAACTGAATTTAAAGTACAATTCATTTATGCACTCATAGTTGAAAAATAAAGTTCCGTCCTCAACGTTAACACAACAAGAAATTGGATTTAAAAAAAAAGTATCGAAATTTTGCATTTTTTTTAAACGTCGCCATATTGGATTTTTGAGTGAAAACTTCGCAATTCTGATACCAGAGATGGAAAGTAGAGAAAAAATACTTAAGATAAAGTATGTTTGCTTTGAATATATCCGTGGAATATGTGATAGATTTACGGTCGAAAATAGAGTTACGATTTCTCTGTTTTGGACGTTAATGGGTTAAAGTATTACTCGATCAATTGAATTATGAGTAAAAAATTAATACAGAATATCAGACATAATGAGTTAACCTTTTGCTGCAAAGTTTGTGGATTCTACAAATTTTAATTTTCAGAAATTTATCATTATTTGCCTTTTTTGCGCAATAGACTCATATGTATTTACAAACCGATACTTTAATTTGAATATTTTTTCAAGTCTATTGTGCAAATTGACAAAGTATGACAATTTTCTCAATATAAAAACGGACTAGAATGAAGGAAAATTGCTTGCAACAGTTATCTCATTGTCTTTAAAATCCTGGATCAAAAATTGTACTCGTACCTCAATTCATCGAGTAATATGTTTGATACACATCATAAGAGACAATTAGCTTGCTATTCTAAGTTATACAGCTACATTCTAGGCTATTTTTAGATTTTACATTATACAATTAATGCATACTATTTGCTGTATCTGGTAAATTTATTTATTTATTTATAAACTAAATATTTTCTGTTCCAGATAAATGCAGTAGCGTTTTTTTACAGTTTTTTTATTATTTGTTTTACAGGTTTGCTGTATACTTCTTGAAGAAACTTGATGTCCATCAACAAATAATTATATATAAAATATATAAGTAGTATATGTGCAAAGATAGAAAAAGATGGCGGCAGAAGCTGAGTGGTGGGGTAGAGCCGGTGAAAACGTGCAAAGATAGAAAAAGTATGGTCGGGCCTAAGGTGTAGTGCCTGGGTGAAAAAACCTACATGGCCGCCGTAGAGGTGGTGTGTTGGTGGGGGAAAGACCCTGTACGGATATAGAAACTCTCTCTCTCTCCCTCAGTAGCAGCCGACGTTGTACCGATATAGAAAATCAATGTGGCTGGTGTTGAGGTGTAGAGTCAGTCAAGGTTAGGAAAGATGGCCGCCGTAGAAGTGGTGTGTTGGTGGGGGAAAGGCCCTGTACGGGTATAGAAACTCTCCCGCCCTTCAGCAGGTGACGTCGTATATGTATAACGCCTGTGTGAGTATGGAAAATTTTCCTTTCTTGAACCGCAGGTTATGCGTTGGTAAGGAAGATTTTTGTACTTGGATCTATGCGTGTGTATGTGTGTTTATGTGTATATACGTGTACACGCTGTGTTATATACGTACATAAATGTACACATTTTCATGATGATATAAAAATAATAAATAATAGTCGAAATTGTAATACAACTCAAAAATAAAATAAATAATGGGGTTAAATGTGTGTTTGGGCTGTAACTTTTGTTAAATAAGAAGGAAAGCATTTGTGTTTTAGATCTATATTTTAAACCATTTTATATATACAATATATATTAAATAATCTTACAATAAATATAATATTTATTTAGGTGTGGTAATTTTTTCGATGACACTTTCGCATATAGCATTACAATGCAGTGCTATTAGTTCGCTAAAAATTACATCAAAATAATTTTCATTAAAATTTTTTTCAAAATTGGCTCCTATTATATTTTTAATTACAGTATCTTTCGAGCGTAAATATTGCTTAACATATGGTTTAGTTTGAGGCATTAAAATATTTTCTGTAAATTTTTTGTAAACATTATCAATAATATTAGCACTGCACTGCGACACGATGGTTGCTATTTTTTCATTAGCCTGGATTGTATAGTCGATACACTCGACCATATTAACAATTCCTTCAAAGGTTGTCTTCTGTAGAATAATTGCTGGTGAATAACCATTTTTCTTCTTGCTTACTTGACACTCCACTTGTTCATCTGTGATTAATGATGTATAGGCTGTAGTAATCTTTTCTTCGATTTTGTCCAGTAATATAGCTTTAGTACCATATGAAGTTGTAAAACTTAGTGTAATACCATTAGACGAAATCTTGTCAAAACCAGATGAGTTATTTTGCACTTCATCACTGAAATAGTTAGTTATTTTGTCAAAATGTTGTTTGAATGACTGCCAGGCTTCAATTGTAAAATTTATACCAAAAAATGTTTGATTAATTATTTTTACAACGCATGTAAAATCACTATTTTTTCGAGGTGCAAGACCAACGATAATTTTTTTAGTACACGATGTGTTTAAAGGATAGACTCTTGAATATAGTAAGTATTGTAAAGCGTCTTCACGGGAGTTATAAGATGCCATTTCGATACGCTTTGTATCTCTTGTCAACCGCGTGTTGTTCATGTTTCAAAGAGAAGTTGTAGTATCGGTGTGAAAACACTGTGTATACACTAATAGCTGTTCTTAATTAACGTTACAACTGAATACTTAAAAGTCTGGAGGCACGGTCTTTATATACGCCTTTGTTAATAGCGAGTATGTGCATAAGAGTGAGTTGAAGAGGAAAGTCCTAGTATGAATAACCATATTAGTAGTTAATGTGGAGAAATTCATGTAAGTACACATCATTATTGCCGAAAGTAACGTATGGTAATATTAGTCATTGGAACGCTGAGTTAAGGAGTAGTAGTCGTAGTGTCATTACCAGACATGCAGTCGAACATTAAGGCTGATAGTAACATTCGACACGACCCATGAAAAGAAATACAAAGCTACATTAGAAAAAGTTAGAAAATAGTTTTTCAACCGAAATTAAAAGATCTATTGATAACAACCCTATGTTGTGGTCAGATACATTAAATCCACGCGACGCGTTTTATGGTGGTAGGACGGAAAATACCGTGAATTCAACAGAAGTTAGGGAAGGAGAGTCAATAGAATATGTAGATATTTGCTCTCTTTACCCTTTTATTTGCAAAACAGGTAAATTTCCGATAGGCCACCCCGAAATTTTTGTAGGCGACAATTGTCAGCGGTTAACTGGTGCGGATAATTGCTTGAAAGATGTCGAGGGTTTAGTAAAATGTCGAATCCTGCCTCCTCGCGATTTGTTTTTACCTGTACTACCTGTGAGGATGCATAAGCGTTTAATGTTCCCTCTTTGTAGAGCATGCTGCGAAAACCTCGAGCAGGGTGATTGTACACACGAGCGCGTGGAAGATCGTGAAATAACAGGAACTTGGGTATCCGAAGAATTAAAAAAAGCGGTAACTTTAGGCTATAAAGTCACCGCCATATACGAAATATGACAGTACAAACAATATAACCCCGAGAAAAACACACCTAGGTTATTTGTTGATTATATCAATACTTTTTTAAAATTAAAGCAACAGGCTTCTGGTTACCCAAGTAATTGTAAAGACGATCAGGCATGTGATGCTTATATTTTAGATTATGAGCGCAAAGAGGGTGTGAAGTTAGACAAAGAAAAAATAGCAAAAAATCCTGGTTTAAGATTTTTAGCTAAACTTTGTCTAAATTCGTTTTGGGGTAAATTCGGTCAGCGGGAAAATATGGGTAAGACTGAGGTGGTTAATGATAAAAATCTGTTGATAGAAATTTTGCAATCGTCTGATAGGGAATTAAAAAATGTATTACCTGTTAATCAGGAGACTTGTTATATTCAGTGGTCTTATAAAGACGATAACTATACACCCTCCGCTGTAACGAATGTCAGTATAGCTGCATACACCACAGCACAGGTTCGGTTAAAATTATATAATTATATAGAGAAACTGGGTGAACGAGTACTGTATTATGATACATACTCTTGTATATATTTAAATAGGAATACGCCTGGAGAATACAAAGTACCTACAGGTTGTTTTTATTTAGTTATATAGAATTCTTTGTCACAGCGGGACCAAAATTTTATTCATATGTTGTCGAAAAACCTGATGGTTCTAAACACGAAGTTTGTAAAGTCAAAGGTATTAGTTTAAATTATTCAACAACTAATATAATAAATTATGAAAAAATAAAATCTCTAGTTTTAGATAAAGATAATAGGATAGTGCATAATTTCAGCTCTATCAGACGCACTGCAATACATGACGTCGTCACTTGTAGTGAGTCGAAAACTTGTAAATTAAATAGTATAAAAAGGCGAGCGGATAATATTTGTACATCTAGATCGTATGGATTAAAGAAGAGTCGAAAAATAATGTAACTCTTTAGCTTTAACTTAATTCTTTTACTTGTGATTGTATGGATTTGTAAATAGTTTTATTAAAAATAAATCAGGAATATTTAAAATTTTTGTTCAAAAATATATTTTGTTTTTAGAAATATTTATCAATGTAAATAATGATACCACCATATTTGTTTTAACGTATTTTGTGCATTTCTGTTTTTTAGATTTACGGGCCGAAGACCCCGATACGTGTAATGTACCAAGTTGTCACTTTTACCCACATTTTAAAAAGAGTTTAGAAGGTGACGCTTGGAGACAATGTATTAGTAACTTACTTAGGCTTAAGTTTGCGAAAAGTTCTAAGTATGAAAAATATTTAGAAAAATTAAAAACATATACTAACGTATGCGACATAAAGTTTAGCGCACAGGTTAAGTATATGGATGAGTGTGAGTGGTGCGTTTTATGTGATTATATGTTTTGCGATTCCGATGATTGTCCACGAAAACTGAAAACTGTAGTGTATGAGGATGTATGTATTTTTGTAAATAATGCTAAGGCCGTAGATTTATTGCTTTGGATAGCTTGTAAGGATGTAGTTTGTATTCAATTCACAATAGATAATAGATTCGATATACCGACATTTACAGACAATCATAGATGTCCTATACATGTAAATAGCGAACGCTATCTATGTAGACTTAAGAAAGGTGATCGAAACCTTAGTTCCGATTATTACTGAATACTGAACAAAGATTTTAAAAATATTTTCAACTAATGTACATATGATGTTGTTTTTATTTTTAGTACCCAAAACAAAAATTATCTTCAAAGAGAAAGTCACCGTAAACGGCAACGTACCTATCTGTCCTTTCTTCCCAGAGTATAAACTATCATTGGAACGAATGTTACCTTTTTTAAAAAGACAACAGTAAATGTAAAATATTTGATATTTGCCAAATTTAATAAATAATAATAATAAGAATAACACTAAATAATTCTAGTGTTTTATTTATATCAATAATAACCCCCCAACCAGTTTAGCTGATATATAAGCTAATCAGTAAGCTTATAAAAAGAAAGAAGCTGAACCAACGCCGTCATTGCTATAGTAGCGGTCGCGGCGTAAACTTGTACATTAGCTAAAGTAATAGCCTGTCGAGAACCCGGTCCGTGCGCGTAGAGGGTCTATAGTCCTCAACAAGTAAGCTTTTCGAAAAAAAAAAAAAAAAATAAAAAAAATGGGTTTACCATGGAAACATCCGTGGACGTCGATGATATGTGGACCGACCGGTTGTGGAAAAACATACTTTGTCAAACAATTTTTTCGAAATTTAGAGCGTATGTCGGACACACCTTTTGTACGTAAAATGTTTTATTATTCAGAATGGCAAGACGGTTATTTAGAGTATGGTAAACATGTAGAGTTTCACGAAGATCTTCCTCGGGATGAGGATTTTACATCAGATTCTAGACCAAAATTAGTAGTTATCGACGATCTTATGCGGGAATCTTCTAATAACACAATCTACGATCTTTTTACAAAAGGCTCTCATCACAGGAATTTATCGTGTATATTAATATCTCAAAATTTATTTCATCAAGGTTCAAAACAAAGAGATATCTCCTTAAACGCGAACTATATTGTTAGTTTTAAAAATCCCCGACACAGAGCACAGATTCAGCATATGGCTCGCCAAGTTTATCCAGAAGATCAGAAATTTTTACAAGAGGCTTATTCTGACGCTACATCAATACCCCATGGCTATTTATTATTAGATTTAAAACAAAGTACTCGGTTAACTTGGAAGAATCGCGGTACCGTCTCGATAGATGGCGTTGTTGTTCTAAATTCAAATATCATAGATCTCATAAATGACGCTGCGCGTAGTAGAAAAGGAGTGAGAGCTGCAGGTCGTGAACATTTCGCCTGGCTACTGTTAGACATTGGGATGCCTTTGGAATTTATTGGGAATACCGAATTATACAAGGAAGGGCAAAAATTTACACCACAAGCATTACCCTACTCAAGGGGAAACAACAGTAGTTTATTATCAAAACAATGAACTTTTGAAAAATCACCATATACTTCTACACCCATACCTAACAGGAATTTGTCTAATGACCCATCTTTAAATAACAGCTCATACACTGATGCCTCGACTATAGTAAATGTACAGACAGACAACGACGAAGGCCATAACGACTCATATACACTTTGAAGAAAGAGACTTAGAAGAAACAATAGTAAAAATAATTCTGTACAAACAGGTGGTTGGTTAAGGATTTCAATGTAATTTGTAAAAATAAATAAATAAAATATGGATAAAGATAACCAGTTATTGGAAAAAATTTATTATGAACCAAAAGATGAAGCAGGATATGCAGGAGCCTATCGTCTTGTTAATAAAATTAAAAACAAAGTAGATAAAAATAATATTTACAAATGGTTGAGAGCTCAAGACGCTTACACGCTTCATAAACCAGTACGTCGAAAATTTCAAAGACTACATTATAATGTACAAACCATAGATTCTGTATGGGAAGGTGATCTTATAAAACTTTCGTCATTGAAAGCTTATAACGATGATTTTTCGTATTTACTAGTTGTTATCGACGTTCTAAGTAAATATGCTTTCGTTGAACCTATCAAAGACAAAACTTGTTTAGCTGTTACAGAGTCCTTTAAAAAAATTCTTTCAAGGAGTGGTGGTAGAACCCCAACGACCTTTCAAACTGATAAAGGTAGTGAATTTTTAGGTTATGAGATGCAAACTTTCTTAAAATCAAAAAATATTGTTCACCGTGTAACTAGAAATCCAGACGTTAAAGCTGCTATTGTTGAAAGGTTCAATCGTACTTTGAAAGAGCGAATGTGGCGTTACTTTACACATAAAAACACAAAACGGTACATCGATATTCTACATGACCTGGTTCAAGGATACAACAATTCTAGATATTCCACTATCAAGATGGCGCCAGTGGTTGTGACTATATATAATGCTCAACAAGCTGAACGAAACATGGATTTACGATATAAAATACAGGAAAGAAAGCCAAAGTACTCAGTCGGAAACCTAGTGCGTATAAGTCGTACAAAAGGAACTTTTGAAAAAGGTTATGAAGCCAATTGGTCAGAAGAGATTTTCAAAATTATCAAAGTATTAAAACATAGAAAACTACCAGTTTACGAACTTGAAGATTTAAACGGTGAACTCATAGATGGTATATTTTATGAAGAAGAACTCACAGTCATAAAGAAAAATTTAATCAATACAGAATACAAAATAGATAAAATTCTCAAAACAGCTGGTAGAGGTAAGAAGAAAAAATATTTCGTTAGTTGGGTAGGCTACCCAAGTAACTTTAATTCTTGGGTACCTGCTTCAAATATAAAAGAAATTTAACACGATGAAAGAAAATCAGTTTTATATGATTTTACCAAGCAATAGTAGTATGAATGTATACCCCGAGAACACAACGTCGTGTTATGTCACTAAACTACCTCAAGAAATCAATTTACATGGATTATGGGAAGTAGGAATATCTGAAATACATTTTCCACGATCATTTTTACATTTACGAAAAGAAGATAGAGATATAACAATGCATTCGATAATATCACCTGTGCACAGAGATATATACGGTGATCAAACATCCTATAACTTGGAAGTAACAGCCTCTCTTCCCTATGGCGTTTGTAATACATTTACAGAATTCTTAGATCATTTGAACGAAGTTTTACTCGTAAATGATTCACATATGATTTTCAGATTTTCAATTGAACATAACAACACTTTTGTTTTCGCTGAACGTACCTGCAGTGACGAACTTTGTAATTTTGAACACTCTGTGAAAATGAGCCGTGCTGCCCTAGACATATTAGGTTTTGCTGAAGTTTCTGAATACATCAAAGTAGATAGTAATCCTGCTGTCGCAACTCGCTCTGCCAATATTTTGAATGCTCTTCCGAGACAGTTGTATATTTATACAGACATATGTGAACCAACAATCGTTGGTGACGTACGAACAGCTCTACTACGTATTGCACCTATAAATTACAAAGATTACGTATTCGGTTCTAATCAACATCAAACTTTCACACCTGTAAACTATGTGCCTTTAATAAGGAATTGTTTTCGAACCATCGTGATCGATATAAGAGATCATCTTGGTCTTGTTATACCATTCGAGTGTGGTACGTCAACGGTGACACTTCATTTTAGACAAACTACGTAACGACATTCACTATGAGTCATTACGAGCAATATTATGATTCACAAGTTGGTAGCGGCGGCGTCGAACATGTATACGTAGGAGCACCGTATCAGAAAGGCCATGGTGGTATAGGTCGTTTTCTTGGAGGTCTCTTTCGTAGGGCGTTACCATTTCTAAAACGAGGTGCACGGGCTATAGGGAAAGAAGCACTCAGAGCCGGAATGCATATAATAGATGACGTAAGCGAAAATAAATCTACATTTAAAGAAGCTCTACGCACGAGAGCACGTGAATCAGGTCTAAATTTGAAAAAGAAAAGCCGAAGAAAAAATAGAAAGTCTTATGCAGGGTTTTGGTTATAAAAGATCATAACGACGGCAGAAGCGTCAGTCGAAAGTTATCCATGGTAGAAAGCGCACTACACGTAAAACAAAGGCCGGAAAAACAAAGACAAGGAAAACTAACAAAAAATCAAATTAGAAAAGGAAGACTCGAAATATTAAGAAGAAAACTTGTTCAGTTCGTTACATTTTTGGACCTGCTTAATAAAAATGGCTTTTCTTCACTCTCACTCTTGCGAGTGTGCAAAATCCGAGCTTGACTTATTTACATTTACTCCTACTTTATACCTACTCAGACATCTATAGAAGGTACTCAATGGATTGAGTATAAACCTGTAACTAGTATTTCAAAAGACTCGTATTTAGAATTTCTTATCCCTGGAAACTCGGATGATTATATTGATATGGCCCATACCATGATAAATCTCACTGTACGTCTTGAAAAAGGAGACTCACCTATAGAAGATAAAACTTTAGTTGCCCCTGTTAACAACTTCCTATATAGTATTTTTAACCAAGTAGACGTGTTTTTCAATCAAAAAGCTGTTTCACCACCGAGTAATGCTTATGCTTATCGTGCATACATAGAAACATTACTTGATTATTAAGAAGAAGCTAAAAAATCCCACTTGACTTGCGGTCTATGGTATAATGATACACCCGGACAGATGGATGCTGCTCTACGACAACCTAGTGATGATGGTAAAACCTCTTTTTCCGATAATATCGGAGCGTGTACTCGTCGTAACTATACCAAAGGCGGTAAAATCATTGATTTACTTGGTCATTTGCACGCAGACGTTTTTAATCGGGAAAAATTCCTCCTCAATGGAGTGGAGGTTAGAGTACGGCTTATACGCTCCAAAGACGCTTTTTGTTTAATAAACTATGAAACTGAAAATGTAAAAGTGAAAATTCTAGACGCCTCATTACGCGTACTAAAATCAATCCCGGAATTTTACTTGCACACACAAAAGCGCTATCTAAAGCTACAGCTAAATACCCATTAACCCGTGTTGAAGTAAAGTCCTTCACCTTACACACTGGTATAACTGGCGAGACTTTAGACAACATTATTCTTGGATAGATTCCGAAACGTATAATAATAGGTTTAGTGTCAAATAAAGCTTTTAACGGTAGTAAAAAAGAAAATCCATTCAATTTTCAACATTTCAACTTAAACTATTTACCAATGAGTGTAGACGGAGTACAAGTACCGAGCAGGGCTATACAACCAAACTATCCATACAGATATGTAGATGCTTATCATACATTATTTAGTGGTACCGAGAAGCCTATCCCGACGGTTATTGTTTATATGCGTTTGACCTTACGTCTGATTTATCAGCAAACTGTAATACACACTGGAATTTAGTGAAGACGGGAGCTATTCGTTTAGAATTACGATTCGAAAGTGTTCTACAACAATCAGTTAATTGTATCGTATATGCTGAATACGATAACATTCTTGAAATTTACTCAGCTCGTCAAGTCATAGTCGATTTCGGAGGATAACTTTTAGAAATTTTATGTTTCACTTACATTATATAATGACCACTAATTGACATTTTTCACCGCGTAAGTTATGGTGATTACCGATGACAAAACTCATTACATTGAGTGGTGTTGGGTATGAATTACGGCTCTCTTGCATGAGCAGTAGTTAGAAAGGTTTTGTACTCAGTTCTCTTCACAACTACTACAACACAAAATTATGGATTATATAGTTGACGTTTTGGGTTTTCGCAATGGTACCGACAAGTTCATGATCAAAGAAGTTGCTGTAGTTTCTTTAAATTAAGAACACATCGATCGCACACTGGATCGCAGCTGCACCTCATTCATTCTCAGACTTACCTATTAAAATACAAGTACACAATAACTGGATTGCAAGCAACGTCCATGGTATCGAGTGGTTCGAAGGAGGCGTACCCTATCGCCAACTACACGCAAATCTTCGAGAATTAGCAAGAACGGCCAGACAAATTTTTGTACGTGGTGCGGAAGAGACACATCTTATACAAAGCATAACTACACGATACATAGAAAATTTGGAGAATTACAACTGCCCGGCTACACATCATTTACCAAAGCGGAATATTTTCTGCTGCTATCACGGTTCTCTACACCGAGGCGTTCACAATTGTGCTTTAAATAACGCCTACAGAATAAAATCGTGGGTAAACAAGAACATTGCTCTTTTGGCTGCTTTAGACGCACACTACGATTATTTAGACCCAAGGTTCGTTTACCGCACAAGTCCTGATCGAGCAGTCCCTGATTGCGCTTCAACAAGTGTACCTGTTGTAACATCTAATACTCTGGATTATTCAAAACAGCAAAAGAAAAATATTAAATATTTAAGACCACCAACACCAGGGCATGCCTTAGATGAACCTATATACGACGAAGTTTCAAGCATTGGTTATTATACATCCGCAACATCAGCGCCTAAAACACATTCTACGTATATACAAGATGAACACGAATTAGATACGGGATGCTCTACGTTTATTAAGAATACCTTCAGCGGGTGTATTCCCTGCGGACAGGATTCCTCGGACATTGGCGAGACCGACAGGGTGCGTATTTAATACAGATATACACACACAACCTGGATCTCATTGGGTAGCTTTATATATAGACAGACGAGGTCATGGAAACTTTTTCGACAGTTATGGATTACCACCCGTTTTTCCATACCACATAAGAGCGGTACGGCGAAATACTATTTTTTATGAATGGAACACTATACAACTGCAAAGTCTAAACTCTAAAGTATGTGGTCATTTTTGTTTAATGTTTTTAGATTATATGAAACGAGGTTATTCACTACAGAAATTTTGTAAATTATTCACAAAAGATTATAGGATGAACGATCAAATTGTAGAGTGTTTTTATAGCAAACTTCGTGGCTTCACAACAAAATTTAAACACGAAAATAAATATAAATACCATGTAGGAAATGGCCATAAGCGACGTTTAAAATGTTGTATTCAATCATGTAAACCTAGAATAATATAAATAAATAAATATATATATATATAACTTTTCATTTATTACTAATATGTTAATTTTGTACACCATTTTGGTTTATTTTATCAATAAATTTATATAAATATACTTTCAATTGTTTATCAAATTAATTTTCACCTACTCGTACCTAAAAATCTCACCCGTGCTTAGCTATGTATACACATAAACGCACATAGACACGCATAGATCCGAGTACAGAAATCTTCCTTACCAACGCATAACCGGCCGTTCAAGAAAGGGAAATTTTCCATACTCACACAGGCGTTATACATATACGACGTCAGCTGCTGAAGGGCGGGAGAGTTTCTATACCCGTACAGGGCCTTTCCCCCACCAACACACCACCTCTACGGCGGCCATCTTTCCTAACCTTCACTGACTCTACACCTCAACACCAGCCACATTGATTTTCTATATCGGTACAACGTCGGCTGCTACTGAGGGAGAGAGAGAGAGTTTCTATATCCGTACAGGGTCTTTCCCCCACCAACACACCACCTCTACGGCGGCCATGTTGGTTTTTTCACCCAGGCACTACACCTTAGGCCCGACCATACTTTTTCCACCCCACTCGGCTTCGGCCGCCATCTTTTTCTATCTTTGCACATATACTACTTATATACTTTTTGTAAGAATTATTGCCATTGTTTTTATTTAAATAAAAAATTATTTTAAAAACTAATTGTATGTTTTTTAATTTGCGCGCCATTAATTTATAGGTTAGGAACGCTCGCCGAATGCGCATGGCAGAAATAAATCTGTCAAATTGACCATCAAATTGACCACCATTATGCGTCAAAAAGCAGGGACCACTTGCCCGCGCGAACGCGGCGTGCACAACGTCGTATTGGATGTATGTGCTTGCAATTTGCCGAGCGATGTTTTCTGGGTACATATAATTATGATTTTACGTATATGCGTGAATTTCTATGTGCATTATTTCTGTAAAGAATAACAGATTTTAGTTATCTTGAATACATATCTCCAATGATTGAGAAGATGATGCAATACGTCCAGAATGTAATATTTACCACCATTGAGCAAAATGCAATTATTTATTCTATTTTACGCTGATCACAGGTAATACTTACGTCTCTGATTTCATTGTAGACTAGTAGAGCAAATTGCAACTATGCAGAATATACTCGTGCAATTTTTCGAATAAATATTTGCCTTTATTAGTACACGTTCGAAGCTCATAGTGGTATCAGTTCAAATCAAATACTAAATCAAACAGTAAAACATGTCGTGCCCGTTTGAAGCATTTCAATCTTTGAAATTGTTTTGTGGGTATAGATACGCAGATCAGTTTTACGTTTCAAAGGATGCTTCCAAGCAATCATTGCTTGTTAAATTAAGTACCATTATAAGGATGATTCGTTATGGATTTTTATTAAGTGCGTATAATATGGATATTTTTAAAAACGTGGAAGCGATTAAGTTAGTAAAAGAGGCCATCATCGAGAGACGTCGGTTTGAAAACCGAGTTGAATTCGAAATACATGAAGGATTAGACAAAAATGTAAATAAAACTATTTGCCTAGATTTTCGTATGTTGAACAGAAATTTCATATGCATTTTATAATCTAGTGTTGGAATATGAAACAAAAAAAAAGGAACGATTACTTCTGATCGCTTCGTTAAAAGCAGAGCAGGTGGATTCTGAAATCAGGAAAAATGAAGAATCTCCAAAGACCGAAAACGATGAACCGGTAGCTAGTACAAGCGGTCCTACTACCTCGGATAACTCGCACTCCCAAGAAGGTATGATATTTACACATATACTTCAATAAATACTTAAATAATTATTATGAATTATGTAGTTAAATAATTATTATGAATTAATAAAATAAATATTTATATAATAAAATATTTAATTTACAGAGCTCAAGACAGTATATAAGTCAAACAAAAGAAAAATTAATGTGACGAGCGATCTTATACTTGACAGAGAAAATGCATTGCCTCTAGCTAAAAAATATAAACCTACGGTTTATGGGCATACAGGCGACGAGTGTATATGTACGTATTCTATTACTTTTATTTAAATTTTTACAATAAATAAATCGCTTAAATAATTTTTAATTTTTAATTTTTAATTTAATTTAATTTTTCAGGCGTATTTCTTTCCTCAGATGAGGAGGATGCTAACCAGCTTGAAGAATACTCGACAAAATACTCAAGGACGCAACAGGAAACTCCAGTGGTCGAAGACTTACAACTGGATTCAGCGTTTGAAGAGGGGCAACGGTTCGAGACAGCTGAATCCATGCTTCAGTGCGAATTAGTATACAACGAAGATAATTTTTATTTATTTACTTAATTTAGAGAGATACGTTAAGATTTGTAAATAGCAATCATCTAACCTCTAATTCATTCCATTAGATAACATGCCTATTCTACACATTCCGGATATAGGATCATTTAATACCGAAGAAGCAGAAAACTATTTAAATGCAATTAGCCAGAGAGAACCATAAATCTGTTTTATTTATGATTTTTATATCAAAGAAACTGTTTTTCATTTTAAGAAATTGTGGTTGTATCCTGTTTAAAAAAAAGATAAATAAGAAATTTGCCATACAAATTTAACTTATTCCATCCCATACTTTATTTCATCCTTATTTTAATTATCATACAAAAAATTGAGTTACATAAAACTTTATTATGAATGCTTCTATAAACATGAATTTTTACATTATTGTTCTTTTTAAATTATATATTCAGCTCTTCTGCTCACATATAAAAAGTGAGCAACAATAAAATCATTTAAATTACTTTAGAAACTCAAAAATTAAAGATAAGAGAAAAATTTAGAGAATATTAAATTTTTAGAACAGCAAGCTGTTGTTCAAATCGAATTCGGAATGGGAGATGACGAAGATTCCAGCGAAGACAGCGACGAAGAGGGTTTTGTAGAAGACCACCGGGCAAACGGTTTAATATCCTTGCGAGGCATACGCGATATTATCCAAGATTTCGTACTACAAGTATAAAAACGCAGATTTCATTTAGATTTCCCGAAAATTCTAATAAAAATCCTATTCTATGGTTACAAGGGGCTTTGCGAGATATAAATACTTATCTCACAAATGGATGTGCTAGTAATGATATTATAGGATATACGTTAGAAAATCCATTATTAACGCGAAGTAATATTTTTATGTCGTTCACGTCAGTCGATAAGTATAATTTTTCACATTTATTAGAACTCATTCACAAAATCACCCAGAGTAATGCTGGATTTGATGTTCGGAAGCTAATGAATTTAAGTGCATACATTGTATGTCCATTGGCAGGTAGAGCGCAAAAAAAAATTAACGCATGCAAATATTTTTAAAAGACCTATTTTAAATATTTTAAACAACGATAATTTATGTTTCCCGAGATCTGTGGTTGTAGAGCGTGTATATGCAGAAAGAGGTGATATTCGTGTTGGGGCTGTACAGAAAAAATGGGATAGCATTAGACGACCGAGAGGCTTGTTACAGAAACGCCTAGCAGAAGAGCTCGTACATAAAGCTCAAGTTAGTATACCTACTGATGGATGTATGATTCGTGAAATAAGATTGTTTCAAAATTATCTGGCTTTAGAATCAATAGCTATAGTAGTATATAAATTTCGCACTCTAGGAAAAGGTGAGACATCAGAAATGTTAGCATTGAAAGGTGAGATTTTATATACTTTAAGAATATTGTACTATAGTAAGAGAAACCATTTTCAACCTATATTAAATATTCTCAAAGCATGTGATAGTCAGGTGTTTTGTATCCCGTGTAATAAGTCGTATAAACACGAACGAGAGCATAGATGTTCTTTCAAATGCAAATCTTGCTTGGGAAAACCTGTGTGTGAAAGTAACTTACGTATAAATTGTAATGATTGTTTGCAAACTTTTGAAAATCAGAATTGTTACGATCACCATAAGAAAGAAAGATCATATGTCTCTACAAAACACAGGAAACTGAGCGTATGCAATGCCTTTTTATCTGTAAAAATTGTTTAATGAATGTTAAAGGTAGAGAAAAAAATCAAGAACATCATTGCGGCTATTTGTATTGTAACATTTTCAGATGCTATAAAGAATACAATCATTTTTGTTACATACCTCCACTGCGAGAAATTAAAGCGAAATCTGCAATAAGTAATGATCGAAAAAGAGAGAAAAAAATATTATTTGCTTTCTATGATTCTGAAAGTAGACAAAACAAGCCTGTTGCAGGAAGTTATGTGTTGCGCAGCAGATTTGTACTGATTATCTAGATAGTAATGATATAAATAAATAATAAAAGTTGCGATACATGCGGAATGCGACAATTTATTTTTCAGAATAATTCTGTTAAGGAGTTTGTAGATTTTACGATTCGGGAAACCTCGATCTTCTTACGTATAATATGTATCGCGCATGACGCAAAAGGATTTGATGCACAATTTATTTTAAAACACATAGTAAACAAAAAATTATACGATCCCCCGTCAATCATTATAATATATATATTATTATAATATTATTATAATGAACGGTACAAAAATAATGAGCATGAAAATTGGCCGAACTTTGTTTTTACATAGTTTAAATTATCTACTAGTGCCTCTCAATGCACTCCCAAATGCTTTTGGAATACTCGATTTGACTAAAGGGATTTTCCCGCATTTATTTAACACAGTACAAAATCAATCATACGTTGGTCCATTACCTGATGCACATTATTATTCAACAGATACAATGTCCAGCGAGAATAAAGTTAAATTTTTAAAATGGCATGAAGAGACTTCTAACTCAGGATATCAACTCAACATTCAAAAAGAAATTCTAGCGTACTGTACATCAGATGTTGACATCTGAAGAAAAGCGTGTTTGAAATTTCGGGAATTACTTATAAAAACAGGCGACACAGATCCTTTCTTAGAATGTGTCACCATAGCATGATCGTGTATCAAAGTTTTCCGGAAAAAGTTTTTACAACCGTCTTCTATAGGTATTTTACCTCCTCATGGATATCGACTAAGTAATAATCAATCAAAAAAAGTCATAGAAAGGCTTTCGTGGGAACAGCATTTAAGAAATGCACAAATTAAACACGCGTTCAACGGACGAGAATTTAAAATTCGGGAAGGGATAATTGTAGATGGTTATTTAGAAACAGATATAAATTTATAATAATAAATAGTAAATAAAATACTGTATTTATTCAACAAATTTGATTTTTACTAATTTAATTATTTATTTTTTGTTTTTTACCGACTACCATAAGCTTTCAACCCGCGATTATAAGTTTTCAACCCGCAAGTTATAAGCTGCTAGGCTTATCACCGCCGCCGCCGCCGCCCCTACTATAATTATGCTTTTGAACCAAGAGTATATTACATACTTGTAAATCTTGTAAACATCATTGATTAAAATAGACACAAGGTGGAAACGTCCATTTACAGCTCTATGCTGTGGGCCTTCAAGCTCAGGAAAAACTACATTTGTAAAAAATGTCCTTAAATATAGAAAACAAATGGGCGATACTATGTTTTCAAAAGTAATATTTTATTATTCAGAATGGCAGACAGGTTACACAGATTTTGACAAAGAAGTTGAGTTTTGCGAAGGTTTACCGCAATCAACGGACTTTGACAGTGATTTACATCCAAAACTAATTGTTATTGACGACTTTATGCGTGAATCTTAGAGTAACGTTACCGTCGATTTATTTGTGAGAAAAAGCCATCATAGATCGGTTTCCATATTTTTTCTCTCGCGAAATTTGTTCTACAAAGGGCAAAGAGATATCTCCTTAAACGTATCTTATCTTCTGGTTTTTAAAAATCCTCGGGATCGCGCACAGATACAGCATTTGGCACGACAAGTTTACCCTGAAAACCCTCTATTTATAAGAGAAATCTTTCGACATGATGCTACTTCTAAGCCCCATTCTTATCTGCTTTTGGATATGGCGCAAATAACTCGTGACGAGCTCCGGTTTCGGACTTGCATTTTTCCAATTGATCAAAATGAGTGCGTCTAGGTACCAAAAATATAAATACAAGAGCTTAATTGAATTATGCTCGGTCTGTTTTGCATGATGGCTAAGGAAAGACGTTCATCTCTACCGAAAAAATATCACCTTGGCAGAGATCAAAGAATTGTAATTCTGCGGAAAGCTAGACCGGCTCTCATCAAGTGTATCTGCGAATGCGCATTAAATATTCTAATCGGTAACGTTACTATAACAGACGGATTGGATCAGAGCGTATATCTTGGGATGAAAACGACAAAGTTTCTATAAACGGTGAAGTTATTGAAAGCTCAAATATCGTTGATTTGATCAATGAGGCTATGTGCGCATAAAAAAATCACATCGTGATAAGATGTCTAGAATTTGCAAAATTATTAGGAGAAGTAGGAGTTCCTAAAGAATTTGTTGGTAATAACGATTTATGGAAAATAGGCGAAACTATATCGGAGAATAATTGAAAAATTCGTAAACTCACTCGTAATTTAAATAAATCTTTAACGCAGGATATTGTTGATGATTCATTTTAAAGTGTGAACGAAAAAACGGTGGAAAAAGAACAAGACGAGGAAGTAGATGACGAGAATGATTACGATAGCGCAAACTCTGACGATAATAATACAACGATAATCCAGACACCTGTACAGGCAAAGAAAAGAAAACGTTGGAATGCGCTACAGTTGTGAAAAGATGGATAAAAAAATAAACGATTCCTACGACGACCCTTTTAAGAGTTCATCTTATTACGAGGTCAACAAGTTTTATCAAGCGTTAAACGTGTCAAAGCATAGGATTACGAAAAATAAAATACTTAAGTGGCTGGAATCCCAAGATGCTTATACCTTACATAAGCAGCGACGATTACGATATTCACGCCGGAATTATAATGTAACAAACATTGATGATGTTTGGGAAACTGATCTAATAGATCTTAAGTCTATAAAATCTTATAACGATAATTTTTGATATATTCTCGTTCTTATCGATTGTTTGAGTAAATTCGTTTGGGTAGAACCGCTTCATGACAAAAAATGTTCAAGTCTCACTTCAGCATTCCAACGAATTCTAGCCAGAAGTGAATATCGTATTCGAGTTATTTTACAATCAGATAAAGGAAAAGAATTTAGAGGTACAGAATTTAAAAGTCTCTTAAAAGCAAGAAATATAAATTTTCGAGTAGCAAGAAGTCTTGACGTAAAAGCTGCGATAGCTGAACGTTTTAATTGCACTATAAAAGAGCGTATGTGGCGATCTTTTACCAATTTTAATACTAAAAGATATATAGATGTTTTACAAGATTAAGTTAAATCTTACAATAATATAGAGCATTCTAGTATTAGAATGTCTCCAAGTAAAGTAAATATTCAAAATGCTTACGTGGCACGAGCGAATTTGACGCATAGATATGCCCAACATTTTAAAAAACAAGTGCTTAAATACCAGCTACACGACCTTGTATGCATTAGTACACCTAAGAACGCCTTTTCGAAAACAGATGAAGGAACATATACAGAGGAAATCTTTAAAATTATACGTATTTCAAAACTATCTATGATACATGTATATTCAGACATATGCGAGCCCTACATTACCGGCGACTCGCAAATACCTCTACTAAAAACTTTTTCATTAGATAAAGATACGTATAATTTTGGATCGAGCAGATCTAAAGAATTTGCATGGCTAAATTACGTACCTATACAGCGCACTGAATTTAGCACGATTGAAATCAATATAAGAGACCAGCACAGTAATATTATTCCATTCGAATACGGAACGCTCACAGTAGCGCTACACTTTAAAAAAGTATATCAATAATGGCTACTACTCATTACGACGCGTATTTCGATGCACAAGTGGGGCGTGGTAACGATTTACCTGACGAGATGAAAACTGTATATCCTGAAAAAAAAATCACAAAGAGGTTGTGGCATCGGAGGATATTTAAGAGGGATATATAGAAGGTTTTACCACTTTTGAAAAAAGGGTCACGCGTGGTTGGTAAAGAAGCTGTACGCGCAGGATTTAACGTTGTCAAGGATATTGCTCATAACAAGACACCTGTTAAAGATGCACTTAAGCGTCGAATACAGGTATCCGGACATAATTTGAAAAGGAAAGCCGAGCAGACATTGGATCAATTATTGAACGATCGACAATATAAGAAGGTTAAATCTTCGCGAAATCCTCATTCGACTGTCAGCAATGGTGAGGTGCAGTCAGAGAGCGAGGACGAAAGAAAAAATTCAAAGAAAGTTAAAATTAAAACTGTAAAAAATAAAAAATGCATTAAAAGTGTGGCAGATAAAAAGAAGAAAAAACAAAATGTCTTTTTTACATAGTTCATCTTGCGAATGCTTAAAAGAAGAGCTGTCTTTTTTTACTATTCCACCAACACAAACCCCAATTGAAAGTTCGCAATATGTGAATTAGAAACCAATAACATCTCTCTCGGATGATTCGCCTATAGAATTTGTCGTCCCAGGTTCCGGCGAAGAATATATTGATTTAGCACATACTATGCTACATTTACATGTAAAAATAAAAAATACATCTGGAGAAGAATTAATCGATGGGAAGTATAAAGTCGGGCCAGTGAATAATTTCTTCCATTCGATGTTCAACCAAGTGGAAGTTTCATTCAATCAGAAATTAGTCACTTCAGCTAATAGTGCATACGCATATAGAGCATATATCAAGACATTGCTAAACTACGGTGCTGGACCTAAGAATATTCATCTTTCAAGCTGTCTTTGGTATGACGATACAACAGGATTCATGGACGAGATCTCTGATAGTAATTTAGGCTTCAAAACAAGGAGTTCTTTAACGGAAAAAAAAAATGCGTGGATGTGCAAGGTCATCTTCATACAGATGTTTAATCAGGAGAAATATCTTTTTAACGGTATTGAACTTGGAGTAAAACTTATAAGATCAAGAGATTCATTCTGCCTAATGGAGAGCGGGAGTAACGGGGATTCAGTCAATATAGCAGAAGCAACTTTACTTATTCGAAGAGCGAAAATAAATCCGGGTATTCTGTTAGCTCATACGAAAGCTTTATCAAAAGCAATAGTGAAATATCCGTTGACTCGTGTCGAAATTAAAACCGTTACTATGCGAGGTGGCGTACTCGGAGTAACCCTGGACAATACTATACTTGGTCAGCTACTAGCTGAACAAGTATAGCTTTTAACGGCGATAAAAAATACAATCCATTCAATTTTAAACATTATAATATAAATTTCTTTTCTCTTTATATCGAAAGCACACAAATACTCTCGAAACCTCGCAACCGAATTTCAAAGAGAATCTCTATGCTAATACATATCATACGCTTTATTGAGGCACCGGAATTCATTTTTCGAATCAGGGAAACAACATTACAAGAAAAAGTTACGCTCAAGGAAGCTGTTTATTTGCTTTTGAATTAACTCCTGATCTTTCAGAAAATAGTACTACATATTGGAACTTAGTAAAACATGGAAGTATGACGATAGAACTTCAATTTGCTGAACCATTAATATCTACAGTTAATTGCATTCTCTATGCTGAATACGACAACATGCTAGAAATTGATTCAGCGAGACAGGTTATCGTCGATTTTAGTAGTTAATATACGTGGTAATAATTTGCTGACATGAATGTTCTAAAATTTCTTGCACAATAGAGTATGTTTTGAAAAAAAAGTGTAGTAGTCCTCTAGCTATCAACGTAAACGGACGTGTTAGTGAACAGTTATCATGGATTTTATTATCGAGATACAAGGTTTTCATATTGATAAAGGCAATTTAATTCATAAAGAAGTAGCTGTTGTTTCCGTCAATAAAAACTTTACAGCCCATTGGGTAATCAATCCCATATGTAAATTTACTGATCTATCTATAACAGTTCTAAGAGAAAATAACTGGCGTACGTTGTACAAACATGGTATAGAGTGGTTCGAAGGAGATGGGCCCGAAAAATATCTTTTCGCTAATCTTCGTGAATTATCGAAACATGCAAGATTAATCTACACAAAAGGCTCCGAAAAAGCTAATTTATTACAACAAGTGATGGCTCGAGAAGTTATAAATATGGATGAAGATATGCAGTATCCGTAATTTGATAAACTACCATTATCACATGCATATTGTATTCTTCATTATACAAAACATTTTTCAGCGAATTATAAATGTGCATTGAACGAAACTAAAAGACTCAAACGTTGGCTTGTTAATTTATCAACGGAAAATTTACAAAACAAATGAGTAAAAGAAGATGAACACTCAACAAATTCTGGCTACTCTTCCATCTCTATCAGTTTGCACGTACAGCGTTTATCCCTCGGATCAGATTTCGAAATTCTGGACAAGGCCTGCAATTATTGTGTCTAATACGCAAAATCATACTAAACCCGGCAAGCGTTGGATAGCTATGTCTGTAGACCAGTACGGTAATGGATATTATTTCGACAGTTATAGATCGCCTCCATTGATTCCGAATCATATAAATTGACTTCGATAAAATTGTAAATATTTTAGATGGAATACTATGAGAATGCAGAGTGAAAATTCTGATGTATGCGGGCAGTTTTGCGTAATGTTTTTTAATTTTTTCTCAAACGGGTTTGGGATGCATACTTTCAAAAATGTATTTTCTACGGGTTATAAAAAAAATTATAAAATAGTCAAAGAATTTTGTGCCCCAAAGTGAGTAGCTACTGCTAGAGTGGATGATAACTAGAAATGCATTCTGGGAGAACACTCTGAATCGAGAGAGAAAAATAAGTGCAATGCCTAGTACAGTCAGTTTCGTCAACAAGACATATTTATACGATTCAACCGCTTTTATCATCTGAAGGGAAACTGATGTCGTCACTTTTTGTAGTTTTAAAAGAGTCTAGTGGTCATTTTGAACCTACTTTTGGAAGCAATTTATTGAAAGTCGAAAATGTTTATGTTGTAACGTCCCATGTTCATAAAAGATAATTATATGTATGAATATACTGTATACAGAATGATGTATGACGGCGTGTATGTGTACAGGCGCAGGTATACGACGATAATCACAATGTAAGCATTTCCGCAACCGCGTTTACGACATCAAACGCGTCCCACTAATTAAACCAACTGACCCCCGAGTCAGCAATCCCAAAACCTACTTATTCTGCACCATCACCAACCTATATTGTAAGACACTTTCGGTGGCGATCGGTGATTGGTTATTACCCTAACGTTGAGATCATCCGCCAAGCCTTATAAGCCCCGCACTCAGTCCTCATATTGCCTTTAGTGAAGTCTCTTTTTACAAGGACAACGAGTGTTGTACCTGCTGGACCTGGTGTGTGAATACGAGTGCCGCTTAGTCCTTCGCGTCGTCTATTGGGTGCTTAGAAACCACTCAAACTCCGTGGAAGCTAACCGGTGGAATTCTTCATACTCTGGACGTGAGTTGGTACAGTACGAGGCTTAAGGACCGTCAACCTATCTGGCGTTAGCTTCGGCAGCTTAGTTAAGGAACTTACTCTCAACACGCCACGGAACCATCCGTGTAGGATAATACTAAACACCGCCCAGTCATTGACCGTGCAATCTACTAGTAGTGTCCGAACGGGATTGTAAGTCGAACCAATATAGAAATAAGTAAATACGTAACATTAAGAACAAACATAAAGATTAGATTAAAACATCTGTGTAACATCTGTATCAAAGCATTGGACCATCGTCTAAATAAAGTCATAACAAAGAAGTACCATAAAGAGACAGTTTATTAGAATCATAACCTACTTAATAGTAACAGAAGACTCTCGAGTCAAGGCTAGTTCACCTATACTCAAATAAATAATTATTTGTATATAGAATTACTGCGCGGTTCAGCATAGTAAATCAGAACCTTACAAATGGCATCCCTTGTGGGGAACTAAGCCATTGTTACTAAAGTACCAACTGTCTCGTTTAGAATTTTTATTATTAAGAAGAAATTTAGGAAACTTTTAGACGAAATAAATCATAATGGCGTTTAATCAGACTAGAGAAGAAATCTTAAGATTACCCAACTTAGAACAAAGAATCAATGCTTTAGATCAATTTTATAGATTTAAAGAGGCAGAAAGAAAAGAACAATTATTGGAATTTTCACGTAGTATATTAGAGTCAAATAATTTTCGGGCAGTGGAAAGAGCAACTCAACATCTTGCAGATTACGATGGAACGAACATGAATCTAAAAGAATTCTTACAAGATGTTGATAATTGCTTTACCATGATTTCTACAGATTCAGAAGCACACTTTTTAAGAATCGTTATATCAAAATTAAGGGGTAAAGCCAGACAAGCCTTGGAAGGTAGCACATTTAAAACTTGGAATGATTTAAAATCGCATTTAAAAGACTGCTTTGCACCGCCCCGCACATATAGTTATTACTTACACGAAATTCAATCATCTTCCATGAGGCAGGGAGAGAATATTCGACAGTTTTACGGTCGAATAAACGCGCTAGTTAATGCCGCAATTAACACCGCGTTGGAAGTACTGGGAAATAACGTACAGCGAGATCATTTAAAACCTCAGATCGAAATCATTGCCTTAGAATCATTTATTAATGGATTACCAGATGGTTGGAGAACCCGTATTATCGAGTTAGCGCCAGAAAAACTGGATGACGCGTTCGCGTTAGCATCGAAATATGAACGGGGTAAAGTAACCGTGTATAATAATCATTACTCCAATCCACGTATTCATCAAGTAAGTCATACACAAGATCGAAGTCCACATGGTTCACGGGATTCACCCCATGGTTCAGGAGATACATATGAAAGTATACATCAAGTAAGAACATTGAATAATGAGGAAGGAGATAGAGGAGGGCAAAGAAGAGTGAATTTTCATGATTCTACGCATAATAGAGATGAGATTTCTTATTCAATAGACCGGGATGACACCTATTTCCCAAAAATGACTTTTGAAGGAGGCAAGATACACGCACCACCACAATTGAGTTATAAAAAGCCAGTACCCGAGCCTATCAAACATCCAAGTATACTCCAGAGGGAATATACTGAGAATACTATGGTGCCAGTAAGACCACCAGTACAAAGACATGTTATACCACCAGAGGCACCATTATATCTGGATTTCAGACCCTGTAACTGTGCTGCATGATATATATACTTTCAAAATCAACAGAGAGCCGGATATTGGTACCCACCTCAAAATGGAGGCTACCAACATCAAAATCCACCAACGTGTACGCACAGTCCAGTCCCAATGCAGGAACCATGTCACCATCAAGAATCCGCAATTAACCGAAATCAAGACTATTACGGAGAAAAGCCGAAGTCGCCAATCCCGCAGTGGAAATAAAAATCATTTAAACTGGGACAACGCTCACTGGAAGAACGCACCAGTGAGCGGGACGACTCCACAGCGTTCAACCAGTCCCGGCCCCACAGCCAAGTCGGGAAACCAGCCCAAGTTATTCGACTCACGTCAAGAGTCGAATCCTCGCCCACAATAAAATTAAAAATAGAACAACTGGCAGTTCCAGAAGCCTTATGTGTAGTGGATACCGGAGCCCAAATCAATGCAGTAAAAGAAAATGCATTGGGTCCTAATGCTATAGTAGACCAAAATGACGTGATCTCTATACTAGGTATTTCTCCACAGGAGGTAAGGACTCTAGGAACTGTAAAATTAAAAATCTTAGGAAAAGACCATTTATTCCACGTGTTACCATCTAGCACGCCACTATCAGAGGAACTTATATTGGGTAACCCTTTTCTACTTGTAGAAAAAGTAAACATCATGTTTGGAGAGGGAGTACTAGTAACAAAAAGTCATCCGATAACACCCGTTCCCTTCGTTCATAAACTAATACCAGAAACTAGTGAAGATAAACATCCAGAGGAAGCATATCGAAACACGGAAGTAAAAAGAGTTCAGATTGAACCTGAGTTTGAATTTCCATATGCCGAACGCGAGATAGAACCGGAATCTATAGATACAGTAAATTGGAATTTTAATTCTAAAGGTTTTAAATCCAATGGTAAAACTGTATTTAAGTTACCGGCCAGAGCAAAAGTTCCTATAAGAATTCCCGCAACTAAACATTCAGCTAAGGGCCAAGCCTATTTAAGACGAATAAATACCGTCCCAGGAGTTTTTATAGGAGAAGCCGCCGTTAAAAATAACAAAGGCTACTGTTATGTAATGGCCACTAATACTCTACCTGACCCAGTCGAAATAGAAATTACTCCACAACCATTGGAAGCATTTGATTTTTACGATGACTTGGAGGACGACTACGAGTTTCCGTTAGAAGGGGAACCACCTAAAGACGAAGAAGACCGCGTAAAAACAATCCTGGAAAAAGTTTTAACCAACTATCACACTAGACCAGAAAGAACGCAGATTAAGAAAATAGTAAAAGAATATTCTCATCTGTTTTATTTGCCAGGAGATCCGCCACCAAGAACATCATGTGTTAAGCATAAGATTAGGACAACCGATGAAGAACCCATCAAAGTTAAGTACAAGAGAGGACCAACAGGACTAGATGACGAGCTTTTTAACCAAATACAAAAACTTTTGGAAGCCGGTATAATCAGGCATTCAAAGAGCCCATCTTGCAGTCCTATTCGAATCGTACCTAAGAAACCAGGACCAGACGGAAAGAAAAAGTACAGGTTGGTAATTGACTACCGAAAGTTAAACGCGAAAACCATCAATTACGCATATCCACTACCTAACATCATGGAAATCCTTGAGCAGATTGGAAGAGCAAAATATTTCTCAGTTTTTGACCTCGCCATGGGCTTCCATCAAATAGAGATTGACCCTGGGGATGTTGAGAAAACTGCCTTTAACACCAAATACGGCCATTTTGAGTACCTATGTATGCCCTTCGGCCTTACCAACGCGCCTGCAACCTTCCAAAGGCTCATGGATTGCGTCCTAACAGGTCTACAAGGATCAGAAATGTATGTCTTTTTAGATGATATAGTGATTTATGCAAATTCTCTCGAAGAACATGAGGAGAAAATCGCTAAATTGTTTGAAAGGTTGTCAGCGGTAGGCTTAAGACTACAAATGGATAAATGCCAATTCCTTGTACCAGAAATTAATTATTTAGGTCATATCATCGATAGTAATGGAGTAAGACCGGACCCTAAGAAGTTAGAAGCCGTTAAAAACTACCCGAGGCCAACTAACCAAACTGAAATTCGACAGTTCTTAGGATTAGCTGGTTATTACAGAAGGTTTATCGAAAACTTCTCAGAGAAAGCAGGGCCCATCAACGCCCTATTAGCCAAAAACGTAAAATGGAAGTGGGAATTAGAACAAGAACAAAGTTTTAAGATCTTAAAAGAAGCACTTTGTGAAGCCCCTGTACTAACAACAGTGGATGAGAGTAAGCCTTTCATTCTAACTACGGATGCAAGTGATGGAGCTATAGGTGCAGTCCTAAGTCAAGGTGAACCAGGACAAGAACATCCAATCGCCTATATGTCCAGATCTCTCAACAAATGCGAACGAAATTATTCTACCACAGAAAAAAAATGTTTAGCCGTAGTAAATGCCATAGAGTATTTTAGCCACTACCTTTACGGTAAACATTTCACCGTCTACGGAGATCACGAACCATTGACATGGATTGAATCATTAAAAGATCCAGTCAGTAGGTTAAATCGTTGGAGAATGAGATTACGAGGTTATTACTATACTTTCAAGTATAAACCTGGTCGTCTAAATGTTAACGCAGACGCCCTTTCCCGCAATCCAGTTGATAGAGACCAACTAATTAAAGAAGATGAACAAGAACAGGGGGGGGAGGTACGAGTACTGCCTATCCTACCTAAGCCGACTAAAACTTCTTTAGCCAGACAGAATCGTACTCAACTACAAAGCGAAAACGAAACCTCTAAAGAAGGAGTTAAACATCGAAAGAAACCGGGTCGTAAGGAAGGAATCAAGCTTGATAACCCCACTATCCCTTTAGGTATGGAGGGAGGGCAAGCCGACCTAGAAGCAAGTACAATCGCGAAGAGACTTAGAATGAGGAAGAACGAACCAGCCACTACAGAAAAGAAAACAGTAGTTTTTGTAGAACCCATAGTTTCCGAACCACCATCAATGAGTGAAACAGATAATTCAGAAATAACCAACTCAATTGAGAGTAGTATTGCGGAATCTTCCGATGCTCCACCAATACCACTAAGCAACAAATCTTTGCTTCCTAGCCTGTTGAATCAAGATACAGAGTCAGAAGAGGAAACTGATTCTACTATGGTCAAGTCAAACGAGGATCCAGGTGAAAGTGAATTTGATGAGATAATATTGAATAAACCCAATAAGATCAAGAGTAAAAATCCTAACAACAAAAAGAATAAAACTCCTACTAGTTCTAGACAAACTAGTCCGGAAATTGAAACAAAATTTAGAGATTCTTCATCATCAAGTGATGACAAAGTGTTAATAAACCCAAATTTACAATCTACTATGAGACGATCAATGCCAGGTCAACTCATGGATAATTCAGAACTACAAGAATTATCTAGCATTGAATTAAACAAAAGTGCAAAGGAAAAAGAGATTAATCCTAATGGAAACCCAAGCGAGACTACAAATAACCAACCACTCTCGATGTGCTGGGATAATTTCTTAGAGCTCTATCATGAAACTCCAACCGAGAACTGGGACCTCATGAAAGATATTGAAAGCTCATCACCCTTACAACAAGGAGAGAAAGCGAGTTCAGAACCACCTACGTTACTAGGAGAAGCTTCACAGGCAGTAGTCCCCAGCAGCACTGTGAGAGAATGGATGCTAGAATACGCAGATAGTCAGTCTAATCCGATTCGTTTCAAGTCACCCATAAAACAACCTAGAGCATCTTCTACTGCTTGGACTGAAGAGATGGCCGAAAACACCAATTGGCATCACCTCTCCACAATAGAACAAGAGGATAGTGAAGAAGAATCGGAGGATGAGATTAACGAAGAATTAAGAAAAAAATTATCTAAACCCAAAAAACAAAATAATCCACCTAAAATGACAAAAACAATAATAACACCCACAAGCGGAACACTTACCAACAATCATAATACTTCTTATATAAATAGTAAACCGAAGGAAGACAGTATAGCTCCAAGATTAAGAAACACACCAACATCTGTATTTTTCGACTATGTAGATTCAGATGTGAACTCGAGTGAATCATTAAAATTTTTAAAAACTAGAGAATGTATAACATATCTAAAAGATAATATAGTACATTTTATTTCAAAAGATTTAAGTTTATCATATGGAACTAACAAATTACTTATTGACGTAGAAGCTATTTATCGCGATGAATTATCGAAGGCCAAGATAACCATCGGTGATGTAATAGTTACCCAAAATAGAAAAAGATTCATTTTCAGTTTAGTTATTTCAGATAAAGAAAAAGACGAAATTACACCAGATAATTTATCGAAATGTTTAAGTACATTAGCAAACGAAATTAAGAATAAAAAGTTAAAGTCTTTTAGATTAGCTAGAAGCGGAGAGCTAACTGACACTCTTCCACGAGGGGTATTATGAAATAAAGTTAAGGAAAAACTGAAAAATTTTCAAATAGCAGTAACGATATGTTACGGTGAGTGTAAGATACTAGCTCCTGAATACAAGTTAGTAGTTCTGAACGATTACCATAATAGTTTGTTTGGAGGACATCGTGGTATGGGAAAAACCTATAGAAGAATAAGAGAACGATACTATTGGAAAGGAATGAAAGAAGATATACATGATTTCGTACGCAAATGTGAAATCTGCCAAGAACAAAAGCTGGTTAGAGTAAAGACAAGAGAACCAATGGTAATAACGGATACACCAAGTGAAGTTTTCTATAAAGTAGCCATAGATACAGTTGGACCTTTATGCAAATCTACGCAAGGTAACGTGCATATACTAACTATGCAGTGTCAGTTTTCTAAATTTTGTATAGCAGTACCAGTGCCCAACATCAAAGCAGTTACAATCGCAGACGCTTTGACCCGACACCTTTTTGTACATTTTGGAGTACCTAGAATAATTCTAAGCGACCGAGGACGCAGTTTTCAAAACAATCTATTATCACAGTTATCCGAAATTTATAATTTTAAATTAAATACTACGACTGCATACCATCCACAGTCTAATGGATCCTTAGAAAGAAGTCACGCTGTCTTAGCAGACTTTCTAAGAAATAAATCATCAAGCAAACAAGATTGGGATAAAGTAATTCCCTTTGCTATTCATGAGTATAATACATCCGTACATACATCAACGGGTTACACTCCTCATGAATTAGTATACGGCAAACCAGCCCGTACACCCAATCGTTTGCCGAACGAATTCGAATTAGAAACTTACAACGATTACATACAAGAACTAACTGAATATTTGAGAGATGCACAAACAGTAGCCAGGAATAATCTCATACAATCAAAACATAAGAACAAGGAGTACTATGATAAAAAGGCAAGACCTTTACAGATTTCTGTCGAAGACGAAGTGAGAGTATTAAAGGAACCCAGATATGGGAAATTAGATAAATTTTATAATGGAAAATTTTTTGTAAAAGAAATTATAGACAATAGTAATGTCATAGTAGAATCATCTAATGGAAAACTTATAGTAAAGCATAAAGATAAGTTAGAGAAATTTTATCGCTGAATAGACCAGACAAGACCACTACAAATTCAAGACACGGTATTTTAAACTTACCGGTGTCCAAATTATTCTCCTTCTTTCGACTAAATGATTTTGGTAGTAATTAATTTTTACGCAAAAGGAAGCAGCATAGGATCGTGGGTTCAATAAAACGTAACAACAAATACTTAAGATTAGGCAAACAAAACAAGAAAATAAGCAGTTCATTTTCGGCCTATTGTCTATCTCTACCTATTGTCAGCGAACTTAGCATTGCGGCTACTACCATCCGAAGCCAATGCACTCGCGCTCACGTGTTGTCAGCTCGCGCCGAAACTTACACAGCACGCGCGTATATGTAGGCGTGACGAAAGCACGAGTTCGCGCCAAAGCGCGGTAACTCCTGCCACCGAGCGGATACTTGAAGAATCAAAAAGACCCATCCAGGAATGCGACCCACCCAGGAATGCAGTACGTCACACTCGCAGTCAATACTATACTTATATATATGTAGCGAGTATATATATAAATGAACATAACGTATGGACATGCGAGTATATATATCAGTGTACATAAAGACGGGTAAGAGTATATATATAAGTATACATAAGACCAGTTATACTTGCATACAGGCTTATACCTACACACATGCACTTTCCAATCTAGCGGACTTACAATAAGACCACATAAGGGTTCATATTATACAAATACTAAACATGCGGAATAAACAATTTAGCAACAATTGGCATTACCTAACAAAATAATAATAATTTCGGACTTTTAGCACTCGACCGCACCTTAGGAAGTCAAAATACACCGAAAAATGAGTAGCAACAATCAAATGTTTATAGGCCTGTAACTCGAAAAATTACAGTACGAAAATTGTTATTTTTGTACCTAAATTGTTAGTTAAGGATACTCTATCGACCTATGAGAAAAAAAAAAAAAACAGTAATAACATTAAAAAAAAAAAAAAAAAAAAAAAATTATGGTCGGATTTGAACCAAACCTTTTTGTAATTTTGCAATTAAGAGTCTCCGAACTAATAATGTAATAAAAGTTAGACAAATTGTTTATATTTACATTGTTATCCTGTAAATAAAGTACGAAAAATCGCAATTATGATCGGATCAAAACAAAAATTTTACAACTAGGATTAGAGATCAAAATACCGAAAATTTCTTTTTCATCACTTATTAATCTTCCGAGATAATGCATATGTCAGCATTATATTATTAACTTTATGAAAAGTTCTTAAACAACATACTTATGTAACAACATATTGTGAATGAACATCGCACGTTTTTTTTTCTTTTTGCACCAGCACCCATTGCTGGGGACAGCAATACTCTGGGGGGGGGGAGGTGTAACGTCCCATGTTCATAAAAGATAATTATATGTATGAATATACTGTATACAGAATGATGTATGACGGCGTGTATGTGTACAGGCGCAGGTATACGACGATAATCACAATGTAAGCATTTCCGCAACCGCGTTTACGACATCAAACGCGTCCCACTAATTAAACCAACTGACCCCCGAGTCAGCAATCCCAAAACCTACTTATTCTGCACCATCACCAACCTATATTGTAAGACACTTTCGGTGGCGATCGGTGATTGGTTATTACCCTAACGTTGAGATCATCCGCCAAGCCTTATAAGCCCCGCACTCAGTCCTCATATTGCCTTTAGTGAAGTCTCTTTTTACAAGGACAACGAGTGTTGTACCTGCTGGACCTGGTGTGTGAATACGAGTGCCGTTTAGTCCTTCGCGTCGTCTATTGGGTGCTTAGAAACCACTCAAACTCCGTGGAAGCTAACCGGTGGAATTCTTCATACTTTGGACGTGAGTTGGTACAGTACGAGGCTTAAGGACCGTCAACCTATCTGGCGTTAGCTTCGGCAGCTTAGTTAAGGAACTTACTCTCAACACGCCACGGAACCATCCGTGTAGGATAATACTAAACACCGCCCAGTCATTGACCGTACAATCTACTAGTAGTGTCCGAACGGGATTGTAAGTCGAACCAATATAGAAATAAGTAAATACGTAACATTAAGAACAAACATAAAGATTAGATTAAAACATCTGTGTAACATCTGTATCAAAGCATTGGACCTTCGTCTAAATAAAGTCATAACAAAGAAGTACCATAAAGAGACAGTTTATTAGAATCATAACCTACTTAATAGTAACAGAAGACTCTCGAGTCAAGGCTAGTTCACCTATACTCAAATAAATAATTATTTGTATATAGAATTACTGCGCGGTTCAGCATAGTAAATCAGAACCTTACAATGTAGAAGGATCAAAATCTGGGAAGCTAACATCGAGTAAATATCTTTGCATTAAATATTATTTAATACTGCAGAAAAGGTAGCAAATATTAATGTTTTTGTTTCAGACCTCTTTAAAATTTGGATGGAAAAAATATTTTTTCCGAATATAGGTACCAAAACTATACTATTACTTGACTTTTAAAGTGGTTACTATGATAAAGTTGTAGAAGAAATACTCCAGTAGGAGTAGACTAAAAAGGTATGTTTAAATAAAACATTAAGAGAAAGTTTATCTGCAGAATGTGCTTGGGAAGAGTACCAGCATATTATGTTATAAAAGAATGGCCACAATTTTATCCAAGATCATTGTGTAAATAATAAAAGAAAATGCGAAAAATCGGTTTTGTTCGTATAACTTTAGAGCCGTTGTTACTATCGACTATTGACAAAAATATGAATTTATAGGTATTAAAAATATCTACAAAATGAGCCGTGGTGGATTAAATTTATATTACCTGTTTACTTTTAGTAATCAAAAAACTGCCAATTTCGGCTTTTTTTTACATTTTACACAATTCAATTATTTTTGCTTTTGAATAATCGTAGTGCAAGTTTTAAGAAGGTCGTTGGATACTTAGTAAGTGGTAAAAATTTTGGCTTGAAATAATAATAACTTTTTGTTTAATTCTATTTGTTATCGAAAAAGATGTCTTAGAAAAATCTAATTTCCAGTTTTTCCAGGCATTGTACAGACTACTGCCGCGACTTATTTTACTCGTAAAGACTTGTAATATAACGTACAATAAAGAAACTTTTAATTTTTCAACTGTTAATTGTTTAAATTGACGTTAAAAATTAAGCGATTTAAATAATTAATTTTAAGCAATAATTTTCTTTTAATAGAATTAAAAAATCGATTAGTTTATTGCTATGATTTTTCTTCAAATTTACATGACTTATTTATTGGGTTATTGGGTTATTGGGTTATGCCTTATTTATTGTTCTACGATGCTCTGAAGTAAAAAGAATTTTTTTTTCGAATAAACATTGTGTCTTTATTTATCAATATCAAGAGCTCAAATTTACAGGTAGTCTACAAGTACGAGTTGAAATATAGCGACATACATTTGCACAAAGACAAACGTCAACATTTTGGTATATTTATTCAATAAAGCGGGAGCGTGGAATCGACGCCGCACTGGGGAAAGTGGAGGGCGCATACGCTCGCGCTACAACCGCACGGCAAAAACTGATCACGCGTCTTATAATTAGAATAGTAAAAAAAATCTTTTTTTATTTAGGGTAGAATGAAAAAATAATAACTAGTGGCCTAGATTTTCAAATTCAAAATTCAAAATCAAAATTTCAGTAAAAAGTATATAAAAAAACAAACATATATAAAAAAATGTAGATTAATGCATTATGTAATACGTTTACAACAGCTTGATGCGCGTGTTTCGCGATTTCGCCAATCGATCGCGCGCAATTAAATATATATTTAACCCACCTTTATCGCTGCAATGATCCTCGTCCTTTCCTCTGGCCAGAGAGCTCGTTCCTCTACCTTGCCATAGGTGCTAGATTGGTGTTGCTGCAGTGGCTGTGGGTGATGCTGTTGTTGTCGTTGCTGCTTTTGCTGCTGTGGCTGCTGTTGATGTTGCGGCTGTTGATGTTGATTTTACCTTTGGAAACGTGTGAAAACCTCAACTATTCGCGAGTGCGAAAAAAGTCTAATCCGTTTAGAATAAAACGATGCCAGACAATAAAATTGTTAATGTAAAAAAAATACCGACAGGAACAACAAGTAATATCCAACCGCTTGATGTATATGGGTTCCGTATGTGGAAGAATTTCGTTCGACAATTTTCGGATAATGTAATTTTAATTGATTATGATTTAAAATTACATCAAGGTAATAACATTATTAAATTACAATCTTTAGTGCTTAATCAACTTTTCTCACCAAGATATATTAATCTTTTTAAATATTTATGGTTTAGAAGTGGTTATATCGATGAAAAACCAGAAGAATTTTACAATTCTGTTTATTATAGTTTCGGAGATTAAAATAGATAATTCACATTGCGATATAGAAAGATGCACCAATGTTGTTGTTATACATTGTGCTTGGTATAAAAAATCATTATGTTTTAAATACCATTTCGAAGACTATCACTATTGGAAACATTGTATACCATAAAACGTACATAACCATGGAAAATTAGAATAAATGTTGTATACTTGTTATAAGAAATGACTGTAATTATAACATCTGTAAAACGATATGCATTCCAAATATGCATTGGAAAATTCAACTAAATGCTTTTATCGCAGAGATTATTATGATATTTATCATTAATAATTATTTCAAGTAACTTATGCAATAAATATTTACTAACAAGTGTGAGACGAGTATCAATTTATATGAGTCTAGATCATTTTTTCATACATGTTTTGTACGACATTTTTTCTTACAGAGGGCGATAAAGCCATTTTTAACACTCTGTGTATGCACTTCAATATATACTTATAATTATTTTGTGTTACTTATTATTAGTTTGTGTGTTAACTTTTTTATTAAATAAAATTTTTTTGCCATTTTTGTCCGCTATATTGGATCCGTCATTTTGAATTTTCAAAATTTAATAACAGATTCGTAATCAGCGACCTCGAAATTTCCTATGTACACACTTTCTACGAAATTTTATGGATTGAAGTACAACTAATAAGAATTTTGATTTAGGGGTGGTTTACCCCCTTGGGGGTAATATTTATTAAAGAATTGGAAGACTTTATTATTTTACTAATAATGTTAACACATCTTTTCAAAAGATTTCGAAAAAAATTCACGATAACAAAGAATAATAATGTCTACATGTTGCAAAAATTTTAAGTCATTTTGGTGATTAGTTTTTGAGAAAATAATCGAAAACCTAAAAAAATCGGTTTTCTATATCGCACGGTTACGGGAGTAAAAAAGCTTTAATTAACTTGAAATTTTGGGAAAAGATAGATCGTTTGATTACCTCGGCTAAGTTCTTTTCGCAGCTTATAAAAACGATACAATTTTCCTACAAAATTTTATGGATTAAAGTGCATACTTATAATTATTTTTGTAAGGAGAGGTTGACCCTATATATATGGTAATATTTTTTAAAAACCCGAAAGATGTGAACTTTATTTTTTTTATTATGGATGTTTTCGAATTATTTAAAAATTTGTTTAGGCTTTTAAAACTTTTTTTGACCCCTAAAAAATAAAGGCTGCTACCCTTACTATTGATATCACCATGAATTACTTGCTGTTATAAGAAATAACCTTGAATTGTTTAGTTAAAATACATTTATTTTAAGGCGAGATATTCAGAAAAAACGCTTTTCGGGGGTTTACTTCAGGGGCCATTTTCACGCCCTAAATACGCTTATAAGCCGATAAGAAAATATACGTTTCTCTTATTTTCACATGTACTACAACATATCGTGAAATCATTGAAATCGATGAGGTCAGGTTCGCGTACCTTCCTTGTAAGTTCAAAAGGTGACTATCTTAAAAAACAACAAAAATATTACTTATTTCCCAAAATATAGTTAATTATATGTACCATACTATAGTTTATTTGTTTATTATGATTTGCTAATTTTGTGTTGAAATATTTGTTAAAACTGCACAAATGCATACGTTATTTTTGAATCTCTCGCGCGTTCAAAGTGGCATAATTATTGATTGATCAATTACTTTTAATTATTTATTACGAAAGCGGTTCACCTATTAATTTTAAAATCGTAAAACAACTATTCTTAGGTGTATAACAATTCTTAAAAATACTTATTATTAGAAACTGTTGATCTTTATTATTTATTTTCCAATTACAAAAATTTATATTAATCAACTATTCGTAGTGATTTTACTATATAGATTATCGCCTATTTATATCGCCTAGATTATAACTCCTAAAATTATCGCCATGTCAGTGCCGCGCAATAGGCTTATACTGCTGCCAAGTTCCTAGTGTCTTCTGGATCCAGGCGCCAAGCTTGAGCTGCAGCGTGTGCACGTTGAAAATTTTGTTTAAATGCCATTTTTACATGCGTTGACAGATTGACTTGAAATTTTTCACAGATATATAAAATGACGAAAGGGAGCACAATTATGTCCTGGTTTTACATTAAAAAAAAGTATATTTTGTTATCATCCAGTCGAGCCGAGCAGCTGCTCGTTGTCTCTCGGGAAACGAGCTCGATCACTGCGCATACATTGTGCTCATCTATCTGGCGGCTGGCTGGGGACAAGGCCGCTCCACTTGCCGTATTCTGCCGTAATACCTATACATGTAAACATCGGATCGGTCGCTCGCGAAACGTGAATATTTTTTTACACGTAGTGCTGGAAGTGTGATGATGAGCTGCACCAAAATTGCAGCTCGTTCGACAAGGGTTACTGCAACGCTGGAAAAGATGCCACCAGACTAAAAAATGTTAGTGCTATTTGGAGGTTATCGGGACTCCTTCTGTTGCTGTACTGCTCTTACTGTTGTTGCTATTCATGTGCTGATGCTACTACTGCTGCTATTTGTGGAGATGCTGCTACTATTCGCGGTGATGCTACAGCTGTTCGTGGCAATGCTATTGCTGCTGTCCGTGGTGTTACTGCTGCTGTTCGTGGTAATGCTACTGCTACTGCTGTACGAGGAGATGCTACTGCTGTTGCTGTTCATAGTGATGCTGCCGTTTGTGGTGATGCGACTGCTGATGCTGTTCGCGTTGATGCTACTGCTGCTACTTTAAGTGGTAATTCGTGTTATCTGATTGGAGTTTCTGGCTGCTTTGACGACCCCGAAGTTTAACTGATATGTCTAATGGTGCTTGCTGGAGTTTTTGACTGCTTTGACTACCCGGGGATGACCCTGAAGTTAAATTCATGTTATTTGGTGGTGCTGTAGGCGTTGCTGGCAGCTTCCCACCATCCGCTGACGACTCTGGAGCTCGACTCTAATAATGCTGATTGGCGATTCCAGCAACTTCAACCAACTAGTCACAACGCTGAGGCTAGATTCATTGTGTCTGATGTACTGGTAGGCATTTCAGTAGTTTTAAATGAGTGTTATATCTCTGGTGTCATTGACAGTGATTGACGCCAGATGGCGCCAGAGATGATCATAAGCATCACGTATACTACCGACCACCAGGTCGGTACAATCGCAGAAATGGGTTTGAAATTCCTTTACTATTAACTTTATTTTACCTAACATTTATTTGTGGCTCGAAAACGCTATTTGAAAACTCGCGTGCTTTCTTTATTTTCTCTTTGAAAGCTGAATTAAATATATTCAAGATATATCCTACTGATTTATTATATTATGATTTTTAATTGTTTGAATGAAACGCTCTTCTTGCGTCCTCACGCCTGCTCTCATTTCTTTCTATGTCTCGCTGTTTGCTTTTAGTGCAGCTTCTCTTCTGTTTTAACGTGTCGAAATTGTCTTAACTTCATTTTCTTGAAACCTAATTAAAACTTTAATTGAACATAACCAATAACTGGGACTTCTATGAGCGCTTTGGAGACGTTCAACGGCACCGTTTCCGCGACTCCAACTTACATCGGTACCACTTCTTTTCTGCCCCGTTGCACTGTCAGCGCTCGGCGCACTCATTAGGCCTTACGCGGTGGGGCTTAGCAACGTTTCGAGCACCAAAAGAATGATTCCACCCGTCGGCGGTAAGTTTTTTAGCTTAACAAGATTCTGGGCTAGATGATACTTTTGTGGTCTTGAGTCTCGCTAATGCATTTTATATGTGGAATTTTTTCAAAGCCATATTCGGAATAATTTTTCCAAATATATCTACGGGAAAGTTGTTACATAATAGTAAAAATTTAAAAAATGTTGTTAAAGTAAATTATTTTTTATATCAGATTCATATTCTGCAGACCCAGAAACCTGAACTGCAGCAGATCTAAAAGAACAAACCTAATCTATTCAGATAACTTTGTTTGTATTAATGATTTTGCTTCACTTATATCAGGCTTATGATAGAAAACCCCAAAAATCTTGAATGAAATACATGTTGAATTAAAGAACATGCGCTGATCAGTTTAAAAAAATGTATAATAATGTATTCAAACAAAATCATTCCAACAATTTATTTCGTATACAACAGCCCCTAAAAGTCTGTTGTGTGTTGTCTTTTATACTTGCATTGTCTTACAAGCGATCATTCCCAAAGATAACATAAAAGGAATGACTGTGTCTTGCTACTGCAAAGTTAGTCTGGGAAAAAAGTTTTTTAATACAATTTTTATTCCTATGATGTATAGTAAATTATGTAATAGCTAAAAGAATTTTTACGAGCAATGATTTTGCATCTAATATTTCAATTTCTCGGAATTTTAATTTTATCAGTGCTGGAAGTCCGTTTTACAGGAATAATTTTTATCTATGTATAAGAGTTTTCTTACCTGTATAAAGCAAGTGCATGCCCTGTGAAATCTTGAGTGTTCTTATCCAAATTGAATTTACTATACAATGCACTCATCGGATTTTTAAATGGATCGAAATTATCCCACGTTTTTGGATCGTCTTCTTGCATATTTTGGACCCATAATAGGAAATTTTTAAAACGTCTCTTTTCAAAAATGCCCATTAAATCACTAGATAGAGCTTCTTGTTGATCAATTGGTACTTTCGAAATCTTCCCTGACTTGTAAACATACGAGCCTTCAATTGATTTAAACTCTAAATACCGTGTCACGCCCGTGTGGATCAATAATTTTACTAGTAACCCATTAGCCATTAAAAATTTGGGAATCAAATCAACATTCCAATCGCGACCTCGTCCATAATTTTGATCAGGTGCTGGAGCCTTAAATTTGCTAGAACAATAAAAGCGTATAATTTGTTTTTGTGTATAAAATTATTTTTATTAACCTAATAAATATATTGTTATTAAAAGTTTTCGTCCCAGAAAAAATGTATAATAGTAAAAATATCCTTTTAGAAAGATTATACACTTTCTCGCTAACGCTCACTCATAAATAAATATTTTTTATTTGAAGTAATTAATTTCGATTTATTTAGAAAAGCTTCTATTATCCGTTTACGGATTTTTATTTGAAAGGTATTAAGGTACTGCGGATTAATTTGATCAACATTTCTTGTTTTCCTTTTCGGGTTTTGGGTGTGCTTGGGTTTGCTTTGTATCTTTTCTGTTGGTTCAGATTGTTTTTGAACAATTTGTTCATTTTTGTAGCCGAAGAGGAACACAATAAGTGTTTGAAACGTTGGTAGAATAAATAAATTCTGGTCCACATCATCGGACCAAATTAATCCGCAGTCAATAATTTCATCTCAACACCTTTTTGATGTAAAAAAATTGCCTATTATGATTCAACTTTAACCTAACGCTCGCTTGATTGTATTTCAGTGACAAACATATATCATATGTTGTAATGATACATGAATGAAAATAAATTCGTGCATTGCGAGGTTGCGGAAGCGGTAGGTAAGATTTGGGGCCTCGTGCGGGTACGCGATCCATTAAACAGATAGATATATTCCAGCGAGCGCCATGGATCGTTCTAACCCGTTAGTCTGTCCGAACAATAATGTATAAAGTATTTTTATTTAATAAAATTAAAAATACAGAAATTCTGTACCCAATACGAAATGTATGATCACCTATCTGAATTTCATGCATGATAGAGCAGCCCCTTTTATGCCTTTGTTGAGCAAAGTTCGGAGTGTAACGGAGGGAGAACCAGAAATACTATTTCAGATTCGCGTGATTAATTTACCTTCATGCAGCAAAGCTTAGCTCTCACCAGTGACGACCACCGTTGACAACGGGAATCCTCCAGGCTTTACTTCTGCGAGATCTGCCTCTCGCATGTGAGGCTCTCGTAGCCGCTACCGCCGTAGAGTCGACGACAGGCTCAGTTGTTCAGCATCTGAGCTGCAATCGCTTATAGCAGTGCCCGCGGTGGCGGCAATATTCGCCGGAATTAGTTAGCAGAGGAAGAAAGAAAAACACGGAAATCAACAATGAAAATAATAAGGCTAAGTTTTACTTCAGTTAACTGAAAAGAAACGTGAGGTTACAAAACAATATTAAGCGAGTGCCGTGAAGCGG
This sequence comes from Muscidifurax raptorellus, assembly GCA_020010945.3. Lineage (NCBI taxonomy): Eukaryota > Metazoa > Arthropoda > Insecta > Hymenoptera > Pteromalidae > Muscidifurax > Muscidifurax raptorellus. Next base: position 3,313,592 of record JAHUUD020000007.1, read on the forward strand.
ACTCCGAGCTGCTGCCGCTCGACAGCCAAAAACAAAAATAAAGATGATTTGTCAAAAGGTGCACAGTCCTATTTTTAAAAAACGCTTGTATTCGCTGTACACACTTTCGTAGCATGCACACACTCGCACGACTATCTCGCTTTTGACCGTGCCCTTTCCTCCGCCTTCCTCCATCCACATAGCCGACGGTCCTCCATCCTCCTGTTATTGTTAAGATCAGGGAGTAAACCATTCAAGTAAGGCGAAAGAGGACGTACTCAAACAATTTTCGTTCGGCTTGCGTCCACCGCTCAACCACCAGGTACGCTGTAAATCCCCGAAAAATCTAACAACCGTACAGACCACGGCTATTGAATTCAAAGGTAAACAGCGTGCAAGATATGCAAGCAACGCATACCCAGATTACCCGGCCAATCTCAAGCAACTAGCACAAGTGCGTAGAGTTGTGGCCGACGAAGCCGACCCAGGCAACGAGAGGCAACGACCCAGACCCAGACGCGAAAAACCCAGCCGACGCGTTGGAAAATCCGACACCAAATAAGGAGCGTTGCACGTATTGCAACATGAAAGGGCATAACTTAAAAGCTTGTCTTGTAATACTGAGTCATACTGCGTTGAAGTTAATCGTGTGCCCCAGCCGGGCTGGGAAACTCAGAGTGGCACATGCTGTTAACAATAAGCAGAATAATGATAATAACGGCCGAAACGGCAATGGCAAAGAAAACAGCCAAAATAACTATGGAAATAACCGAAACAACAATGGTAACGGTCGTAATAATAATAACAACGGCTACCGCGGTAAAAATCGTAATCGTGCCCGCGAGAATAATAATAACAGTAGGGACATTGAGACCCGCGTATACTCGTCTAATAACAACGATAAAAATTTAAACTAGCTCCCCAAACGCCGAGCGTCAAGAAGAAGGCGAAGAATCAGAAAAGTCAGAGCAAATCTCAGCGAGTATAAAATTCCTCACAGATGGTAGGCAATCGCCTATCGTATCCGTAAACTGCCCGCAATTAAGAAATAGATAGGGAAAATTTTTCGCCCACTCGGGCGCGAATATCTCGGTGGTAAAAATCGGTCAGTTGGCCCCCAGTTACCCAATTGATACGGGGAAAATCATAAAATTACAGTAACTCCCGGCATCTCTCGGTCAAGCTACTCTTGGTCAAGCTGTTATACAGCTTGAAGGCCTACAATGTGACGTCCAAGCAATTCCGAACGACTTCCCCTAAGAGAATGCGGGGATAATTGGTTGGGTCGTCATCGACGCACTTAAGGGGACACACCACCTTTAAAACTCAAAAAAATAATATAACACGTAACATAACTAACGTACCCTAATGAAAAATAAAACACCGAAAAGCACTGTCCACACAATTCCAGGACAATGGATCCCAATAGAGCTAAACATTTTTTTACATACTTTTAAAAGCACTAATTTTGGTATGAATAGAGGAAATTTAATTTAAACGAATACAAAACTTTTTACAAATAAAACAAGTTAAAAATTTAGTTGTATTAGCGTATTGTTCATACCAATTCATACCATAACTAGAACTTTTAAGAGTATGTCATAACATATAACATTTTCCTGGAATCGTGTAGACAGGTCTTTTCGGTGTTTAGTTTTTCATTAGTGTACATTAGGACTTCTGACTTGTAATAACGATAAAAAAACAGAGAAGTATAATTATAAAGCAGGCTATTATATTCATAATCTTCAGGAAGCCAGCACGTTGTCCTGTCAAACGATTACTTGGCACCCGGATAAGTAGATGCAAATCTCCCCTTTGCATCCTTATGCAAAGTCATTATCAATTGCACAATAAACTCACACTAACATATAACACTTTTTTAATCTTATAATTTTACACAAATTTCACTGCTCTGCTTTTTTTACCACACTTTTTTCACTGCACTTTTTTCAATACACTATAATTATATATTTTTATATATGGAAATAAAACGCTACAATAACTGAGACAACTGATCAGAAGTATATTGTAGATATATTTGTAAATACTTGTAGATATAGCGCCTATGCAGGATGGGTTAGCATAATGGTTAAATCTAACCAGATCACTTTCAAATTGTTTCTTTTGTATCTTGTTTGGTTTATACATATTTTTCATCCAGTAACACTAGAAAACTGTAAAAAAAATTAGATTAAAAAGTTAATATACATTTATTTTAAAGTTAATACAAATAATTGTTAATATTTTATTTTATTGACCATTCTATGTTATGATATACATGTTACATACCTTCGCATGCGCCTAATTTAACCTCACCCAGTTTACTGCAATCACTTGTCTTTCCTCCACCTATTCTAGTCTGCTTTCCAGTTATTGTATTAGTAATTGAGTCATTTGCATCAAATACTAATGTTATAACATGCGCTGCTATGGCACTGGGTGTTTAGCAGGAATTAATCATGCCATTATAGTCATTCTTGGTAACGTTATTTGTGGGTTAACGGTTATATGTGCAGCAAGAATACTTTCAAACATCTCTAAAACAAAAAGTTCATGTCAGATATATGCCAGATAAACACTTAATAATAATAAAAATAATTAAAAATTTATTACCATTCTTTTCTTTTGCATTTGGAATCATTGTTGCTTGTATTTGTTGATTAAGTCTTGTCAATTTTTCGCATTAAGCTGCCTTTTGTGAGTATTTTTTCTTGTAGCTAATAAAAATAAAGAAAAATAAGCCTTCATTTGCAATACACTTTTAGGCTTGTGGTATAAACTATTATGTGTTATTAAACAAATTAACTTTTTTACTTGATGAATTAAACATGTTGGAATTATTATACTCTCTTTTTGTACACTTGGACCCGCCAGCACTATCTTACGCGGTACACATTTTTACTCTCTGGCTCACTTTCACCCGACGACGATGCCGTTACCAAAAGCTTTTCCGGTATACTTTTTACTCTTGTTTTCTGCAGATTATTAATTTAATATTCCATCTGTTTTTTGGTATCTATATAGATAGAAATAAATAATCAATGAACGTTTGAAATTCTTAATTATATGTGAGCTCACTGGACAAAACTACAAGGGGAAAATTTATTAGTTTGTAAATATAAAAAAAAGTGACTAAAACATGAAGAAATTATTAATTTCAGGTTATGTTATTTTAATATGTTATTTTATTTTCAGAAAATGTTGGAATTATTAATTAATACACGACGATACATATAATAATAAAACCTGCTTTCACTTGTACTTTTTTATAATAGAACGTAAATAAGAAATCAAACAAATTCTCTGCCCCCGCCTGCCACCGAGTTCTGTCGAATCTGCTCAGCTCTGAGAACTATATTTTTTATAAAGACATATTTTATTATTTAAAGTATATATAACATATGCATTCCTGATGTCAGGTTATTATTATATAAATATTATTATAGACATACCTACTAGTAACGAAATAACAACCTCCTCTTCTGAACCATTGTCGCATGTCATAAAATACTTATAACAATTTTGATGTGATTCTTTCTTAAAATTTGCTAATTTGTTTATGTTAATACGCCGGCTAATATCTTTACGTACGCAAACAATTTAGACTAATTTTAGAAATTACATCTATAAACGCGTAGTATATGCACATATCCATGCATGGGCTTTATTACGAAGAGGTTAACTATATTATACGCAAATAAAAGGATAAAAATAAAAATATCGGATATTTATTTATTTATTTATTGACCATATAACATATGCCTTATAAAAGAGGCATCCTAAAGAGACAAACTTTATTGTCTGTACATAGGGATGGTACGTACATAGAAACTTAAAGTCTAAACCTAAAAACTAAAATGAGATCCAACAAGATATTGAGTCATATTATTGGAATCTGTTTTAAAATTCCCGCAAAAGTTAAGTAATAGTATAATATAAAAATTCTATTTAACTATATAATATAATTTTCTCTTATAAATCTTTTCAGTCTCTCCTTGATCGAGACTTTGATAATCACTAGAGTTTTCAAATCATCTGTTAAAGTATTAAAAATATTTATAGCTACAAAATAGCTGATTTTTTACTTATGGTTTTCTCAATAATTGGAAGCTGGATACTTTTGTTTCTAGTATTGCTTGTGCTATTCATATATTTATCTCTTAACGTAGCATAATAATAGGTTATGGCCTCTAAATTGAATAATTGCTTTACGGTAAGTGGAGGGGATTGTTGGTGAAATTGATTTTTATTTATAATCCTTAATAATTTTCCTTGTATACCCTGTATTAAGTAAAGACAATTACTGTACGCTCCACCCCAAGCAATTATACTATAATAAATTCAACTTTGGAAAAAAACATAATATATCATATTTAGAGTCTTGTTGTGCATTCTATACCTAATTTTTACAAAAATAAAAATTAAATATTTTGTTTTCTTAACTATGTAGTTTACATGCTTATCCCATTTGATGTTATAATCAAAGATTAGGCCTAGATACTTATAATTTTCTACTCTCTTTAGTGTATTATTCCCTATCTCGATATTTAGCGAGTCAAGAACGCTATCACAGTAGCTGCCATACGTAACATAAAGCGATTTATTAACATTTAACGATAGTTTATTTACAGTAAGCCACATTGCAACTTCACTAAGACATGTGTTCATTTTATCCTGTGCTGACGACCACAAGTCATCACTTGCAATGATGACAGTGTCGTCTGCATAGGAAACAATCGTACCATCTTGCATACCTCTCAGTAGATCATTTACGTATAAAATAAAAAATAAAGGTCCTAATATAGTCCCTTGTGGGACACCAATTGATATTTCTTTATATTCACTTTTCAAATTGTGTATTTTGACGCATTGTTTTCTATCTGAGAGATAGCTGTTCATTAGTTTTAAGGCACTGCCTCTTATTCCATATCTCTCTAGTTTATCTAGAAGCTTTCTGTGGTCCACCGTATCAAACGCTTTTGCTAAATCCAAGAAGGCAGTTATGATTGGCTTGGATTTATCAATTTTTTTATATATAATATCTGTAATATAATTCAACGCATCTGTTGTTGCTTTGTTTTTAACAAAACCAAATTGTTTTTTCGATATAACATTACATTTAGTCAAAAACAAATACAAACTATTATACATGATTTTCTCAAATATCTTCGCAATGTTCGATATTAGTGATTTCGGTCTATAGTTCGATATACAGGACTTGTCACCAGCTTTATAGATGGGAACAATGTCAGCCTGTTTAAGCGCAGTTGGCCACGTCGCCTATTGTATACAAATATTAAAAATATATTCCAAAGGTTCAGCTGTAATATTTGTAGTTTTAGCGAAACAGTTATCAATGCACGTTCCCTTCTTATTATCTGAGGAAGGACGAGTAATTCCTCTGCAATACGGTAAATATTCACGCTCAAGATAGTTAATTACAAATTCCTGACTAATTGCTTTGTTACTAGCCTCCAAATTTACTACATTATTATTTAATATATCAATATTAAAATCACCAACAATACAATGATTTTTAACATTTCTATGTTTTATCAAAAAAATTTTAACGCTATTAACAAATTCAGACTTTGATACGTCATGGCACCTATACATAGCGGATATTAGAACTGATTCTCCTGTCATAAGTTTTATGTCAGTACTCACATCGCCCAATCTATCAACTACATCAATTTTATTATTGATATATATATATAATGTTTTATATATATATTAAGACGCCATCCGCTTTATTAATTTTACTCTCATTGTAACAAATTTTGTAGCTTGGCGGTAAGAGATTTGCGGACAATGAAGAAGTAATCGAAGCTGTAAATGTGTATTTGGAGGAGCTTGACGAATCAGTCTATAGAGATGGTATTACTAGACTAGAACACCGCTATGAGAAATGTATCAACCTTAGAGGAGATTATGTTGAGAAATAAAAAAAAAATTCTTAAAAACGTTGTTTTTCTTGGTCAGGCCGGAAACTTATTAATCCACCCTCGTATCTTGGTATTGTAGGTTTAATTGTATAATCGGTATAATCAATATACTTCCTTATCTTAGATTTCAAGATTTCGCAAAATCACTCGTATGATACACTTCTTCACAAATAATGCACACTACTAACTTAACTTTTTGTTTAGGATGACATTTATAAGTTTTTATTGTGTCACGAAGGAGCGAGCCTCCGCTCACCGCAGCCATTTTTTGATCCATATTAATAGTTATATATTTTGCTCTAGTTTCTTTTCTCTTTCTTCTGTTCTCCTTTCGCTAAAACAAAGGATAATAATACTACGTACCACATAACACTAGGTATCTGATGGATGAGTACATCACCGAGAGTATCTGACGGCATGCCAGCATACACGACATGGAGCAAAGCAAGAGGCGGAAGGAGGTTTCGTTTTGTGCGTGCGGATTCAAGATAAATGCTGCCATTTTACTTTTATTGCGCACTCAACGACACTTGACGGGCATTGTGCGCACCAACGATTTGAGTTGCCTCTCTGTAATAACAAATGCGTTCTGGTCGAACAAGATTTTTGGTTGAAGGTCAAGTCTAGGCTCTATAAGTACTCGAAGTATATGTGAATCTCTGTTCAAAAGATCATAAATAAACAGATGTGCATTTAAATTTTGCAGTGAATTACGAGATTTTAGCCTTAGATCTGTTTTTATAGGTACGTTTAATTGAATACTATGCATTATTGTTTTTGGGTTTAGAGGTTATACGTATAGAGTTTTTCTATAATACGTAATAATTTTATGCCAATATATTATATTGTAATGTCATTTGCCTAATATTTTAAATTATAATGTTTTATTATTTTGCAGGGTTTATAAACATAAGGGATGATTTATTATATATGAATAATGATCATAAAAATCTAGCTATATTAATTTAAATCTGACATATGTTCCATGTATACAGTATTAATAACAAGAATTAATTCGGCATATATATATATATATATATATATATATATATATATATATATATATATATATATATATATTGCGACGGGGAAAACCGCCGAGCCAAATAAATTATAAGACCTCTCGCACGCATCCCGACCAGAGTCGCAGGTAAGTGGAAGAATAATTATTTATATTGGTAAAAATAATTATAGACAACGTGCAAGAAGTCGATACGGCCGTAGACGTCGCCGGTCATGCTATATGGGAGAGAGAAACAGCAGATGACGAACGCCGGTCTCGGGCGCCATACGAATTCGTCGGTCATTGAGTAGCTGCCCGTTTGTTTCCCACCAACTCCACCAGCAACGAAGACCACGAGGCCGCCACGGCAGCCGTGTGTGTGAGAGAAAGAGAGCGAGAGCGAGCGAGGGTGGGAGGAACAGCCGCCTGCGTCCGAGCAAGAGAGTGCGAGGGAGAGAGAAGAGCCGCCTGCGTGCGAGCCAAAGAGTGCGAGTGAGAAAAAAGAGCCACCTGCGTGCGAGCCTAAAAGACAAGATAAAAAGAAGAGATGGTATGTTGTACGAGTGGGGGATCTATTCCCTGTTACACTAGGTATGGACGCCTTATTCAGCCTAGGCACCCGAATATTTGTGGCAAATCGAGAGTTGCGACACTCACCTGCAAAGGAAGTATCTGTAAAAGTCGAAAGCATAAGAATCAAGGGATTCACTAACGAGCAGCAACACCAAATCGACACCTTCATAAAGGAGCAACAGACGACTTTTGACGAGGTAAAAGGGCCTACTCATCTAACGGAGTACAGAATCAGGCTTATCGACCTCACACCGATAAGATCAGGTTACCGCCCACGCAATCCCATGATGCAAAAAATTATCGACGACGCAGTTGACGAGATGGTCGCCGAGGGAGTAATCGATCCCTCCAACAGCTCGTACAGCTCCCCTATCGTGATCGTAAAGAAAAAAGATGGCAGATACCGTTTTTGTATTGACTTCCGTCGACTGAATAAAATCAGCATCAGAGATACATACCCGCTACTACAAGTACACGCCACATTAAATAAGCTATGAGGTGCGAAGTACCTCACAACCATAGATCTCAAAAATGGCTACTGGCAAGTTCCATTATCAGAAGAAAGCAAACAATACACCGCATTCACCGTATCAGGAAGAGATCTCATATAGTTTAAGGTACTCCAGTTTGGTCTGCACTCCACTCCAGGGGAATTTATGCGCTTGTTGAACAGCGTCATCACACCAGACCTAAAGCCAAACGTTTTCTGCTACCTGGACGACATCGTGATCGTTTCGCAAGACTTCCAGCACCATTTGCAATTGATACAAAATGTACTCCAACGCCTTTGTGAGGCAAAACTAAAACCAAATTGGGAAAAAAGTCATTTCTGTCGACGACGTTTGAAGTACCTAGGACACGTAGTCGACGAAGAGGGACTACACACTGATCCAGAGCAAGTAGCAGCCATTACAAAGCTTTAAGCACCGACAAATCTAAAAGAGCTCCGCCGATTCTCAGGACTCATCTCCTGGTACCGTCGTTTTACCCCCAACGTAACAAAGAAAACCGCCCCGTTAAATAAGCTACTAGAGAAGAAAGTAAAATGGGAACGGAACGAACCGCAACAACAAGCCTTCGAGCAGTTCAAACAAGATTTAGTCCAGGCTTCGGTTTTAGCCTGCCAGGACTTTACAAAAATGTTCACCGTACAGACTGACGCTAGCAATGAAGGGCTGGGCACCGTACTAACCCAAGAAACGGACGGGAAAGAAAGCGTCGTGGCGTACGCCAGCCGCTCATTGAATAAAGCCGAGAAAAATTATTCAGCAACAGAAAAGGAATGTCTAGCCATCAAATGGGGGATTTGGAAATTCAGGGACTACCTAGAAGGCTACCATTTTAAGGTGGTTACTGATGCCCAATCTCTCAAGTGGCTAGAGAAGATCGATAACCCCTCTGGACGGCTAGCCAGGTGGGCAATCGAAATGTCACAGTGGGATTACGAGGTCAAGTATCGCATGGGAACCGAGAACACCGTTGCCGATGCGCTATCTAGACAACCTCTACACGTGTGCAAAATAGATACCAAAACCAAATGCACTTGGTACAGCAGGAAGCTGAAAGAAGTACAAGAAAACCCAGGAGCAAACCCAGAATATACAGTAAGGGAGGGCATTTTATACCGACATATCTTCTATACACTTGACCTCAACGATAACGATACAGCGGACGACTGGAAGATCTGCCTGCCGTCAGACCAGAGAGCCGCCGTTTTAAAAGAAGCGCACGACGACAGGGTTGTAAAAACTATGATAGTACAGTACGTAGGCAAAAATCACAAAAGGTGGGACGAAAATATCCACGAATTAGAATTTGCCTACAACACCGCAAGTAGTACCGCCACAGGGTACACTCCAGCATACCTGAACACCGGAAGAGAATTCCGAGTACCAGGAAGTTTGCACCAAAAAGCTAAAAACCAACCCGTAACGCCGCTAGCCGCACGTTTACAGAACATCAAAGACGCCATCGAGTTTGCCAAAACACAAATAGCTCAGCAGTTCGGGAAACAGCAGAAACATTACAACCTACGCCAACGGGATTGGAAACCAGGAATTGGCGATAAAGTGGCCAGAAAGGTCATAACATTGTCGAACAAGAAGGATGACCGCAACGCAAGGCTAGCGCCGAAATACACCAGCCCTCTAGTGGTAAAACGAAAAATGTCTCCAGTCATTTTCTATCTACAAGATAACAGAGGGCATTGGATCAAACATATACATGTGAAGGACCTCAAACCTTTCCACGAGGCCGACAGTATAAATACCAAGTCAACCGCTACGAACGTTCAGTCTACAGCCACAAAGGCTTCGAGATGGACCTACATTCCCTCGCAGAAGATCTCTGGCAACCCCGAGAAGTCCCGGTGCGAATCTCCGTCCATGGCCGACTATAATACGCCATTGTCGACACCGGAAGGAGAGTCTCGAGCATAAATCAACGAGCGGCAAATTTTAGCATAAACCGGGGGGCACCGATAATAGCTGGAGAGGCTGATCTCCAAATACATTTCGACAGCAACGAAACTACCAAAACCACTAGCACTATAGAAATGACAATATCAATAAAGGGCACTTAGGTCACCTACCCATGGGCAGTCATTAGGGATCAGCCTCACGACTACATCATAGGCATGAACATCCTTACCGCCCTCCGGTTTCGCCTCTTCATCGGGCTAGAAGACAAGGAAACAAAAAAACAGAGAAACAAGAAAAGGAAGAAAAACTCCCGAAGACGCCGATGGAGGACAAAAGACGAAGGACTAGGGAACAGCACCGACGAAGCTAGAGCAAACCCAATAAATTAGAAAATCCGTTGGCAACCGAACTAAATTATAAGCGCATACGTAATTACATGTAGGTAGACCCTAAGGCTCAATCGTGTACGTGAAATGACCTACGGCAGAACAGGTCCAAAAAACTGCGCGGGAAACGTGGGTAGAACAACCATAAGAGCGATTAAATGTAACACGACCCGCAGGAAGCCGAGCGTTACCGACCACACTCGATCTCAGCTGAAGCGAATCAAAACAAACTGTAAACGCGCGAATTTTTTTTTCTATAGAATCTAGGAGATGCGATTTTTTTTTTCCGTAGACTAGAGTTTTCACCGAATTTTCGAGACCGGTATTACGTAACGCACGAAAATTTGAGAATGTACACAAATTCACATACTCAAAAAAATCGCAAGATATACTCGTAAATAACCGGCCGGAAATATTTAAAATTAGTAATCATGAACACGGATCTAAACACGCTAGACGAGATCCTCGCGGTCCTTGAGGCGGATCTCTCCGCGAACACGTTGGAGTATAACCCTGGCGAAACACCGTCACCGCAGAACTATATTTCAACATCGATCGCACAATGGCCTAGACCGCGGATCGTCCGGGTAGAAGAATGTTCACCAGTGCGACGGGTGAGGACACGACCGCGACTTGCTCTAACCGCTTAGGCAGAAGTCTATATGGGGGACGTATGCGTGGGTGGATTTTTCAACATGTCAATCCAAAGATTCAACTTCCGTCATAAGGTATAAGCTTGAAAATTTGTGAGAATATAGGTAATAGGGTTCTTAATAAATAAATAGATTGGCAAAAGCGGATATTGGAGACAAGATGGGCCGAAGTACCGGAAGTGGCAAAAAATATTTATCAACTTCCGTCATAAGGTAAACTTCTGCCTTTTTGCCTATGGCTTTTTTAACACGCCAATATGCTAGAAAAAAATTGGCAGAAGTCTAGGTGGGGGATAAGTGCAGAAAAAATCAAGTATAAAAACGCGGATCTGGAAAAATTCGATTTTGCTCTCGGTATTTGGTATCTTAGATACGCAAATGATACAAGTTTGAACATTTTTAGGAATGTAAGAGTAACTTTTGAAATTTTCAAATTAAAGACTCCATTCAACCACCAGGGATCAGGTTTGTATTTTACTTTATTCAATGTTTTATTGATTTATTACTTCACCATACATCTTGTATATTTTAATATTTTCAAAAAATTCTAATATTCAAAGTACAATGTGAATATTAAATGTAATATATTATACATAGAAAAAAGATGAATAGAAGTTTATAGGATTCCTTATTGAATAGAATCATGAATCTGAATTCCATTTTTACCATTAGATTAAGATAAAATGCAATAAGATTAATTGAAGTAGATAAAATTCTAGAATAGTATATTATGCAACAAATGAGTAAAATGCATTTTACACACGCGTTGTAAAGCTTATGCACGAATCCCATACGATATTTTATGCGTAATATTGTACGTGAAATGTGACTTTACACATATCATAGAAAATCAGTTTGTAAAATAAATTTTACGAAATGATACAATTATTTATCTGATATAAAATCTACATAAATAATTCATACAATTTAAAAAAAAAATAAACTATTCTATTGAAAATTATATCTTTCTTTCTAGTATAAAGCACAATAAAAAACAGAATGTAATTTTAAGTGTATGGAAAATTTTTTGAAATTAGAATCAAAATTTACAAAATTTTCCTTTGTATTAACACTGTTATTTAAAAAAATCTATTAAATGTTTTCATTTTTATGTAAATGATTTTTCATCAAATGTTTATTTTCCTACGATATACTTTTTATAATTATATTCTGAATATTTTATTTTAAAAAATTATATTTTACAAGTTCATAAAATAATAAGATTATACTTGAATCAATTATATTTTTAAATATCCATTTCAAAATTTATTTTACTTTTTCAAATAGTACATACTTGTTATGTGATGTATGGTATTATTAACTTTGATAACATGCGTACTTTGAATGATCAAACTGTTTTTGGGGTTCGTCTCTGCTGCACTTAGTCATGATGCTCTTTATTTTATTATACCTGCTGCTTAGAGGCTGAATATATTCACTGATTGCTGATCTTACCAATATTGTTACAGTTTGATATCTATAAACCACCCGAAAACATTTTCAGGAATTTTCACGCTAGCAGCAATCCTATGAACGTACATAAAGAAAATGTAACAAATATTTATAATATGACGATTAAAATAATTTTTTTGTCTTCGTAAAATGACTTTAATTATTTGAAACACGTGTTCATCTTAAATATAAATTCAAGTTTTTAAAACTAAACAAGCTATAATAATTATAATTTTTTGATAAAGTAGATATAACAAATTTTATAAACTTACTGTTATTTCTCGTTCGATTTTTTTATAGATTTATATACGATTTGTTAAATTTCGTTCTAAGTTAGCAATAAGAACACACATTTCATCGTACCAAATGCAATAAAATAATTCTTTTTCAATTAACACAATTTTCAAATTTTATTATGAGGACACAATGTTCGCCGCACAAGCACCTCTGAATGAACGTGCGCTCTTTCGCAGCAAGAATCCAGTTAATCAAGTAAGGTTGCCAGTACGGGGGGATTACAAATGGATACTAGCACGAAAGAGATTAATATTCCACTACAAAATAATTCAAGTAAGAAAACACGAATGAACTTCAATCTATTCACTTTATGTAGTATATTATAATTGTCGAGTGAACGTCAAGTGATTTATTGCTTTTTGCTATCGTCGGACAGAACTTAACAATTTTATTTTTTTATTTCTGATCAAAGTTACAAAAATTACGGGCTTAATTTATGCATTTTCATAAAATTATTGAAATATACGTTCTTGATTGGCAAGAATATGCTATTTTAGACTTTAATTATTTATTCATTATTTATCAGTGGAATAAAAAAGGGTTTGTTAAGTCACGAACTCGATCTGTGTATATATAATTATTAATGTATTCGAACTTACTTTGTCGTGGAGGAGATTCTCTGCTCTGCAGCTGGTGTTGGATCAAGATCGGCCAGTCGTAGGTGCAGGATAGAGTGAATAATTGTTTCAATAATGGAATGTATTCTGATGGTCGTTTATTCAAATGTAAAATTCAATTTATATACCGATCGCGTCGCGACTTACTTCTGGTAGCTCTGTCGACTGCCCGGAGCGTCGTAGCAGAGTCCAGATTCTAAGCGAGCCCCAAGTGCAACGGATTCAACGTATTTATACACTTATTTACTCGGCTGATCTACTTTATTGGCCATACTCATCATTTTCTAGTTTTCGGCTTCGCAACGCTGATATTGCTTAACTACAATACGTCGCAGGACTTCGCAATGCTGATATTGCTTAACTACAATACGTCGCAGGACTTCGCAATGCTGATATTGCTTAACTACAATACGTCGCAGGACGTAACAAGTTGTTATGTAAAAACATTATTTAATGTTATTCAAATTTGAGAAATGTAATTCTGAATATTTTCTAGAAAAACTTATCAAATTATCAAGTGAATCTGATTTTGAAAGTGGAGTATTTGCAACAAACGACAAAGCTATGAGCGATAACCAAATAATTACTTTTTTAGTACTTCATAAAAATACTACATTTTTAATATAAATGTATTTTTATTTGTTTATACATTTTACTTGAATTAATTATAGAATTAATTGAAATTACGTATATAATTGTTAAAAAGAGGCTTTTCGGGATGGTCAGGGCGTTCGAGAGGGGCTTGCGTGTGGGGATTTTGGGCGGACAGGCATAGATTGATTGTTATATGGCCTTGGTTGACAAAAACTGATATTTATTGTAAATATGTGACACGTAATTTAGCAATAACTGGCAACGATTAGGCTTTAGGAGCCAGGCACTTACAACGGGCTTTGGGCGATGCCCAGGCGCGACTCCCGCGGCCATACAAAGGTTTCGGGCGATAGAGTCCTGACGACTCTATATTCTAACGGCATTGTCAATAGTGACGTGGCTTAACGGTTACTTAACATAATGAATACGTTCATTTATCAATATGATAAAGAAAAACATATTTCATTAGGAGCGTAATTCAAAGTTACTTAACTTTTGTAAGAAATGACAAGCGATATATCGAAAGAAAGTCATGCTGGGAATCGAGTTATTGCTAAACCTTATAAAGTGATGGAAAGTAAACAAAATATCTGTTTCTCGCAAGTAAAGCTCGCAAAAGGCGTAATAACAGAGTTATAGCAATGCATAGTTCCAACGCTACAACTTTCATCAATAGTTTAAAAAATATGAAGGCCATAAGAGACACAGATAACATTAATTTATTACAATGTTCAGTTGCTACTAGTTAAAATAATTAATTTCAATACAAAATTCAGAATCAAAAAATGATACCGTCTGGCATATAATGAGGCAATATCATGAAGCAGCATACATAGAAATCCGTCAAATCATACAAGAACAAATTATTGAGAAAAAAATTTGCTATTTATTGAATTATTTAACGGATTTATATTCTGATGTTTTAAATAATTTAGCTTCAAAGAAATATGCAAAAACCAATGTGACTTTTAAATCTGATCATTTATTAAACAAATTAAAAAAAAACATATAACGACGAAATCAGCATCAGAACAGTGCACAACAGAGTAATAATAAGTCCTAAAGATACAGTAGTTAGCGATGAAACAATTTCTTCGTTACGAGAATTGAGTTACTACAAAAAGCTGCTATTATTTCAAGGAATAAAATTATATCAATTAAACAAACTGCTTTACCAAAACGTTTAAATGTGCAGGATATTATAGAAGGAGAATGTAATATCCCATATGTATCTCCACGTTTAATTAAAAGATGAAGAACTTTTAGTGCCATTGATCCAGAATTACTTCAGTATGCAAAAAACCCAAACGTTATTGAATATTTACTACCTGTTGATAGTGAATTACGTCATATTTCAGTAGAAAATTTGGATTTCTACAACTTAATAGATCTTGCTTGGGTAATATAACATTTTTTTGAAATTGAAGATACGCCTATGTGGGTTGGCTATTATAGTAAAATAATGAAAGATACTAGCCCAAAACAAAAAATATCATACCTTATGCCTATAAACGTTTCTCCTACGAATAAATCTGTTGTATATGAAACCATAAGACAAACTCAGGAAGTAGCAAAAGAATGTAAGCAAGCTTATATGCAAGTAACATATGACTTAGCAATTGCAAAAATCGCTTATGAAATTAAATCTAATGAAAAGCCAAATTTTGAAAATATTTTCATTCATATGGGGTCATTCAACGTGATGATGACATATTTCAAAGCCATCGGGAAATTTATAGATGAGTGTGGTTTAACGCAAAAAATGATTAGGAGTGGTTTTTTAGCATCTGGTTCGCTTAATGGTTTTATTAGTGGTAAACACTTTAATAGATGTAAACGGCTGCACGCAATCGTTTCTTTAGCATTGCAAATCTTACATTTTAAAGAATTCTTAAAAAATAAAGAAATAAGTATTGGTGAACCTGTAATTGAAATAATCGAACATTTTCAAAGTAAAGCAATTACAATCGACGATTTCAATGATAAAGAGTTACAGCACGTAACTCCAAAGGATTTTAAATATAAAACAGAAAAATTAAATGGCAAATACGGCAAAACAGCTCAATTTTATATGACGTACATCGAATTAATAAATTATTATTTTATATTTTCTAGAAGCACTCGTATGGGAGATTTTGATCTATTTAAAATCATAATCCCAAAACTTCGTAATATTTTTTTTATTTTCAATCAGGTCAACTATTCTCGTTGGTTAGTATATTATCACGAAAATTTGTTAAAAGTAAGTGAAACACACCCAGAGTTTGCAGAAGAATTCAACAAATGATTCTTTGGTATCAAAAGAACTGAGAAGCCTTTTTCTAGAATTCCAATAGATTTTACATTGGAACAGACAATAAATGCCGACGTAGCAAATAAATTAACAGGCATAACGAATTTTACAAATTCAATATCAGCTCGCCAAAGGTGGGCAAAAAGCCATAGTCTCACATCAATTATCACACGTCTATGAAGATGGGTTGAAAAAAGCACAAGATGATACATCAGATTTACAAAAAAATCAAATTCGAAAAGATTCTTCTTAATTGATTACTTTCATGGAAGAATTGGGGAAAAATATAAATCCATTTGATTGCCGTACTGGAAACGGAGATTTACATTACAATATTAGTACAGGACAATGTCTATCCGACAATATTGCTAATTTTCTTTTAAGTGCAGAAAAAACTGGAGAACAGTTACGCGAATAATTCATACTAGAATGTACAATGTCAGATAAAAGATTTGAGGAGCCTATAAAACAAAATTAAATATTTCATTTTGCAAGTTGTAATGTCACCAAAAAAGTAAAAATTAATGAAATAGTACAAGAAATTAGACTATAAAGGGATTTGTTTGGTCGTATGCTTGGCATTGCTATCAAAGAAAAAACTGACGTTGAAAAAATTTTGACTTTTACAATTACTCCGGTACCCATGTTTTATGCCATTTAAATGGATCCATATGTAAAACTGAAAAATCTGCATTAAAGAGCTGCTTCCAGTTGAGTGATGATTTTACCTCAACAAGTGAATATACGGATAATCGATGGTTTTTATTTATTGCACTGCATGAAAGAAATTCCACAGAATTTTAAAAATATTTCCAAAAAATTTTACGAACTATTACTCAATGTACTCGGAATCCATATTTTTATTATAGATATTTTTACCACCTATAAAGGACTATGAAAGATCCTTAAGAGGGGGGACTTCAACAGATTATATTATAAATGGCGCCGAGCAAATCAGATCTGCTGATTTTAACCCATTAGCGCCCTAACGGACGCTCGACGGACGCTTTTTTGAGCAACAGATTTCATCTGTTTATAGGTGTTAAAAAATTTTGGAAAAAAGTTTTTCTTGTGCCAAATTCCATCAGCTTTCCGATCCCGTTATTTGTTTTTCGATTAAATGAACGCCCTGATTGTTATAAACAATTAATAGAAAAAAATCATTAAATTACGAGTCAAGTTTTTTTATGTGTCGACTGTAAAATATGGAACCCGTACGCAACGAACCCCGGGCAGTGAATTTCTAGCGTTCATGATGTTTGAACTAAAAGTTGACATGGTCGTATTTGTTTGAATTATTTTTGGAACATCCAAAATGGCGGCTGAAAGGAAAAATTCTAGCTTTAATTTTGACAATTTTTTTTTTGGAAAACTATAGAGTAAATCAAAAAATACCTAAGAACAAAAAAGTCTTAAAATCACTCAAAGAACACTCTCAAATTTTTCCAGAATATTTTGATAAAATTTTTCAAAATTTTGATTTTTCAAATTTTTAAAAAAACAATATTTGCTTAAAAAATTCTGAAAAAATTTGAGGATGTTATTTGAGTGATTTTAGGACTTTTTTGTTTTTTTAAATGTTTTGATTTAATCTGTAGTTTCTTAGAAAAAAAAAATGAAATTATTTTTTGGAAATTTTGAATCACTTTATTTAGTGTCGACTATAAAATACGGAAATCAATCAAATAAAATCCAGCAAGTGAATTTCTAGATTCCAAGAATACTAAGCGATAGCAATTCATGGTTTTTTTGACCGAATTGCAGATGGCGCTATCAACGAAAACAATTCAAACGATTTTCATAAAAAGGAAAGAAGTTTTATTTCTGACGGTGAATGTGTGACATACGCATTATGTCATATCCCTACATATTATAATACAATTTTTTAATTTATTACGAGGATAACTTGCAAGAGGCAAACATTGTACAGGCTATAAACCTGTAATCATAATTATTGTGATACGTAATTGTTTTCAAACGCTATAGTTTATCTTCTTTTCAGTAATTTTTTTTTCTGAAACGGTAAGTATATTCCTTTTTTATCCTTATCATCAAGTGCAAAAGTATGTCAAGATCAAAAAGACCAAAACGAAATTGTAAATACATGTTCGAAGTAGAAGAAGTGGAAGATGGAACATCTCAAGCTATTTTCCTACCTTCTGATGATTCGGAAAGTTCAGATAGCGTATCGGATTCAGAACTTGATTTTTTCGTAGATAGTGCAGGACAAATCCCGAAACAGAGTTACAGTCAGATTCTCAACGAATATCATGATAACAAAAGTAAACTCGAACCAAATCATGTGTATGAATGGGTGATAAGTGAAAAACGGTATGAAGCGCCTTGTAATAAGTTACTTCTTTCAGATGCTTCGAAAATAAATTGCAAAAACTGTCAGCTGTTGAATTATTTGAATTACTTTTCTCTCTCGAATTGCAAACATATATTCTGGATAGTACACGCAGTAACGTAGTTAATATAACTTCTTACTTCGGTCTGCCTAAAAAAATCCTTGATTATCATATTTACTTTGATAATTATTTTAGTAATCCAGATCTCTTGATTCATCTGAAGAAATTGGGCTTGATGGCGACGGGCACCGTAAGAACGGACAGAGTAAAGGAAAAAAATATTCTCGAAAAACAAGCTGAACGAGGGACTTACATTATCAAACACGAAAAAAATTCAGGTATGAATTTCATTACAATCATGGACTCGAAACCCGTTTCCATCATTTCCACAGCTGCAGGTTTTACTCCCTTGCAACCTGTCAGTCATTATTCAAAAGAATAATCAGAATAAAAATAACATATGGTTCCCCATGGCATTTTCTTTGTGCAATCGCAGTATGGGGGGAGTTGATCTTCACGATGCACACTGCAGCAATCTGCTTCCAGGTATTAGAGCTAAAAAGTGGACATGAGCGATGCTATGCAGATTTATACAGTCATCTATAACAAACGCAACCGTATTTTATAATTTATTACATACCACTAAGAAAGGAACTAAAGACATTTCCTTGGAACTTGCAGCAAACTATCTTTCCAAGGCGAAAATGTATAAAAGTGTTGTTGCTGATAGTAAGAGAAACTGATAATATAAAAAATTGCGGTTCAAGAACCCAAAAAATGTGTGTAACGTGCAACGTATACTCCTGTTCCAACTGTTTTCCTATTTTTCATAACTAAATCTGTAATTTACATTGTATGACTAAATAATGTTATATAAAAAAAAGATAAAATACAAAAAAATATATCAAATACAACAAAATTATATACAAATTTTTGTTTTTAAATTTAAAAATAAAACAAAAAAAAAACAAAAAAAACAAAATGACTCTGAATTTACGTTCACCTCTTCGTGGTAGAGTCGGGCAACGGCCGTACTTTTGCCGGTTAAGAGACGTACAGGAAAATTTCTTGAAGATAATTTCATTATTTTTTTCTCTCAAAAACTATAGATTAAATCAAAAAATTTAGAAGAACAAAAAAGTCCTAAAATCACTCAAATAACATCCTCAAATTTTTTCAGAATTTTTTAAGCAAATTTTGTTTTTTTGAAAATTTTAAAAATCAAAATTTTGAAAAATTTTATCAAAATATTCTGGAAAAATTTGAGAGTGTTCTTTGAGTGATTTTAAGACTTTTTTGTTCTTAGGTATTTTTTGATTTACTCTATAGTTTTCCAAAAAAAAAATTGTCAAAATTAAAGCTAGAATTTTTCCTTTCAGCCGCTATTTTCGATGTTCCAAAAATAATTCAAACAAATACAACCTTTTAGTTCAAACATCATGGACGCTAGAAATTCACTTCCCGGGGTTCGTTGCGAACGGTTTCCATATTTTACAGTCGACACAAAAAAAATTGACTCGAAATTTAATGATTTTTTAGCATTTTACTCGAGCCTATTCTAGTCTTAATCTATTTATATTTAGCTTAAATTGACTTATTCTACCAGTATCTAACTAACATTTTGGCTTTCTTGTCTCTTGCGTACATGTACCTTTCCATCCTATTGAGTCTGGCGGGGCATGTAAGTCCAATAGCACATGTAACCCTGTAGTGTGGAAACATTTCTCTATGCTGATGCGAAGAGTCACATTTACAATTTGATGTAAAAACAATATCATCGATCACGACAATATCTTTATGTTTTGGTTGCATTTTTAGAGAATACATTGAATTTGTGAAGATCTGCTTTCCTCTTATTCCTCGATCGAAGTAAAAAATAGCCTTGTTTGCACCAAGATAATTTATGTCTCCGTATGTAATTCTGTATTTGTTTATTTGCTGTAGTTTTTGTCCAGGTGCTGTGGGTGCATTATTGTTTTTTCTCTGGTGCTATTTGCCTCTGCTATTTTTTCTAATTTGCTGAAAATTGTCTCAATCGGCTTGTATCTTTCTGTATTGACACCAGTTTCGTATGTAGTTGTTGACTCTTTCACATAGTTTGTATACTTTACTGTCGTATTTTTTATCCCCGTTTCTTGAAGCTATATATAGATTATATCATTGGTTATATTCTCTAATTTTAGATCTATTTTCATATACATAGAGATCATTTTGTTGTAATTATATTTAGTTATACGCCTATGTGTCCTATTATTATGCGATTTGCATTTGCCATTTTCATAGATGTAAGTTCTTATGTCTAGTATTATTTTATCTTTAATCGGTGCGCCAACTGTTAAAGTAGTGTAATCATTTAGTGCTGTTATTTCTGTTTATAGTAAATTTAAAACTATTTTCATATTTCTTGGAGCTTTTGACATATTTTCTAGATAACTCATTGATAATAACCATGTTTTAAGTTTATCACAATCTATATTAATTGAGTTATTTATTTCAGACACTTCTTCTTACCCAATCTTTTAATTTTGAAATATTCAAGACTTTTGTAATGTCCAGTACCTTTAGTTCATTTGGTAAATAATTGAAAGTTTTGATTGCCCTTAAATAGCTGCTTTTAGTACTGATAGTTTTGGAGTATTTTGGTATTACTAATGATTTCTTTCTCGTTTTACTAGTAGAGTTGATATAATGATCTTTTAAATTGTCTTAATGGTATGTTATACTATTATATATAAAAGATTGCTGTATGCTATGCTGGTCTTTTTTATTAGATACTCTATATGTTCGCTCCATCTCATGTTCGAATCGAAAATAATACCCAACTACTTTGTTTCCGTAACTCTTTTAAGGAGATCGTTATTAATTTTTATATCGATGACTCCCGGGACACTATTTATATAATTCCCAAAAGTAATATATACTGTTTTTTGTACGTTTAGTGTTAACTTCTTTAGTCTAAGCCATACATATACTTCTTCTAAATGTTTGTTCATGATTTTTTCTACTTCGCTCCAGTTTCTTCCTTTAGCCATGATAACTGTGTCATCAGCGTAGGATAATATTGAGTTTCCCGGCATTTTGTTTATCAAGTCATTCACGTATAGTATGAAAAGTAGGGGTTCAAGAATTGTCCCTTGAGATACCCCAATGCTTATTACTTTATAGTCGCTTTCACTTGTTTCTAATCTTACTTTTTGCTGGCGGTTATTCAGGTAGCTTGAGATTAGTTTATATCCCTCTCCTCTAACACCATACGAGTAGAGTTTGTCCAACAATATCTTGTGATTAACAGTATCAAATGTTTTAGCTAAGTCAAGGAAGGTAACTGCAATTGGAATGCTTTGGTCTAGACTTTCATATATTATTTTGGAAATAGCACTTAATGCATCTTTTGTACCTATGTTCTTGATAAATCCATATTGTCTTTTGAATAATAATAAATCAATGATATAGGTCTATAGTTGCCCATATCATTTTGCACATATCATATTACTACTTCTCCCAATCTTGCTGTTAACGTATGCCCATAGCTTCTTCGGGTCATTTTTGTTCTCTCCGATGCATCTCTTACTGAATTTTATTTTTTCTTCTTTAATAACTTTGTCTAATGTTTTAACAAAATTTTTGTATTGGCCCTTGAGAGTTTCATTGTTTGGATCCTTTTTAAGTCTATTATACATTACACCTTTCATACCGCACGATTTAATTATTGCTTTCGTTATCCAATCTTTTCTTGGGGTATTATTATGTTTTTGTTTGTTATGTGTACTATATTTTGCTTTTTCCATACAGAGATTTAAATCTTTAATCAGACCATTAATCGCTTCATTTAGTTCCTTATTTGTATAATATTTACCCCAGTCTATCCGTGTGGCCGCACGGTATAGTTTGTTGTAATTATGATCCGTTATAGGTATTTTCAGAGTTATTGCACGTGTATTCAGGAAATCTGTTTTTATGAACATGTTATCAATACATGTACCCGAATCCGAGGCCAATTTCATTGGTCTCGTAGTACCTGTAAACCCACGTATAAAACTATTCTCTAATAGGTTATTTATGAGATCCATACTTATCGCATTACAATCTAGAATATTAATATTAAAGTCCCCTATTATAATATGATTTGCAATTTTTCTTTTTCTTATTAGGTAAGTTTTAAGATTAAGATTGAATTCCGAACTACTGAGGTCATGTGATCTATATAAGGAGGAAATTTCTAAATTTCTTTTATTTCTTAAGGTAATAATTGAGTTTAATATTTTAAGTTTACCAATAGTTATTGTTTTACATGAGTGAGAAATATCCTCTCTAATATAAACCACTACACCATCACTTTTGTTAATATTTCCATAGTTATAATATATGTTATAGTCCTTAAATTTATAATACTGATAATGAGTCAAATTCCATACTTCAGCACACACAATAACATTCGGTTTGATCTTGAGACTTCTAAATAGGATTTGTAGTTTTTCAAAATTTGCATTCAGGCTTCTAATATTTATATATAATATTAAATCTCTTGTGTTATTTCTATCGCTATTAAATGCCTCAAGTTCATTGTACACTCTTTCCTTATGCTGCATAGCCTCTTGTATTTCTTCCAGTAGCTCGCTTTGCTGATCCATTATTTCGCTCTTGGTGCATCAACACTTGTTTCCGTCGCTTTCTGTTTAGATGACGTATTTTGCAGTTTGAGTGTTATATTTTTCACGGTATTCGTTTTAGGTTGATAAAGTAGGTTGCTTGTTAAGTAGTTTTGTATTATCTTCATAGCACTCGTGTCATTCCAGGTCGGTAATGAAGGTGCTATCGGATAGTCAGTTGAATTAATTATTTTTTTTATTTTATTCTTTAGTTTGCTACAATTAATTATGTCTGTAGCCAGATGAGTTGTTGGTAAACATGTTCTATATTTTGTGTTGTTATATACGCAGTTAATGCATTCAACTTTTGTGTTTTTATACTCACCAACTTTATGTTTCTCTGCGCATTTTATGCAAGCAGAGTCACTCCTGCATTTACTTGCATTGTGACTATATCTGCCACAATTAAAACAAAAAGTTAGATTTATCAAATCATAAACTCTGCAACACTAATGTCCAACAAAAATTAGATTTTTGTTCTCTCTTAGATGTTTATAAATCTCTGGAGCTACCTCCATAAACACTGTGCACGTTTAATTCCTTTCATTGTTATACATGTGCAACACTTTTCCTCCATCATTAAATTGGCCAAAGTTTCTGCTGTTGATATCGTCTTCTATGTCCTGTTCACTCATATTTGTATCGTTTCTGATGCCCACTATTTTTACTTTTGGGTTATGTTGTTGTTCAACTTCAACCTCGCAGCTTTGTAGCTTTCCTGGTAGTACTGCTGCCAAAGTTTCAATACTCTCCGCGTTCATACAGCTGATCTCTATTTCGTTTTCATTTTTCTTCTTTATGTATTTTGTTTTAACATTCTTTTCTTCTACTTAATACTTTGCAACTACCAGAATATTTTGTTGATCTTCATCTGTGTTCGTGATTTTTATTTTTGGTACACGTTTTGGTTTAGGGTTTAATTCATATGTCGCTTGAGCATATGTTTTCTTGCTAATGGGTTTTTCTACAGCATTGTTTTTGTGAAATTCAATTAATTCTTTTAATATTTGATTATTGTACTGTAGGTTTTTCACATACTGTTTTAATAGTGTGTTTCCAGTTACTAAAGCATCTATATCAGAATCATCTTCTTTATACGTATCATTTAACTTTTCTTTCGTTTTATTGCGTAGGTCTTATAATATTTCTTCTCTAATTTCCTCAGATGATATTAGTTTAATTTGCGCTATCACGCTTTTTGCCACATCATTGAGCATATGCTCATCACTTGTTTTGGAGGTTATGTCTTGCAGTCTATGTTCGGGACAAATTACTAGGTGTTTTCCAACATACACTGTATTGTTTAATTTTTCAAAATCACTCTTATAGTAGGCACTTTCACATATTACACAAATCACAGTTTTACCAAGGTTTTTGGGCGGCCTTTATAATAATTTAAATCAGGCTTATCGGGCGACTCCTCGTGGCCCGACGCCATCTTTTTACTTAATATGTAAACAAACTCAACGTCATTTGGTAGGTTAAGACCTATACTTCAAGATACTCCAGCTTTTGGAAGAAAAATTTTGTTACGGTACTATATAACCTCAAAAATAGCTAAAACTCGCTATTTAAGCACTTTTAGGTTAGGATATCTCAGAAACCAGAGCCAATCCGATAATTTGGACCTCAGATTCGAACTCAGTGCACCAAAATCCTTTGGGAATATATACTCTGGTTTCTGGGTCTCAGGGATGTCGGCCTGTGTTATTCACACTTACCAATGAAAACGCGTACTTAGTCAAATTTATTTTACGTCCATACAATTGTAATTGTATCATTTTTTTTTGTATCATATGAGAAGAATTAAACTGAAAAGTCGATGATTTTGAGGTTATGAAACTGCAAAATAGGCTGTAATATTTACGTTTCGATCAGTAACTATATTTATACTGAAATTCGGACACAGCAGTCTTCTCAAATTTTTAATTTACTGAGTAAAAAATATCGTGAATTTTCTCATGGAAAAGTAGCATGAGTTAGATTATATAGTGCGTTAACACATTTATACTTGGATGTTAAACGTTTACGTGGATGCATATAAATAAATGTGTATCCCGATATGTGTAACCACTTACAGCAATCTTTTGGTCAATTACAAATAAATCATCTTATCGTTGTTTAATTAAAATGTTTACAGTATATTATATATATTATATTATCAACAAACCTTAAATTTCACGACTTCGCCCTCTTCAAGCGCCCCCCTATTGAAAAATCTCACGTGAGATCTCACATGAGATCTCATGCCAAAATCTCATCTGACCAATTCTTTGCTTATCATAGGTTGTAAGCCCTACTTAATTGATTAATAACATTTTTTGAAAAATTTGAACTTAGAAAATTTTTGAGAAATTTGGACTTAGAAAAAAGTATAGACTTCAAAAAATTTTCTAAGTCCGAATTTCTCAAAAATTTTCTAAGTTCAAATTTTTCAAAAAATGTTATTAATCAATTAAGAAGGGCTTACAACCTATGATAAGCAAAGAATTGGTCAGATGAGATTTTGGCATGAGATCTCATGTGAGATCTCACGTGAGATTTTTCAATAGGGCCTCTAGGACGGGACACCCATGTGTGATTTTAACCATTAACCAAACTTGTCATATCGCTAGATTTTGAGGTCAGGAACAATATTCTGGCCGTAAAAAAGTAACGAATGTCTCTATGTGCCGAGTATATACGCGAAATAGATGGTATTTCCCGATTTCTCCCTCTTCGAGCGCCGTCTAGGACGGGATGCCCATCTTTAATTTTAACCAAACTTGTCATATAGCTAGATTTTGAGGTCAGGAAGAATATTCCGTCGTAAAAAAGTGAAGAAAGTCTCAATGTGCCGAATATATACTCGAAGTGATGGAATTTCCCGATTTCTCCCGCTTTAAGCGCCCTCAAGGACAGGACCCCCATCTTCGATTTTAACAAAACTTGTTATATCGATAGATATTGAGGTCAGGAATAATATTCCGTCGTAAAAAAGTGACGAATCATTGGGCTTGTGCATGTATAAAGCTAACATTCATTAATGTATGCATGTAGCTGGGACTTTGGCAGCGCCCTCTAAACTGTTTTTTCCAGTGTGTCGTGACCTATTTTAAGTAATATCACCATTATAATTTTATGAACAGTAGTCATCAAAATATAATCAGTTCAAATTTTATAATGTCAGCAAATGAAAGTTAAGGGGATGTCGGAGTTAAAAACACTGATTTCCTACTCTATATAGCTTTCTAAATGTTTTGATGACAATTATAGCTGTTTCCGTAAAAGTTAAAATAAAAATTAGCTTTGATACATATATTTTGTTTTCATCCAAAAGTCAGATAAAAAAATAGTATTTTAATGATTACACATGTACAAAACTATTATATTTATAATAATTCGCCTGTCCAAGAAAGAATAGTACACCTATAAGTGAGATATCAAAATGTTGAAAAATAGAATAAACAGATAACAGGTGAAAATCAAATATAACAATAATAAATAATATAAATATAAGCATGGGCATGACATAAATTGTTACGTAGAAATTGTTAAAAATGGGTAATATTAAATAAAAATGCTCCGATACAGACAAATGCTTTTCTACAATTTGTAAAAATGTAAGTTATAGTTGCCTCCTCTTATCATATAATTGATAGGATCTTACTCTATTTTTCAGCTATAAAAAATCGTTATAAACATATAAGTGAACAGATTATAAATGAATGATAATGATTGCTATCCAATAGAACTGTGTAAAAAGTTAGGCCACAAATAAATCATAATTTTTTTGGTTTGCATTCCACTTTATTTTGTGGAAAACAGTGTGATTATGAAGTCAAATAGTGCCCTCTGATGTGACTTGGACAGGTGAATAGTCTTAAGTTGGCAATAATATAATCTACAACTGGTGATTTGCTGCAAAATTGTTTCACTGTATCAATCAAAAACATAGATCAAGCAAAATAGAATTAAAATAATATTGATTTAATGACATGGAACATTACCTAACAGTTATTAAAAAATAGTTTTGCTAAAATTTGAAATTTATAATACTTCTCTAATTTATTAGAATAACAAACTTTCACTGTACTTTTTTACATAAAAAACATAGGATATACCACTCTAATACAAATGAAACTTTCAAAAAATATTTCAATATATTAACAATACTATTTTTTTTTTATTTTTACTTTTACAAAAAAGAGAATTATACCTATTTGACATACCTAAACAAGTCTTCTAACGGTGTAATTGAAGCTGATTCACCGCCATAATATTTGTTGCGATCTATATGCAATACTTTTTTACCACTAACAGATAACATACCTGACAAAATGCACTCTTTTAAACCTGTACCTAATACAATTGCATCATACTCTTCATCCATTGTACACTAAAATAAAAAGATGTTAACTAACACTAATCACTATTTTTCATATTTATGGTTAAGTACCTTGGTAAAAATAATATAGACAAAACATAATTATTGAGATAAAACAAAACTTTCTATTGTTTATTAATAGGCTTTTATTAATACATTTGTTGTTTCCAATTATATCTAATATTTTGTATTTTTTATAAATATTCATAAACTGTAGATTATGTGTGTGTGCGTATTTATATATATATATATATATATATATGGTTGATCACTGTCCTATGAATTTGGAATAATTATTCAAATATAAATGTCTGTTATTTCATTACGAAGAGTATTGTTTTACCAGAAACATCAAAAAGTTATAACTAATAACAAAATAAGCTACATAGTGGTAATACAATTATTTACTTTTTTACCTCTAAACTTGAAAATATTAAAAACAAAAATATCAGCAGTAGAAAAAATACTTTAATGAAATTGATAAAAGATAATATTTGAGCAAATTGTAATATTATGAATATACTGCTAAAGCTGTAACTGGTAGTGTTGGTTGATTTAGATTTTGATTAAAGTTGTGGTTAGGTTAAATTAATTTTAAGTATAGTTTTGTAAGTTATAAGTTATATGTACCTAACTTGCATACAGGTAATTATATTTACTACTATAAGATACATATGGATGCAGATGTTATATTATGTATTGAAATAAATAAATGTATCAATAATATTGCAACCTTATAGTTAATAAATAAGTTTTAACTTAACTAATACAAAATAAGTTTTCCAACCTACTAAAATAACCAAGAACTTAAGAATAAACAAAAATTCAAGTCTAAGCGTATAGAGTGCTTCATAGTGTAAATTCTTTTTAGTAGGTACAAAATATTACTATTTGGAAATTCCATTTAGTTTTAGTCATGTTTAATTTATTATTTTTACCAAGGTATATAAAAACAACAATTAAATGTCACTTACAAAAAAAAATCTTACTAATATACGAGAAGAATGGAATAATAATTGAGTTTTGGTGTATAAATTATTAAAAATTTATTCATACATTTAAAATTTATAACAGTGTTATAAAGTTATAGAAGTTTTCAGTGAAATTGAATTTTTATTACAAAATCAAATGAAACTATTTTGTTAGTACAAAAATTTCTTCACTCCCCGAATGCCAAGTTGGGGAATTATTTTGTATCACAGATAAAGAGGGGTAGAGAATAGGAGATTAAGGGGCTATACACGTAAAAAGGAATGGAGACACAACGAGGAATACCCCCCTTACCCCAGCCCGCAAATATGCAGTATATGCATTTAAAAAAATAATAATCAACGTATTTTCAATAGCGCTTTCCGAAAAAACTAGTTTTAATAATTGATCTCTAATAGTTAATTAATTGAAAATAAAAGAAAATGTACTTTACATAATTGTTGATTTCTCGGTAAATATTGACTCTAGTGAATTTCTGCTTTCGTTAGAAAATTGAACCCTCGCCACTTTTAATTGAGTCACCGCCAAAAGTGGCCAAAAATTGTTTTTTTATCCGGATAATCTAAAAAAAACACCTTGGAGAAGGTGTTGCACGTGTTTTGCTACAGGCCGGGTTTCGAATCCAGGACTCGGCAGTTTTTTTTCTTACGAATCGTCTTTAGACATTTATGCGTAAAAAATTAATTAAAATTCCAACTTAATCTTAAACTGAAATAACAACAAAACTCAAATCACAATCCAAATCCCTAAAGGGGGGTGATGACCATATACGACTTCCATTCTGAAGAAACAAATGGTATCAGTGGCAGCGCGGATTAAGTCACAGCTTTCTATTATTTTGACCAGGGTTCGAATTCAGGATCCATTTTTTTTTCGATTTTTTTTATGCGTTATACTATGCAATTAATGGTATTACTTTTATCGTAGACGAAAACATTGTTAGAATCGATTGTCCTGAATCTTCAAAAACAACATAAAACCAAGTGAAACATTTTGTTTATTACGTCTACCTATGTGCTAACAATAATTTTCTGTATTTTACCTATTTAAGGTACTCTATTTACTAAGAATTATGCGATATGGTTAGGTAATAATGGTGAAATAAGTCATCAAATGATTAATTAACGAATGATACAAATCATACTTTTATTAATATAATAATATTACAATGTTTTTACATAAATATAATGCTGCAAAATTTATTTTTTATAATTATTATTTAAGTTTTTTAATCAGACTTATTTTTTTTGTTTTACAAAAAGTTTAGTAAAAATGATAGATTAATATATATATAATAAATTCTTTATTTCCGCCTTAAGGCCCAGAAATGGACTTGGTTTACAATACCTTCCTTAACACACTCATACATTTCAATCAATTCATTCTTCTCCTAACTCCGCTCCGGTTTACAAATTCATAATCTATATACATATTTTATTTACATTTTATTTACCTTTGTCAGTCTTATTATTACATTTTCAGTCTTTTCGTTTCTTTTTGGTTATATATACCCTAACCGTTCACAATTCTATTATAATTACCTATCACAGATTCGTCTTACATTAACTTATATTCTAAACACTCATACCTTGTGGCAGCTCTTCGCAAATTGGCTCTAAGTTTTCCTACCTACCCTTGTCTCGCTACCTGTTTTCCATATTTTACCTTTTCTTTCAATTGATAGATTTTCTTTGCGACTTCCATTGTTTCCCCATCCCCTTTCTCGCTCGCAAAATCTCTGAAATCTTTGTATCTTTGCTCCAGAACATTCCTTAACTCATTTTCTATTACTTTACATTCCCATACTATGTGTTCCCATGTCCCCTTATCTGACCCGCATAATATACATTTCCTATCTTCCTCCCCTGCCCAATATCTGTTTTCTTCCTCAAAATTTCCACATCTGATTCTAGCTAATAGTTCCATTTCTTTATCTTTTCTAAAACTTCTTAGGTATCTTGGAAGCCCTACCGTTACTAATTCTCTGTATCTTTTATTGTACTTTGACTCCTGTATTTTTCCTTTAATTATCTGTTTCTCTATATCTCTATCTCTGTTTTCTACTTTTTCATTTATTTCTATTCCCTCTCCTCTCATTATCTCTACTTCCAAATTACTAAGGCCCACTCTATTGAAATACTTCGTTCTTTCCTTCCAGTAGCTGTTCTTCTCACCATATTCTTTTTTTTTCCCAAAATTTCCTCATTAGGTTTTCTTCCTTTCCTTCCTCTATTTTCAAAAATTTTTCTTCATATTTTACCGCTCTCTTACCCCATACAATTTTCATTTTCTCTGTCATCGTTTGTATGTCCACTGTATCAAAGGCCGCTTTTAAATCTACAAATATTGTATACAATTTTTCCTTCCTCGTTTTCGCCATCTGAATTAAATGATCCAGTACATACACTTTATCCATCGTCGACCTTCCTTTTCTAAAACCTGCCTGTCCTTCCGGTAAAATTCCTTTTTCCTCTACTTCTTTGACCAACTTTATTCTGATGACTTCCGTATATAATTTATAAGCAGTAGATAAAAGCGAGATCCCTCTGTAATTTTTCGTTTCATTTACCTCACCTTTTTTATACAGTGGCACAATTATTGCAGTTTTCAATTCCTCCGGCATACCTTCTCCTTTCCAAATTTTTCCTATTATGTTTGTCAATTTTTCTTTTAATCCCTCTCCACCGTACAACCATGCCTCGTTTGGAACCCCGTCTTCTCCTGCCCTCTTTCTCTTCTTTAACATCTTCCATGCTTCCCTTATTTCCTTCCTTGATATTTCCGCCATTTTCTTCTCCTCTATCGTCTCTTCTTTTTGCCTTTCCGGTCCTACTCTTCTTTCTTCTGATCCGTCCAGTAATTCTCTAAAATGATCTTTCCATTCTCCTTTTGTTATTTTATTTTCTACTATTATCCTCTTTTTTATTGTACCTCTTAAATATTGCCATACTTCATTTTCGTTTTTTAGACTTTTTATTTTTTCAATTTCCAGAATTTTCAACTCTTTTTCTCTCTCTTGACACATCTCTCTCCACTCCTTTCTTTCCTTTAAATACACAGTTTTTTTTTCCTCACCTTTGCGCCATTTTTTCAGTGCTAGTTTCACCTTTCTTTCTTTCTTTGAGCAATTTTTATCCCACCACTTTTTTTGCCCAATCTTCCAAACCCTTTTTTTCTTTTCCTTTTTAATTGCTGCTTTTTCAAACATCTCTTTTAACTCTTTCCATCTCTTCTCAACCGTATCCTCTGCTTTTTCGTTTTCATCTGTATCCGTTGTTCTTGCTTCAAATATTTCTATGTCCTCTTCTCTCCATGAGTAGTATAGCTTTCCTTCCTTGCTTTTAACTTCCTCTTTTTCCTCTTCACCTCCTTCCTTTTCGATTTATTCACCTTCAATTATTAAACGAATTGGTGCATGGTCCGATTCGATCCTTTCCTCTACTATAAACCTGTTAGTTTTTCCCCTCGCTTTATCATTTACCAATACATAGTCAATAACTGTGCTTCCTCTTGCTCCTATAAAAGTAAATTCTTCTTCTTCGTCACCTTTAATGTTTCCATTCGCTATTGTCCATCCTTTCTTATTAATACCCTCTATCATTTTTTTCCGTCCATTTCCAATTATTTTATCTTTACTGGGTCTGATTCTATCCTTTTCTTCTCCCTCTTCGTTTTCCAAGCTTTTGCCCATGTTTCCTATCCTTATATTAAAGTCTCTTCCTTTGATTAAATTTTCCTCTTCAAAGTGCTCTATGCCTTCCCAAATTTTCCAGTAACTGTCTATTTTTCCTGAGTTGTATACCGACCATATGTTTATTATTCCTTCTGTTGCTTCTAACCTAGTTTTTATCAATCCTTCTTCTACCTTAATACATGTTATCTTATCTTTCTTAATCCACCTTTTCCTTATTCCAATTAACATACCTCCTTTTGCCCTTCCTTTTTTGTTTTCTCGAGTCGCTGTAAAGAATATCCATTAGAATTCTTTTGATACCCTATCCTTAAAATAATTTACCTCTTTTTCCTCAATCCACTCTCCAAGTATGTCCATATATCCCTATCCTTATTTCTTAGACCTGCTATATTCCAAAAAATCATTTTTCTCTCTTTACATCCTATCCTTTTTCTATTGTTTTCCTTTCCTTTTGTATTTTCGCTCCATTTCTGGTTTAGCTGAAATCCTCATCTCGCCCCCTTCCCTCTCCCTCCTGCCCCTCTTCCCTACTTCCGTTGTCTTCCAAAAATTTTCTAAATTCCGCCTCCAACTTCTCTTTTTCTTCCCACTTCTACCATATGCCTTTAAACATCACCTTACCTTGCCCTGTTTTTATCATTAAACCTTTCTCCCTTTTTTCTCTCACCCATTTTCCGATTTCCTCTTGTTTTTTCCTTTCCTTATATGTGCGACGTTGTACGTCGCAGCCGAGTCGAGTCGGGAAATTTCCGACCGATTCGGCGAGTCTAAGCCTGCACGTAAACATGCGAGAGCCAGACTGTTTACGGTGAAGCGGCGCCGGGCCAGCTTGTTGTCGAGCCTGCAGCGCGATTTCTGAGAAATCGGCGCAGCAAGCAGAGACACGAGCGCGGGATAGCGCGCGAAGCCAGAGCCAGCGTCTCGCGGTTTTCAGCCTATCGGCTGACTGCAACGCGAGGCTCAACGGCTCGCGCGGACCGGGAGCCAATCAGCGCGGCTCTTACATGAGCAGGCCCGCGATATGTGTGAAGCATGTGGCGCGGCAGTTCGCGAGAGCGCGCGCAAATCGGGTGAGTTCTCGTGCTAACATCGTCGACGCAAGTCGGCGATTTTACAAGTGCCGCTACACGCGAGTGTTTTGTGCGCGGTGAGAGAGAGAAAGAGAAACAGTGAGTGACACGGCGGAGACACGTAGTGTCAACGCCGTTCCCGGGACTATCCACCTGTTCCCGTTGGTGAGTGTGTCGCCAGCGGCTAACAGGCATCAGCGCCAGGGAGAACGAGAGGACGACCGGGGCCAGCCAGGAGCTTCAGCCTCCTCGCCAGCCAGGCGCCAAGAGAGAGAGAGAGAGAGAGAGACCCCGGGCACCCAGGAAGCCAGCGGGCCTGACGGCAGCGGGGCTTCCGGCGCTTCGTGGGAGAGGAGGGAACCAGGGGCTCGTCCCCCCCCTCGAGAGGTAAGACTCATTGTTCCTTACGCGAAATCTCCGGCGCGAGCAAGCGTGCCGTCGGAGACCCGTGTGTGCACGTGTGTGAGAGAGAGAGAGAGAGCGTGCGAGAGAGAGTACCGTGAGTTTTCGCGTGCGGTGCCGGGCGCACGAGAACGTAGCGAGCAGTGCGGGGCTCGTGTGTGTGTGTGAGAGAGAGAGAGAGAGAGAGAGAGAGAGAAAGCGAGAGACGGCGAGCGAGTGAGCGCGGTATAGCCGATCGCGCTTTGACCCAGTGCAGCGTTGCGCTGAGGAAGAAGCTAACGCGAGGCGGGCGCGCGCGGTCGTGTGTGCTAGAGAGAGAGAGAGAGATAGAGCGAGTGAGTGCTGCCGGCGACAGCGAGCTGCACGGTCTGGCTCTGCGCTAGGCCGGCGCGTGTCGTGCGAGGCAGGCGAGCGCGTGTGCCGGGAGAGGTTGGCCGGTGGCTTACCAGGTGCTTACGCACCGGGAGAGCACCGAGTCTACGTGTAGTAGAGACAGTGCGAAGGCCCTGCGTGGCCGTACGACGCGTGGGAGGCTTCTCTAGCCACCACGTTGTAGGGAGGGGCTGGGGCGAAATACATAGTCTCTTTTTAAATAAAATGGTAGTATTGTTTTCTTTCCTCCTTCCCAACTCTCCCAAGTTACAGTGATCGTGTCGAGTCCCTCGACGAAAAATAAATCGAGCGCATAAGAGGCGCAAGAGTTGCGTGCGCGCTGCTGGGAGGCAGCACGTCGCAATTGGCATCCCTTGTGGGGATTCTACGTGATCACCGGGGAGGAGGAGGGAAGAGCTGTCGCGGTTAGAGAGTGTGAGTGTGTGAGAGTGTGTGAGAGGCCGCGATGCAGCGTGATAGCGCGTCAGGGGGGGAGAGAAGGCCAGCGACGGCCGCGCAGCAGACCTCCGCCGCGACGGCACATGCCGCGGCGATGAGAAAGCTGCTGAAATCGCGAGAGGCGCGGACGTTAAAGTATGACGTCAGTCGCCTGGTCGAGGCTGAACTCGATGCAGAGCTCGCCACTAGGGGGTGTAGTGTGCGTGGCTCGGTCGAGGTGAAGCGGGACCGGGTTTTGCGCGCGTGTTATGTGGAGAAGGGACATGACGTGCCGTGGTACGGGTGGGATAACGCGGGCGAGGATCTCGCGCGTCCCGAGATTGAGATAGAGAGGGTAGTACTAAGCGAAGTACTACCCGGGCTTAGGCGACGGGTAGCCAAGCCTAAGAGTACCGTGAGGGAAGTCAGACCACATTCTAGCGAAAGCGAGAATGGCGGCGACTTACCCCTCAATACTCGTGGAAATGAGGTGGCGGTAGTGGGGCCTGCGATTGCGACCACGACAGCGCAGTCAGTGGTAACATCGCAGGCAATCAGGGCAGTAGTGACGACGACAGCGTCGTTGTCAGGTCGCCCGATTGCAACAGCTGCAGTCGGCGATTTAGACCAGCTGTCGGCGACACCGGCGAGAGCTCAGCTGAGAGCACGCGAAACGGGGCTGAGCGTCACAGTGCGACGAACGAGTTGTTCGCCGCACGCGCTGCTCGTATAGGAGAATTCCGCGCGAGCGGAATGACCTACGAGCAAGCCAGGGAGAGAGTTTTTAACGAAGAACTCTCTTCCGAGGGCGAGCGCGTATATAATGAGACGCTCGAGGAACTTCGCGTAGAGCGCGAAGAGCGAGAGGCCGAGAGAGAGCAGCAGCATCGCCTAGAGCAGGTGCGAGAGGCTGCTAGAGAGAGAGCTCAGCGCGTAGCGCGCACAGAGGCTGGGCAGTCCATCCTTCGCGGAGAGGGTGAGCTGAGGCTGAAAAGCCAACGGCTTACCTCTGCGAGAGGAGTGGGATTGCCACTATATTCCTCTGGGGGCAGCGCTACACTGAGGAGAGATCTGCCAGTTCCGGCGGACCTGCGAAAGACCGCAGGTCCAGCCGTGCGAGGCAGGTTTCTGAGGAGTCAGAGAGCGAGTGGGAAGTCCCTCACGCGAGTAAGCGTCGCGCAAAGAGGGCAGGAGAAAAAGTGAAGAGGGATGTGGACGTGAAGGTCTCGCGTGGTAGAAGCCCGAGAGAAAGCGTGAGCCTCCTGAGCAGTGACAGCGAGTTCGAGCGTGTCTCGAGCCGCGCGTCCAGCAAAGCGAGCTCTACGCACTCTCGCCGTGATGGCCATGATAATACGGCCCGTATCACGAAGAGGCTTAAGGACTGGGACTTTAAGTTCACAGGGGAAGGCCGGAGTGAGGATGCCGAGGAGTTTATAGATCGGCTGAGCAATTGCCGACGAGAGGCTAAAGGAACCGACGCGGAGTGGCTCAGTGTTCTGCCTTGTATTTTCAAGGGAGATGCTGGACGTTGGTTCCGAGCGAAGCGCGACAGGATTCAAACGTGGAGTGAATTCTGTCTGGCCTTCCGTCGATGTTATGTGCCAGAATATAACCGGGAAGATCTGATGGAGGATCTGAGGCGGAGGACGCAACACAAGGGAGAGAAGATTGCGAAATTCATTAGCAAATTCGAGTATATTGTGTCGCGTTTCCATCGGCCTCCGTCGGATCGAGAGGTGTTGCGGATAGCATACCGCAACATCCTCCCCGAGTATCGCAAGGCTATCGGTGATAAGCTCATCGATAGTATGGAGGATTTGGAGCGTTATGGTCGTCGCTGGGAGAAACAGCGAGACCTTGAT